>JAWNLE010000395.1:0-600000 GCA_035041375.1 Drosophila conformis
TAGTAAAAATTGATGCAAGAAGTGTAGCAGAGGTAGGTAAAGGAGAAGGTAAGCGAAACCCTCAGCATGTTGGTAAAATGTGACCAGAGGAAGAGAAGAATAGAAACACCCCCACAATGTTACTGAAAAGACTTTGTCATCATCAGATTAAAAGATCAAGCCTTTATGAAAACGTATTGCATTGGTTGATACAAAATTTAAATTACACTTAGCTACAAATTTGATAGACTTGTTTAAATATATTGTACATAGAGAATTATTTTATTTGATTTTATTTTATTTAGGCGAAAAACATAACACAAAATACATAAGCAAAACTCTTAGAGGTATTATATATATTTTTAGGGGGAAGGTTTACCAAAAAATACGAGGCGAAAATGGAATTAACGGGTTTGTAAGGTTAATCGTAATCTAAAGAAGGAAGCATTTGATATGTTGTAAAAATGGTTACATATATATATATATATATGTATGAGATATATACTATATATGCCGGAGCTGGGCCGAACGTAGAATGTGTAAAATGTAAAATTGATTAAATTAATAACAATTATATTATGGGGAGGAAACATTTTTGATTTCCATTACGAAGCGGTTTAAAACTTTAAATTTTAAGTTTATTAAATGCTATAATTATTTTTGAGAGTAATTTTTATATTATAATTATTATTATTTTTGCTCTTGTTGTGGTTGGTTGGTCGTCGTTGCACACTTTCCAGTTATGGAAATGTTTTTTTTCAAGTATTTTTTAAATTAAAATTAAATTTAATTAGTGATCTACAGTTGCCAGTATTTTAAATTGAATTTCAATGGGTTGTGGTGTCAGTTTGTTTTTTTGGTTTTCTTTTAGAATATATATATAGTTTTTTACAAAACCATCTAGCTTAAGATCATTTGACAACATCTACGTTCTACAATTTCCGTGTTTGGTGCCAAAATTGAATAAAATTTATCAAATAATTTTTTCATCAATTTTCGAAATGTTTTCGTTTTTTCTTGATTTTTGGTGTTGCCTTTTTCATGTACATGAAAAAGAAGTGAAAAGTCAGCTGTTTCAATTTCTTGAAATTTAATTTATTTTCTTCTAGGATTTATCGACCAAGTTAGAGGCCTCTTATTTTTTTCACTTCTTCAGTTGTATATCAGTATTTTACTGATGAATATGAGCAAGCTGATTGATTACTACATGAAGTTTAGTTTTGCTTTTTTTAATTGCATTTTGAATGTTTTTTGTTTTTCAAAGTTGCATAATTTTCATAATACATTTGAATACATCAACTCAAGGAAAAGTACAGTGAGTTTTGCACCACGATTGCAGGAGAATAGTCAACTTCTTCTTCGCCGTAACTTATAGGGCTTTGGTTTAATGATTCCAATATCAGTTTTGTAACTGATTCATTGAAAATTTTGAATTTCATTCCACTTGAAATTGATTTCATCATATCAATATTAGCGCTGCTTGACCTGCTCCCCCACCCTGGCCAAAGGAGTAGTGGTTTACTGGTGGTTGGTTGGGTGGGGCGTGATTGATCCAGCGGTTGCCGCTCTTCTGCCATTGAAGATGTGCGACTTTGCCGAGGTGCCAGACAATCCGAACGCTCCCGCTGCTGCTGGCTCCCGCTGGCTCTCTGTGCTCCCTCGCCCGACTGCTGTGCTGGCAATCGGGCAGCAGGAGTGGAGCAGGAGCATCCGCCTGCTCCCGCCGAACCTAGGAGGGTGTCGAGTACCAGGCACTCGCCGGGCTGCCCTTGTGATACAAGTGGAAACTCGAGTGAGGTGCAAAATACTGCGGCTGCTCCAGATTGCTGTAGGTGACGCCACCCTCGGTGGTTGTCGTCGTCGTCGCATGCGGATGCATTGCAGCCGTGTACGCTTGCGGTTTCAGTGGCAACGTTGACGCGCCGCCACCATCCACTGGCGTCGCATATTGGCCACGCAGCGGATCAGCATAGTCATAGCCACCGCCATTGCTGCTGACCAGCAGACCTGGCGGAGCTGCTGCCGAACTGGGCACCTTGGCTGAGTTGTTGCTGTCGCGTGGCGACACCGAACTGGGCGGCGTCATCGCATTGTGGTAGTCAATGGAGCTGTGGTAGCCACCATACGTGGACACCAGATTCGTAAAGGCATCCGAGTTGCCCGTCTTCTGGCTGCCCGGATGCGAAACGGAGGCGGCAGCTGCCGCCGAATGCAGCTGCAGATACTGATTCTCGTAGGAGGATTCGCTGCCGGGTGGCGTGGGCAGCGGACCACCCTGTTGCTCCGAGTAGAAGGCGACACCGGTGGGCGTCTGTCGTGCCGTCGCCCGGATCACACTCTCCCGGTTCGCGTAGAGCTGGCGGAGCAACGCTGTCGCTGGCATCGGTGCTGGCTGCTGATAGGGTGCTCCAATCCACTGGATGGTGCTGCTCTTCTCGTTGGGATCATGATGCAGTTGCTGCTGCTGCTGTTGTTGTTGCTGTTGTTGTTGCTGTTGTTGCTGTTGCTGCTGATGTTGTTTCATAAGCGCATCTGTGCTGAAATCTGTGCTGGGCTGGTTGTTGTTATTTGTGGGCGAGGGCAGATGCTTGGACATCGCATGCTCCAGATCCTTGACAGCGGAATCGGCCACAGAGATGGGCTGCTGATCGGATTCCACAATGGATGGCAGACGACTTCGCGGCTGCTGTTGCTGCGAATTCACCGAATCCCTCTCGAGCGCGGGCAATTTGCTTAGCGGCTGTTGTTGCTGCTCCGCTTCCCTGTCCCGTTCACGCTGCTCCCGCTGCTGCTGCTCGGCCTGCTCCTCGGCCTGCTGCGCTGCTTTGCTCTTCCGCTTCCGCTTCGTTGTGGTTGCTGTTGTGGCTGCTGTTGCTGCTGCTGTTGTTGCATTCATCGAGGGCGCCGGCGTTGATGTCAGTGCAGGCGTTGTTGCCACTGGCAGCGGCAACACTCCATCCATTTCCACACCCAGCGGCGTCGGACTGTCCTTGATCAGCGCCAGGCTGTTCAAGCTGCTGCCGTGTGTGGCAGACGCATTGCGTCCCCTGCCCCGCTGCGAGTGTGTGTCCCCATCCGTTTTGGGCGAACTCAGACCCAGTTTCATGTCGCTGTTGAGATGGGCACTGCCCTCCGGTCCGGTCGCATCGCCGCCAGGTGAACCGCTGCTCTTGTCATTGCCCAAGCCCTCCTCGTTCTTGATGCTGTCCACACTGGGCTCCAGCTGGCAGCAGTCCAATATGAGATTCTCATTCTCACGATTGCTAAGCAGGAGAAATAAGTATTATATTTTAATCGAAAAATCGAGGATTGCATTTTTTGGAATGGAAATACGATTTTGGAAATTCCGAAACATTTGAAAACTCACCTGATAACATAGTTGACGCAAATGATGTTCTGCTCATCGGCATTTTTGGTGCTGCAGACGACTGTGGCGCAGGTTTGTAGCCAAGTGTAGCCTCCACTCTTGTTCATCAGTCGATAGTAGCCGGTCAGCACCTGACCCTTCTCGATCACTAAAGGTGAACTTGAGATCAGTAATGCAACAGAAGGGAAAATCCATATAAAACTTACGATCTGAGTGACTTTTGCGCAGGCGATTGGCATCCTCAGCATGGCACAGTGAATACAGGCTCTTGTTGACCAGATCCTCGGGCGTGTAGTCCAACAAATCAGAGACTCTAAAAGGGGAAATATTTTCGATTAATTACAAAGTAATTACAAGTAATTAGAGTAATTAATTTACCTGGGTTCACAGTGCGCGATGCGTAAATCAAAGTTGACCCGGGTGACAAACATGTCGCACTCCAGGCGTATCTCGTGCACCGACGGCGGCGGTAGGGCTATGGCCAGGGCAACCATGCCCAGTAGGGGCGGCTGCGATTTGCGTGTGTGCGAGAAGGTGTACTGAGGCCGCAGCTTGCAGAGCAGCAGCACCACCTGCAAAAGGCAACAAGACAAAACGAGGCTTGACTTTAGACAAAGAACCGGGGAAAAAAATACACCTTAAAATCTAGAAGAAAAGAACCACAAATATATGCAGCACTTTGCCATTTCACATACAGAGCGAGAGAGAGAGACAGGGAGACAGGGAGAGAGCGTGCTTTTCTGGTGAGCTTTCACAAACATATGGTATCAGTAGGTTGCCGCGCTTGAAAGCTCACTCACACTAATGCGAAATGACAAAAGCTCGAAGTTCGAAGTGAGTGGTTTTTGCGAAGCTACGATTTGATGCAGCTTTATTCGATACTGATCAATCTAAAATCAGTTGTACAGGAACGAAACTTGTGGCCGATAAATTCCAAATATAAAAACTTAAACAGATTGACTTTGATTTAAGAACAAATCATAAACAAAGTGAACTAAATTTAATATTTTTTTGTTTTGATTTGTTTGACTGATTTCAATTGATACGTACCGAATAGTTTGAGGCCGGATTCTTAACATTTTTACCATTGTTTGTATTGTTATTGTTACCGTTGCAATTGCTGGTTGCATCGCTGGCCTGTAGATAAGCAGTGGATATGGGATATGGTAATACGTATACTATAATGCTTACACACAATGATCAACCAAAATGTTGTAATTTAGGTTAGTCTACGTGCCAACTCCCGCCCCCCAAAAAGACGGACAACAAACTCTAATTGTTATTAGCAGAGCACTACGAATCAACCAAAACAGTTAACAATAACAAAACCAAACAAAACAAAATCAAAACGAAACCAAACAAAACGAAAGAAAACCAAAAGAAAACGCAAACAATAAAAAAAAGGAGGTGCTAGTCAAAAAACACTACAGAAACGTCGCAATTCACACTACACTACACACAAGGCACCGTTCAGAGCTTAGTGTACTAGGTGGGCAGTTTCTCTAAGTGTGGTCGCAACTCACCCGATAGCCGGACGACTTGAAGTGGCAGCCACGTTTGGTCAGCGTCGATTTCATCCGTATACAAAAACTGCGATCGTATCCCTTGTAGCCACTGGTCGAGGCCTGCGTCATCGAGGCGGCAACTGCAAGCAAGCAAAATGAGGGGGAGAGATCAGTATATAGCTCAGTATGTATCAGTTTATATATATATAGTTATTTGTATATACAAATAAAAAAAGAATTATTTAGCACTGTAGTAGGATGCCCCCGGGCTGTACCCGCTGTACCCGCTGCCCCCCGGATTCCTCGTTTCTGGTATCAATCAAACACGGACTCGATTCGACTCACCATCAGGATTGTTCGTACCGTGTGTGCCACTGCCGTCATCGGAGGCGCCCGATGTGGGTGAAGCCAAGCCGGCAGCACCGCTGCCACTGCCACCGCTGCCACCTCCGCCGCCGCCGCCGCCAACGCTGCCGCCACCAGAACCGCTGGTGAGGCTCAGACCCAGCTGCTCGGCAATTTCGGAATGATCCGCCTGGTGTATATAGTCGAATATGCTGCTGCCCGTCATCTCCACCTGCGACAGGCCCAAGTAGATGGACACCGTTTCCGATATATAGAGGAAGCGCCCATCCGCTGCCACAGCCAAAGCGAAGCCATCCAGCGACTGCAAACAAAACAAACACACAAAATAAACATTTGCATAACTCAACTTTGGGCATGGCTCGAAGCAAAAGATGGCTGCAGCACTGCCGATATAGCCAACTCACTCTCTCCCCCTCTCTCTCTCTCTCTCTCTCAGTGCACCTACCTGCAATATGTGGGTGCCCTGATGTTGCTCGAACAAATCAACGGCGGGACTGCGTCGAATGGCTGCACCTGGAAGAAGAGTGGACAGAAATAAGTTGATAAGTGGATATATATGTATATATGTGTTTAAAAGGAAGCCATAGCTTCTATGGAGTAGCATAAGCGCTAAGACTTAAGACTAAAGAAAGAGTTTTAAACAATTTGGCAGCTTTTAGTCAAACAGGAAACGGAAGCGGAACTGCTTACCAAAATTAACCAATTGAAATTCGAAACAGAATCGGAACTGAAAAAGATATACGAATCGGCTTGATTCGCAGTTCTTAACTAAAAATAATGTATTTGTATTATTATTTTAAAAGATCTGCATATATAGTATATATATATGTATGTATGTATGTGTGTATGAGCCATAATATTCAATGCTTAAACGAATTCCCAAACTGGATCCATTCACTTCAAGCTACATTACATAAGCTTGGTTTGTAGCTTACATAAATCCCGATACTGTTTACCAAAACAGATATATAAATAAGCACATATATAATTCCAATTCGTCCCAAACCAATCCCATAACTCTCGCCGACAGACAGACAGACAGAAGCGAAAGAACCGCAGTGTCATAAATATATGAGAGAGGTCTGGGCAATATTTTCTCAGCTGATGCCCATTTGACCATATTTATTTAATTCAATTATTGAATTTTACGATTATGGTAGGGCCAAGCCAAGAGCCAAGCAACCCACCCCAGAGCCAGAGCCAGAGCCACAGCCAGAGCAGACCGACTGACTGACCAACTTCAGGTCATAATTCGCACAAGTGCAAATCGCTTTAGTCCTCCCCACATACCCCTTCCCCTCCGGCAAATCCCCAGCGATTTCAATGCTTATGTGGCAAACGGTATCCGCTTCCGCTTGGCCATATGTGCTAGGGCTGGCAAGGTGCGGGAAAGGGCGGGGTTGGCGATTGTGTTAGCCCTCCCATATAACAACAGTGTGTGGCTTTAATGACCTTCGCCCCCCGCATACAGTAATAATATTTTTTTTTACATACCCTGTTCGCATTATGGGCACAACGAGTATATACAGTGGCGGACACCTTATTCTGATCAGCGTCAAAGAAAAAACGTAATTGCCTGCCATAATCCTACCTAGCAGGTGGGGAAACCCCAGTGAATTGGGGTCATATATTAATTTTGGTGGTTAATACATATACCTACCATCGGTCTTTGGAATTTTTGAAAAATAATGAATGGTTAGCTTATGGCAGGCAATTCCTTTTTTTCTTTGACGCTGATCAGAATAAGGTGTCCGCCACCGTACGTAATGACAAATCAAAATGAGTGCAGCAAAAGTGAGGCAATCAGCGAAAACAAAGCAGAGCAAAGCAACGAGAGTAAAATGCTTATCAATTTCATTCAGTATTCCAAGTATTCCGTTATCTCCAAGGTGAGCGCAGCGAAAATGAGATCGTTGGAGAAATGCGCATGCAGAGCAGTAATTCAATTGACGTTGAACATTCCGCGACTTCAACTCGTTGGCTGCTCACACACAGCTCATAATTTGTGCAAATTTCAGAAGCGAAATGGAATTAATTTAAATGTGTTAATTTAATGTGTAATTGTTGTTCAAGTTATTTCGGTGCAAGTGAAATTTGCATACGAAATTTATTGAGAGAGAGAGTGTAGACATTTGTGCGAGTTAATCTCCAAATGTGATATCTAATATAATTGTTGTTCAAGTTATTTCGGTGCAAGTGAAATTTGCATACGAAATTTATTGTGAGAGAGAGAGTGTAGACATTTGTGCGAGTTGATCTCCAAATGTGATATCTCCAAAAAAAATAATGAGTGCTCAGTGCGTGTGTGTACGTGTGTGCATAATCAGTGAAGTGAACGAAATGTGGGCTGCTGTTGCTGCGACGATCGCAAAAAGGTGATAATGAAAAAAAAAGCTAAAGGGCGGATTGGCTGCTTAGATTATAAATATTATAAATAAATTTGCGTCTGATACAATTTTACTCTAACACACATATACAGATGCGCAAGCAATTTACAGGGCATCTTCTGTGAGAGCGCTCGCTCTTCGCTCTCTCTCTTTTTTTTTTGTTTGTGGTTGTGGGTCAAATTGAAGTGCTTTTTATTGCCCGCAGCTTGTTGCTCTGCCTCTTTGGGTTTTAGTTTCGTTCGTTTCGCATAATAATCCAATTCAGTGTGTATGTGGCACTGCCTCCCCCTCTCTGCCACACTCATACATAACGCCCCATTGATTTTGGATTATTTTTTAGTGCCTTGTCTACCTTTTTAGCTTTTGCCCAGCTGCCATTGCAGTTGCTGCCCCTTTGTGCCCCTTTTTGTGCCCCCCCTTTTGGCTTCTGTTGGCAGCGCCTTGAGCCACGAGTCTTGCTCTTGGAATGCTGTTGACGTGACAATAACTCGGCAACGTTGACGTGGCCAGCCAAGCGCGATGCATGACGCGGCAATGCCGTCGACGATGACGTTGATAGTTGCGAAAGTCTGCTGACAGAGGCATGAATTCGGCTTCAATGTTCAATGTCTGCGAGCATTTAAAGGGGAGCTAACTGATTTTTAGTGCCTTGAACCTAACCTTCTATACTAACATGTTCACTTTAAAGCCACATTAACAAATTTACAACTTTTAAACATCGCTAAACTTAAAACATTTATAACTTTGTCAAAACTCAACCGATTTTCAAAAGCAAGGGCTTTTGAAGCACGATTTGAGCTCTAGATTAATACTGTATTTAAAGTGAGGAACGCATTTCTGACTGAATTTTATGATATGACCCATAGATAAAACTACATTTAAAGTTGCAAGTGAAATTTCAGCTGGAAAAAATCATGTAACAAGCGTAGACAAACTTAATTTTTGTTTTTTGTCATTATTGCATTTGAAATTGGCAACACAAATTGATGACTTTTATGCGTATATGGATATAGATACTTTAACTAACAGTTTGTGAAAGCTGTAATTACTTTTGCGCTCTTCACTCGATTGTCCACAATCAGTTTTACCGATATTTTTGCTATTGAAATGGTGCCCAATGGGCAATTGACGGTTGCCAATCGGGTTTTATAGTTTTATAGGCTCTGTGGCTTGAAATGGGCTAAGTAGTTTTGGCTCGTTTCTGACTCGTCTGACACTTTGATTGGCCTTCTGAAATACCACAATGGCAGCGATGACACACAGCAAACAAACAAAAAACAAAAGACAACAACAATAAAAAAATGCTCCAGTGACGTGAGCAGAAATGACAGAAATAAAAAATGGCTGCGCATGCGCAGCAAATAAAAAAGCATAAATTGCGCTTAATAGCGATATTTTATGCAAATGGGCAGCTGGCGGCCCCCATCGTCGACATTAACGTCGACTTCGACTTGCCATAAGCAAAAGCCCAAAACAAAAAATAAGACCAATAAATTGCTGTCAACTCTGCGTCTGTTTTTTAAGGTGCGCGCGCATATTTTGATTTTTTTTTGTTTTTTTCATTTTGGCATAGAAAAGTTGACAAAATTTGATTTCACTGAAGGCGCAACCAAAAAAACACAGAAAAAATAAGTAAACCTAAGTAGCTGGCCGCGTCTGTTAAATGTAGGCAAATGTGTTTCCTGCTTTCGGTTTTTATTGCCCCGCCTTCTCTCTTTGCCCCACTGCTTTAACGTCTGCCCTTCCTCGCACTCGCTTCGCTAATGGCGGCCAATATGGCCGCCTACGCAAATGCAAATGAGCACGGAAATTTCACTCGCTACTCGACTGGAAAAAAAACACTGAAAAACTATCTGATAAGCTAAAATATTCAGTTGACAACACAACAGCGTATTTATATGGAAATGAGACTTTAAGTAAGATATATATAATATATATATAAGATATATATATATACTTAACTTATTTGCAAAGTTTAGCTAAATATTTGAGTGGGAAAAATATGAAACAAGCTTAGAGAAATATTTAGCGAGTGCGCAAAACTTTTAATGAACTATTCGAATAGATGGAAAAGTTGAAACTAGTGAGAAAAATATCTTTTCGATCACTTCGAAATCAATATTATATATATATATATATATATACATATATATTAGGCGAAACCAAATTGCCTTTATCCTATTTTCCTCACAAATTTTAAGAACCACTCGATTATTTCTATGAATATATAGCAGTATATAAAAGTATATATATAAATATAGCTATAGCTGCATGACACATTCCATTCATACAAATCGATATCAGTATAATTATACTTATTTCTATATATATTTTTGATATATTTGAAGCTTACTCACTTTTGAGCTTGCTGCTGCTGGATGCCTCGCGTGTCCATGGCGGATCACCGTGACCGGAAAAGTCTCTCAATTTCAAATAGCTTATGGTCAGTCTTATAATGGAAGCCTTATCCAGCTGGCTGGTGATGGCCGCCGGCAGCGGCAGCATTTTGGCCAACTCATAGAACTCATAGTTCTCCTTGCCACGTCGCGATCGTGCCGCATCCCGCGACTTCTCTTTGCGCAGCTCCAGAATGCTGCAATGAAATAAGTAAGTCAACAAAATAGAAACATTATCAACAATGGCAAAGATAATAAATATTTGTTAAGTAGACACTGACGAATGCCTGAGAGCTGACACAGACGCAGACTAGGCGAGAGAGAGGGAGAGGGGGAGAGAGCGGGAAGATCCTCCCGACTCTCACCTGTCGTTCGAGCTGTCAGCAGAGCTAATTTGGCCAATTTGTTTTGAGACTCTATGCCAGCACTGGCAGCCCACGCCGCATTGTGACGAAATGGTGTCAGAGATCCTAACTAATTGCCACACATTTATCAGTCTTGCAACAGTTGGGGAGAGTCTCTCCCAATGACAATGGGATTCGGCTTTTTTCTACTTCTTTGCTTCTAGCTAGAAAAATATATTGCCTCATTTTCTATGCACTACAGATTTTCCATTGTGCCAGTTCTTAAGTTGATATTTGTTATTACATATACATATATATATATATATATATATATATATAGTATTTGTACAGTCTGCGTTTTCAGTCGTTTGTCAAGTCGCTTTTATGTGAGTCGCGTCTTGGTCTTGTCTGGCTTGTTGCAGATGCCGCTTTACAGATACTGTGTTTTCGATCTCTGACTTCCCCTTTAATGCACAGACTTTTCATTCAGTAACTGCGCTCGCGGGTTGCCCCAATGTTGCTGCAACATGACTCTTAATGTGGTCTCAAAGCCAGCCGCTGCAAAACACTCAACACTCGCATCTTGGCCCTATCAACGGCCCATCATCTTTGCCAGAAACTTGGCTTTAAGCCGCTCATAATTTAAGTTTGTTGTCATCTTTGTTGTCGTCGGGTTTTTTTGTGTAGTGAAATTTTGTTGTACGCTAACAAACCACATAAAGTGGCATATTAGTTGGCAGCACAGATTTGCCTTGCAGTGGCATGCATTATTTTTACAGATTTCAATTGTGCAGTTCATTTATGAAAAGTTTAAATAAGTTTAGCTGTTTTTTTTAATAACAAACTAATTGAAAAATCAAATTGTGATTAAATCTCTGAGATCTTAAGGAAACTTACTTAAGATCATAAGGAAACTTACTTAAGATCTCAGAGATCTCTCTCACACTAGACTAAGATTGTATGAAGAAACAGATTATTCATTAAAAAATGACTGACTCTATGATCTCACTGTCTTTAAGTAACACTTCACTTCTTTAGGCTGGAAAGAAGTGGAAAATATGTTACTAAATAGATTATTAATCTAAATAGAGGTCAACCAATGATTTACTATTCAACACTGGTGCTATCCCTAGACTGGAACTAAATTGAGCAAATGCCGTCAATATCTCAAGAAGTCTCACTGCATGATTCACTGCTCATTCAACTTTACACTTTCACAGATTGATATAATTATATATCTATCATTTACTATAACTTTCTTACTAATTAGAAATTTCTGTAATGTAGGGTATTCGGCGCACGTCCATCCCTATTCAACACTGTTGTTATACAACACTGCACTCCCAATCCATCCATTAAAAGTGACATTTAATTTGCTATCCCAAGTTTGCTTCTCTCTCAAATGCAGGGTATTTGCAGCACGTCCATTCCCTAAATTATCTTTTAGGCCACTTCGCATGCTACTTTTTATATTTTTTTGGAGCGTTCTCAACCGCTTTTGGCCTTTTACATATACGTTAATGGCTGCGGGGCAGCTGTAAATGCGCTCATCACAAGCTGCAAGCCTCGTTTTGTGTAGCTTGATTTGAGCCGCGTTTGGCTTCTGACTGGGATTTCTTCAGGTTGCTGCTGCCGCTGCTGCTCATCTCTGATGCTTATCTCAATGCGTCGTTTGGGTTATAAAAATATTTTTGATAATTAAAATGAAACCGGCGTAAAAAAAGCAAAACCCGTACAACATGCGTCTGCCACGGGCCAAGCCAGTTTTTGGCCTTTTTTTCGCTTTTTTAATTCCCCAACATTTTTAATTAGTTGGTTAAATCTTGGCTCACTGTTATTGTCATTGTTGTGTGGCAATTACGTTTAAATCTAAAGTTTATCTGCATTTTTCTCACAAGCTTCTGGTTCAAAGAACCTCGAGGGAAATGGAACTGTTCGAGCCCAAAAACTAAAACTCAATTTTGTTGACCAATTTGCCACACGTCAAACCAAATTACATTTTTTCCTTCAACTGAGAGAAGCATCAATCTTCTGCTCAATAATATCAAACAGCATTCAAATTGGCCTCAAAAGACGAAGGATGCCTTTCAGCGTTTGTCATGGCCCATGCCACACTATGCGGAATTCCAAGGTGTCGCCTTGATAAATGATTTTCGTGTTCTTTTTTTTAATTTTGCACAAGCAACGGCAACAAAAAATTGGCCAACTCGCAAACAGGGGCTGCAATTTGGCAACTAACGGGCGTGTAAATTGCTCGTCATTAGCAAAAATGAGGCACGCCACGCGAAGCGAGAGAGGGAGAGAGCGAGTGCTCTGTGAAAGCTCGCCTGCAGCGTTCACTAATCACAGGCTCATGTGTGAGGCGTGTCTGTGTGAAAGCTTCCTTAAAATCCCATACATAAGCATTTGTTTGTGCACTTTATCAAATGATTAGCGGGAGCAAAACTAACAAATCAAATATTTCTAGGGTATTTTCGAGCTATTTGATTATGGAAGTAAGGTAAGGGAGAGATAGAGGGAGAGCGAGTGCTGTCTCTGTGTTGGTGCGCTACTAATCACAGGCTCATGTGTGAGGCGTGTCTGTGTGAAAGCTTCCTTAAAATGCGATACATAAGTATTAGCGGGAGCAAAACTAACAAATCAATATTTCTAGGGTATTTTCGAACTATTTGATTGTAGAGGTAAGGTTGTTAAAGGTTTTTCCTATTCAAGTAAAAAACAGGAATTATAAATTAAAAGCCTGAATTCATGTTTAACCTTTTTTGTCATTGCTTTACTTTATATTTTTACGCGTTTATATATTATATATATTCTTCTCTCTCCAAATAGTTGACTACCTTAAATCACAATTTCTTAACTAATTTCTATATGTTATATATATATATGTAAAAGCTTCCCTCAATTTTCTTACTCGTATTTTGGTTTTACATTTCCACTTGATTAGCTGGGACTGGATGATTTTCAGCCGACTTAGGGCATTAGTGCTTAATATTGTCATTTTATTAGAGGCTTAATGCGACGGCGTATAAAAACCCTAAGCGGATTAGCTGATCTTAAGTTGCCGCTGCGGTTTTCCGTACTGCCAATTTTTTGGCGCATGGTTTTCGCCAATCAAACTGTAAGCCTAAGCAAAACGATCGAGCGATCCAAGATAAGGGTAAGACACAAGAAGTAGTCCAACATTTCACTTTTGGTTTTTCCTCTTTGAGTTTCCCACACACACACACACACACACACAATGAAAAACTGTCAACATAAAAGGATAAGATTGTATCCAGGCCATTGTTTATGGGCTGTGAGAGGTGCCGTTATGTCTTTATCAGTTCTAGCTTGTCTTGTTGCCAACAACAGCAAACTGAACGCAGCGGGATAACAGTAAAACTAACTCTCAGCTAACTGTGTGCCACTATGTAATCACAATTCGTGGAAAGTAAGCCAACAAAAATAAAGAACAAATAAAATAATAATAATAAAATAACTGAAAGAAGCGAATATTTGAAATTATAATCCAGAAAATTCTGAAAACTTTTCGAACTGATGTGAAATATGAATCAATCCTGGACAGAATCTAATGCTAGTTTTAGCTACTTTTCTAAATGAGAAACCTTATTGAGCTGGTGAGGAATATGATTTTTTTTTTATTGATTCCTAGTCATAATAAAAGATATCCACCTATTTTTCAATCAATCAGTTATCCGATTAAACACTTTTAAAAAAAATATATATGGAGGTTTTAGCTTCTTTTCTAAATGCGAAAACTTTTCGAGCAGTTGTGGAATATGATTTTTACAATCATTCCTAGACATAATACAAGAGTTCCACAGTTGTTTTCTTAGCACTAACACTTGATTTTCAATTTATTAATATATATATTTATTGTTGGTAATTTACCCCGTGTCAACTAACCCCGGTTCGATGGGTTGTTGTTGGCCGTGCATGCCCGGCACTCCCGGCTGGTGTTGATTGGGCATTTTGTTGTAGGGCGGCATGCCGCACAGATCCTGTGTGGGCACCATCCATGAGTGGCTGAACGGCACCGCTGACATGCCCAGCGAGCCGACCATATGACTGCCGGGATGTCCGGGCGTCGGCTGGCGCTGATAGCCGGCATAGTCCATGGCCACCGCCTGGTACGGCAACATCTCAAGCAGCTGTAGGGTCCTCTGGGATCTTGTTTAATAATTGTTGTCGGAGCACTTAACTAGCACTGGCACATTTTTATTTTATTTCTTAAGTATTGCACTTTTTTCGAGTGGGGGTTTCTTGATTTTCTTTGGCACAATTTAAAGCTCAGACGGTTGCCAGTTTTCCCGGTAGGTCAACGACGCATCCTTTTTTGTTGTGGTTGTTGTTGTTGTTGCTCTGTCTGGGCAATTGGAGAGCACGCGTACGTGTCAGTTGCCAGTCTTCAATTATCCTTGACACACACACAGAGAGACACACACGAGTTACGGAGAACGGAGGAGGGAGTCACGGAAAAAACTAACTGTCGTACTGACGGTACGGCTGTACGACTTGTCCGTGTTTCGATTGGCATTCAAATTAGCGAGCTATCGACTTTTGGCCAGCGGTTAGTGCTTAACTGCTTCCGTGTGGCACGTTTGATCACGTTGCAGCATCCAAACTGTGAAAGTGCCGTGTGAATTGTGATTGTTGTACGGGTATTGAGTAGTACGGGGCCTTGGATGCGGATGTGCTACGGATGTGGTAGTCGCGACAAACAAATGGGCGCCAATTACGCACGCACAGGGTGTTCCGCACAAACACGCACACACACACTCGCAAACACACTTGGCAAATACGGAATACGGTTGCACGGCCCGGACAGCAGCAGTAGCAGCGTACGTGAAAACTGCAGCTGATGGAAAGTAACGTAAAATGTTGTTGCTGATGATGATGATGATGATGATGATGACGAAGAAGAGGAGGAATTGTAATCGTTATCGTTGTGGAGAACAAAACAGTGCGCGCGGCGCTCGTTACGGAGAGTCTTGTGTGATGTTTACGTTGTACGTCCGTTGCGGGCGACGAATACGTGCAGAATAATTCAGAGTCACGTTCACGTCACGAACAAAACCAAAGTAAGGCAAAAAAGGCAGCACACGCACACCCAAACACACACACACACACACATAGAGCTCAACAGCGAGCGAGAGAGCGTCACGCACACAAAGCTAGACAATATTTTGGGGGTGACATCTTTTGACTCAACACGAAGCAGCAGAAGCAGCCGCAGCAGCAGCAAACGAACGAACGAACGAACGAAGGAACGAAGAAAGGAACGGCAAACGAGCAGCGCACGAACAGCGAACGACGAACCAACGGCGAACGTGAGCTGCCAGCAGCGGGCGCCAGTTGTATGCGTGTGTGTGTGCGAGTGTTAGTGTCTGTGTTGGTATGTGTGTGTGAGCACCTGACACAGCGTTTGGTCATGTACTTCTGGGCGCACCAGTAGCATTTTAAGCAGCCTCACGCTCCAATTCGCCGCAAGCTCTCTTGTGTGGGTGTTGTGTGTGTGCGCCTGTGTGTGTGTATGCGTGCAAATGGGCGGGACGTGACTGCCGTCGAATCGGAATCAACATAGCGCGCATACCAAATGAGCAACGTTCACAGTTGCGAGCGAGCAAGCGAACGAGTGAGCGAGAGAGAGACAGTGTGAGCTGCAGCAGTAAAGCAGCGCCGCTGTATGTGTGTACGTGCAGACATAAACTAAAACTGGTTTCGCTTGCGCTCTCGCTTGCACACAAGCGTGCGCATTGAGTACGACACACGTTGGCTCTTTCTCGCACGCTTTTATATACTTGGAGTCCAGAGTTGTTGTTGTTGTTTTTGTTGGGGCTGCGTCACGCGCAGCAATTAGTTTACTTCTTTACACATTTGGGAATTTGTTTAGCGGCTCTTTCGCTCGCTCGCTCACACACTCTGCCTGCGTGTGGGTGTCTATCTGTCGTTGGCGTTTTTATGTGTGTTTGTGTATGTGACCGAAATGCCAATGACAACATGCCAATGGTGGAAGCCAAACACACAAACACAAACACAAACACAAACCTGAGCAGCAAAGACCCGAAAGCGAGCCAGAAATAAAAGGAACAGCTCCTGTCCAAGGAGTGCGACGCAATAACGAAGGGGGAAGGGGGTTGCGTGGGTGGAGGTGGAGGTGGAGGGTCGGGGTTCACAGATACCTGTGCGAGGGTTTGGGGCATGCTTTTAATATTCCAGGCTCGCACACACAGCGCAGGCGACCGGCTTGAATTTAACTTTTTCGCCTCTGTGTGTGTTTTTATATGCGTTTATAATAATTTTCAAGCAATTCCAGAAATTGTTTAATTTCATCAATGGGATGAACAACACGAAACACTTGTGAAAGTCTCGACGGCCATTTTGTTCTGGTGAAAGGCATAATCACATAACCACTGTGCACAGTGACAAAGAATATCAAATAAGGGCAAGTAACATTTGTGAATATGTCATTGAGTAATTTTTAGATTTGTTGTTAGTTTAAAGTAATAATCTTGACATATTTTGTAGAATTTTCATTTACTTTTCAGAAAAATTATTTTAGGTTTCTGATATTAAAGTCTCAAAGTCTTGACTTTATAATGATTGTTTAATATTTAGCTTAGTTTAAACTATGGCTAACTGACAATAATATATCTAATAATATGTGTATCTATATTAATGGAACATATTGTACAGTAATAATTGATTTCTATATTGCTTTTTATAACCTATCGAAATATATTAAAGTTTAATTCACATTTTCCTTTTACACATTTCATCTCAGTTTAATTAGAGGCAGTTATGTATTTTTAATGACATATCATTTCCTTATATCGTATTACATATACTTGCAGATAATAGTTCGCTTAAATGACTATTTATCATTAAATATAAATCTAACTCATAGTCTAAACTATACACCTATAATGTAATCTGAAGTAATCGGTAATTGAAAAGCACTTTCACCAAATTGTGCTTGTTATCATCTTTTTGCTTTTGGCCAACAGTCGCGTTTGCTATCGATTGTTTTCGTGCTCTAATTGGAGCAGCCAAATGACTTGCAGTTTATTTTCAGTTGCTGTTGTTGTTGTTGGCCACATCCTCGCGAAAGAAATTACGTAAGCGCAGCGTAACGTAAGTGAGACATGTGTCGAAACGTGATCGATTTCTTGAGACCACTTGCAGACTTTTCGCGAGAGAGAGAGAGAGAGAGAGGGAGTAGGAGACAGCTATTGAGACAGAGTCGCAGCCAGACAAGTTGGCGTAGCGAATTCTCCCACAATTACGCGACGCTGGCGGCAATTGTGAATTTTAAAAAGGAAACGTGCCAAGTGCCCCACTCGCTCCACACGCTCTCTCTCAAAAAGACGATTGGTAGAGCGAGTTGGGGGAGGATAGGGGCTGTTTGTGGGTTGCAATAGTGGGTGTGTGTACACTCAGCAAAAGACATGAAGACATTAAGAAATTTAGAATGCATTTTCAACGTTTGTCCAAATTTAATCAAAGTCAAGCTATGTAAAGATGAGATATATTAGAGCGGGGGAGGGGTAAGCAGCCCCCTGGGCATGTTTGGAAGCGCCATGAGTATCATTTCGAAAGAGAGAAGAAAAATATTACCTAATCTGATTTTTTGAAGCAGATTTTTCAAAATTTATAATCCTTTCAAAAAAATATGTTTGGAATGAAATGTTATATTTTAAGATCAATCAGGTTTTGAGAGAGGTCTTGGCTTTAGCTCTGGTTTCAAAATTCCCGAATCCAAACCCATTTCTAGGATATTCAATAAAAATAAAGTTGGTCCACATAATATATGCACGAATTGATTTTTGCCAGTGTAGTTAAAGGTGTAGACAATGAATGAGGAACTAAAATTCAACGCCAGTTGCTCAGTTTGCCATAAAAATCGAACGTGAATGTGAACGTGGCCCGGCTGCTGAGCCGATTGCGTTTCCGGTTTTGGCAGCGCCGTCAGTCCATCGTCCGTCGTCTGTCGTCAGTCGTCCGTAGTCGAAAATCCACGTGCAGACAGCGTTCAGACGAAATTCGGAAATTGGACTGGAATAGGTCGGGAAAAATTGATGCGTGTACTCGGCTGCCACGAGGACAATGGCCATGAGGACCTCGAACGTCGAACGCCGGACGTTGGACGTGCAACGATGCGTGCCACCCCCAACCCTTAACCCCCCCATTGGCGTGGAGTCAGAGAGCCATGCCCATATATAAATGTAAAGGTGCGTGAGTTCGTTGAGTGCGTGCTGCGGCTGTTGATGGACCTGTGTGTGTGTGTGTGTGTGTGTGTATGGTGTGTGTGTGGTGGGTGTGTGTGTATGTGTGTGTGTATTGGTCATGGGTCTCTGTTTGAGTCTCAGTTTGAGGTTCAGTTTGAGTTTTCATTTTGGTTTTGGTTTCGGTTTCAGTTGCTGTTTTGGTTTTTCAAAAATATATATATATATATATGTATATATATATATAAATATATATGTATATATATATATAAATATATATGTATGTGTGTGTGTATATATAGCATACACGAAATGTGTATTCCAGTCAGGAGCTCAAAGTCTGCCAATTGTTGCAAGACTTTATGAATGGGGGGGCCTCAATGGGTAGCCGGGCACGTATGCAACTGCTTCTCTCTAATCAGCTACACACACACACACACACACACATACACATAGAGAGACAGACAGACAGGAAGAAGCGCAAAGAGTGTGGGTCTGGTCAAGAGTCCGAGCGCCACTTTATTGCTTGGCTGCTTGGCTGCCATCAGTTATCCATCACGTTTTCTCGGACACACGAGGCATCCATTTCAAATAGCCAGCGGCAAATGCGGCAATGCGGCAAACACACCAAAGTCATTGGCCAAAATCAAAACAAACAAACCGAGACGTAATGAAACGCATAACATAGCCGGCATATAACGATCTACAAGCTAATCGATAAAAGCTTATCGATAAATGCAGTTAAGAGCAACTAGTTGCCACTCTAGTTGCATTATGAGGCTATGTTGATAGATAAACTTATAAGTATAATTCTTATCAATAAACTCATCGCTAGAAGATTAGCTCAGCTGTAACCAAAAGGATACATTGAGTAGTCTCAGTTCCCGTTTAGTCCCAGTTGAAACTCTGAGGAGGAAGCAATAAACTAAACGCGATCGCTGATCTGTCACAAACTGTTTTTTCTTGCCTGGCTAACAAAAAAAAAAGAAAGAAGAAGAAGAAGAAAACAAGCCCACAGGAGAAAGCAATAAAAGTGACACAGGTGATAAAATAACGCAACGAAATGATTTTTGTTTCTCTGTTTTCATTGCTTTTGTGGTTTGGTTTGGTTTTTCGTTTTTGTGACTTGGAGTAGCGGAGAAATGGGTGTTATCAGCGTGTAGGATCTGTCAGGCGAGGATTTTATGGCGCTGCGAAAGGTAGCATAACTGTTCTTGGGCCCTGTTACACAATCGAAACACAAAACGATTCATAATTCACAACATGGCCAACACAACAAAACCCAAAACAAACAATTAAGCAATAAAAAAGAGGCTGCCAACAGCCCAGACACACACACACTTAAGGAGCGGGAGTGAGATGGCTGACGCTGACATTGGAAATTGGAGACAGTGCATCTCGGGAGCTGCAGCAGCAGCTGATTCTTATCGCCCTGTGCGTGCTTCCGATGAAATATTAACTGTGGTCAGCGCTACCACAAAAATTATATCGCTGCTCGGGGGCAGTAATAATTTTTGTGCAACTAGATGATGAACTGGAAGATCTTCAGCTGAAATTGATTAGCTGCAAGGGGTATCAGGGCAGGCACAGGAATTAGGGTTGGGCCTTGATGGCGATGCTGATTGCGTTTGCTTTAAGCAGAGTGTAGTTATAGCTAACTAAATATAAAGAGAGTAAAAGTCAGGAGAGCAGACATCTAACAATGTAACGGAAATTTTTTACTAATTTACTCTCTGTCTATTTGTGTGTATTGCAAGTAATATTCATTAATGATTTGAATATGAATAATATATAATATATATATGTCTTATATATATAATAATAATAAATTCATGAAATTACGAATTAGTTGTGCAAATATTCTCATCTCTTAATTCTTTTGATGCACAGATGCACAGAAAATTGTAGAGTTCCATTCTCTAGTAGATATATCAACAGCAAATGTGCTTATATCATGTAGATTTCATTAACAATAGCTGACAGCTGTCAATCAACGATCATCGTTCCTAATTCCACATTAACATTCCTACTTCTCGTCACATAACTAAATCACAGCTCACTCAAAGCATCTCGTTTAACGCATTCCAAAACTTGATTCAACAGCAGCAAAATCAGATTTGAAAGTTATTTTAGCTATTTGCTAATCTCAGCATAAGTGCATATAAATATGTGTATGTATATAGTATAGATATATATTATATAGCATAACTGCCACTTGGCTTGAGCCGAGATCAGCGAAGCTAACTCAAACGATCGTTGACTTTTTGCAGTTATTTACGCGCCGTTATTTGAGCCATAAATTTGCTTTGAAAGGCAAAACAAACTCAAAGCCACAGTCTCAACCACAACGCCCCTGGCCCCAACCCCCAATCGCTCCTCCCTGCTCGCTACTCCCACCTCATCTCGCGTTGCGTCCCCTTGTGCCTTGTTAGTGTCGAGATCTGCTCGTTTATCGTTCACTTTTCTGGTATTTAGCAAATAATTCGCATGCCAAACCGTTGCCGCCAACTGCGGCGACACAAAGTGCGCAGTTGTGATCGGAATTGATAATTAATATTCTTGCACCTTCCCAAAAAACAACGGTGCCCCCTCGCGTCGCCACATCGCAACTCTGCAAATCTAGTGCAGAACACAACACGACGCCAATAAACGATGACCAAGACGTTGACGTTCTCGATGAAGATTCAGCCAGACCTCAATACACTGCACAGTGTCCTGAAGGCGCTCAAAACAAGTTGTTACATTAATTAAGATCAAAATGGAAATATGATAAAAGACAATTACTGGAAGAATAAGTAAGAAAAGCTTGAATATGTTTCTAGCATATTGTTAGCAAAGTTTAAAGGCTTTTGACTAGAAATAGAGTTTAAACACAAAACATGGTCAGAATCGAAAAAAGGGAGTGAATAATACATAGTTAAAATCATCACGGAGATAAAGCTGAGTTTTTGAACATATACGAAATTCTATGATTGAAGGAAATCCAATTACAAACCCATCTAGATTCGACCTTAAGGCATAACATTAAGATAGCCAAAAATTAATTTCAACTAGATTCTCTCAACAAAATTCAAGGAAACTGGGGTCTATGTTTGATAAGTATGACAGGTCTGTTAGAAAGGACAACCCAGTCTCATCCTGCTCTCATTTTAATCAATATAAATTGTTCGCTTGAAGAAATTGATTAAGTTGCACTGAAAATATGCTCGCGAAACACTGTGAAATGGAGGCAGGGAGTCAACAGCCTGGAGGCATGACCGTGACAGCTGGACGAACAAAAACAAAGAAAAAATCGAAGGATAAACAGAGGGAGAAAAAAGAAAAAACAAACGAGCCAAAGGCAACAAAAAAGGCTGCAAGCAGAGAGAGCGAGAGAGAGAGAGAAAGAGAGAGAGAGAGAGAGACTGCTGCCTCCTACAGCTTTTATTATATTTTTTTGCGCTGCACAGTCCTGCGCTGAAAGCGTGTTCGGGAGCAAAGTGCATTCCACGCATTGTTGTTGCAGGGGTAGAAAGAGGGCTGAGGCAGAAAAGAGTAGTCCTTTTTGTAGTTGTTGTTGTTGCTGTTGAGCTGCTTTCAGTTTGTCATTTGCGTTGTTCAATTAATTGCAGAAATCAATTTAAGCAATGCAACTTTGCCTCATTGCGGCATTGTTGTTGTCAATGTTGTCATTGTTGCTGTTGCTGTTGATCGATTCATTGGAAATATGCCTTTGGTTTTGGAATTGGGTCTGCCTGCAGGCTGTGTTGCATGCAGGCTGGGTGCGTAGCCCAACAGCTGAGACCCTGTGCCCCCCTCCTTGGCTGTGCTAATTGTCAACAAGCTGAAAAGCTAGAAAAGCTAGAAAACTAGTCGTTGGATTCGTTTGATGACTGCAACATCTTCCGGCAAGTGGCCAAGCATGGCAACAAGAGTGTGACAACGCGCGACAGCCCCGAGATAAATCCAATTAGTCTGATATTTGTACTTTTTATGTGAGAATTCCCATTAAAAATGTAAAATGTCATAACAACGAGAACAAGACAACACACAGCACAGCAGCAGCAGCAGCAATAACAGCAACAACACAGCAGCAACAACAGCAGCAGCACAGCAGCAGCAACAAACTGTCAGCTGCAACAGTGACAGCAAAACTGACAACATTTAATCGCTGCTTTAGCCGCATCAATAATACGCTTCTAAAACCAGATGAGAGTTGATAGCTTTATGAAACTCTCGGCTGATTTTTGTGGAATTTGGAATGTGAGTCGAGGAAGAGTTTGAGTTTCGAATTATGTACGTGAAAGTTGAGTTTTATGAAAATAATGAGGGATTTTTGTATAATTTGCTAAGTGAGTCGAACAGGAGTTGAAAATTATCTATGAGAAAGTTGTCAGTTTCAAATGATCAATATAATAATGAAAATTCTTACATCCAGATAAATTTGGATTATCTTCACTTCTTTGATTCGGTTTGTTGGTTTTTCTAGTCACGTTAGAGTTAGTTTTCTTCTATTGAATAATTATATCAATCTACAAATCTGAACTATTCAAGAATGGGCCCACTAAGATGAAGACTAGCTTGTAATATGCCTATAAATATAGCGCTAAACAATACAATTCCTAAATTTCTCTCTCTGTATTCTACTTTCTCTATAATACTAATATTTAATCATTGGATGGATCAAGATTCCCATCACTTGTATTGGGCACTTTGAACAAACTATTGAATCTGAAAAACATTGATTTGAGATTGCAAAAATCAGTCTATGTCTCATTTAATTGAATAAGTTTTTTTTTATTATATATATATAAAAGTAAACACTATAATTTATGATAAGATAAACCCTTCTTTATATATTGTTCATATTTCATTTTGTGGTTTCTTTGCTAATGCCGCAAACCTAGCAAGTTGAGCTGCATAGCTTTGGCGCTTTCAGTTAGATCCACACATTAATGTTTGTGCTAAGCTGCAGTTGCAAGTACTAGTCAAAGTCTTGAGTCTTGATGCATGATGCTTGATGCATGCGTCTTGTTGTGCGTAACTCATAGATGCGAGATGCGCCTTTGACGTCTGTCGGCGACGTTGGCGACGTTTCTTCGCATGGCATTCAATAATTTTATGCTAACAAATGCGTCGCCAAGTGGCGCTGGCCACCAACTGCTGGCAAAGGGGCATACAGTTGAAGGGGGGTGGGACAGCTGAATCGTTTACGGTAACATTAACACTTACCGCGCATTCACCGAGGACTGAGCGGCACCGATCTCCTCCATCGACTTTCTGTGACGAGCATATGAAAAAAAGAAAGACACAAACAGATACCGATACAGAAATGTAGCTTTAGCTTGGTTAGCCTGTTGAATATTCGATTAGTGAGCGCGTTGGGTAAAAAGTTGACATTTTCCCAATAAATTAAATTAGCCGATAAATGTGTCGGCTATATCTGGTCTCGTGGCAGCGTGGCAGAAAACTCACCTGTCGCCCCAGCATAATGCATCCTCGCGATATCTGTGAAATAGAAAAACAAGAAGAAAAATTAGCTCTCTCTCTCTCTCTCTCTCTCTCTCTGTGTCTTTCTTTGTCTGTCTCTCTCACTCTCGTCGAGAAGGTCAACAGGAAATTCCAAATCACATCTAATAAACAACAATCAGCGCCCAAATTGCACTCACAGCTCTCTGCGCATTATCAAAATCTTGAGCTTTATAATCAAGTGCAGCCAGGCAGCGAAAAGAAATATAAAATTTATTGATTTCTACCTATACCTCCTATATCCCCGGTGCCCCCCTTCACTGTCTGCCCGCTTTGTGTCTGGCACAGCGCCAGACAATGTTCGTCATACCGCGGGAACAGCCCGTAAATCATCAAAACAAAATCTGTGCCACAAGTCCCCGACCTGTTGCGATCCTTTCAACTTGTCCCGTTTTTCAGTTTCGCGAATTTGGCCTGACCCTGAAAATCGATCGGCTGTTCAGCCCCTCTTGACGGTTTCTTGGGCTTCGCTCCTCGACGCGCCAGGGCAATTATCGAAATTGTAATAATATTCATAAGATTCCACTTTTTATATATCCTGAACGTAAAATGCTTCCAAATGGTTTAATGAAGTTGAGCAAAAGTGTGTAACAGGCAATAAACAGCATCTACGACTTCTTAAGGTATATATATTTATTCTTGATCATGATGAACTTATGACTTAGCCATATCCGTTTGACTCCCAGACTAAATGGAGTCTTCAAATGTAAGTTCTCTTCTCGATAGCTTTCCTCCTTTCCTGTATATCGATGGTTTAGTTAAATCTTTCTAATTGAAAATATATATACATATAATTAATGATTTGCATAGACTCTTGAGGGTGTTCCCTAGTCGAGTTGATTTCTAATTGTTGCAGTTTCTCCGTAGGTAGGTCAAGTTA
Source organism: Drosophila conformis (assembly GCA_035041375.1). Classification (NCBI taxonomy): domain Eukaryota; kingdom Metazoa; phylum Arthropoda; class Insecta; order Diptera; family Drosophilidae; genus Drosophila; species Drosophila conformis. Next base: position 24,958 of record JAWNLE010000395.1, read on the forward strand.
TGTTAGCAGAGCATATTGGCTTATGCTCTGCGGCTTTTGATTCTGTGAAGTTTTAGTATGGTTGGGCAAGAATTATATATAAAGCGGAAGCAATTTGTAAACTCTGTTTTTAAAGGTTTTAAATTGAAACAACATATTGATCAAATATGGTCAATTATACAGTAAAATAATAGCAACGAATGTAGCCGAACTCAGTTAATATTATGAGAAATTTGAGTATAGGAAGTTCTACTACAAGGGGGCAAGATTTATTTATATACTATAATTACTTAGTTAGCTTTAAGTTTGATTGCATTTTTCCATAGCCCAACTGTCTGTATCTGTCATAATATGCCAAATAACTGATCAATCCTAGAATTATATCTACAAGAATCTGGCATCGATAAGACAACACAATTCACATTCTATATGAAATAATAAGATCATTTCCAATAACTAACTTTAGCTAACAAACCACAACCTTATTCTCCCTCTCTCCCTCGCTCTCTCTCTCTCTCTCTCTCTCTCTCTCTCTCTTAAGTATATTAAACCTGGCCTCAGTTAGTAAAGGGATTCCAAAAAGCCTACTCCAAAGCATTTATATATGCTGCACAAACATTTAAGCCATGTCAAACAATGTCTGCTTCTGGCTGTGCCCATAGACACGTGTTCTGTCCCAAGCAGCAAATTTCAGACGAATGGGTATATCTGGCTAGCGGAGGCACTGCATCTCTAGAGGCAGCTATTTTTAAGAATTGGCCTAAACGGCTGCTCGAAAAAAGTGGGCGGTGAAGGAGGAGTAGCGTCAACAATGAGATGTCATTGTCGCCGTAAAAAAAATACACACACACACACACTGAAAGGCACTGATAATAACAGATAATTGTGTAGAACATGGCCCAACTATTTTGCCACAACGTGAAGTACGCAGTTGGAGTACGAGCTGGAGTATGTGGCTAAACAGTTGCTCTGGGCCTGGTCGACAACAATGCGAGCCACAAATCAAAGCCTCATCAGCGTTATAAAGTTCAAGTGATCGATTCGCGATCGGGCTTTTTGTCTGTCCCGTCTACCTGGTCCTGGGCCAGGTCTATAGCCAGCTTCTGCCACTGCTTCGTCTTCTTCTGCTTCTTCTTCTACGTCTTGTTGTCGTCGTCACTTTGATTGCGTTTCGTGCCCAATTAGTCTCAGAGCACTTGAGTGCGTAAAAACTTGTACCGCACCATAAATAAATTGGCAGCGAGGAAAACAGGAGCCAGCATCGCGACTTGGACTCATGGAGACATGGAGACATGGAGACCTGCAGATCTGGAGACTGGGGGGGCCACCAAGACAGCGTCATCGTCGTCTTCATCGTCATCGACAGCTTTGCTACAATGTCGCGACGTTTGTCGCCAAGGCAGACATACCCACATACTTATATATATAAATATATATATATATATGGCGCTGAGAGGGTCTTGGAGGATCCCCGCCCCCGCTGGATGGCAACTCCAGTCAACTGGGCAGTTAAAATTACATAAGCCAACTGACCATTAAGAGGTTGTTCCAAAACACACACAGAGGGCACAAAGTGCCCATAATTATGGAACATATTTCATAACAATAAGGTGTGTAATCTGCACATTTAACTAGGCTATATACGTGTGTGTGTGTGTGTGTCCAATTAACTGACTACTCATATGCAGCTACCTCCTTGCAACAGGTTCCTTACTCCCCCTCTCCACTACTGGTCCGCTGTCCTTTTATGTAGTGTGCGATGCTGCACAGATGATTACTGAAACAATGTTTGTAAATACTTAAATAGCAATTCATAATTTTGAGAATGGAAAAAGTCGTAGTTCCACAAGGAAACTCCTTAAAGGAAACCTAGGTTTGGTTATGCTTGCGGAAGCCTTATTTTTCTATCAAGATAGCTGATAAGAAAACTGAACTTTCCCTTTATGGAAGAGCCCAAGATGTGCAGAGAGCTCAAGCAGCAATCGGAGCTCAGTTTCCATGAGTTATCATCCATTTGTTACAAGTTATGAAAAAAGTAATAACTCTGAATTTGTGATATAACGCAAATCCAGCAGCTATTTTATTAATGTGTTAGTCAGATAACTCTCGGATATATAGCATATTGTTGCACTCTAATAAGTTAGAGTCTTCTCAGATAAGCTTAGAATCGTGAGTAGTTGCATTATGCATTTCTTTACATTATATATATACAACTCTTTCAATATGTTATTTCTCTCTCTACGGATATTTCCCGCTTTAGGCCTCTGTAACTCTGTAATTAATCAGATTGTTAATATTTATACTCAAAAAGAGTTTTCTTATAAATCAATTTCAATTTTTTGATTTTAATCATTTTCTTAAGAGATTATTTCCCTTTCCAGAATATTTATCTATATTTCTATATTTCGATATTTCCTGGTCTATATTTCCTAGTTAATCCCACTGTAACTTGTTAGTGTCTCGACAGTAGCTGGGGAAAAGGAAAAGATCAACAGCTCGCATTTATTTTTGAATGATGCTGTCAAAGCGCCCAAAGCGATTTGCGGTTGGACACTGATCGCAGGCGCTCCCCTGTTGACAGCCAGCCCCCCTCTGGCCCAGCTGCTGATTCGCTGGCTGATCTATCATTATTGATTGTGCCCAAAAGAGTACAGGCTAGACAGTGCTAGAGAGAGAGCGAGGGAGATGCAGAGGGATAGAGAGGGATGCTGTAATGTCGCCGATCCACTTTGTGGCTGCTGTTTTGCGGTAGCCGTGAACAATTATTTATATTAAAACGAAAGACGCCTTTGGTTGGGGGGAATAATGCTTTGGCTAGCCGAAGAACAACGGCTAACTGGGAAATTGTTAAATTGGTAACTTGGTTAGCTTTACTAACTTGGCCAACTGCAGGCGCGCGGGCTTAACGAAAAATTGTCTGAGGGTCTCGACTGGGTCTGCGCTCTCATATTGGGGCGTTTATTTCTGCTTAATTTTATTTTAACAATTTTGTTCGATTTTTGTTTTTTATTTTCTGCTTCCTCTTTAGAGTAATTTTTTTTTGGTTTTTTTCTTGGCCTTAATATCAAATTTTCGCTCTAAATTCCGCTGATCAATGATTGCCTTTGCCTTCTTCCTGCATCGACGCTTACCCTGACACTCCTCCCGGTCCCCCTCCCAGCTCCGCCGCACTCCTTGGGCTGTCGTTGGGGTTTTTTGTTGTCCGTTGACTGACGAACTGAACTCAAACTGTTCGACTGATCGATTCGTACGATCATCGACCGATCGCCGCCTGTCTTCTTACCGACCTTGTGTTGTTGTAGTATTTTTTTTTCTTTTTGTTTTCTTGCTTGTCGGCAGGGATTCCAACAATTTCGAAACTTCTCATACATATTTATAAGTTGTGCCAAGTTTTGCGCAAAGCGTAAAGCTCTGCCCACAACTCTGAATGCATACCCTACTGTAGGGTATACGCGGTTGTTCTTTAACCTCATTTGTTATCTCAGTTGAACTCATATATTACATTAATGAGTTCTTAGGAAATTGAAAAAATCAATCGTAGTATTTAAACCAAATCGTATATCCATTCTGGCTCATGTGTTTGAAGTGTAAAAGTTTCGGTTAAGTTTTCGAATTGGTTTCAAATATGTTGCGCTACTCGGTACGGTTATGATCCTATATAATATATGAAACTGTTATTTTTACGATCTGCAAACTCGACACACATGAAAAGGGTGTACAATTTTGTACCCCATAAACAGTTTTCATATCATACATTTTTTCTTGGTTCTTTGCTGAAAGTTGTGTTCGATGTTTTTGGGTTCTCAATATTTATCTCAATTATTTGATCGCAGAAGGGAAGTATCTGTGATCAAAGGACAGCCAGGAGACGGAGAGGCAGCTGTAACTACAACTTCTACACCTCCTCCCCTCTCTCTCTCTGTCAGCTTTTAAACAGGTAATACCCCCAATGTTCGAAGTGCGTTCAATCGATTTATGAATCAGCGCTAATCACAGTACAACAAATTTAGTATTCCAAACAGGGATTTGTACTTTTGCACTTTGGGTGTGTGCGTTGTGGTTAGAAAAAAGTACAAAAATAAAGCACAAACACAAGCTGCAACTGGACAGTGCAACTGGTGGTGGGCCAGGTGCTTGTCTCGCTCCCCCGAAAGGGGGTGTGTGTGTAGGGGGGTATGGGTGTGTAGGGGAATCAAGGGCCAGCCCTGGCACTGGCACTGGCATTGGCACATGTGTGTGCCGTTTAATCGTTGTTATTGTAACACGGCATGAATTTCAATTAATTTTACGCGCTACCAGTAAGCAACCAAGTAGGAGTAGAATGGGGTGTGAGGGGAGTGAGGGGCGAGGGGCATAAGGGGGAGGGTTTGGGCAGCTGCGAAGACACAAAGCCATCGACGCTATGGCGTTGATGAAATTGTTGGCTCACTTTGAATTTGCCGGCAGCAAGGACATCGGTGTGTCAGTGTGTATACGTGTGTATTAGTGTGTACATGTGTGTGTATGTGTGTGCATTAGTGTGTGTGTGTGTAATAGCTTCATGGCTGGCGGCTGTGTGAACATCAAGCTCATCAAGCAGCTCCACAGCAGCAGCGCGGCAAAATGCAACAACAAACAACCAACAACAGCAACAACAACAGCAACAACAGCTGAAGCTGTAATTTACTCCACTTGATGGGGCAGGCTGGCAACCACATCTTGTGCTTTCTTGCCTCAGGCAGCAGTGGGTGGAGTGCCGAGTTGCAGCCTCAGTTTCAGCTTCGACTTCGACTTGGGCTTTGGCGGCAAAGTCAATTTCAAGTGCCCCCCCGCCTCGCTGCTTCAGCTGTGCCTGCTTCTTGCCCCAAAAGCGTTGCGCTTCATTTACATAATTTAATTGAATGTGACGTGGGCTGGCCTGAAAGTCTCTCCTCTCTCTCTCACGCTCTCACTCTCTCTCTCTCTCTCTCTCTCTCTCTCTCTCGTTCTGACTACCTGCCTGTCTGTGTGCACTTGAAGCTGAACAAGTGTAACGGGTAATGCATTTGGGGTGGGGCTTTTATAACACCTTTGGAAACTGTTGCAGAAAATCGATCAGCGCAAATATGGTCAAAAGGGGGAATCGATGATCAACCTGAACCGTTAGCTAATGAGACTAGCCCTTAAGGCCAAAAGTGATGCTGATAAAAGTTAGATATGAAGTTGACTAAGAATATTTTAATTGCGAAATTAATCATGTTGAGTGCGGAAGGCGTAACGAATAAGGCTAAGACTGAGATATATGAGATATATAAATATGAGATATGTAAATATTCTAGATATTCTGGTAAATCAATTAAAATATATTTAGATCGCTTTTCAAGAACCGAAACAGTTGCAAAGCAATGCAAAGTACTACAATTAAGAAAGATATTAAAGGATCTTGAGATTATATTGCAGATATAACCTTTTTATCAGCTAGACGCTATTGTTATTATTATAAATAATGTTATTATTGTGAATAAGCAACAACAAAATAAAGCAGGTGCCTTTAATTATCAGGTGCCAGAGCTTCATGTTAATCAGTTTCTCATAGCGTATAAAGGTTTCGCTAAAGGTTATATTTTATATAGGCCTACAATATCTGTAACCCTAATTTTAAACACAGTTTGACTAAACTTTTGTATACTCCCCCAATTTAAATTTTATGCATATATAATATATACAACAAACATATATCCAAGTCTCTATTAGAGATAATTTTTCTTATTATTTTCCCAGCTTAAGCTTATTATTTAGGGTTTTTTCATTAATCTACCATAATTTAGTCATCTAGCATTTCGATAGTCCTCCATCTGAGTAGTTTCAGTGGGGAATGTAAGGATAATTACTGCAAATAGGTTTTTAAGCCCTTGCACAAATTGATTGGCTACGCTTCCCATAAGGTCAGCTCCTATACGCTTGATGGTCTTTCCATATACATATATACATATACATATATATATATATTTATATTTGTATGTTCATTCCCATCAGGAGTTGCAGCTAACTTCCCCCCGCACTCTTCCCCCATCTGACTGAAAACCTCATTTCGCGAGCTTCCAACATAATCGCAATCATAATCTGCCGCATTTTATTTCATTTTCTCGCGTTGAGCGTTGTTTTTGGCTTTTGTGTGTTTCATTTTGCTCTTTATGCTTTACTGCAATTTCTTAATGGCCGCGTTGCACTGACCCACCCCCCACCCCTCCCTTGTGTGCCCCGTGGAGTTGCCCCAACAGACCGACAGTCCAACTCCACCAATCACGTTCGAAATATAAATTGTGGAAATGATGGTTTTTCTGCTGCAGTTGCCTACCAACTAATCCCCCCCTCCCCCTCTCCCAACCCAAACTGCTGCTCCCGTTGCCCCAGCCAGGATGGGTATAAAAGTCGACCTCGAAACCGCAAAAAAAAAAAAATGTTTATATATATATAGAAGAGAGTTGCCGCTGACCAGGCATTTGGGGGCAACGCCGTGGAAAATTGCGTCGTCATCGTCTTTTGTGCGGAGATCGCTTTGCGGAATGAAAATGCCGTTCGTGATGCCGCCACTCGAACTTCAACTTCAACTCCCAACTCTCAGCTCCCAGCTCGAACTCGAACTGTGTCTGTCTGTCGGTCTGTCTGTCGGTTTCTCAGCTATAATGAAAAACAAACGTCCCAGCAATTTTCCAGTTAGAACCGACAGACGTACAGACCCACAGACGATCTGTGTTGTGCCCTGCATTTTCGCTGAGTGTAATGTTTTAATGTGCAGCTTTAACGAATTGAGCGAAAGAAATGTGCACAACAAAAAAACAAAACAAAAAAAAAAAAAAATAATAAAAATAAAGCTCAAATGAAAATAATGGGAAAAGAAGACCAAAACTGAAATTGAGGCAAATACATATAAAACTGAGAAGGAGGAGGGGAGGGGCAAGGCAAGGAGAGGTGCGGAGTTGGCCGCAACAATCACAGTTTAGATTTCTCAGTCGAGTCTGTTGAGTCTCCCCCCCCCCCCACCGCCTTAATGCCCGCTTCCCTCTCACTTTTGTTGCTTGTTGCTTTTAATATGACTTTTGCCGTTTTCGTATGTCTTCGCCAATATTCGCCAAGGTAATAACTCAGGTGATTATAGTAATTATGCGTTCTGACGCGATCCAGCCACGGATAACGCTATTTCGATATAATTGAAAAATGCTGATAGACGCTGATTGTCTGACGGCCGAGGCCTGCAGAGTCGCGAGGGTCTGCTGAGTTTGAGAATCAACCAAGATTGGCTAACTGTCCAGCTCTTGGAGTGTTGGCTCTTTGGCTCTTGGGTCTGGAGCACTGGCACACACAACAACGGGTAGCTAAGCAACTACGTCAAGCTGCGTCTCCTGCCCGCCTGCCGTCCACTCCACATTTTCTGGGCCTTTGAGTTAATGGACGCGCCACCAATCACAGTTCATGAATTACATCGCTACATCGCCATATTGTTGTGGGAATGTCTTCGAGTAGCTTCCCCAATTCCTCCACACTCTCTGTGCCCCCCTCTCTCTCTCTATCCCTCTCTCTCTCTCTCTCTCTCTCTGTGGCCCTGTGCCTCTCTTTGTGTGCGGCAAAATGTTCTTTGATGCCGATTTCATTTTTGCGATATTGAAAATAACCATGCATTACGAGAGCTTGAACTTCATGAACCAGAAAGCAGGCAACACAAAAAAAACCCCCTCTTGGGAGAGAGAGAGAGAGAGAGAGTCCCGATTTCCTCATGGAGTCTGCAAAGTTATCATCTCGTGACAATCGCTCACTTGCAACTGGAAAGTGTTATTGTCACGTAAATTCAATTAGTTTAATTATGAGTTTCATCGATGTTGCCACCTCTGTAACAACCCTGCCACAGCATCCGTCTGCGCCTGCTGCTCCTTTTGTGAAATTGCATTTTGGTTAATTTTAAATTAAATCTGCTCTCATTTCATTTTTATCGCCTCTTGCAAACTGAACAAATTGGGTGGCTGGGTTTCGTTATCTTTTTTGGCAGAACGTTTATCATAATGTGGCGAAATAGTCACGATGCCCTGTCAGATAGTTAAACTAAATGATTGAATTGAAGTACTTTGTATTGTTCAAATTTATTGAGTATAGCTAAAGATGAAATTGCTATATATACATATATAAACTGAATTAAGGTTTTGAACTGGAAAGATTTGGTGTTGCCTCGAGTACGGTTTTGGGTTTCATTCTGCTGTTAGTAGATTTTTTATGAGTGAAAATGTGTTGTGGAAGAGTTGGTTTTCAACTAAAATTAATGTGTATTACTTGAAGACTTATTTGTACAATTAATAATCAGTTTTATTTATAATAATAATAATTGTTTTAGTTATTTATTTTTTAGTAATTTGATTGTAAAATAAATTCGTTAGTTGTATTTTTGACTGGGTTGTCGTAGAACAGACTAATTATTCAACGATTCTTGTTAGATCAATATGTATTTTATCTACACCGTATTATCTACGCCGTAATAAAAGTTTAACAATAATTAACTTAATTAGAGAGAATATTTATTATCTCTATTATTATTACTATTATTATTATTATTATCCTTAAATTTGAAATAAGTTTGGTTGAATACTGTAGCATTTCGCTCAATATATATATATTGACGGATCTAGTAGAACACATTTCCAATTGACTTATCATAAAATTGTAATGATATACAAATAGTGAGTTTGTGAGTATATATATATATATATATATATATGTCTGTAATATAATTCTAAATGAAGAATTCTTTTTACTGTTGCATAAACCCATAAGCTAAAACTTATGAGTTCAAAGTCAATTTTTCTTCAGAACCTTCTTTATTGTTCATATAGAACAAATATATGCCAGCAATATGTAGTAAATGCTTGCCAATGGCTTTGCCACCAAACAAATAAATTGCTGTCCGACACCAAATTGGGGTAGGTCTGCTGATACTATGTTATCATTATTATATTATGTGCCAGGCTGCTGGCAACTGTCACATCATATATTTAATATCAATTAAATGCCAATCAATTTGCAATTTCCACTCATTTATCTCTCTCTCTCTGTCTCTGTCTCTGTCTCTGAGTCTTTGCCTCTCCCTCTCTCTCTGTCTGATAGGAAGTATAATAAGTTTTACAGGTATATATATAGTGAGTATTTAAGTGGCATAATTTGTGTTATGTGCTTTCGCTTTAGGCACAGCGCCATTGGCAGAATAATTTGAATATGGCAACGCCCACAAAACAAAAGCCAGGCGACAAAAGTGAATTGCACCTGTATTCGTATATATGTATATATGTTCATGTGTATGTGTGTGTGTGTGTGTGTGTAGCTATATATCCTTGTGCATTACCTATAGTAGGGAAATCCCTGGGGCACATGCAAATCCATTGGCATCCCACCTCCCGCCGCTGCCGCCGCCAGATGATGATGCGCCGAATGCGCATGATGATGATGATGTGAGTGCGGATGTGAGTGCGGATGTGAGTGCGGATGCGTGTGATGATGATGATGGCTGGGATGCATGGTTGCATGATGTGTATGATGTGCGGCCGCTGCCACATTCTGGACATGCGCCGCAGCCGCTGCAGCGGCAAAGCCTGCATCCGATGCCATCGAATGGTGGCCCAAAACCGCCGCCCAAGGCGAGGCGACAAAACCGCTGCCAGCATGATGTTCCATTGCACTTATCGGTTATCGGTTTATCGACACTAAACACACACACACACGCACACTTGACACTCTCTCACTCTTGCTCACTCTATATCTCTATATATATATTTATATATAGCTGGTTTTATTTAACATTGATTTTGTTGCTGTTGTCGCACAAGATGGCGGCCATTATTTACCGTTAACGCGCATGGCCAGGACGAACCGACGGCGAATTCGCCAAGCAAAACAACACACACACTCGCACACACACACACACACACGCGTTGTAAATCGCAGCAAAACAAATGAGACAAAGTTATCGCGTGCCGACGGCAGGATCCCCAAAAAACTAAAACAAGCCAGGACGAGAACACTTCGGCATCAACCGTTATAGTCGCTGTCTCGTATTCTCAGTTGGGTTCGGTCTCGTTTCGTTTCGTTTTGGTTTTGGTTTTGGTTTTGCTCTTTGGGGTTTGCAGCACGCCACCGTTTTTGGTCCGCGTTCACCTCTGCACGGCACGAAAATTGGCGATAAACTATCGCCTCGCATCAGGAAACATGGTCGCTTGGACGTTCGCTTGGCTCGCTTGTTGGTTGGCTGCCTCTCTGCCACTCTGCCACTGCCATAGCCTCAGCCACAGCCACAGCTACAGCTACAGCCTCATCATCATCATCGTCATCATCTCAGCTGCGGCGCTGCAACGACTCTCGTTGCAATGCTGCAAATGGTGGTGGAGCAGGTTTTTTTTTTGTTTTTGTTTTTGTTTTATGTTCCCCTAGAGTGAGCGCCTCGGAGAGCAATATTCGCAAGCCGGCCCCGCTGCGTCGAGGTCGACAGCGGCAGCGGCGCAGCAGCAGCATCACAGCATCCACACACACACACACACACACACACACGCACACAGCAGCTGCCTGCTTTTGGCTTTGTTTATTGTTTTTGCGCTTGGCCAACACAAGTGTTGCACAAATCGGCACACTCTCCCGACGACGTCGTCGCTGCGCTGCCCCAAAGCAGCAACAAAAAACAACAACAACACTTGCCACATGTTTATGGCAATACAACAACCACAACAACAGCAAGCTCTGGTTTCTGCTGCCTCAACAGCAGCAGAAGCGGCAGCAGCTTAATCGCATTCGCAGCTTCTCGCCAAACGTACCTGTGTAGAACCCAGCTCCTGCCCCTACCTCTGCCCCTACCACTACCCTACACACATGCAGCTTCTCTCTCTCAGGTAGTTGCAAACAGGAGGCAGCCTCTGTTTCTGCCTCTGCCTCTGCCTCAGCAGGCGGCATCCTCTGGAGATTTCTGCTCTGGCTCAAACAACAACATTGAGTTGTGTTCCTCGGTGCGATAAGAAAACCTACTGGGGAGTCATTTGTGCCAATGCGACTGTTATTGTTGTTTCTGTTGTCTGTTGTCTGTTTGTTGTCATTTTGTACTGTTATTGTTGCTCTTGTTGTGTTGTGCATGCAATGCAATTGATATTTAGTGGCTGGCAAATGTTCAATTGTTTAATAACTTCATCAAATATTAGTGACAGCTGAAATTGTGAATTGCCTGAGTGTGGTTTGTGTGACTAGGAAGTGTTTTTTATACCCTTGCAGCGGGTTTCATAACACGCTTGTGCAGTTTGTCACGCGTGGAAGAAGACACCTTCGACCCCAAGGAGTCTATATATATTCTTGGGACGTGACCGCCTCTCTGCTTCTATGCGAAGTAGTCTCTCAGCTTAGTCTCTCAGAACTAGTCACTCAGTCCTTTTGCTGGCTGCCAGATCGTTTGCTGCCGGCCAGATCGTATGACTATATCTGTATATAGCTGACATTGGAATAATCGATTGAAAAGGAGCAACATTTTTGGTTATCAATATTATCGCAACGCAGCTCATTACGTATTCATTTTATTCTTCATCAATATCGGCTTACCATATTATATAACTTCCACCTCTAGATCGGTCGAAAGTTAAGTTTCTGTGTGAACAACATACTCAACAATTATTCGTTTTATTCGGTTATTAACATTTGAGCAAACACTTATCAACAACACCATAACAAACAGCTTTCATGGGAACAATTGTATGATTAAATTTAGGTGTCAGCGGATGGGCTCTGATCAGCAAGGGTATCTAATCCTCTTCTTACCAAACATGGTTGATCTTGTTATTGTTATTATTACTGCGGGATAAATTCGGCATAATCTTATGCTAATGGGTTATAGCTATTTATTGTTGAAAATAAAACTCTTTCGATATAATTATAAATATTTTATCAAATTCAAATTGACTATAGACTATTGACTATTGCTTCTTTCTAATCTTATTTCTTGTATACTTTGTTGATATAGTTTTGTTGATCTGATATCAACTATTATAAATCAAGTAAATCAAAATAAACTGCATTGCTTATGGTTATTGGTGGCTCAGTCTTCACAAAGCATTCCCATCGCATTTGTTTTAGCTTTACAAATGCATTTAAATTCATAAACAATACAAAATCATGCAGAGCTGAGTCAGCTTCCAGTTGCCAGGTTGCCAGTTGCCAGGTTGCCAGTTGCCAGGTTGCCAGGTTGCCAGGTCTGCTGTGTGCTGGCCTGTTGCCTGTTGGCTGCCCAATCTGCTTGCTGACAACTTAGTTAAATAAGGCGCCACCTGTCAAGTGATTTTCAATAAAATAAATTCGTGATTACACGACAATATCGACGACGAAAAATCGACAAAAGATCAGGCAACAATAACAAAAGACTCCCACGGGGCAAAATCGACTGCGAATCGACTCGAGTCGAGTTCCGAGTTGTTGGACCAGGTTCTGTTTCTGATTCAGCAGCTTCTCTCCCTGCTGCTCTGCTGCTCTGGGCTACTTGGCTACTTGGCACGGCAAGGCGCACACGACTTGAGCTGGGGTCCAGAATCCTTCACACACACACACACACACACAGAGGCTGTTGAAGAGCTGCAAACTTCTGAATCGCAGTCGTGCAGGGTCAACGTCAATACTCGAGTCGAGTCCGTCTCTCTCTCTGTCCGCCTGTCCGCCCGTCCGTCTGTGCCCACTGTCGCTGGCTTGTTTACAGTGTGCAAAAATCATTTAGACAAGTTGACAAAAGCTCGTTTGGAACGTGAGTAACATGACTTGGCCTGAGGCCCGCTTCCACAACTGAGCCTCAGCCTCAGCCTCAGCCTCAGACTGCGACAGCGGTTGTGTTTGTTTTGTTTTGTTTTTGGTTCGGTTTTGGCTTAGTTGGATTTTCTGTGTATGTGCGAGTGTATGCGTGTGTGTGTGTGTGTTTGGTATGGTTAAGTCTTAATTCTAAACATGGCAAATGTACTTGGAGCGTGCTGCTGTTGTTTGCTGTGGCTCGCAGCTTTAAATGAGGCCTTAACCCGTGCATCCGAATCGTTGCCTGACCTTTAACATTGTAATCAAAAATGATATATCTACTTTAAACACTCGACTCTAAACTATTTGAAGTTATTTAAGTTCTTAATTGAGTTGTTGGTCTTTGTAATATCTTATTTCGAGTTCTATTTGAGTACTTATTTAAATACTGTCATTGCAAATATGTTTTTTAGTAGTGAAATGAGCTTAACTTATCATTAAACTTCTTGAGGGTTGAAATATGATAATTGAAATGCAGTTGTTCATGTGATAGGCTGAAGAAAGCTTCCCATAAGTTATATAGATTCTTCATTAGCATTAACATCCGAATCGATTTAACCATATCCGCCTGTCCGTCTGTTTGAAAAAGCCGATTATAGAGGCTTTATCGAATTAGAGAGGAAAAAAACACAAATACTCTAGCAGATCTACTTTATTTCATTTTCGATAACTGCGCCAATTGCGTATATCGATATCGATATAAATCGCATACCATTAACAAGAACAAAAGTTGTAAAGATATAGCCTTCCAATTGATAACTGACCCAAAACATAGTATTGATCAATTGCAAACCAAAACTCATTTTAATATTGAGCAAACTAACATCAACTACTGCGTGTAACAGCTGATTCCAGGGTATCTTCTAGTAGAGCCCTCTCCACCAGAGGCTTCTAACTTGTTTAATCTCTTACATACAAAATAATCTCTTGAAGAAATTAACTTTTGTGTTTATCTCCTTTCAGCAACGTCGTTCTTCAAGTTCAACTAAGTAAAGAACAAGAAATGTATCCTAAAATGCTCAAACTAAGTTACAAAGTAGCCTAACTTTGTAATACCCTGTTTTAAACATATGTGTGCCTGCCAGCACACAAGTTTGATGCTCAACTGGAATATCAATATTCATGGCCTGACTAAATAATGGAATATACGTCGAGCTCAAGGAACATCAACATTTGCAGGTATTTTATCTAATCTTCTGCTTTAAGCTTATGACAGAGAATGGGGGGGGAGAAGGGGAAATGGGCATCGTTCATATTTTGTATGCAACTGCAATACATAAGCCATAATCTACACATAAAACTAGCTATATACATAATGCATTGCATATGCCATCTAGCGACGAGTAGACAAACTTGAAACTTGAAAATGTGTGCTGAAAATTGCAGAAAACTTCTACTTCGATGGGATATTTGAGTTTGAGTTTCAGTTTGAGCTGAGCTGAGCTGAGCTGGGAACTTTGCCAACGTCTCGTGGCACGTGAGGTGCATACGAAAAGTGGAAAAGTGGAAAATGCTTGGTGCAAGAGCTTGCCACGGATTAGAATTTTCTGTGAACAAGGTTTTTCCTGGACTACACGTATTGATTTTCTCGCAAGTTTAATGCAATTTTGTGTGATTTTAATTTGTTGAAACTTTAAAAACCAAACTATGCGAGAAAAGTGCGAATTTTATGCATGCAGCTGCCAGTTGACAGCTTTATCTTTGGGATCAGAATGTGCAGTTACGAGAGACCTTCCTTGGGTATTTTTTTTGTTTTAATTTGTTGTTGTTTTTTTGGATGTGTTTTACTTGATTGATTCGCTGAAAGTCGAATGGAAATTATAAGCAGAAAGACAGACAGACAGACAGACAGACAAATAAACAAATAACTCGAGTCGCAGCTTTAACGAGCCAACCGAGGGAAACGTGCCTAACATATTAAGGGGCGATAGCGACTTTGGATAATACTCGGTACTCATTGTTACTTGCTACCCGGTAAAAATATTTTCGGTACCTCTTTACCCCAGTTGGGCCTACAATTTCGGTAGTTGCTGTCGTGCATTTAAAGCGTACACCTGACCAGAGAGAGGGAGACAGACCCTGGACTCTGACTTTGACAGACAAATAAAAATACAAAAAAAAATAAACAAACAAAACAATTCGTAGAATTGCCGATATTTATGAGTGTGTTGATTGTTTTTGGTTTGGGATTTGCATAACTGGGTCTCTGACATACCGTACATGCTTAATTTTCAAAAATATCACGACATCGAAACTTTCCAAAAATAAATAAATGAAAGAAACGAAATGCGCCTTCAAAAGTGTAAGGGATGCAACGGAAGTTGGCAAACGTAATCTACCCACAGCGAACGCACCGTGTGCACTTGGAGAAAAACCTGCTCTTTCTAATTTTTACTGAGACCACAACTCGAACTGTAATTTTGATGGGATTTGATTTGAGTACCAAAGTCTCAGTGTGTTTCGCTGAGTGTGTTTATTGATTTCCTGCAGCGAAAGACTCCTGCGCTGATGAGTACGTGACCAGCATAATGTTGTCCGAGCTGAAGTTTGATGGCCAGCGAATCCTCCTCGCAGGCTCGGTCTTAGTCTCAGTTGTAGTTTCTTTCTGAGTCTTTGCAGTCTGCCTCTCTCAGGTGTTGTATGCAAAAGTCGCGATTGCGGAACGTGTGAACAGTTTTTAGCAATTAACTTGGACCGACCAAGACAGGGAGCCAGTTCTTAAAAAAAAAACATCTGCCTGCAACTCCCCCTCTCTCTCTCTCTCTCTCTCTCGCTCTCTATATCTCTTTCTCTCTCTGTCTCTTTCTCTTGTTCTCTGTCACTGCGGCATGCGGCGTCATGCAGTCTGGAGCGTTGGGCTCTGTTTGAATGCAGAGCGGCGCGCGCCAAAAGCCAAAACATTCATCCTAATTGGCGTTCAATCTGCCGCATCCCGCCACCGATTTGCATGCACGCCTTGTTTTGTCCAGCTCTGCTTCCAGCCACGTTCTCAAATGCCAGCACAGTGGAATACGCTGAAGTTGGAGCTGCAAAGGTTTGCTTTTAGCAGTTACCACTTACCCTTCAAAGCTGCATACAGGCAAGGGTCTTCATAATTCAGGTGTTCTGCATAAAGATTGACCTCTAGCATAATACTACATTCAAGGTTTGATTCTGACTTCAAACTCTCATAGATAGTTTAAACTCAAAAACTGCCACCAGTAAGTAGTCATAAGTGCGAAGCTTAGCTGGAAATGTAAGGAAAAATGCTGCCTCTAAAATTGCCTTTTCAATTCATTAGATATAGTCTTCTACCAGATCATTTCGATATTTTATCTGGGAATACCACTGTTAACAGGTCGTAACAGATTTGTGGATGAAGCTCAATCGTAATGTTGGCAATGTTTGCGCAACTAATTAACATTTTTAATGGTGAATCCTTGTAAGTTGTGTCCCACAGGGCAGGGACGGGGAATCTTAAGGCTGCGAGTCTCTACCCACCCTCCCCCGCCCTCTTCAACGATTTGTTGCTGCTGCTTTTGTTGTTAGCTGTGTTTGTGTTTTAAAGGATTTGCGTTGGCAAATGTCAAATGTTTTTTGTTTTTATTTAATTTAGATTCATGCCGCCTGATAATTTATGCGGCTTCCGCTTAAGGCAGCCAGAAGAAGGTTTCTTTTTCGCTTCTATATATATATACATATATATATGTATGTATAAAAAGTTGCCGACGGCGCTTTTGATTTAGGGTTGTCATATGCTCGTAAAGCGGAACGCGCTTCTTGCAGATAACCCATCTTGGCGGCAAACTTTGAAAGACGGCGCGCAAAGCTTCAGAGAAGATCTTCAAACTCCGATCTGCGATCTGCAATCTGCAAGTTCTCGTCCAGCTGCTGGCTGTGCAGGGTTGATATGCGTTCGCTGTTTGTAATAGAGAAATATATCACACGGCATAATGCTCGTATTTGGAGAGTCATGGGACACACACCTTATCGCCAGACACAATCTGCCTGATTGCCTGCCTGACTGCCTGCATCATATCCTGCCAGTGTCCCTTTTGGCCTTGAGCAGGTTTTTACAGTTAGCCTGAGATTCACTTTCTAGCGAAAGCAAACAAAAATAATGTCATAAATTTCATAAAGTGTCAAAAGAAACACCTGAAACTGCCCCGAGTCCGCATTGTCAATACGGGCGTTTGTCCTTTATCAAACGGCAATCAAAATGTGGAAAGTTGACCAAGATTAACGGTTGTTTTCGGGCAAACAAATTGGAAAATAATTCAAAGACAAAATTACAAAAAATATATATGAACAATTAAAAATAATTACATTTTACAAAAGTGAATAACAAAATGCCATCGATTTGCTCGATATATTTTCGGTATCTGCGCCAGCTCACATTTGAGTTTGCAAAACTAAAACCTGTTCGACAGCTGTATACAGGGTATCTTCTAGTCACGATATCCGAACTATATTATTCCTATTCAGCATATGTTGCGAAACTATTTCGGTGCACATTGAATCTGTATTATCGAATTATATTTGCTGCCCGTTCACACTGCATATTTATTGTTTACTTTTACTTTTACACAATTTTAATTACACACTGGTTAATCTGCTTGAGTTTACAAATATATTGTTTTTAATCGTATTTTGTATATGTATTATATTAATGTGCTCAATCGCGAGAAATCGGAAATCATTTTTGTGCTCTTTCTATGTGTTAAGAGTCATCAAGTCACCATTTCAGTGACAGGCATCGGCCGAGAATATCTCCTGTTTTGCAGGTTCTACCCAATACTCCTCTTCTCCGCCGTCCATTTGTCAATTCGGATTGTAGTTGATTGGTTGCCATTTGGTTTGCCTTACATTCACAGCCAAATGGATCTATGTTGCATATTTGATTGTAGTAGAGGGTGTAGAGGATGTTCCAGCGATCCATATTGTTGCCGACATATTCCTCGCATTCACTATCGTCCCCAGCCGCCAGGTCCAATTGTGTGGAAATCAACAGACCCAGAAGTATTATTAGTTTTAAGTCCATCCTTGGAGCAAACGTCTGCTGTAGGCTGTGCAACGATTCGTACTGATTCATGGATCAAGCTCATCACTTATTTATACCTCTCCGTACATCTTGTTCACTGCTAATATTGATAATAATACACATACGTACATGTACAGCAATTCTGCTAATTTTTTAATGATGCACCCCAAATTGTTTCCCAGAATAGATGGACTTAAAGCAGCAATATTTCAGTGCCCGTTGATAAGAGAAATAGCCACGAAACTTTTCACGGTCTCAGTTGTTGAACGTAACATAGAATTTGGCGGACAATTCGCTGATTAAGTAAACTTTGGGGTCAATAGACAATTCTTTGAAAAAAGAACGTAACTTATGGGTATTATTATCGAGGATGATCTATCGGGGATGTAGGGGAATCAGCAATCGCTATTGCAGTCTGGATGCTTGCCACAGGCAGGAATAGGAATATTACATCAAATCGATATGCATGCAACAACTAAACTTTTCTTCTTCTTGTTTTTTGCTTTGTTACCTTTTTCATGTTGGTTGGTTCATTGACCATCTCGGACTGGGGACACTCCTTGGCACATACCTGTTAATAATTCACGACTGTCTTATGTGTTTTATTTATTCCTCTCATTCGAAAGCGAATGTGCGTTTCTTATGATTAGAAAAGAGCAAGTGTTCGTTATCAGCTGGCATGTTATTATAATATAGTATGTATTTTGTATACTTTTAAAGAGAGTACGCATTCGTAACGCACTAAAAGAGATAACCAGACCCATTTATGTATTTATATATTGTCGATCAGCATCAATAGACGAGTCGATGTAGCCATGTCAGACCTTATTTATATCTGAGAGAGAGAGAGAGAGGGAAACATATTTTAAGATTACTCATAAGAAAATGCATTATTTTACATTCGTATTATTTTATTTTGAAATGGTATTTTGTATATATATATATATTATATTGAAGTGCTCAATCGGTAGTGCTTGTTGTGCTCTTTCTGTGTGTTTTTAGTCAGCCGGAAAATCGCATTCTGATTAATTGATTTTTAAAATCTCTTCTACATTTGGACAGCGGTTCAGATGCGAAGTATTTGCGAAGTATTTTTTTTGTTGCTCTTGTTCGTGCCCACGATTCGCAATCATCGCTAGAATAATCATCGCACCTGTGAAGGTATCTGTCATAGTAACGATTCCAGCGAACCATCTTCATCCTTTCAAATTCCTCGCAATTTATTTCGAACACAGAAGCCAGGACCAATTGTGCGGAAATCAACAGACCCAGAAGTATTATTAGTTTTAAGTCCATCCTTGGAGCAAACGTCTGCTGTAGTCTGTGCAACGATTCGTACTGATTAATGGATCAAGCTCATCACTTATTTATACCTCTCCGTACATCTTGTTCACTGCTAATATTGATAATAATACACATACATACATGTACAGCAATTATGCGAATTTATTAATGATGCACCCCAAATTGTTTCCCAGAATAGATGGACTTAAAGCAGCAATATTTCAGTGCCCGTTGATAAGAGAAATAGCCGCGCTACTTTTCAAGGTCTCAGTTGTTGAACGTAACATAGAATTTGGCGGACAATTCGCTGATTAAGTAAACTTTGGGGTCAAGAGACAATTCTTTGGAAAAACAACGTAATTTATGGGTATTATTATCGACGATGATCTATCGGGGATTTAGGGGAATCAGCAATCGCTATTGCAGTCTGGATGCTTGCCACAGGAAGGGATAGGAATATTACATCAAATCGATATGCATGCAACAACTAAACTTTTCTTCTTCTTGTTTTTTGCTGTGTTACCTTTTTCATGTTGGTTGGTTCATTGACCATCTCGGACTGGGGACACTCCTTGGCACATACCTGTTAATAATTCACGACTGTCTTATGTGTTTTATTTATTCCTCTCATTCGAAAGCGAATGTGCGTTTCTTATGATTAGAAAAGAGCAAGTGTTCGTTATCAGCTGGCATGTTATTATAATATAGTATGTATTTTGTATACTTTTAAAGAGAGTACGCATTCGTAACGCACTAAAAGAGATAACCAGACCCATTTATGTATTTATATATTGTCGATCAGCATCAGTAGACGAGTCGATGTAGCCATGTCAGACCTTACTTAGGTCTGAGAGAGAGAGATAAAGATATTTTAAAATTACTCCAATAAAAATGCATTATTTTACAATTCGTATTATTTTATTTTGA
This sequence comes from Drosophila conformis, assembly GCA_035041375.1. Lineage (NCBI taxonomy): Eukaryota > Metazoa > Arthropoda > Insecta > Diptera > Drosophilidae > Drosophila > Drosophila conformis. The sequence continues at coordinate 44,969 of JAWNLE010000395.1, forward strand.
AATCGTATTTTGTGTATATAGATATATTATATTGACATGCTCAATCGGTAGTGCTTGTTGTGCTCTTTCTGTGTGTTTTTAGTCAGCCGGAAAATCGCATTCTGATTAATTGATTTTTAAAATCTCTTCTACATTTGGACAGCGGTTCAGATGCGAAGTATTTGCGAAGTATTTTTTTTGTTGCTCTTGTTCGTGCCCACGATTCGCAATCATCGCTAGAATAATCATCGCACCTGTGAAGGTATCTGTCATAGTAACGATTCCAGCGAACCATCTTCATCCTTTCAAATTCCTCGCAATTTATTTCGAACACAGAAGCCAGGACCAATTGTGCGGAAATCAACAGACCCAGAAGTATTATTAGTTTTAAGTCCATCCTTGGGGCAAACGTCTGCTGTAGGCTGTGCAACTATTCGTACTGATTAATGGATCAAGCTCATCACTTATTTATACCTCTCCGTACATCTTGTTCACTGCTAATATTGATAATAATACACATACGTACATGTACAGCAATTATGCTAATTTTTTAATGATGCAGCCCGAATAGTTTCCCAGAATACGATTTCCTAATAAATGGACTTAAAGCAGTAATATTTCAGTGCCCGTTGATAAGAGAAATAGCCACGCAACTTTTCACGGTCTCAGTTGTTGAACGTAACATAGAATTTGGCGGACAATTCGCTGATTAAGTAAACTTTGGGGTCAAGAGACAATTCTTTGGAAAAACAACGTAATTTATGGGTATTATTATCGACGATGATCTATCGGGGATGTAGGGGAAACAACAATCGCTATTGCAGTCTGGATGCTTGCCACAGACAGGAATAGGAATATTACATCAAATCGATATGCATTCAACAACTAAACTTTTCTTCTTCTTGTTTTTTGCTGTGTTACCTTTTTCATGTTGGTTGGTTCATTGACCATCTCGGACTGGGGACACTCCTTGGCACATACCTGTTAATAATTCACGACTGTCTTATGTGTAATATTTATTCCTCTCATTCGAAAGCGAATGTGCGTTTCTTATGATTAGAAAAGAGCAAGTGTTCGTTATCAGCTGGCATGTTATTATAATATAGTATGTATTTTGTATACTTTTAAAGAGAGTACGCATTCGTAACGCACTAAAAGAGATAACCAGACCCATTTATGTATTTATATATTGTCGATCAGCATCAATAGACGAGTCGATGTAGCCATGTCAGACCTTATTTATATCTGAGAGAGAGAGAGAGAGGGAAACATATTTTAAGATTACTCATAAGAAAATGCATTATTTTACATTCGTATTATTTTATTTTGAAATGGTATTTTGTATATATATATATATTATATTGAAGTGCTCAGTCGGAAGTGCTTATTGTGCTCTTCACTGCTAATAATGATAATAATACACATACATGTACAGCAATTCTGCGAATTTTTTACATTTTACAAAAGTGAATAACAAAAGGCCATCGATTTGCTTGATATATTTTCGGTAAACTAAAACCTGTTCGACAGCTGTACACAGGGTATCTTCTAGTCACGATATCCGAACTATATTATTCCTATTCAGCATATGTTGCGAAACTATTTCGGTGCACATTGAATCTGTATTATCGAACTATATTTGTTGCCCGTTCACACTGCATATTTATTGTTTACTTTTACTTTTACACAATTTTAATTACACACTGGTTAATCTGCTTGAGTTTACAAATATATTGTTTTTAATCGTATTTCGTTTATGTATTATATTAATGTGCTCAATCGCGAGAAATCGGAAATCATTTTTGTGCTCTTTCTGTGTGTTTAGAGTCAGCTGGTTGTGTCTGTCTGATTGCTCAACGGCTAAACATTGCCATGCATTGGCCATGAAAATTTCTTTTTCTACAGCCGTTCGCCAATGTATGTCTTCTCCACCGTCTATTTCCCAATTCGGAATATAGTTGATAGTTTGCCCATTCGATTGCCCTCCGTTCGCAGTCATATGGCTGCACAGGGCATATCTGATAGTAGTAGTGGGCGTAGAGGTCGTTCCAGCGATCCATGTACTCGGTGCAATATTCCTCGCAGTCGTTCCCAGCAGCCAGGTCCAATTGGGTGGAAATCAACAGACCCAGAAGTATTATTAGTTTTAAGTCCATCCTTGGGGCAAACGTCTGCTGTAGGCTGTGCAACTATTCGTACTGATTAATGGATCAAGCTCATCACTTATTTATACCTCTCCGTACATCTTGTTCACTGCTAATATTGATAATAATACACATACGTACATGTACAGCAATTATGCTAATTTTTTAATGATGCAGCCCGAATAGTTTCCCAGAATACGATTTCCTAATAAATGGACTTAAAGCAGTAATATTTCAGTGCCCGTTGATAAGAGAAATAGCCACGCAACTTTTCACGGTCTCAGTTGTTGAACGTAACATAGAATTTGGCGGACAATTCGCTGATTAAGTAAACTTTGGGGTCAAGAGACAATTCTTTGGAAAAACAAAGTAATTTATGGGTATTATTATCGACGATGATCTATCGGGGATGTAGGGGAAACAACAATCGCTATTGCAGTCTGGATGCTTGCAACAGACAGGAATAGGAATATTACATCAAATCGATATGCATGCAACAACTAAACTTTTCTTCTTCTTGTTTTTCTTCTTGGTTGGTTCATTGACCATCTCGGACTGGGGACACTCCTTGGCACATACCTGTTAATAATTCACGACTGTTTTATGTGTTTTGGCAACGCCGCAAATAAATTGAAGTAGCAATTTCCATTTTATTTTTATGATCGATGAAATTCCCAGTTCGACCATTTCCAATACTCATTGTTGCTGTTCTTGCCGTGTTGCTCATCAGCAACTGTGAATGTCCAATAACAATAAACAGCAAACGGAAACTTCCACCCAAATCGTCATCATCATCATCATCGTCATCATCCCTTGTTTCTTATCTATTGTTTATGCTGGTAGTTGTGTATTCCGAAGATAAGGTCCGAAGACGATTTAGTGAGAGAACTCTGATTGCTCCCATTAGCATTAATAATGATTTGCATAGTTTTAGGCTTCGCTGTATTTATGCAATTTAAAATCCACTTGACGTACAAATTGTTCTGTTCGTTAGCTAACAATTTAATAACCAGCTGCGAGACCCGGCAAATTGAGTTATTAAAAGATTCTTTCAATTTTTCGTGTGCTGCGGATCGCTTCGAGTTTGTTTTTTGTTTTTTGTTTTTCTTTCTTTTTTATTCAATCAAACGGGTTCACCATTCTTTGTGGGGGTCTCGTCAAGCCGTTGGCTTGGGCTGTGGCAACGGGGAGTGTGTTGGTGGGTCGGTCCATGGAGTGGCGCCGTGTTAATTAAAATGCAATCAGCGTCACGAATACTAATGAAATGTATTCGCAACGAGTACTCAAACTCGTACCTTGTATGTAGATGTGAATAACTCAATTTGTCATCTATTTTTTTTTGCCACTGACAGTCGCCGTTTGAGTAGCAGTTGGGATAGCAGTCACTAGTTACCAGCTCATCAGTTGTTCTCAACCACTTGACATGATTTAAGTCCATTTTGTTTTGGCTCACCAATTCAAGTAACAATGTTTCAAACGGGATACCCTGTATTCGATTCAGCACACATCTTCCAATATACTCTACAAATTTATAATCATTTATTTTCGCTAATTATCTGTAACTTTATCTCAACTATTTTAGTGATAACATTTATTGATAACATTTTCAATGTGAATTCCAAGAAACCCTTTAGCGCTTGACTACGGAGTATAATTATTCCAGGCACAGCTTTATTAGACCCTAATGTTATTGCAAGATATAGAGATTTTGTAGAGTTCCTGAACTGTTCCGCCCTAACTCTGTTCTACTTCCCATCTTCTGCTTCATTAGGCTTTGCTTTATGTGCAGAAAGAGAGGGAAAGATAGAGAAAGGAAGAGCAAGAGAGAGAGAGAGAGCAGAGCAGAGCATTTCTAGCCTGGGGCGGATACGGAAGCAAATTACCTTCACTTGTCCGCAATGCTACGTTGCCGCTGGCTTATTTAACCAATTGCTGGCACATATGAGATTTTCTTTCAGGGGGTCAGGGGTTAATCAATAGAAATCGGATTGGACATAGTTAAAGCTGGCTGCTTCACATTGCCAAGCCATAGTCTGACAAATGTGCTGCATTGAAAAATGAACACAAAATTGAAGGTAACCTGCACTCGGCCATATTGTTGTCTCTGGAGATAAGCCAGGAGACGGCCGAGAGACAGTTGAGGAGCAGCTTGTTATGCATTCTTGCGGCGTGCCACATCAAAAACAAACAACATCAAAGTGAGCCGAGTTGATTTGCTCTGCCAGCATATGCAAATTCATAAGAAAAATAACAGCCGAGGCATTTCGCTGGCGTTCGTATTATGTGTATTAATATTTTAGTATGCGCTCGCTGACGATTTATTTACTCTCCAATCATAAATCATAGTTTAAAATAGAAGCTGCCGCTGCCGCTGCCGCTGCTGTTGCTGCTGCTGAGCCAAGGGCCAACATCACGATTTGCGTATTATGTGAACAATTTGCGAGAGAAGTTGAGCAATAAAACTAATCTGCCATCTAAATGACCTCTCCGACACGGTACACTGACTTTTGCCAGTCACTGTCCCGAGAGATACCGAGATAGGGAGAGGCAGTGCAAACCGCAAAAGGCCAAACACAAATGCAAAAATATTTTACAGTAGCCACAAATCAGAGTTGGACAATAAATAACATAAACAGGAACTCAGATAGATGTAGATCCAGAGAGCGGTCAGCCATTCAAATTAATTATTTACAAGCGGGCAGCAAATTTACAGGTCAATTATTCAGCGACATCAAGCGATTTATTTGCTATTCGATTTGAGAGGGAGGCAGAGGCAGAGGCAGACGCAGAGGGAGAGAGAGAGAGAAGCAATGGAGAAGTTAGAGATAGAGAGAGAGAGAGAGATTGCAGCTTCTAAAATGATTTCCACAGCTAACTAATTGTTTTACAATACAATATTAAAATCGGAATAAATCCATGATTTAGCATTCAAGTAGTTATGGTTTCGGAATGACTATTTAACAGAGAGAGAGAGATAGAGAGAGAGAGAGGGGGAAAGATATTTTAAAATTACTCCAATAAAAGTGCATTATTTTACATTCGTATTATTTTATTTTGAAATCGTATTTTATATATATATATATATATATATATATATTATATTGAAGTGCTCAAGCGGTGAAACTCATTTTACAATTGAGCTTTTTAAGTACTTTTCCAGTAAAATCTGTCGGACAGGGTCTGCCCCTGAATACGTGTCTTCTCTGCCTTGTAGTTTCCGATTCCAATTTGCGTTCTATTATTTTTGTTGCTTCTTTCCGTGCATACGATTTGCACTTATCGCAAGAATCATGTTCGTCAATTGATCTCTGAATTCTGCAGCACTTCCAAAAGCTACTTCTATGATAACTGAGCCAAAGAACCGTCTCGGTCTTAAAATATTCCACGCATTCACTTTCGATCCCAGCAGCCAGGTCCAATTGTGTGGAAATCAACAGACCCAGAAGTATTATTAGTTTTAAGTCCATCCTTGGAGCAAACGTCTGCTGTAGGCTGTGCAACGATTCGTACTGATTAATGGATCAACTTCATCACTTCTTTATTCCTCTCATTCGAAAGCGAATGTGCGATTCTTATCCCGCTTAACATGCTCTCCATTAGAAAAGAGCAACTGTTCGTTATCAGCTGGCATGTTATATTTATAATATAGTATGTATTTTATATACTTTTAAATAGGGTACGCATACATAACGCACTGAAGGAGATAACCGAGACCCATTTATGTATTTATATATTGTCGATCAGCATCAGTAGACGAGTCGATGTAGCCATGTCAGACTTTAGTTAGGTCTGAGAGAGAGAGAGGGAAAGATATTTTAAAATTACTCCAATAAAAATGCATTATTTTACAATTCGTATTATTGTATTTTGAAATCGTATTTTGTATATATATATATTATATTGAAGTGCTCAATCGGTAGTGCTTGTTGTGCTCTTTCTGTGTGTTTTTAGTCAGCCGGAAAATCGCATTCTGATTAATTGATTTTTAAAATCTCTTCTACATTTGTTCGCGAGTGCTTCTCTTCTCCGCCGGTTACATTGTAAGTATTTGCGAATTACTTTTTTTGTTGCTTTTCTTCGTGCCCACGATTCGCAATCATCGCAATAATCTTCATAGCAATCGTCAAAGTATTCATCATAGTATCTGTTCCAGCGCCTCCACATTTTCTTTTCAAATTCCACGCATCCACTTTCGCTCCCAGCAGCTAGGTCCAATTGTGTGGAAATCAACAGACCCAGAAGTATTATTAGTTTTAAGTCCATCCTTGGGGCAAACGACTGCTGTAGGCTGTGCAACGATTCGTACTGATTAATGGATCAAGTTCATCACTTATTTATTCCTCTCATTCGAAAGCGAATGGGCATATTAATTCTTATCTTAACATGAACTCTAAGAGAAAGTGCAACTGTTCGTTATCAGCTGGCAAGTTATATTTCTAATATAGTATGTATTTTGTATACTTTTAAATAGGGTACGCATTCGTAACGCACTGAAGGAGATAACCCAGACCCATTAATGTATTTATATATTGTCGATCAGCATCAATAGACGAGTCGATGTAGCCATGTCAGACCTTACTTATGTCTGAGAGAGAGAGAGAGAGGGAAACATATTTTAAGATTACTCATAAGAAAATGCATTATTTTACATTCGTATTATTTTATTTTGAAATGGTATTTTATATATATATATATATTATATTGAAGTGCTCAAGCGGTGAAAATCATTTTACAAGTGAGCCTGTTAAGTACTTTTCCAGTAAAATCTATCAGACACCGTGTTTTGCCCTTGAATACTTCCCTTCTCTGCCTTGTAGTTTCCGATTTCAATTTGCGATCCATTATTTTTGTTGCTTCTTTCCGTGCATACGATTTGCACTTATCGCAAGAATCATGTTCGTCAATTGATCTCAAAGTTCTGCAGCACTTCCAAAAGCTACTTCTATGATAACTGAGCCAAAGAACCGTCTCGGTCTTCCAATATTCCACGCATTCACTTTCGATCCCAGCAGCCAGGTCCAATTGTGTGGAAATCAACAGACCCAGAAGTATTATTAGTTTTAAGTCCATCCTTGGAGCAAACGTCTGCTGTAGGCTGTGCAACAATTCGTACTGATTAATGGATCAGCTTCATCACTTATTTATTCCTCTCATTCGAAAGCGAATGTCCAATTCTTATCATTAGAAAAGAGCAACTGTTCGTTATCAGCTGGCATGTTATTATAATATAGTATGTATTTTATATACTTTTAAAGAGAGTACGCATTCGTAACGCATTGAAGGAGATAATCCACACCCATTCATGTATTTATATATTGTCGATCAGCATCACTAGATGAGTCACTAGCCATGTTAGACTTTACTTAGGTCTGAGAGAGAGAGAGAGAGAGGGAAAGATATTTTAAAATTACTCCAATAAAAGTGCATTATTTTACATTCGTATTATTTTATTTTGAAATCGTATTTTGTATATATATATATATATTATATTGAAGTGCTCAGTCGGTAGTGCTTATTTGCTATTACTTTATGAAATTGAGCCGTTTAAGTACTTTTCCAGTAAAATCTTTCAGACACCGTCTGCCCCTGAATACTTGTCTTCTCTGCCTTGTAGTTTCCGATTTCCATTTGCGATCTATTATTTTTGTTGCTTCTTTCCGTGCATACGATTTGCACTTATCGCAAGAATCATGTTTGTCAAATGATCTCTGAATTCTGCAGCACTTCCAAAAGCTACTTCTAAGGAGACTGAGCCAGCGAGTTATCTTGTTGCTGCAATATTCCACGCATCCACTTTCGTTCCCAGCAGCCAGGTCCAATTGTGTGGAAATCAACAGACCCAGAAGTATTATTAGTTTTAAGTCCATCCTTGGAGCAAACGTCTGCTGTAGGCTGTGCAACGATTCGTACTGATTAATGGATCAGCTTCATCACTTATTTATTCCTCTCATTCGAAAGCGGATGTGCATTTTAATTCTTATCTTAACATGAACTCCAAGAGAAAAGTGCAACTTGTTCGATATCAGCTGGCATGTTATTATAATATAGTATGAATTTTATATACTTTTAAAGAGGGTACGCATTCGTAACGCACTGAAGGAGATAACCCACACCCATTCATGTATTTATATATGGTCGATCAGCATCACTAGATGAGTCACTAGCTATGTCAGGCTTTACTTTGGTCTGAGAGAGAGAGATGGAATCATATTTTACAATTACTCCCCCAAAAATTGCATTATTTTACATTATAATCTTTAAACAGGAAAACATCTATTGCACATTGAACCATTAGCATAACATGTGAGGAAGTTGAGCACAATGATGTAACAGGCAAAAGGAAGCATCTCTGAGCTGTATTAAAGAGCTATAATTCAAATCTGATGAGCAACATAGACTTTGTTAACCAAGATGAATTTGCCAATTGAGCAAACTAATATCTACGAGCTTACCATGTATTTAACAGTTGGGTTCAGGGTATAATAGATCTCTCTCAACTTGATCCTTCTAACTTGTGCTTAAATAGCAGAGCAAAGAAATAGCTCTTCACACCCCTTCAAAGTAGACTCTTGAGATGGAGCAACAAAGGGATAGCTAAGGTTTTCATATGATAGTTATGATTATTATTTCTGGCAGTAGAATGGTAAAAAAAAGGCAGGCAGCACTCAAAACTCGGCTCGGGTCCTTTCTTGAACTTGTGTTGACCTTAAGCAACCCCGTACTCCGTTGCCCGCTCCCCCTGACCATTAGTTGTATTATGTATTTGGTTTTGCTCTCGTCACAGCTGAGGACCCTGGGGAACTGTTTGATAGCTGCTCAACGCTCGACGCTCGTCACGCACTTTGAGGCTTTTCTTTTCCTTTTGGCCTCCAAGTTGACGCTTTATGACGTCCATGCTGATGTCAGGTTGATGAGGAGCAGCGGCCAGAAATGTCCCTTTAGTGCTGAGTGTGCGCAAATTTCTAATTGAAAGGTTCTTCGACATGTGAGCTGGCCAAGTTTAATGTTGGCCCTCGAAATAAAGATACAACAAACATCTTTGCCGAAACTTTACCCATCCAAGGCATAAGGCGATACTGAGCATGCTAGTTTTAAGTAAGTTTCGCCATTCGCTTTCCATTAGTCAGCGAAGCGAGTTGATGTCTTCTGCATAATGAGCGTTTTTAATGGTTGATAACAATTACACAAAATATTTCAGCTTAAGAGGAAGAACTGTGAAAGATACTGCTAAGAGCGAGAGCAGATATAGATGAATCAGAAGCATTGAAAGAGACTCTCTTTTTTTCTTATTTTATGTTTCAATATATAGTCGCCAATCATATATAGTATCAAAATACATATGTATTTATGTAATCCCTTTAGCAAGACCACCAATTTATATTTTATTACAACTATCCAATAAAATACCCAGTTTCTTGCTATATATTTGAAAACTGCGCAACTTTCAAGGGCTGCCTGCCATTACAGACATATGTCCCGAACTATCTATCTATCTATCCATCTATCTGTCTATATATCTGTGCATCCCTCGCCCCGACCCACCCAATCAGCAGCCGTTGCCACAACGGAACAAGCCGATTACAATATGAAACAAGCCTCGAAGCTGATAAAAAAAAAACAACAAAATAAATGGTGTGAAATATTATGCGAATTTTTTGTCTCTCGTTGCCGCCTTGCCGCTTCCGCTCAGGCGCTCAAACTGCCCCCCTTTCCCCTTCTCTTTACTGCTGTTGTTTAGCCGTGATTCGGTTTTATGTTTTACAAATTTTAAAATGTTTTCACGGTGGCTGCGGGCATGTCAATAAACAACAACTGTCACCAATTTCCGGCGGGCAACTGTTGACAAAAAAAAAACAACAACAACAACAAAACAGGACACGAGTGTGCGAAATTGTTGCAAATTTATCAAGTCGCGAATCGAGAGAAATAATATGGCCAAGCATCCACCCACTGCCTGCCTGCCAGCCTTCGTCATCTAGGCAACTTGACAATTTCACGGCGTATTATTCAGATTTGCAATTTTTGGCATTTAAATAAAACTGCAATTTGTCCGTGCCACGCCCCTCCCCCGGAGCCAATGTTAATTTGATGTTATGTGATTATACTCAAACATTTACCACTAAGTTCAGCACTACGAGGTCGACTTTAGGAGCTGTTTAAACGTACTTGTTTTGGGTTTTTCGATTTCTACACTCTACACGTTCCAAATGTGAGAAATACTTTGTAAGTGCACTTCAAAATGTAATTATCTTGTTGTTGAAATTACGTGAAATGTTGTTAAAATATTTTTACAGCAAAAGTTGCGCCATTAAAACCTAAGAAAAAGTCAAATAGGAATGCCTTGTGCGAGAGAACTCGACTAGCAGATACCCTTAGGCAAGTAAAAGTAAAGTATATACAATCCCGATTGGATCAATTCGCTAAACGAGGAAAGTTATCAATAAAATGCCAAAACTGGAGATGCGAGTGCTAAATTGAAATTCTACCAGCACTTCTCTGCACGTCTCTGAGTTTGGCTTACTTATATCGGCAGATGCTTGCTCATGTTACATACTTTTGCACAATTTCATTATACTCTCTCTAGCCATGTTCAATCAGGTTGAGGGTATTATAACAACTGAACTACGAAATCTGTGAATTTGGTCTGCAAACTGTAAAACAATAAAAAAGCGGTAATGATTTCCCATTTGAGATAAGGTGCTCTATAACATATACTCTCTCTCTCTCTCTCTCCACCTACCCCCGGGTCTTACTACTATATGCCATAAAAACCCATCAAGAAACATTAAAAAATCTCCAACTGACCGAGTGTTAAAGCTGCTCTCGTTTAGATTTGCCCTGATTTTCTGTGCGTGGAAAATGAACATATTTAATGGCCCCTTCGATGTGAGGGCACTGATTAATCGTCTGAGAATCAGCTATACTACAGTTTATACAATCAAACGGTAAAAAGTGCTCGATATACGTGTCCACTTATGTGATGAGCTACTTCTTAGATTTGAATCGAAGAAAACAGTTGTAAAATGTCAGCAGACATATACAAATTCAAATCTGGAATAAAGTGTGGATTTTTGTTGAATTGGAAATTATAATCGAATTATAGCAAGTATTAAGATTCCAATTGCTATGGCACTCTCACTAATGACATCCAATTGAAGTCTTTTAAGGTCCACAATAATTATAACATATTAGTAATCCAACTAATGCATACACATGTGTGTGTGTATGTCCATATTTGACTAGCCTGGCAAAGAAGAAGATTCTCAACGTTTGTCTTAACCCATTCGCATTAACTGAATAGTTTGGCTCGCTGCTCGCGGGCTGGCTTAACTAGGAAATTGTACATAGTATTGCCGCCCCAAACACGCCATAATTTTCAAGCCAAAGACTTTGGCTGTTGCTGCCGCTTGCCGCTTACTGCTGCCGCTTGCTGATGCCACTTGCTGCTGCTGCTGTTTGCTGCTGCTGTTTGCTGCTGCTTTTAGAGACTTTATGAAAAAATACGAAGTATTAAAATCATAAATCTAATTGGAAATGCGCGTCACGTGCGCGAAACGTTAGTCTCTGTCTCCTCTCGCCCATCGCTGGGCAAAAGGAGCTGCCGCCAGAGAAGACTTCAGCAAAGTCGTCGTCGTCGTCGTCGTCTATGAGCGTTGCATGCAACGTGCGTGTGTGTGTGTAGATCTTATGGCTAACCAGCCAACCCATGCTCAAAGCCAGCACTTTAATTTCAGCCATGGAATTTTACTCAAAAAGATTAACTTTTTCTATGCAAAAAATGCGTATTTCTAGTGCGGCGTAGATTTTTGAAATATTCATGAATTAAGCCAGCGCTGATGAGCGGCAGGATAATAAAACAATGAAAGCTCAACTCTGAGGCAAGGGCCATAAAAATATTTAATGCAAACGCAACGGCAGCTTGGATGACAATTGTGCTGCAGAGCACAACCACACCCAGTCCGCACACACACACAACAACAACAACAAATAAGTCTCCAAAGAGACATATGGAGCGGGGTGCTGCCATAAATTCGTTTGGCGTCGTCCTGGCATATCCTGTTTTGGGACTCGCCCTGCTTAGCCAACTTGTTCAATTATGCAACGGAATGTTTTATGTTCTCCTTCGGCAAGTGCATAATTCCTTTCTGCGTGCAACTCCAGTTGGAAATTGGAATCCTCTTGTCTTGAGTCACTTTAGTTGATTAGTGTCGAGCGCCTGCTGAATAAGTAAGCAAACATATTAACACAATCAGCCAATGTCTGCAATCCACGTTTCCACGTCTTCAAGAGACACCGACATCATTTACATAAACCTTTACCTTCTCTTTTGATATGTACAACAATTGTTTGATCCGCAGACAAATTACCGACAAATACCGAGGAATAAAGAAAAAAAGAAATGGCCACAGTTACAACCATCAAATGAAGAACCCAAATAAAATACGCAGGCCACATTTTAAAAATATACAATTATCATTTTTATGAATTTGCTGTGCAGGGAATATGGTATGCATAACTTTGATGAACCTTTGACGAATATTGTGTAAATAATGTGTAAGGGATTTCCTTTATTATCCTAAGAGATATTGAAAGGCACGTACATTTGAGTAGTTCTTTAGAAACTGTTAAAGACTAAACAAATTTCAAATATTGACTAATTTATCTGTAATGCGTATAACTTTTTTAACCAATTCTGTTTTCCATTTGAGAAATTAAGCATTAAGCCTTAAGCATAATTTAATTTTGCATATTTCGAGTTCTGTTGGTTTCTTTGGCTCCATTGGAAAACTCTTCTTTTTTGTAATTTTCTTGTGATAACATTTGCTGCGCTTCTTTCCATTTCTCTGCGCTGCTTTTGTACTTGACCTTCTACTTTTAGCTGCTGCTGACTGTGAAAATAGTATGTTCGATCTATTGCCAAAATGGCAGACATTGCCTGTCATTAACAGTAACAGCTACGCCGAATAACAGTAACAGCAGCAGCAGCAGCAGCAGCACCAGCAGCAGCAGCAGCACCAGCAGCAGCAGCAGCAACAACACCGTCGTCAGTCGACGCAGTAATCAGTCACATCGAGCATCGACTTTCCAAGTGAATGGGCTGAACGTGACCGAGAGTTTTGTACATAAGCAGACAGTACATACATAGGATGCATACATAAGTATGCAATTATGTACGAGTATGTGCGGAGCTTGCTGTCCCTTTCGCGCTCCTATTTGTATTCTATTTGTTTATGTAAAGCACTGCTGCCTGCCTTTGCTCTCTCGGTTCTCCAGTCGCCTCTCTCTCTCTCTCTCACCCGCCTCGCACTCGCCTTCTATGCTGCTCCTTGTTTGCGTATTTACTTTCGGGGCAGTCTGTTTTGTCTGTCTGTCCGCCTGTGTCTCTGTCATTTCTATTTATGTTTGCTCGTCTGCCTTTTTTTCTTGTTTTGATATGTGGCTGAAATATTAATGTAAAATTCGCTTTCTTGTTTCTTATCAGCGGCGCTTTCTTTGTGGCTACGCACACACACACACACACACACAAATGTATGAATTTAGCTTTGTTTGATATTGCTGCTGTCTTTAGTTTGTATGGCTGGGTGCGGAGGAGAGGAGGGGGGAGGGAGTTGGGTTCGTTGGGGGCAACATGCGCGGTTTTATTATGCTGCCTGTTGTTTTTAATAATAAAGAATAAATAAGAATCATTTATTAATGATTAATAAGTCGGATTGGGCTTTTCCCATTTTTTGCACAATTTTTTTTCAATTATTCTTATTTTGAAATTTAGTCATCATAATAATTTTATTTTTTTTTTTTTGTATTTTTTGTGTTGACTGATACTGATAGTTGACAATACATACATAAATAAAGTCGGCTGAGTCAGTTGTACATTCCGATTCCGTGTGATTCAATTCGATCAAGAATGACGACAATTTCCATTTCTCATTTCAATTGAAAGCATCGCACATTCGTCAATCCCAAATTCAATGATGGCTATCGTTACACATCATTTCCAGCCTCATGCATAGCTAATGAACTCAACACACACACACCCCACCCCGTACACAGAGAGAAATGGGCACAACTTAAAAATGTTTTCATTCATTCGTGTTTTGAGTTTTGTAAATTCCTATTTCATAGTTTCCATTCCAGAGTGAAACATTCTTTACTCAGCACACTTTTTTCTCTCAGTGTACATATTTGCGCCAAACATCAATATCGAGTCGGGTGAATAGTTTCACATATTTTTCATAGCATTGTTGCATTCTACTTGAACGACACCAAAGAAATGCGACAACATTTATAATTTGCATGCGACTTCAACCCCCCTTCGTCCTTCGTCCTTCGTTGCTCCCCGCATCGCATTTGCATTTTGGCGGAGGCAAGTTTTTAATGAGATTTAATGGCGCCGCAGGGAACATGGAGCATGGCACAGGAGCAGTCGCAGGAGCCGTCTGCAGACTTGCAGTAGCCACTGTAAGTGAGCATTAAATCATTTTCAAGCGGATAAGGAGTTGACTCCCTCGTCCCCACTAACCCCCTTCGACCACACACCCCGCTGCTGCCTTTTGGGCCAGGTATCGTGTTACCAAAGTGGCTGACATAAATCTTTCCCTCAGCGATAAGCGAAAAGTATTCAAAATGAATTATGAAAGTGGGCGCCTCGGGGTTGTGAATCAGGAACTACGAATCGGGATGAAGCCTGCTCCCTGCTCGCCACACTTGCCCCACTCATCTGGTGGCTGGGCATCCTGACCGTGGCGCCACATGTGCTGACGAGATTCATCATTTCATAATTAGAGCTCCACACGCAGCACAGTTGCCAAGTTTTTGACCGACTTTTTGTGGTCGCAAGTGTTAATAATGGCGCATTTGTCCTGCTTCGTCCTGCGGTAAATGAAATTAAATTGTCCTTTCTCATTTTGATGCATATCAGGATGAGGATGAGTTGCTGGGGCAGGCGCAACATTGACAATAAATTAATATTAGCGTTTGTCCAACAACAACAACAACAACAACATCAACCCTCGGGTCGGATAAACTAATAAAGCATATGGAGATTGAGGGTGGGGGATGATGATGTGGTGGGTGAGGGGGTTGGGAGGCAGAAGTTTGTGCTTGTGTGCCACGTACGAGGATGGTAACATGTGTGTGGATGTGTGTGGATGTGTGTGGCAGGAAGGGCGGAGAAGGCGGAGATGAAGTTCGACTGGTGTCAGTTTGCTGTCAGTGTACAATGAGCAGAGCGGGTGCGGGGGAGGGGAAGTGGGTGGGGGTGATGAGGAAACATCAGTGTCAGTCAATTTGTGCAAACAAAGCGCGCTTAGATGATGAGCGGAACCTGCTCGGTGGCTAATTGAAGACCAAAAGCAAATAACAATCATATAATGAAAGGTACAATTAAGGGCGAGGAGGGGAGAGAGAGTGAGAGAGAGAGAGAATAAACAGAGATAGTGTAAGAGAGAATATGAAGAGACAGAGAGAGAGAGAGAGAGATAGCGAGACAAAGGCAGAGAGATCGAGCGTGAAAGAGAAAGAGAAGAGCGAAAAACAGACCGAGAGAGAGAAAGAGAGAGAGGTAGATACGGAGAGAGTGAGTAAGAGAAATAGACAGCCTGAAAGAGAGAGAACGATAGAAAGGGAATGGAAGAGAGTAGAGTAAAAGATCTATAGAGAGAGAGAGCGAGAGAGCGAGATAGAAAGAGAGATAAGGTAAAAGTGGGAATAGAATAGAGAGAGTGAGAGAGTATGCGAGAGAGAGAGTCAGATAGGGACAGACACAACTTTTACTGATGCAAGACTCAAGTACAAATGCTCCCTTCGATCACTCTCGAGAGGAGGACAACCCAAGTGCGCGGTCGACGCCTACATAAATGTTGTCGCTGCAGGAAGAGCATCAGCGATGGGCAAGTTGGGAACAAGGAGAACTTGCTTCTTGTTGAACTTAGATTATGTTTACTGTTGCAATAACCGTAAACATATCTGCTTGCTTTTATAGTTATGCTCACCTTTGTGTGTTTGTGTACAAAAGCATTTACACAATTCTAACATTTTCTGGTTTGGGTAATTGTTACCATTTATGCAGACAGTCGGAGAAAGTGTGAGCTGGAGAGATGAGTGTACATTTAATGAAATACACACACTCGCACGCACACACTCGCACACACGCACTCGCACACACACACTCGCTCACTCGCTCATTCTCACATTTGTAGACAGATAATCACTGTCCAATCCCCGACCCCACAACACGCCCCTCTGCCCCTCATTGCAATGGCTTTTGTTGAGACTACTTCATGCATTATTCATTGCACGCTTTTACACATTTTTCCTCATTTTTCCTCATTTTGTTTTGCCCAAAATTGCTGCTTTGCTGTTTGTCGGTAAGTCAAAATTTAATAAAGAAAAATTCTACGTTCAGGACTAACGAACTTCCTGTTTGCTGGTCATTAGTTGGCCAAAAACTACCAAGTGTGTGGCAGAGAGGGGCGCGGCATGGTTTGCTGTTAAATGAGATGGAGATAGGCTTAAGCCCGAGTATTATTGCCCGACGTTCAAAGCAATTAAAGTTGCTGCTGCATTTGAGCTGATTGCATTGAGAGCTCAAATTTATCGATTGCCAAATGTAGTCAACGTAATCCCAACACTAACACCTTATATTTATTTATATATATCTATATATATATATAGCGCATATCTTTGTGTTCAATTTTCTTATTATCTGCACATTTGGCCATTCTGCTGACTCTTATTGGCACTTTGACAACAATCTCTGCATTTTGATGTGCATTTCTATTCCCCGCAGGTATACACTGGGTGTGTGAGAGAGAGCGCTCCAAGGACTCTGTTTTCTATGTGTGTGTCCTGTGATTTCTATCACACATCGTTGACAGTTGAAGCAAAACAGAAACAAAAAAAAAAACACAAAAACAATTTCAGCTAATGGAAAATGCCATCGAATCCGGAAAAATCATCGCAAATGGAAACACGTGCACACACTTCTCTCTCTCTCTCTCTGTCTATCTCTCCCTCTCTCTCAAAAAAAATAAATTTGTTGGGTGCAAACATTAATTTTATGTTTGTTAATTTCTTTTATTTTCCAGCATTTTTTTGCTCGACTTTTTCACGCACATTTGCATAAATTCCAAGGCGTTTCAGTTAAGAGCATTGGGCCCATAGCGTTGTAGAGAAATTGTGTTAAATTTATCGTCTGTAAAGGCAGCAAATAAAAACTCAAAAAAATAATGCCCCAAAATTAGTTCAACTAACCAGCCCAACTGGCGCAACCCCTAGACCAGCAGGGAAAACAACCCTTTCAGAGACCCGCACATATGTTGCCTAGAAACCACTTGAGTTTTCCATTTTCCTGTTGTTGTTTGGCAGCACACTTGTAGCTGCCTATAAATCTTCCATCATTTCGATTTAAAATGTAGCAGAGACAAAGATTTATGGGCCACATTGTCGAACTGTTCGATTACAAGGCCATAATCGAAGCTAAACCCTTAAATCGCATATGGGATCATAAATCTTTGGTCATGTAATCAATATTATGACTTGTCAAATTATTGTGTACTTCTGTCCGTTCATCCTTAAAGGATGTTTTCTCTCCTTTTTTTTGTGTTTTTGGTTTTTCTCTCCTAAAGCGTTCCCAGGGGCGACATTTTTTTGTTTGTGGGTGGTACATGAAATTTCCGCTACCTTTAACATTGAATGACCAATTAATGCTAATTTGGTAAACCCTTTCGGTTGCAAATCGCTGAACCTGCAACATTTGGCGACGTTGCCTGTTTAATTAGCGCAACGCACAGCATTTTTATGGGACCCCACCCACCAAGATAGCATTACGAGGACATTTCATGGAGCCAGCTGTTCCAGTTGCAATGTGTGATTGATGGCCAGCCAGGCAAGATTATGCAAATCCCAATGACCTTTGCCCCCAGCAAGTGTGCAAAATTGCAGAATTATGAAAATGACATCATTTGTCATCGTTTGGACGAAACTACTACTATGGTGGATGGCAATATTGGCGATTTTTGGAGGGGTGTTAATGAAAACATGTGTCTGCCATAAAATGATAATCATGATTTACATCCCAACATCGACTTCGATATGATTGCAAAGCGAACGTGAGCAAATTTTGTGTGCGAATCCATTTTAATTGCTATCGATTGCAGATGGACAACTTCAGATCATTCTGAGAGTATATCTGGCAGCCCTGATTAAATTGACATGTTCAACACCCTCTCCATTTGGAAACCACTAATTTGTAGCATTAGTGCTAAATTGAATTATTGTTTACACACTTTTGAATTATGCACAAATTTAACTGCAAAAATTGCACCCTTTGCTGTAATTCGATTTTAAAATGCGCAGCGGGTATTTTGCAAAAGATGTACTAGCCAACAGCAACGAGGGGTTGTCATCTGCCAAGGGGTTGAGTCGCACGGGGTGTCAATATGTGAACAATGCCAAATTTGCATGCGACTCGAGAGGGGGGGAACAGGAACCGGAACAGCAGGACATGTATTAGCTGATAAGAACATTCATTAGCTCCGACTTTGTGTTTTGTTATGTGGAATACGAACTAATTACCTACACAAACAATTGCTGAGAGACTCTCGACTTAAGCCTGAATACAAATATGTGGCATCGACTGGGACTTAAGTTGATCAAGCTACAGTATATTTGCATGTTATGTAGCTGCTAGCAGCTGATATTGGAGCATTACGATTAAACATGGATATATAGAGTTCTTATGATTGACTTTGAACTGAATATTATACATTTGTGCAGTTGAACATTTGTCTACTCTTGATATAGTTCAGTTGCACTTGTTATCTGCTGCAGTAAGGCAGCAATTGGATCGGAGATACCCGAGTCGGATTACTATATCATATAGCTGCCTTAGCAACAATCAGTCGACATATAATGCTGATGAATAGTGCCGCTAAGCAGCAACGAGTATAACAATGACTTTTACCATATGTTTAACAATAGTCTCGCAGTACTTTTAAGCAATGATTTTCAATTGCTTTACTTTATTTCATCAAAACACCTTTGCAAGAGAAGAGTACAATTTGGAGTACATATCAGTGCATCTCTTTCTAATTAACTACCTTTTCCCCGTTCGACTTTTAAGGCCGCCATAAACTTTTGGGACTTGCTTATCAAAGTGTTTTGTTTGCACTTTTTAATTTACTGCAATTGTGCTGCCAAATCAAATTGCGATAAGAAACGCATAAAACTTGGCCTGTTCTCCGACTGTTCGTCGATTCATAGTCTGCTCCATGTGCTCTCAACTTAAGCCAAGTGCAATAATTCAAAGGGCCACCCGCAACCACCCCTTGCCAGTGTAAGAACCCGCTCGATGCTCGATGCTCACATTTGGATTTGTTTTTTAAAATGCCGCAGGGATCGATTATTACCGTTCAAATTCGCATAAAACGTGCACGTTGCCAAAAAACGATTTTAAACCCGAGCACTGAGAAAACAAAAAAACAAGTAAGAGTACTCGACTACGAGTCAACTCGACTACGATATACCCTACACACTGCTTATAGTTTGCTTGAACAAATTCTCCTTTAGAGTTTTGTACACTGCAAAGTGCTCTAATTTCTTACAGCCGATAAAGGTACGGATATAAAACTATATAATAATAAAAATATATATTCCTGCTGTTACCTACCTTTGCACAAAACCATCATACCCTTCTTAAGCATTTCTAATGGGTTCATGATATCAAAAAAAGACGACAGTCTCAGGAATTGCAAGTCGAAGTTGTACAGCTTTAGCATATGTGTTCCCTTGTGTGTGCGTGTGCGTGTGTGTGTTCGTGTGTGTGTGTGTTGGGGGTAGGCAATAATTTAAGGAATTTGAAGTCAATTCAAAGTCGCATTCAATTCTTTGGCACAGGCTGCGATTTCGCGATATGAATCTCAATAAAAATGCATTTAAATTGTTGACAAAGGAGCTGCTGACTGTGCCACTGCCACTGCCACTGCCACTGCCGCTGCCACTGCCTCAGCCATTTGGAACTACACTTCATTCTCGCAATTGCTCCGGCTTACAAAAGGAGGGTTCTCTGATGCCAATTGCAAACAAAAAGGTTTCCCATTTTGCACGCAATTTGGCAGTAACTCAGCTACAGCTGAGTCCGGTTTGGGTAGCCACCTGCTCAGATATATGTATTTGCTTCAAAAGAAACAGAATTATTCAAATACTTAATTTGAAACGAATTTTCGAACATATTGGAACGACACACTTGAGAATGCTTACTCAAAGCAGAAAGTTTAACTTTAGATTCTATATCTTTGAACTAAGTCTGACTACGATCTCATCAAAAGTTAGGCACATAGAGAGAACCTTTTATCTATTTAAGATCCAAATCCCTAAGGATGTCTAACTGATTTTCTTTCTTTCTTAGTTTCTGCACCTCTCTAAGCAATTATTATGTTGGTAATATAGTTGTATTGTTAATATTATGACAGATATTATGAGGCGCCTGAAGTCAGAAACAAATTGGGCCTCTTCTTGCCTGCTTAGCCACCGTAGTGGTTTTCCACAGAAAGGTCGGACGAGTGTGTGTGAGTGTGTGTAAAAATAATGTCATAAATTTCATAAAATGTCCAACAAGGCAGCAGAAACACCTGCCCAGAACTCTACCTGAGCGGTAAAACGGCTTGCCATGGTATTTTCAACCTGATTATTAACTGAGCCTGAGCCTCATTTGTGATGCAGTTTTGCGCGTTGCGATGACAACATCAAAGCCGAAGCCAAAGTGAAGAATCTGGCAGAGAGCCAGTGGCAGTGCTGTGTGGCAAGTGCTGCTGGTAATTATGTTGAACAATGAGCAACAATTTCCAGTTGCTGCACTTCCAATTAGTCACATTACACGACCAGAGGCAAAAACATGCTCCACGCCATAAATGGACAATAGAATGACAGACCAACAACACAAACAGAACCAGATACAAAAGCCTTTAGAGCTAAAGATCTGCAGAGATGAGCGAAGGAGTTGCAAAATATGTTGGCTAAGTGAAATTGATAAAGCTTAAAAACATGACTCTTGCAGCCATTCGACAGATGTGATGACAGTTTATTAGCCATAAAACCGATTTGATTCCCTCAGTTGGCTGTGTGCATCTAGCCAGAGCCAAATGCAGTTCGAACGCTAATTGAATGCAATTAAAAAAGGGAATTTAAATTCAAATTGCAACTGACTTTGGTGGCACGCACGAAGGCACGTGTCCATCATGCTGCACGCCAGACTTAGTCGTCGTCATCGTCATCGTCTTCGGCCCAAGATCCCTAAATGGTTCGGGCACGGCGATCAGCTTATAAGGTTTTGACCAGCCAGCCAGATCATACGCGGAATTCTATCTTAATTTATGGATACCCTGAACGCCCCCCAGTGCAAAAGTCCCCCCTTTTGCATCCCAAATGTGGCCAACTATTGAAATGGAGCGTTGTTAGTCTTTGGAGTTGCATCTCAACCCTCAACTGCCTACACAGATCAGTACCTAAGATTTACAAGGGATCTTCATTAAAAAGGTGACTTGTTCCAAGGTTAACCAGCTTTTTTTGAACTAGATTCCATATAAATGTTGACAGTTCTGAAATGAAGTTGACTTTATCTAACTAAAGTATGTCAGCAACAGAATTGAAGAGTTAAGATCAGTTCTTTTATCTTGTTCTATTTTTTAAATAATAAATCAAATAATTGCAGAGTTTATGTTGATTATGTTTGATTATATATATATATATACTTTATTATATATATACTTTACACATTCAGTTTCCTTTCAGTTGAGGCCTTTGATATCCGTTTACCTTTCGCTCAGTTAGATAGCAGTTATTGATAAGTGTTTCCTCAATATATGGTTTCCGCTGCCACTGAAGATCAACACTAGATTTGATTATGGCTAAGAGCTACCTGCTTAGCAGTGAATTTCTCATGAATGAAGCCATCAGCAGAGAACTCAGCGCTTCTTCACCCTGCTCACCTGGCTCACCTGCACTTTCAGAGCGCGACAATTCACAAGTCTGTTCGAGACCAGAACGCTGATGCTGATGCCAATCTTGTCGCAGCACGCGCTCTGAATTTCATCTATAAGAAATCCAAAAAACTTTTCATTCAGTTTTTGAGTTTTCTCAAGATTTCAATTGACGCCCGCACCTCACATTTGTTGTCTTTGGTGTCTTTGGTGTCTTTGGTGTCTTTGCCTTAATTCCTATCTTAAATTCTGTTTCATTTGTGTTGCCTCATTTCTTCACATCTCTTTTTGGTTTTTGTTTTTGTTTTTGTTCTTGTTTCGAGATGCTATCAACTTCCATAGCAAATAGCGAGACGTTGCACGTGCTTCACATTTCAAAATGCTCTTCAGTTTTCAGTTTTATGAATGAAACAACCTGAGACAATTTTTATACTTTCTGATACTTTTAAGACATTTGCTTCTGCCTGCAGGAAGTGCGGCCAAAGGAAGCACTACTGCGGCACATTTGCCCCTCAAGTAGCACATGCAACACCCCCTCATTCTCAAGGCCAGCTTTCTGCTTGTGCCATGATTTATTACTGCCAATAAATTGAGCGAGCCTTTCTTGGTTCTTATTTCACGCTCTAATTTTTTGATAAAAGCCACTGCTCCATGCTACATACTGGTAGCAGATGGAAAACTCCATGAGACATTTGCCACACGCATTATTTCTGCATAATTTTCCAATATTTTATATGACAGCCATAAAAATTGTCAGCACAATTAGAAGCAGGTTGCAAATTATCCAAAAACGCCACTTGTTCCCGATAGACACAATACATATATCATTTGTTTGGGGGGAGCTGCACAAAACTAGCATATTCCTTGGGGATAAGACGACTTGAAGTATATCTGCCAATTCCTGTAAAACTCAAGTTCAACTCCATGCTGGACTTAAGTAGCTGCTCGGTTGTTCTTCGATTTATAATCTTGCTGCCACAGTTTTGATGATGTTTATGCAGCTAATCATAGTTGACCAAAGGGTTCCACAGAGCGTGTCCCGGCATATTAGCCAACCTTAATGTCATCCTCTGGGGCACAACGCTTTCCATTCTCATACGCTTACGTATCATAACTCATCTCGGCCCTCAAAGCGAATGGAGGTCATTTGTTATGTTTCAGGAATAACCCAAAGCCCAACCAGAATATATATATATAAAAGTAAAACTTCGTTTCAGCCCATGACGAAAGTGTCGTCACACATCTGACCCAAGCGACCCACAAGCGACATATGTGTAGAGATGGCTGGGTGGGTGAATAGTTCTGGGGATGTTACTTGGCCAGATGCCGAGATGCACTTGTCGTTTTGGCCGCTTTGACAAATGATGCGCCAGCCAACAAATTCTGTGATTTATCATAAAGCCAAAAACAAAATTATAAAAATTTTTGCAACGCTTTGCGAAATATCTAACAAAATTAATGGATGCCATTTCCAAGTAAGTCGCCAAGGTTCGACGTTAGGCATAAGTTGAAGAGCTAAAGCTAAAAGTACAGGCTGAAAGATACCCTGTAGCGCAAAATTCATTTTGAATTCAAATTGAAATTGAAATGGAGAAATATTCTTCATCAGGGTATGCAGGTAATGCAAGAGATATATATGTATATATATATATATATATATATATATATATTTACCATATTGCTAGCCGCACTTATAATACCCTCTACCCGCATTTCTAATTTTTTTACAGGGTATACTTAAAAGCTTATGATGACACTGGCAAAGTGAGAGAAAAAAAAGAGTTGGTTGCCTTTTGGACTTTTGGTTCATTGTATCTCAGCAGCGTGGGCCTGTTAGGGGCTGGCAGGGATTGGTCAAGGGGTGTGGGAGGTGGGCTAGTAAGTGCAGCAGCTGTTTTAGCGCTGCCCGTTACTCTCTGGTGCTGTGCGCTGTGGTCCGGCATGCGTATCGATTTTAGCTCAGACGCCGTCGCAAACGTGACGAGCATTTCCAATTGGAATGCTCGAGTGGTCGAGCGGGGAGGTAAAGGGAAAGCTGAAATGGAACGGTTACTTAAAGTTCAAAGTGTCAAGGAAATTAGCTAATAATTATTTTGCTTTTACTTTCGATTTTGGCGTAGCATGAGAGACGCTTTAAGAGGCAGCGTCAAGCTGTCTGTTCCCCGATTCTGCGTTTCTCCGACTCTCGAAGCCGGCATTCGGCCATCGTCTCAGTCTGAGCCTTAAGTGCGAACATGCTGCGAACATTTATCTTAATTGCCATTCAATTGGGGACACCTCGGCCAACAGAAGCAGCCGCAGCCGCAGCAGCAGCAGCAGCAGCAGGGGCAGCGAGCTAAATCAATTTGCATACACGCGATGCCTGCCACAGTTGTGGATGCCCCATGTCCATGTTGCAGCTACTGTTGCTCTCTGCCTGGTCGTGTGTCTTTCAAATTCCACACACACACACACGCATACAGAGGCACGAGATACTTGCCTCCTTCGTGCACTGTTGCTGCAATCACCGATGCTCAATGTTTGTGCAACTAATTAACATTTTTAATGGGCAATCCTTGTAGGCATTTGAGAACTCTGCCCCAGCATCAGCCGACAAATGAAGTGGAACAACTGCTTTCAAAGTATTCGACTAAGTGAACCGAAAGTGTTTTGATTTAGAGCGCAATTAATATTGATTTTACAATATATGCATATATCTGTGGCAAGAGGCAACAGTTTGAGATACCCTTTTTGTTAGCCAAATTTAATGAGCTGAGCTGAGCTGAGCTGGGCACTTAATGAGTTGGCTGAGATACAAATTCATCTTAGTTTGAGATACACTTGATGTTAGGTTAAGGTATTTATTGTAATTTCTAAGATCTCTGCCTTCTTCTCAATTGGCAATACTAGATTTACATATGTTGCCACAGTTTGAGTTGCTTTCTTTAGTTTTCATTTTGTTTGAGATACTTTTCTCTGAGAGATACTGGCTCTCAGTCAGCTATTCGTATTATACATTTTGGTGTTTCATTGATGGCTTTTACTGCTTTACTTACTTAACTTAACTCTTTGCTAGCCACATTCCTTTTAGCATAATATCGGCTTTCATCTCAGCTGCAGTTGTAGTTGCGCCTTCTAATCAAATAATCTCTTCGCACCCGAAAACTTAATGCGCCTTCAACTTGCGCCGTCTTTGGCTTCCCGTCAGCTTCCTTTGGCTCTTCCTGCTCCGTTGTTGCTGCTGCTGCTGCTGATTATCCCCAGAGCGTTGGCTTTCATGTGTGTCAACGGAAATTGCTTTGGCAATTTCTTAACTCGTTCCCTTTAACCCCTGCCCCTGCCCCTCGCCAAACGCTCGCTAACACGCCTCATGATTGCCGTAGCACGCGCTCGCTAATAAACCCCGAAACTCCACAGAGTTAACCCTTTGCAGGGGCGAGGAGGGCGTGGCGTTGCTGGTATCTGGTATCTGGTCATGTCATCGCTCAAATAAATGTGAAAATGCTAATTTAACCCTTTTTATTATTCATAGTCTTACACTTGGGCGAGCGTCGAATCTTCGTGTAGTCTTGCAGAGGCGACGATATCATCATGGATGATAAATTCCTTGATTTGCATTTCTTGAGTTGCTTTGGTGCCCCGGGGGCATCCACGTCAGACAGGCCAATCCACAATTATTTTCACTCATCTCGTGACAGTGTTGCAGTTATTGCTTATTAAGACATTTGTCAACTTAATGTCAAGCCATTTAGTTAAGTTATTAAACAGCGGATCAAGAAATCAACTAATGAAATTCCGCATCGTTTTTTTGCGGAAACACCCCCCCCCCCCATACACACATAAATATATGCCTAATAGAGTCGCACACGCCCCCGAACACGTGTCAGGCTTGCCACAAAAAAATAGATGTGGCAATTTTTGCCTCGAATTTCATGTGAATTAGATGCGAATCAAATGAATCAAACGAATCAAACGAATGCCACGGCGACGCGTGTGTGTCAATCAAACAGAAATCTATTGTGAATAATTTACTTGTGACATTTCGCTATTTTTTTGACATCTTTATTGAATTCAACGGCGGTTTTTTCATGCCACAAAATGGGCCGGAGAGCTGCGCACTTATTTTCTGCTCACAAATTGGGCATTTACTAGCTTAAACTAATCTTTGGTCTGCCTAAGTTCTTGCCAAATATCATCTTTTCTTATAGCAAGCACAAAAAGCCGTCTAAACTGTAAACAAACTGTCATTTTTGATGTTGCTGAACCTTTGTTGCTTTTGCCCTCACTCCTTGCACGCGTTAAATATGCAGAAAAATGTAAAAAATTTGATTTAATTTATCGAGATACTTTTTGGCTGAGATTCATTCAGCTGCATGCCTGCAACCCCCTACCCCAGTCAGCTGCCAGTCAGCCCGCCCTTTGCACACGCTTTGAGCGTTCGACAAAAGTGCCACAAAAGGTCCCAGACAATCACACAAAAACCGAGCCGAATCATTCGAAACATATTTCAGTTTTTCAGTCATTGTGATCGGTAAAAAGACGCCACAGAAAGGCAACTGAAAAGATTTTTGTACCACGAGTACCACAAATTCCGCGCATATTTTGCAATTTCAAAATGTTCGCACAAAACCCAAAAGCAAAAAGAGCGAAGCAAACCAGCTGCAAGGAGAACGAAATCAATCAGAGAAATGTTGCCAAAGGACAGCAACAACAACAACTTCCATGCGAGAAGTTTGTTGTGGCAGTGCCACTTTCATGATGCTGCTAAACAGCCTCATTATCTGCGAAACGAAAACTTAACCCTAATAAAATACAAATGGGACCAATTTCATTTCATTCAAACATTTAGCCACATTTGCCGCAGATGCCAGTCTCTTTGTCTTCCGCCAAAATGCAAATGCAAATTACACATGCGAGCCCAGATAAAAGCACTCTGAGCCATAAAATATGTCATATTTTAACAAAATATTACAATAAACCCATTCGCCACGCCCCCCGCCCACCCAACTGCCACTTCTCTCAGCCCGCTTCTCATATGGGACACAAGATAACAAGGACATTGCTCCTGCCTGCAATTAACCAGCAAGTGGTAAGAGAGAGATAGAAAGAGAGAGTGAGAGAGTGTGAGAAAGAGTTAGAGAGAGACAGCCTCTGTCTGTAAAACAATTTGGAAAGTTCCATTATCTATTAGTCCATTAATGCAGATACACAAAAGGACTTGAGTTGGTTTTAAGCTGGTTTCCAAACTGGCCAAGTTATTATTATTATTGTGTATGAGTTGCAGTTGAAAACTCTTGACTCTTGAAACTTTTACTAAGGTATCACAAATGTGCCTCTTTGGCTTAGATGCCTTCATTTGCTTTAAGTTTGTATTTAAGTTGTAGAAGAAGACTTGAATATTTGTGGTCTGACTTCTTCAAAGACTTATTGGAACTATTCAAGGTCAACTGTTTAAACAAGTTTCCTTATGGAACACCTTTCCTCAAATTTGTGATTTATTCTTGCTCAGGAGCACAAGCTGAAGTGGAGTTTACTCATTGAACCAAATATGGCTGAGTCCGTGGAACACTTTCCGTCCACTTTCAGCTAATAAAAGAAAAAGTAAATAGTATTTTTCAACTTTTACTAGAATTTATTATGAGCTGTCATTAGTTAACTTGGCTAATCAAATGTTTTGATTTCATAATTGGCCACAAAAGCATTCAGTTTAATTTAGTTATAAAATAGCCATAAAATATATATTATATATTAGCTGATTTGAAAACTGAAAAACATGTGCTAAAATGAATACGAAACTATTTGTGCAAATTGCAAAACTATTTAATGTGGCACAAAGTATCATTTTAATTTGGCAATTAGTTCTAGCCAAGCACCCCCTAATGAGTTGCGCCCCTCTCCCTCAGGCTGCAAGTACTTAATTGTACACAATTGCATTGGCATTTTGGCAAATCAGCCAAATTTTATTGTGCCATTATGTGCACATATGTGTGTGTGTTGGTGTGTGTGTGTGTGTGTGTGTTGGTGTGTGTGTTAGTGTGTGTGTGTGTGTGTGTTATTCGTTTTAATTGCTAATGAGAAGCACATCATAAAATAACACATCATGCCTGGCCTGGCGCAAATCTCTCAATTAGTTTATACAAATGAGTTTACCGCTCGCTCGGGAGTTGCTTTTGCGTCTCGGGGTATTCCCCAAAGCGCCCACACATGACAGCAGCCACGCCCACTTGCACAGAATGTGTGCGAGAAAGAGAGAGCAGAAATCGACTGTATTTTTAATTAGTTTCCCCAATGCAAAGATAATTAAATGAAATCGATAACAAATACAAAGCAACCCTGAAAAATTAGATGTAAAAAGAGACCAATAAAAAAACAAATGTAACTGTACGCAATTACCATAAAAAAGAGATTTATTTGTGTTTGCACCTCTGCCACTGCCACTGGCGAAGTGGGCCAACAAAGATTAATGAGATTTCACTGGCCGTTTTCCTTGGCTGGATTAATGAAAAGTTTTTCTTGCTTAGCAGGTGCCAAAGTTGAGAAGTTGGTCGCCGGAGCATTTAATTGCTCAGGTTTGAGCAGCTTGGAATCCCAATAATGAATATGCTAATCAAAATGGGCTCGTGACATTTGAACAAGCACATTTGACAGCGGGCATATCTAATAAAGTGTTTTTGAGGCATGCAACGAAGGGAATGTGAAATATTTGGCTGCTGCCTGTAAATCAGGATTATCTCATTTTATTGCTGACATGTCAGAGGGGAGGAAGGACTTGCGCGCAGATCTGTCATAATTCGAAATTAAATTTATCATCGACGTAATTAGTGGCCATAAATTAAGTTTGCATTCCACACACACACACACACACACACATAGATATATGGGGTGTGTGTGTGTGGCCACAAGTGTGAATTATGGGCGAGTCCTTTGGCCTCAACGCTGACATCCTTTGCTGCATGTGTGTGCTGTCCGCTGCGGCAAATTAAATTAAATTGTCCTTTTTCATTTCGATACACTTTCGAATCCTCTGGAGGCCAGTGTGTGCTTTGCTGCCTTGCTCCTCTGCCTTGCTGCCCGGCATCCTCGTCAGCTCCATTAAGCCAATAAAGCATTCGTTTCATTGGATTACGTATGCTGATGTGTGCTGGCAGCTGCAACAGTGGCAGCATTGGCAGCAATGGTTACAGCAATGGTTGCCGCATCCGGTTACAGCAGAGAATGGACCCAACAATTTGTGGCCTGATGAATTGCGCAAATAGCCCAAAAACCCCAACAGTTGGACACTAATTTCAGCAAACATATATTTCAGCTCAAACACATTTTCCAATATTGCCCAGCAGCAGTAAATCATTTTGCAAAAGTTGCCAGCTCCAGGACTGATTAACACCACCCCCCCGAGTGGTCAGGGTAATTATAAGTAGAACTTCGCAGTTTCCCGCCCTTGGTCAGCCGGCAGGAATTAAATGCCACAATGCCCACACCCCGGCACAGGGAGATATAATCATTTAATCCTGGAACCTTGCACTTCTATTAACCGTTTCATGTATTATTCATCAAAGTTTTCGCTGCTCTCTCACTTTAATTTCCTACTCGAGCTGGTGGCATTATATTTATCTATATAGATTCAATGGACGAGTGCAGCGAACCTAATGAACATCCTGTTGCCAGGACCAGGACCAGGACACACATGTTGATGCTGCCTCCATTTGGCTTAATTCAAGCAGAAGCGATTCCCTGCCGCTGATTGTGATGGATAAACTATCGAGTTCTTTCTGATTGTGTGTGTGTGTGTGTCGTGTGTGTGTGTGTCTTTTGTGTGTGTTGTGTGTGTGTTGTGTGTTGGGGGTTAGTTAGATTCGTTCTCAATTGAGTGACTTTGAATTGAAATTCTTTGCTTTCGTTTTTTTGGCATTGACGTTTTCAATTCGCTGCCTTTGCCCCAGCCACGCCCACTCATGAACAGTTGCCAAAATCAGCGCTTGTCCTTTTGAATGATATGGCTAGAAACTGTGACGACAGTTTGTAATTTTTTGGGCAACTTTACTTGGACAAAAAAGTCGCAAGGATTTTAGAACAAGTTTAAAAGCTATATATATATATCGAGGGTTTATTTTGCTCAAGATTTCGATGCATTTGACATAATTTATTGATCGAATGCATTGAGCTTACAGAGAGAGAAAAAGGGTTGACCCATAAATCACGCAACAGGCAATCAGAGTTTGACATAACTGCAAAAAAGGGAAAGAATGCTTAGCTGCCCGCTCTCTCTCTCTCTCTCTCTGTGTGTCCTTCACTCTTTCCAACAACACCTTCAGACAAGAGTGGAACATGCCACATGGTCTTGTTAAACAAAACCCGCAATCAGCCCACAAATTTGTTGCATTAGTGTGAAATTAAATTATTGTTTACATGCACGTAATTATGTTTTGAGAGCACCCTCAACCCCTACCCCTATATATACATTTTGCTTGGGCAACCCTTCGCATAGTCTGCCACAAAATTGTTGCATGACAATAAAAAAAAGAAAACGGCACACACAGCAGACACAACCCCTTTTCGAAATTCGATTTTAAAATTTGGCTACAAAGGAAAACCAAAGAATGGGAAGCATTGGCTGAGCCTGTGGGTTGTTTCCGGATTTGGGTGTGTGACTTTCACAGCCCGATCGAAATGAGCAGAGGGGGATGCGGGCTAAAGGGATTTGCATATGGTCAGCCAGAGGTCAATTTCGTATTTAATCGTATTCAATTTTGAGTGGATTTGTTTTTAATCCTTGCGGCTTTGCATGAAATGAGGAGTCAACGGCAAGGACATCAAAAACGCCAAACATTTCGCATCTCACAACCGACTTTAAACTCAACTTTAAACATTCTTTAGCTGCATTTCGGTTTTTTACGTAATCAACCCTCTCAATTCCCAGCGACATTTGAAATCGGATTTATTTTCTTTTAAAGTGCCACAGGGATCGATTATTTGCGTATAAAACGTGCCTGCCACCAGGATGCGACCCTGGAGAGAGTCGAGAGCCATGAAATATTTTTGCAAATCTGTCAATGCGAATGCAAACAATTTCTGCCTACTAACTGTGTGTGTGTGTGTGAGTGTGTCTGATTGTCATCTTGAAGAATTTTTGCAGTCTATTCAATGAAATCTGCCCCAGCAATTTTCGATTACGATCGCCATAGAAACGCTCCACAAAAAGACAGCGTTGAATGCGCTTTTAGGCCAACTCTTCTGAACTTAAGCCCAAACAGCATTTTATGTAGATTAAATGGTAAATTGTCGTAGTAAATTTCTCCAGCTGAAGTGGAGATGATGTCAACACTTAATCTTTACCCTACTTCTTTACATTATACATAAATTCCAGTTGTGCTTTCATTACAAAATATATTTGCAGCAGTGAAGGACTTTTCTAATGAAGTAATTTATATGAAAATCATGGATTAATATCAGCAGCAGTCAGTCAGTCGGTCTTTTTTGCTAGGGGTGACCATTAAACTGTCGCCAGCCAGCTCAGCTCAAAACTCAAGTTGACAAACGTGCGGTCAACTGGAGCTAGCAAATGGGTGTAATATATGCTGGGGGTCACATTCAATTAAACAAAGCTGCAGCTAGCACAACTGCTGACTAAATTAGACAATATCTTATATATATATATATACATTTCTATATAGCATCTTGACTAGGCCAGTTTGTAATTAACATGGTAAACTTTAGTGCTGGAACTGATTGCTAAAAGATTTTTGTGCTGCTTGTGTAAGGTTTCATGGAGCGTCAAGGTTTCGGGTCGAATGAGCAGCAACATTGTTGCGACACTTAAATTTGCATAATCAAAATCAAAAACATCATTTCCATTCCGATTCCTATGCCGCGAGAGAGAGAGAGAGAGAGAGAGAGAGAGAGAGAAGAGGTCCTGTCAATATGCACAACGCACTTAGCCACTTGGAAGCCGCAGTCGTCTTTTGAAAATTATGCAAATTCAATTTGGCGACACTTTCCTACCCCTCAATCCACCCCCTCCACCCCCTCAATCCGCGACCCAGCATCGAGTCATAAATTCGAGTAACTGTATTAATATAATTGGTGGGTGCGGCAAAACTGAAGTTCGCCCGAGGGGGCGGGTAGGTGGGCTCTTAAAATTAGATTTACTCCCATTCAAAAAGTACCCGTCGTCCTCATTGAGTTGGTTTTGCCAAGCTTTAAGGACTAAGTTTTTGGGTGAGTCCTTGCCTGGCAGCTCCATTTAACATTTAACCGCCATAATTTAAACTCGTTTCTGTTATCTGTGCAATATTTTTGGGTATATGCCAGGGCAAATAATTCATGTTCAGTTCGGACTTGCAAATCGTTTTATTATTCAGCCCAATTGCACCACAGTGGTGCACCTAACCTATAAATAATTAATTTAAATGCCTCCTTTGTCTGTGACGCCTCTTATTTATGGTCTTCGACTCCACTTTAACTGTTGCTTCCACAGCGAGAGATTTGTGGTCACCACACGGCAGCAAATTTCACAAAGTCATGACTCAAGATAAGCGAGATTAGATTTTATTGCCCAGGGAATCTACGACTCTGGCAAATTTATGGTAGGTTTGGAAAAAAGGAGTTATTGCTTGGATTGAGCTAATGTCTGGCTGAGGCTCTCCAAACAAATATTTAAAATTATTAACCGGAACTTGTTGGTACTAGAAAAGTTAACATGGTTATCAACAACTAGCCCTGAACCGTATTGTGGTGTAGACACACAATACGGCTATATATCAGGGATGAAGAAAGACTGATGCGGGAACGGAGCTGGGCTGAGACACCAGGACTCCGACAAGCCAGAAGTCTTCTAGGTGGCTATAATCAAAAGCGATTTAAGCAAATTATAGCCATGGGAAAGAATAGACTCAGAATACTTACAGGTCTATTGGCAGGACACTGTAGACTGAGAAGTCACCTAACCAAGTTAGGTATTTACAGCAGCAACATATGCAGGTTCTGCGGACACGAGGAGGAATCCTCGACGCACATCCTAATCGAATGCGTCGCCTTAACCAGGAAAAGATGCAGCATCCTAGGGCAGCATATCATGAGGCCCAAGGACATAGAAACCCTCAACCCAACAAAGATTCTAGCATTCGTGCAGGAGTTGGGATTGATGGAAGAGCTGTAGGCTCAGTAAGGGGGCACAATAGACCTTATAGGTCGCGGTGCTAACTATCCCCAATTATAATAATAATAATCAACAACTATTAATTCTGTATCCAATTAAATGTAAATTTAAAATTAATAAATTAAATATTCGAATACACTTAGCTTTTTCTGATTTATCGTCAAATCCCAAGACCACCAAGTTTAAAGCCCCAAAAAATGTCCTTTCTAATGTTTAACGTTCAATACTTTATAAAAAACCATTCTGATTTGCAGCTTCGATTTTTGTTCTTTATTTTCATTTGGCACTTTAAATTTATCAAAGTTTTTTTTAATAATTTTGGATTAGCTTTAAACTGAAATCGAATTGCACTACTCTCTGCAGTCAGTTGAGCAATTTAAGGTCACCTTTTGCCCTCTCAACCGCTGCTTAAAGTTGTTGGAAGCCAGCTTGTCTCTGCTCTGCTCTCATATTGGGGCATTGGCATTCCATTGATGTGCGTTGGATAATGCGTTTATGGGTTCCTGCAGCCGTTAACTGTCCATAAAAATGCACATTATTGTAATGTTGCATTGTCGTCCGGATGGCACTTTGAGCTGGCGCTGTAGCTGGCGCTGGAGCGAACGACAGGGCGTCTATTTCGGCGCATTCAGACTAATCCTGGCAACTTGGCTCCTTGCCTGGACAACGACAAGATGTCCTGCTGCTGCCGCTGCTGCTGCTGCTGCTGTTGTGTGTTTAAATGTTTGACTGGATTAACGTGTGGCACGATTTTTATCATCGAATGGCATTCGATTGGAATGCCTTTTGGCAGCCCCGTCCTGGCACAGCCAAATGCTGCTCAAGGTATGCTTTGGCTGAGCGAAGAGTCCTTCAGTTGGACTGCGTCTAAGTGTGAGCCCAATTGTTGTTTTCAGCAATAATATCCATTAGAGCAACGCTCTCACTCGCTGCCCAACACAAGCGTTGCAAATCTTGTTAGCCAGCTTTCGCATACAACACCCCTCCGCCACCGCCTCCGCCTCCCCCTCCCATGGCAAAGTACATTTCATTTGCGGGGGTTCATAAAAGAGGCCGCAAATGTCAGCAATAAAAAGATAATCATGATTTACAGCTCCAGCCTCAATATGTGGCATGGAATGTCAGTCAAACAAGTATGCCGAGAACTTTACTGCAAAGCATTCCGCAAAACAAGGGGGAGTCCTTTCCCGGGGGGGGGGGGGGGGTTGTTTGGTGAGGTTTGGCTGTCAAAAGCTCTTGTTCAGCTGTCATGAGGACATTTTATTAGCATATTAATTATAGGCAGGTCCTTTGCCACGTCCAATTAAATGCCACAGCGAGCATTTAAACTTTGACACCTGGCTGCGAGGGAATAGCAGTCAAAAGTCAAAGCAGCTCCATTAATCCTTGTTCGAGGCCGAAGCCAAAACAAATCGCTTTTTTATGTTAATTGAACTGTGGATTTGTTTTTATTGTTTTCTGCTCTCTAAACTGGGCGTACACTAATAAAAAATTAGATTGCTGCAGGATGATAGCATTGGAGTTAACATTTAACATTTGAGCTTGTAAGGTTGCTAAGATTATCTAAATATACTTGGCAGATGAGGTATCCTAGTTCTAATCTTACTTCTCTGAGTTTCTTAAAGAAGGATCTCTACTCTAACCAAATGAGTCTGGGGAAACTGTTCCACAATTGCTTTCTCACAGTGGTTAGAGGATTGCTCTTCCAAGATCCACTTTGATTAGCGCCAGACAAATATTATCTTACACACACGACAAGGCACAAGACACAAGGCACAAGGATCTCTCGACTGAGCTGTAAGCTGTGAGTGAGTTTTATTTATTGGATTCCGTTCAATTGCAGCAGCTAAAAGTAAGTAGAAAAGGAATTTGACATTGGTCCCCATGGACAGTTGCTTGGAATGTCCATCAAAAGCGGACGGAAACTTTGCCTGACAACTCGCATAAATTATCCTTTTCTTTATCCCAGTTTTTCCTCTCTTTTTTTTTGGCAAGTGTGAAAATTTGGCCGTAGACAAGTGCAAAAATAATGATATGCAATCCAATTTAGCGAAAAAGGACATGGAAGTTGGACAGTGACTGGTTGAGCATCAGGAAGTTGCACATTCATCACTTTGTTGTGATGGACTCTCGTGTCCTTTCGCAGGACTCTGCCAAGTCCAAGTGTCAATTTGCAAAGCATTAACTTGAGTTGAGCGCGCATTTTATTCCAGCAGGATGTGAAAGGATGTCGGCGGAAACTGACACAAAAGATAATTGTGTGTGTGTGTGTGTACATGTGTGCGTGTGTTTTTGTGTGTGTGTATGTATGTGTGGCAAATGTTTTCACGCTACTTTCAAGTAGATGTGGGGCTTGGAGTGGGTTAATTACAGTTGTCCTTATCTGTGTCCCATATGAGAAAGCTCGGCTCCTGGCTAAATCCTTTGGCATGCCGAATGCGTTTATTGTAATTGTGCTGTAACATTTTGCTAAAATATGACATATTTTATGGCTCACTGTGTGTGCCATTATCCCTCTCTCTCTCCCACTCACTCTTTATCTCTAGCTGCCCATATAGAGAGAATTGTCCTTTGTTCTTATCCTTCGCCATTTGCATAACCCAAGCAACGTAATGGAATAGAATTGCTCCCATTTGTACTTTATTAGGGTTAAGTTCGTTTTCGTTATTATCACAGATAATGTGTGGCATGTTCTCTATCTCTCTTTATATATATATATGTGTGTGTGTGTGTCTGTGTGTGTGTGTGGGTGTACTTGTACACATTCCATTTCTTCACTTTGTAACGAATTCTAATTGACTTTTTTCTCTAATTTATGGCATCGCGCAGAATTCATTTCGTTGCATTTCGCCTCGAAATGAAAAACATTTCCCAGTCCATAAAATGCAACATAAAATCATCCACCTGTGAGCAACAGAAAAAAAGAAGAAGAGTCGGAAAATCCTTCAAAATATAGCCGAAAAGTAAAAAAAGTGCGAGACAAAAACTTTGTCCAGCCCCCTAAAAGGAAAACGCAACGCAATTTGCATAGGAAAATCGTAAAAATTTTCTTCGTCCTTTTTTCTTTTTTATGTGCAATTTGAGGCGTGACGAAGCGCAAACTTCACGAAGCGCAGAAGGAGTTAAGTGAGAGATGAGAGCAACTTGCTGAGCAGATCCTTGCTGCCCCCCGGTGAAATTACAGAACGAAATTAGTTAATCCCGCAGTGCGAAGAACGTGTTGACATCCAGCCAGGACCTCAAAGCACTTGGAATGGGCTGCAAATTACACTTGTACGCTTCTTATCAAAGAGCTTAAACTGCAATCCAAGCGACAGCTTGAGTTAGGAAGGCGATTTAATGAAAATTGCTGGAAAATATGGAAAATATTTCATTTTGGAATTACGAAGGGTTATTTCCGCAATTAAAACTGATATTTATATTCGAGTTTTGGGCATGACTCTGAGTAAAAGATATAGCTAGAAGGATATAGGCGTTATCGTATATCTAAAGTTGAAAACTGACTCGATTTGCATCTTAAAAATGATTCCTCAAGGACATATCCAAACTATGCCATAACTATCTCAAATCTCAATCGATTTTCAAATTTCATTCATAGCAATAATTTATTCGGTATTCATCAAGCCAGCTAGTTACAGCCACTAGTGTTAGAGGTATTGATTTAAGCTAGTAGATCCCAAGTCTGACCTACAATCGTAGAGCAGTTCCCTCAATTTCTGTGCTGCTCGCTTGCTGCTCAGGCAAAGGACACGCCGTGTGTGGCAAAGTGTTTGGAGGTCCTGTGGGAAACGCGCTGGTCAGCAATTTGGAATTGCAGCAACTTGGGACTGTCCACAGGACATTTTTCGGATTGCATAAGCTATTGTGGCAGCCGCAATGTTTACGCTCTGGGGTCAGAGGACCTGTCTGTCTGTCTGCCTGTCCGACTGTCTGTCAGTTTTAATAGTGGCAAACACTTTTGATGGCGTTGATGCCCGAAATGTTTCTGCTGCTGTTGTTTTTCGAGTCGAGGACGTGGCCGCTCATCGATTTTGGACGCGCCAATTCCCAATACCCATGGGAGCAGTTTCTAATGAAGGAGCTTGGACAGCAGGTTGGTGGGGGGAGGGGAAGTGGGTGAGGTTTACTCATTTGCTGAAATTTTGACGCTTTATGAGGTCCCTTTAGTGC
The DNA here is from genome assembly GCA_035041375.1 of Drosophila conformis. Classification (NCBI taxonomy): domain Eukaryota; kingdom Metazoa; phylum Arthropoda; class Insecta; order Diptera; family Drosophilidae; genus Drosophila; species Drosophila conformis. The sequence continues at coordinate 82,372 of JAWNLE010000395.1, forward strand.
TGAGTGTGCGCAAAAATGTAATTGAATGAAGGAAGCACAAGTGGGAACACAGCAAGGAGTGGCTGGAATGGGCCAAGGACCTGTGCTAAGGTCAACACCAGCCGTGACTTCTTGTGGCACACACACACACACACACACATGCATAGAATGTTTGTCTTCCATTAGGCCAACAACATGATGACGCACAAATGACAACGATGACGATTGCGAAGATAGCAATGATAATAATCAGACTGAAGCAGTCTGAGATACTTCACTGCGGTCATCATAATTTTTGCACTTTACCCAAAAAAACAAAGCAAAGAAACACATGACAGACTTATGAGCAGACACTGCCTTTAAAATATATACATATCGTATATATATATATATATATATATATATTGTGTATTGTTGTCATTTCATTCGCGTGACTCGCGTCTCTCTCGCGGTTGTCTCCTGTCATGATTTCAGTCACGAATGCAAATGAACATGGGCCACAGTTCGACTGGCTTCCCATTCACATTGGGATTCCGATTCGGATTGGGATTGGGACTGGGCTTGGGATAAGCAAAAATATTAAAGCTCATGTTACGGGCATCAAACGTTTCCCTCAATAAATCGGCAAAGAGTCAGGTTTTCTTGTTTTCTCATGACAACTTATTTTAGCCAAGCAGGCAGGCAAAGTTGGGGCAGGTATCATGAGTTGCCCTCAAGCTGCCTCACTTCCTCGCGACTCGTGGTTAAAACTTTGCTGGCAACATTTTCACAGAAGTTTGAAGTTTGCCGCACTGCACTGCAAATGCTAATTAGTAGCTGCGCTAAGAATGGCTGGAGGAGTAGTGCTGCAAGGGGCGCCCCTGGGTAAAAACTAGTTTCCTGCCACTTGTCACGTAGGCTTCACAAGCTGACACCTTGTGAGGCACCCGCACAGGCGTAAGCAAAACCCGCAAAGTTTAATTAAGGCAAAAGAAAATTGACAGTAAAAAAATTAAAAAATATTTACAAAAAAAAATCAGACATGAAAATTGATGAAACTTGGCCAAAACATGTGCCGAACACATTTCTGGCTAAAAGGAAAACTCTTTTGGAGTAACTCGACTCGAATGCAGTTCGTAGATTGCAAAAATATGAAATTTATTAACTGCATATTTAGATCTTGGCCAAAATTGTGTTTAAAGTGCTGCCAACATTTGAACCAACTTTCCATTCACTTTTCTTCAGCTTTAAGATTTATTTGGCCTGCATTTTCCATGTGTGTTGAATTATCATTGAATTTTATTTGGCTTTTCCACTTTAGATTTTCCATTTTCCATTTCCAAAACGTCGTCTACTTTTTACCTTGCTCTGTTCTTGGGCACCCAAGTTTGGCATCTTTGCGAGCTGCCAATAAAAATGGGAATTCGATTTTTTCGACTTCTTCTCTTACGGTCCCGTTCGATTTTGCCCTTGGCCAAGAGGCCGTGAGGAAAAGGTCGAGCCATTAAATGTAACTGCACTGTAATTTGCATAATTTTCCATTCATTACATAATTCTGTCAATTCTCAATACATTATAATTTGTTAAGAGAATGAAGCGCTGTGTTCGAGCAACCCTCGTTGAACGCACAGCAAAATGCAAAGCAGCAAAAAAAAGAAAAAAGAAAAGTAGAAAAAGAAAAGTAAAAAGAAAAGCAAAAGTAACGGGACAAATTATAGAGGGGCTTCTCATTTGTAATTTGTTTTCGGCTTAAAAAGATTATTTTATGGTGAAAACAGCCCGAGGCAAAAGTTGTTCCATTTTTTATGCGCAATATGTCTCAAAAATTATCGCAGATAGACACAAAGAGAGAGAGAGAGAGATATACAGAGAGAGAGAGAGAGTTAAAGAGATGCGGCTTTTGAGATAAACAACAAATAAAATCCAATGCAGAAATCATCTTTGCCCAACTCAGATCTGAAATCACGTAGCCATTATAAATGCAAATCAAGTGTCAATATTCTGCCGCACTCCGATTTGAATATATTTTCGCATTTGGAAATTTTCGCAAGAAATTTGGCAAATGGCAAAAGCCTAATGTGAAAATCAGCAAAGCAAACAACAACAGGACACACAAAAAAGGAGCCGTTTCAACTGGAAAATCAATTGGAATCCCAAATGTCAACTCTGCAGGCATACCAATGAGTGCCAGCTACTGCCACACTCCTCTCCGGGCTGGTTGAAAATCTTGGCCGGAAATGATGAAATGCTCCAGTTCATTAAAGCTGTTGCGAGCCAGTTTATCGCCAACTGGGGAACAATAAGCCAAACTTCTCTCGGAATAATTCTGCTCTGCGCTGCTTGCCACTTTTCATGTTGCACACTTATCACGACTTTATCGCTTTCCATATTCAAATATCCTCTTTGCTCCCCACCATCTGCTCTCTGCGGTAATTAATCATCCGAAAGTCTAGCAGCAAAAAAATGTCTCTCGAGATAATGTCAACATAAATTGTTTTGGCAATTTCTAACAATTTTCCTCGCATTATTTATGAACGTGTTTTTTTTCTGCTGCTGCATTTAAAGCTGCTGAAATTAGCTCTGCTTACTGGTTGTGGGCGTGGCAACATTTGCCGGCAGCGGTGTGTGGAGAGTGGAAGAAGCCGGCTTCATTTAAAGGCATTCAATTTGACGTGTTGACTTTGGCCCTTGGCCAGTTCCACAGTTCGCCAGTTCGACCAGCTGAAGTGCAGAACGCAGTTGCTAAGCAAACATTCCCAATCCCAATCCAAATCGACAAACCTCCAACTCTGAGTATATCCACAAGCGGTCAGAGCCACTGAATGCGGCATTTAATGAGCCTGTCAGCACTCAGTTTATTCACTTGGCTGCACAGCCTCAGCCTCAGCTGCTTGAGAGGGGGTTGTGGGTGGGTGGGAGTTGGCCGAGTGCGTGTCCTTTCCACCCATAGCCAGCCCCTTTTTGCTCTGTGGTCAGCTGTAATCACAAAGTTTAATGAATGGATTAGGCTTGCTTCTGCGATGCTTATGTGTGGCTGGTGATTTTCTATATATACACATATCTATATATATATATATATATATATAACTAAAGGGTGTGATTCTATACACTTTTAATATCGTCTTATTAAACGGCATTGTAAGTCGAGCACTTGATTTAAGGGTGCTTTTGTTCTCGTCACAGTTTCACTTGTATTTATGCTGAGATAACTATTTATTTTTCGGATAGTTTTAGGATTTCTTATTAGAGGTTCTTCTATAGAATTAGTAAAGCCTTAGAGCAGGTATCTAACCCCCTTACTGAGCCTACAGCTCTTCCATCAACTCCATCCCAACTCCTGCACGAATGCTAGAATCTTTGTTGGGTTGAGGGTTTCTATGTCCTGGGGCTTAATGACATGCTGCCCTAGGATGTTGCATCTTTTCCTGGTTAAGGCGACGCATTTTGTTAGGATGTGCGTCGAGGATTCCTCCTCGTATCCGCAAAACCTGCATACGTTGCTGCTGCAAATACCTAACTTGGTTAGGTGACTTCTCAGCTCTAATACATATATTCATAAACATATATTCATTATCTTATATTTTACTTGATTATTTCAACATTTATCAACTTTAGACAAGTCCTTTTTCTGTTTTGTTGTTATTACTTTTCTTCTTCTTCTGTTCTCCTTTTTTTTAAATTATGCAAATTCAATTTTGAGACACTTCCGTTTTGGCACGCGAACAGTTTTCCCTGTGCTTCCTGCCACGCCCCTGATTAGGGTTGTGGCTGTTGGTTGACGTTAAAGTCGAATCACTTTTGCCCTCAGGTCAAATTAGAGCCCCAGCTAGGAAAATATGGCTAAAATTATATGAACATTGTTCTCGAGCACTTACCCTCAGTCTGTATGCATGCTCAACAATTGCTGCATATATATATATATATATATCAAGCCAAATAAAACATTATTCGCTCTGCAAAACTGTCAGGCATTTGACTTAATGATTAATGCTCAAATGTCAGTTGAGAGTTAGTTTCTTGGGATTAGCTGCCGAGTAGCTGAGCAGCGCCGGAAATTGCCTTGATACGGCTTACAGCAAATTAAAAATATTATTTTTATTTCATTTTAAGTTCCCAGCAAACCTGAGCAATTAAGCAGTGCCCGATTTTATTGGGAGTGTCATTGACCAGGGCATAAAAATCAAAGTGCTGCGAGAAAAAAAAACTTAAATTATTTTGAATATATTTCAACGGCAATTCTGTCGTTAACATACACTTAACAGTGGTTTGTGTCCACGCTAGCAGACAGAAACAGCAACACATAACGCAGTGCGTTAGAGCAGTGCAAGCAGCTAAGTTCAATGGACAACCGCCAAGTGTTAGAGCGAGTACAGCATATAGAGTCGCTCCCAAAGGGGAAACTTGCGTTATATACAAACACCCAGTCTGATTGGTTCGAGCGAATTGCTTATATACAACAGCAAAGTTGGAGCAGCAACACACACACACAGCTATACACATACATACGCACACACACAGAGGGACAAGGTGTATGCATTGAGTTGTGGGTGCTTTTTCGCTTTTCGAACGCGTTTCATTTCGCACAAATCCATCATCGTCAGCAGACGTTCAAGTTATAAACACGATTTGCAGATTGCGAGGACTCGATAAGCAGCAGGACCTCATAATAAGCAAACAAAACTACAATTGTCACACACAAAAAAAAAAAAGCACTCGACGCCAAGGCACCTTCTCAACTAGTTGGGCTACAACAACAATTCAACCCTTGCTAAATTGAGGCAGATAAAAGAGAAAAAATCGAAAAAAACCGCATAAAATTTGCCCTTTTTTATTGCCAAGGGTTGTGTGTGTGTGTCTGTGTGTGTTTTTCTGTAGTGGTTCATAGATTATTTATGAACTATGATGGAACACACAGCATGCTCTGGGTGTGAATAATGCGTATTACCAATTATTGGATTATCTGCTGAGGTTGGCAAAGAGAGAGAGAGAGAGAGCGGATTCTTTGAAGTGCTGCCCACTTTATTTGTATTTATTTATTGCCAGGTTTTGTACAACAAAATGTTGCAGTTGCAGTTGCAATTGCAGTCGGCATCAGTTTGATTTTCTCGCTTCCATGTCCATTTGAATTGGCTCGTAGAAAGCGAACTCGGCGCCGTCACCCGCTGAGACGCGGATTGCGGCGCTATTCCTTCTGGGCGGGGCATAATTTACAATCTCCTTGAGCTGCTCCGATTCCGATTCAATTGGCGTGTTGGTGGATGAGCTGCTGTCCTTGGCCAAGCTGGTCTCTTCCTTCTTCTTGCCTCCGCTTGAGGCAGAAGTTCTTCGCCGCTCAGCGTTCTTTTTCGGCATTGTGAGCAGGATGGACAGCAATTTTGGACAGACTCCAAAAAAATAAAATTTTTACAGTTTTTGTATAACTTTTGTATGACTGAAACAGATGCTTGGTTTTGAAAGCACAAGCGAGGCTTGAGTTGATTTCATTGCTCGAAGAGCAGATACCCTGTAACCAGCTGTAACTGACGAGTCGATTTAGTAGATTGCCAATTTTAAAGGCAGAAACTTGATCAATTTGTATCAAGATGGGATGAAAATCAATTAAGTAATAGTAGAAGAGTACAGGGTATATCGCAGTCAAGTTCGCTGGACTACAGCATTCTCACATTGAATGCAACTCTTAAATATGTTTATTGTCAAATTTCAAATTCATCAGTTTTGGATTTGAAGCGAACGACAACCGGCTTGTGAAAGTACATATCGATGCCCTCTTCGTGATTGCCGATCCTGGTGGCCCTCATGCTATCGCGCATGTCGTTCTGTTGCTGCTGCTCGTCCTCCTGCGAGTCTCTGTAATCACTCGAGGTACTCCTTCGCTTCTTTCTATGATGTTGCTTCGAATTCCTTCTGCTGTTCTCCGTATAATCGACGCTATTAGTTGTGACGCCGGCACGTCTGGCATCGGTCTCTCGTCGAGTGGATACCGCCTTATGCCACTCCTTGAGCTTTTCCTCGCTCCTGTTTTCGGACATGTTGCGGAGCAGGACATGTACAACTTGAGCAATGCACCTCAAATTTACATTAATTAGTTGCAAATGGACCCACAAGCCATGTCTAGAATCGAACGCTTCAATTGACGACTGTACTTATTAATTTTACATTAGTTTAATAAAGATAACATTGAAATCGAGTACTGCTCCGATTTTCCATAAAATCGTGGAGAAAAATTCAGAATTTTTACGTATTTATTACTATATTTAAGTAAAACAAATTTTACTCATAGCTTAAGCCATATCGATACTTTTGCCTTACTCAACACTTGTTGTCAAAGCTACTCAACACTATGCGCAACAATCTGTCAAAAATGAAAGCTATATAAAGCCAAAAAACAATTGCCAAACTTGTAGTAACCAAAAGTTATTCACTGTGATCAGAATAAGGCAAGAAATTTGTATTTGAAATTAGTGAACCGATTTCGATTTGATGTCAAAGCAAATAAGTCTACAAAATATGGATTCCGAGTTGATGAAAAATCCAACTGAGGTTTCTGCAGAACATACACTTACATTTCGATATATAGTTCATTAATGCCTATTATTTTTACTGTCTACAGTTGGCTGAGTTAGCTGCGGAAGCTGACCAATCTCAGCTGAATGTCAGCTCCAATGTGCAGCCGGCAAACGAGCTGATTCCCTCAGATCACGCTGAACTTGCAGCAGCAGATGCGACAACAACAACAACTGATAGCAATGATCTGGATCTCACATTGCAGGATATGCTGGACTCGCTGTCCGCTGGCAACAATATCGACATGCCCATGGATGAAAGTTTGGATCTGAAATTGCAGGAGCTCCTGGAGTTGTTTCCACTTCTCCCCGATGGACCCAGCGATCCAGCAGCTGAATACGATGCTCAGATCGATGCCAGGCTGCAGGAGGAGCTCAACTCGCTGCCCATGGTGGAACCGGAGCCCGAAACGGATCCTCAGCCCCAACAGCCACAGCAACAAGTGCCACTCTTGCCTTACAAGCCTGTATTTGCGCAGGAGCCGACCAATGTGCCCTTGCCCAATCCTCCACTGAAGTGCGTCAGGCTGGGCACTACAATACAGCTGAAGGTGCCAATGCAGGCGAGAATACTGGCAAGGAATCCACAGGATCGCCTCAAGAGTCCAGCGGTCAGAAAGTATGTGAATGTGCCACCAGGTCAGCCCAATATGGCTGGTTTTCCCAAATCCCTGATAGACTTCATCAAGTCGCAAGGCAACAACAGCAATATTGGCAAGAATCTCTATCAATCCATTGTGCGTGCGAAGATGGCGCAACGCGGATTGCAGCAACAACAGACGCAGCAGCAGCAGCTGCCGGCTCCGCTCGAGGACGATGAGGTGGACTTCGAGGAGATTGGCGTGGCGGACACCTTCTCCAGCTACTGGCCCAGCAAGTTGAAGGGCGGCTCCCACCATCCCGACTCGGTGGTGGAAACGTCGACACTCTCCTCTGTGGAACTGCCAGACATCACCTACGAGCTGGTCCTGCCGGATGAGCTCCAGAAATCGGATCGCCTGAGTGCCCTGCAGCTGGAGGCGGTGACATATGCCTGCCAGGCGCACGAGCAGCTCCTGCCGAGTGGCGAGCGTGCGGGCTTCCTGCTGGGCGATGGCGCCGGAGTGGGCAAGGGACGCACCATAGCCGCCATCATCTACGAGAATTATCTGCGGGGCAGAAAGCGTGCTCTGTGGATATCCGTCTCGAACGACCTGAAGTTCGATGCGGAACGGGATCTCTCCGATATTGGGGCCAGCAAGCTCATCAAGGTGGCCTCGATGAGCAAGTTCAAGTACTGTCGCATCACCTCCGAGGAGAACGGCCACTTTCGGAAGGGCGTCATCTTTTGCACGTACACAGCGCTGATTGGGGAGTCGGCGAATGCATTGCCCAATTACAATACACGGCTGCGTCAGTTGGTCGACTGGTTCTCCACGGATTACGATGGCGTCATTGTGTTTGACGAGTGCCACAAGGCAAAGAATCTGAGTCTGATGAATGCGGGCAAGTCGACAAAGACGGGCACCACGGTGCTGGAGCTGCAGCAACGGTTGCCCATGGCTCGGGTGGTTTATGCCTCGGCAACGGGTGCCTCGGAGCCCAAGCATATGGCTTATATGGTGCGGCTGGGCTTGTGGGGACCGGGCACATCCTACTCGGAGTTCTTCACGTTTGTGAACACGGTGGAGAAGCGCGGCATTGGCGCCATGGAGATCGTTGCCATGGACATGAAGCTGAGGGGATTGTACATTGCGCGCCAGCTGAGCTTCAAGGATGTCAGCTTTCGCATTGAGGAGGTGCCCATGTCCCGGGACTTTCACAAGCTCTACAATCACTCGGCGGAGCTCTGGGCAGAGATCAATGAGAAGTTCGTCAAGGCCTTTCGCCTCATGTGCATCGAGAATCGCGTCCAGAAGATCATCATCTGTCAGTTCTGGTCGGCTCATCAGCGTTTCTTCAAGAATCTCTGCATCGCCTCCAAGGTGCCGCATGTCGTCAAAATGGTTCGCGAAGCCGCCAAGCAGGGCAAGGCTGTTGTCATTGGACTCCAGTCGACGGGAGAGTCGCGTACTCTGGAGCACCTCGAGCTCTATCAGGGCGAGCTGACGGGCTTTGTGTCCACCGCGAAGATGATCATAAAATCGTTTGTGGAGAAGTACTTTCCGGCACCCACCCGCGAGTCCTTCTACAAGCTACTCTACACGGGCACCTTTGAGCCGGAGTCACGCTTCAACTCGTCCAGCTCGAAACGTGCTCGCTTCTCCGAGCTCTCCGATGATGACTCGGATGCGGATGGTGGCGACATCGACATCGATCTGGCCTACAGCCAATGGAACAACGATGATGACGATGATGAACGTTTCAAGACGGGACGCAAACGTCGCGGTCGTCCTCCAAAGTCGTACAAGGGTAAACTATTTGAATTGTTACTTGTTTCACTTTTAATTGGGCTTAATCCTTTAGCGGAGAAGGTAACCATGCAGGATCGCATCCTGGAGCACTTGTGCAGCAACATGAATGCCAAAAACAAGGTGGATGAATTCAATGCCAGCTTCGATGCGCAGGAATCGCAAACGGCCAAGATCACTGAGCATGATGTGGAGCGTTGCATAACGGCGCGGGAGCGTTTGCTGGACAAGATTGAGCATCTGGGTCGTCGCATGCCACCCAATACACTGGACAAGATCATCTCGTTTTTGGGCACCAAAGTTGTCGCCGAGATGACAGGTCGTCGGGGTCGTGTGATCAAAACAGAGGACAATCGATATCGCTACGAGCAGCGCTGCGAGGCGGAAACCTCCATGGATTTGGTCAACTACGTGGAGAAGCAGCGCTTCATGGAGGATACCAAGCATGTGGCCATCATCTCGGAGGCGGCATCCAGCGGCATCTCGCTGCAGAGTGATCGACGTCTGTCGACCCAGCGACGACGCCTCCACATCACCCTGGAGCTGCCCTGGAGTGCAGATCGCGCCATCCAGCAATTTGGACGCACCCATCGCTCAAACCAGGCGAATGCCCCCGAATATGTGTTCCTCATCTCGGATCTGGGTGGCGAGAGTCGTTTTGCGGCAACTGTAGCGAAACGGCTGGAGAGTTTGGGTGCACTCACCCAAGGCGATCGTCGTGCCACCGATGCTCGGGATCTGTCCAAGTTCAATATTGACAACAACATCGGTCGCTGTGCCCTGGAGAATGTCCTGCAGCAGATAACGGGCGAGAAGCCGTTGGAGAAGGTGCACATACCCGAATCTTACAAGGGTGACTTTAGCTTCGATTGCTGTGTCGCCCTGTCCGGCGTCGGGATGCTCAGTGTGACCGTGAACAGCAAGGGACAGCAGATCTTCGTCATAGAGAAGGATAGCAATAATATACCAAAGTTCCTGAATCGCATTTTGGGCTGTCGCGTTGAGGTGCAGAATGCCCTCTTCAAATTCTTCCTGAACAAGATGTACTCGCTGATCCTGCAAATGAAACGCTCGGGTAACTTTGATCTAGGCATCCTCGACTTGGATGCCCATGGTGCCAATGTGACGGCTATCAAGCTGATCCTCTTCATCAGAAAGCATGCGACGGGCATAGCTGCCACAGAGCTGCACACAATGCAGGTGGTGCGTGGCATGTCCTTCGATCAGGCGCTGACCAAGTAAGTTCACATCAATATCTATAAAAGAGGTACCTCATAGATTGCCCACACAGATTTAACAAGGAGGAGCGACAGGAGCACGAGGGCTTCTACATGTTAAAGCAGGAGCGCAACAACAACAACTGCGCCATTCTCTGCTTGAATGTCCAATCGGAGGCAGCTGCAACGAGCAGCGATGCCACCAAACTCAACTTGAAGATCTACAGACCCAATACGGGTCCACAGGTGCGCACTCAAACCCTCAGCTCGATCGGCGCACGGTATGTGAAGGCCTCGCCGGAGGCAGTGAAGCAATTCTGGGAGATGCAGTACAATCAGTGCCTGCGCATGTGCTCCCACATCTACTGGAACCGACGTTGCCCCCATGGCGCCAAGTGCGGAGTGGGTCTGCGTGTGCGCACCTATCATGTGCTGTCGGGTCTGATGTTGCCCATCTGGGATCGCATTGCGCTCATAGTGGAGAAGGAAGGCCGCAAGATTCAGATGATTCGTCTGAAGACCGATGAGAACAAGAAAATCGTCGGCACCGTGGTGCCCGAAAGTGTTTACCATCAACTGGTGGCCGATCTCTCATCCGATTCAACAGTCGATAGCAGGGACTTGACCAAAAAGCAAGAGGAGTGAATCCTGCTGAATCTGAATCCTTTCTTTAACTCACGCAATGCGTTCGATTTTTTTTTAAATAAAAAAAGCTTTGCTGCTGAGCAGTAAAAAATGAGGCATACTTTTGGAGGACGCAGGTGACTTTGCCATATCCTTGCAGATTTTCAAAGGACATCGAATCACAAGGACTTCCTCTATCGAGCTGCATTCAAGGATCCCTTGTTCGCAATTGCACTTGTTGACAAAGGACTCGCCAGCATCAATCGGTACTCCTTTCATATGCGAGTTCAGAAATATGCGTACATTCGAGATGATATCCCGAAGGACATGCTGAGAACTGATCAAGATAAGTAAGAACCAAATATTGATTTTTGCTTTAATACTTTTTATTTTTTTGTTTTTCATATAGTTTTTTTTTGTTGTTTTTCCTTTTTTTCTGCAATTGAAATTTGACAAACTCACAAGATATGCGAAACTTATAAGTAGATTATAATTGAGTAGCTGCTGCCAAATAAGAAGTACGATCTAAACATAGTTTAGCTGTTGCATGGTTAGTTTCCTAGCAACTTAAGATAAGGATCTCTGCTCCGCTATAAGTATAGGTTTTTTTTGTTTGCTTCTCTGCTGGTTTTTTGTTGTAAACTTTTTTATTTTATCCTATTAATATAATAGACGTAAAACTGATTAAATAGAGCGTTAGGTGGACAAAAGGTGTTTCCAATGCCTCTATGTAAATTTGCATTGCGTATAAAAATAGAAACTCTAATTCTCAACCGGTTTTAGCCCGACAAAATATAGTTCGTTGCATTTGGGCCCGGTGCGCCTTCAAAAGGGTCTGGCTAAGCTTTGTCTTAGCTATTTAGCCTTGCTCGATATGCATTCTGCAGCCCCTTTCTTTCCCTCTCTTTCGCTTTAACTCTTTCTCTCTTTTGCTTTAACTCTTTCTCTTACATTTCGCTGTCTCTGTCCCTCTGGGAGCCCATTGTTGGGTCTTCTGTAGGCACTTGACGTGTTTTTTAAACAGAAAAGTTGTACAAAAATACCTACAAAAAACACATTTCATAAATTCTAATAACTGGAGTTTGTCATGCCTTACAAACGATGCTCGATATGTGGGCGGGGCGGCGGCGGCTGCTGCGGAGGGGGCGTGGTTGCCTTTCTCCAATATTTCGTTCTTCTAAGTACATTACGAAGATTTGTATCATGATGTTGCTTGTCACGTCACGCTCTGCATCAATTGCATTTTTTGTTGCCACTTTCTTTCTTTCTTTCTCACCCTTTCCCGCTACTTGCTAAAGTTGAGCTTAAACTTGTGTTTTTTGCACTTAATTTTAAACGCTTCTCAGTAAAAAAATGTTTTCGCGAATCGCAACTAAATCTCTTAAGACAAATCCATCAATCAAATCAAAATCTAAAGTATATCTTAAGCATATATAACCTTGTGTTGCATATCCCATTTTTTTTTTGTTGCACACATAAAAAACTAAGTGCCTCCGGTTTCATAAAAAAGACAAAAAAAAAACTTGCTTCAAGTAACGCGCACAAAACGCTAAGCGCGCGCGCGAAACGCGCACATGTCGCGCGGAAGTCGCCTCGTTGCTGGGGTTTTACATTGGAGGTCGACATGCTGCAGTCGGGCTGCTTGTTGCCCGCTGGAATCTAACTGGCTGCCAGATTGCTTAACGATACTCGTAAATTATTTGTTGCCTACTTAAAAACGCGCGCGTTTCGATCAGCGATCATTCTGTACTATATTAGTCGCATGGAAAACGCGCCGCTGCCGTGCCGCTCAAATCGGAGGCGGTCCGCGTATATAGCGCAACTGGGGCGTAAAACTCATGGACAGATTGTTCAGATTGTCACAGCAATTGGGCTGCATCATGCATGCCGCACAGAAGAAGGTAAATAAAGCCAATTGCATTGGGACCGCTGCACGCGCAATTCTCCAGGCCCAGCCGCGATTCTTCGCCTTGGCTGCATTCTCATCCTCATCCTCGTCGGAGCTGTCCAGGCTGCCAACAGTGCCAGCTGGATCTTCTGGTGGCTCATCGCCACCAGCGGCAACAATGCGTTGCATCTGCTCCACCATCAATTGTTGCTGTTGTTCCGGCAGCAATTGTTGATCTTGTGGTTGCTTCTCCTGCTGTTGACGCGTTTTACGCGCGTTTCGACGTTTGCTGGGCGATTGGGATTGAGTTGACTGCTTCACATGACCATTGGCCAGCTGCTGTCCCTGCTGATCCTTCGGCGGCTGCTCTGCCTGATCCTTTTGCTGCTGCTGCTTCTGCTGGTGTGAGGCCGCAGTGCGCACAATTAAATCGCGGCACGTATTTTGCAGCTGCTTCAGTTCCAACTCGGCGCTCTCCATGCGATCCGCTATGGAGCGCATGGCTGCACTACCAGGAGCCAAAGCCAACTCCAGCTGCTTAGCCAGACGACGCAGCACGCCCAGACGTCGCTCACGCTCGGATAGACCACCATCGGAGGTGGCGCCGCCATCGGAGATGCCAGAGTCGGATAGCGAACCATTGGAGGCCGTCAATTTGGCAATGTGATAGATGTGATTGGGATCCAGATGCTGCTGCACAGCGAGCAACTGTTCCTGGCTAACATTCACCTTCTCGGACAGCAGTTTGGCAACCAATTTGACATTCTGTGCCAGCTCAACGGGCGTCGCTTGTCCCTTGTCCAGCGCGCCCTCCAATCCCTTAAGTGTGCCACGATCCTGGCCAAGTGCCAGTTGGAACTCACTCAATCCACACTCGAGTTGACGCCAGGCAATCAGTGAATTCGTGAGCGTCTCCAGTTGCGAGTTGATTCTGCAAGAGAAAGGAGTTTAACAGGGTATCTAAAAGGGGAATCTTTTCTGGCGGGAACTCACCTGGCATCTGCCTCATCCCAGGCGCTGTACATGTCGCTGACCTCATCCTTCAGATGCTTGTGGAACTCCTGTTCGGCGCTGAGCAGGCTGTTCACATCGCAGCAGGTGCCGGTGGAGGCCTCCACCAACTGGTTGCCATTGCTATCGGTCACCGTGATGGCAACAACTCCACTCGACTCGTTTGGCTGCTGCTCCAGCTCCTTTTGCTTCACTTGTTGTTGTTGTTGTTGTTCGGACTCTTGTTGTTGTTGCTGTTGCAGCAATAGTTGCTGATGTGCCTGCTCCTGTTGCAGGCGTCGCTCCTGACGCGTCAGCCAGCTGTGCACAGAGGCATTCAAGCGGAGCATATTGGTGCGATAGCTGCCCAGTTGGCTTTGCTCTTGCTGTGAATGGATATATTCCAGATATAGTTATATATATATATATAGTTTCTGCTCCAATTTGATTGGTCAACACTCACCTTCAAGGCCTCGACGGCGATTTGAATGGCCGGCTCCGTGTCGAGCAGCAGTTCGGGTGTTGATTTATCGCCCAGGCGGCGTAGGCTGTGCTTCAGTGCACTCATCTCCTGCTGCAGCTTGCGTGCACTCGCTGCATTCTCGCTCCAGTTAAGCAGATCCTCCCAAGCGACCAATAGATCTGCAAGACAAGCAACAATCATAATTAGCAGTTAATAGTGCGCGCCCCAAATTGGAGAGAAGTGAAAGCCAACACTTCATAATTGGCTGCCTTTTGCGCATTTAGGATTGGATTCAGCTTCGGGCTTCGGTTGGGGATTCAGATTCGAATTCGGATGCACAACCCTTTGGCTGGGTAATGAATACCTTTCCCTTCTTTCCCTTTTCACAGCCAGCTCTCGTTAACCGCAAAGTGAAACTTTTGTGCGTTTACAAATGCCAAAAAGCAACAGAAACTAATAAATAAAAGCCAAGCACAAAACTAAACGCTTGAGTGGAACAACGAGGGGGAAAACATCTGTGTGTGTTTATATTAGTGTGCGTGTGTGTGTGTGTATCTGTGTGTAATTTGAAACGGCTAAAGTGTTTATCGTGTGGGCGCAGCGTTTTTCAATTGAAACAAAAATGTGCTTCAAATGCAGTCTGCATGCAGGCGACACCCTTTAGAATATGGAATCTGAAACGGAATCCTCTGGAGTCTGCCTGGGTTAGGAGAGAAATTAGCTAGCTTTTAAGGATACTTTTAAGGATTAGTTTAGATCGGTGTTAAATCTACAGAAAGCATATATCAACTAAGTTGTATTAGTTTAAGAACTGTATGTTAAACGCACTACTTATTATGGGTTAGTTGTTGACTGAATACGATCACAAATTATATTTATTAGTGGCTAAAAGTAAAAGTTATAAAGGTATAGCTTATGGCCAACTATATATATATATACATAACACTTGAAAGAAACACTCACAGCAGGGTATTGTTTAGTCACAGTGCTAGCTGATTTAGCACAAAAGAAATCTGGTGGGCAGTCCTAAACTTGACACGAGACACCGAACTAAAGGCAGGCACTGGGCGGACTTGTTGTGCATATAGTGTATAGATATAGATATATATCTATATATACAATATCTTTACTAGTTTGTCTAAGTAATTAGCAGCAAATACGATTCGTAGATAAACCTCAGCCTTTTGCTAATTGCAACTGCTCAAAGCCAAGGCTAAGCCACAACTGAATGCAGTTAATTGAATTGTCGACGCAATTACTTTCACCCAAAGTTGGTTAAAAGCTTGAGCAGCTTAAGCTGGTGGAGGTTGGGTTGGTCAACAACACGCACGCACTTGACTGCAATTGTCAACGATGGCGATTAGCAGACACAGTTCACGAATTATACGCAATACGCACAACACTGCACCACAAAAGAGAGGAGCAGGTCCGAACTTGTTGGCAGTCAAAGCGAAACTGGTTGACTGAACTTGTTGCTTGCTTCGCTTGCAGCGCAGCGTGCCAAACCCACAACTGCAACAATTACAGCAGGCAGGCAGCAGCAGCAGCAGCAACTCGAGCGCAACAAAATGATCGAGCAGCAAACTAAAGAGGTGGCAGGAAGAGGGAACAAGGGGGGGGGGGGGGCAAAGGGGCAGCCGCATCCGTTGATGCATAATAAACAAACTTCCTTTTGATATCTCGCCAAGTTATATCTCTCATTTGCCGTAACCAGCCAGTTTGGAAACGATCTCCGTCATAATCTACGCACCTTTGCAAACGTGTAATCTCAGCGTGGATTGCACAACTCTCGAGCTGTGGTCAGGTTTGTTTGTGTTTGGTTTTGGGTTTGGCTTAGCGCATTATCAGTCAACCAACCCGGCCCGGTGTTGCTGCAGCTGCAGGAAGGGGCGGCAACGGCTGCAACTGTGGCAAGTGCAACGCTCAATCATCATAGTTTAATAATCTCCAAGACATCAAAATGGACGAGCACTTTGCAATTTGCAGTAATGAAAATCATTATGGCCACTTTCACTTTAATCAGCAATTAGCCAAATAACCGCAGAGTTTGTTAACTGCTAAGTAAATTGAATTCTTACGTGGAAAACCTTCCGGCTACTGTTCAGAGTTTATTAGCCACTTTTCTCAAACTCTTTCTCATTTTTGAGCAAGAAAAAGAAAAAAAGAAAATCGATGGAAAATGCAAATGCAAGCAGAAAGAAAAAGCACAATAAAATGCAACAGTAGCCACAAAATGCCAATGGCCCAAGGGTATTGACGTTAATTTCACAACTTGGCAAACATCCCAAAAAAAAAACAACAAAGAGAAAACCAAATTTGCATTCTCAGCAAAATTTGTTTTGTGGGTGTTGCTCACACTGTTGCAGACACATATGTATACACATAAGCACATACATACATATACTTATATATAATAAGTAAAGTGCAGTAAAGTTGGCTAAGAATCAACTGAGCCATAAACACACTTTCTAAAAATCTCTCTCATTGCCTCCTCTCGTTTCGCAGTTGTCTTCTCCAATTTGCAAACTAATTGCAGCTGTTCAGTTTCAGCTAAATATATATCTATATAATTATGGTCTAAACTGGAACAGTTGAAAGCTATAGATTGAAAGCAGATCAAGGTTTGTAGTCTATTAATACTTAAGTAAAAATGATTTAAATAAGTTCCATTTATCATCTGAAACTAAATCAATGAAAACTATAATTATAATCAAGCTAAAGCTGTATATTCTTTCAGTTCTATTCTTTTATATCCAAGTATATATATCAATATATATTTGCAGTGTCTTTAAAATAAATGATTTCCATTTAGCCGCAAATTGCAGCGCTACATTTTGATTACTTTTGAAGGCTGCCACACCGCAACACCGCCTATAAGTAAAGGTTGTCCTGGGCTAAGGAAAATGGCCAACGAATGAGGCAGCTCAAGGCAGTTGCTGGCTGCGTGTTAAGTAGCCATAAATAAAATGGGAATGCGACAAAAGGGAGTGCCGTCAACAACTAAATATTAACTAAAGAGAAGGCGGTGCCAATTGGCTACCAGGCACCATGCTTGGCCTCCTTCCCTTAACGCAGAGTAAACAAACCGAGAAAAAACGAATTTATTTTGTAATCGAGCAAAGCCAACTAAAAAAATGCGGATGAGGTAAGAAACAGAGTTGCCACCACATAAAAAAGCGAGCTGCAAAGCATGTATAAAGCCAAAGGTTCCAAAGTCAAGGCGCCACAAAACAAGCATCTTAAATACTTGCCCAAAAATAATCTTGAATAAATATGTGTGAGAGAGAGAATAGCAAAAACTACAACAAAAAAACTAACGATGACAACAATTAGCGTAAAAAATATAATTAGCTGAAAAAAAACCGCAAAAAACTGTTGTTTATTTTGAAGCTGATTAGTGAGCAGCAGAAAATAAGCATGTGAAAAAATGAAATTTGCATAGAGGTGTAAAAAATGAGCCTAGCAGCTCTGAGCTAATGTCGTTAACCTGAACAGACTTGCAAACGGTTTATTTTTTATGCTCGAATGCAATCGTAATTTTTTGCTTTGTTTAAACAGATACACGCCCTGGAAACCAACGAAATATGTAATAATAAATGCAATTGCTTTTATGGCATTTGCAAAGGTGTGTTCCACACACATTCTGACTTACAAATATAGAAAACCACAAGACTGAAACTGTAAACCATTTGTCAAAAACGAATTTCATTCTCAATACGGCTTGATTTCATTTTTCATTTGTCAATGATTCAATTCCAATTCCAGCGAACTTCAAATTCAAGGTCAACCACAAATGAGGCCAGCAAAAAAGAAGAAAGAACAAAAAAAAAACGATTCTTTTAATTAAGCAACAATGACGCCAGAGACTCGATAAGAGCCAGCATATATTCCATTTCTACATAAACATAACTCGCTTTTTCGAGTCTGGTTTTCTAGTCTGGTTTTATTGACCCGCGGTTGAACCACGTGCAACGGTTTTTTTTTGTTTTTAGCTGGTAGTTGCCACTGTTTAGGGCTCAACATATTTCTGTTTAGAGCTTGGCGTAAAACTTCAAAAGCGGAACGCCAACAATTGACCATAAAAGCGCAGTTGGAATACCGTTAATGAGTGTTGCCAAGCCGAGCGTGAATGCAAGCTGAATACCAACGAGAGAGAGAGACAGAATGATGGCCATAAAGTAATGTGGCCATAATGCAAACGCCCTGTTAAATGCAATTGTGACGACTCTGCAACAATTTTATGCTTCGTTTGGAGGCAATGCCTAATTCACAATGCAACGAAGAAGAAGCAGTAGAAGAAAAAGAAGCAGAAGACCAACTCAATTTGGCGTCTATTGCCAGTTGCAATGTGGCAGAAACAAGTGATTGTTGGCCAACTAAGTCGGTCAAAATGTCTGCACAATGCGAAAGAAATCTGGCACAAACGATGTGCAATAGCAAACAGTTAAAATAAAAGATGCAACATACCAGCTGAGAATAAATTAATGAGTGAGAGAGACAGAGAGAGAGAGAGAGAGAGGGAGAGAGGGAGAGATATCGATTACATAACTTATTTGATCTTTGATGAAGCTGATTTAATCGTTTTCAAAGTGTTTTTATGATGGCATTACTTGAAAAGAGTGCTTAAGTGCTTTGTGCTGCTTTGCCTCAAGTAGCACTTAAAATGTACCATATGATAAAATATGGAGCCAGATATACTTATCTTTCCAAAGAGAGAAAGTTTTACTTAAAGCAACAAAAATGCCTAATTAATGTTGCAGTAATTGTTATGAGTTCTCTAACACATTTAGTAGATAGTTCTATATATATATATATATATATATTCTAGTTGTAAGTTTTATAACTCAAGGGAATATTATTAATTGAATCAAGTGTGTTTTTTTACTCTCTGTTAGGTTCATAAATAATGCATTGGTTGTAAATATTTTGCTCCAACAGGTATCTATCTCATCATCTTTTTTGTTACCCACACCAAAATAGTGAGCAATTAGTGTATTACATGTTTGCCTCTTATCTTGTGCACGATCTTCTCTCTCTCTCTCTCTCTCTGTGTGAAATTGTGTTTATCTGTTTCTACATCATTTACACCTGTTTCCCAATTATAAGCGATAAGTTTCAGTTTCCCTTTTGTGTTTGTACTTCCAGCATAAGCTCATCTCTATGCACATAACGGTAACGGTGTATGTGTGTATTTTTATCATTATGTGTGAGTGTGTGTGTGTGTGTATTTACCTTGCTCCGATGAAGAGCGCGAGGAGAAGGCCGATGAGCTGGCCGATGAGAGCATGCCCGAGATGTCCGTTTGAACGGCGACACTAACTTTTCCCATTGTTGTCGCGTCTTTTCTTTCTCTCTCTCACACTTATTAGCTCGATTCGCTCCTGACAAACCCTTGGGACGGCACGCTTTGACCCACTCAGCCAGCTGGTCGCCAGGCGGCGCCACTTGAAATCTCAATTTGGGAAATCAATTTGCGTATTTAAACATTTAAATTTGTGTTTACTTTGAATTGGGTTTGGTTTGTTGTTAAAAAAGTTTATTTTTCTCAAATTTGTTTACTCGATGCTGCGCACTGACCTCGAAATAGTTGGGAAACTCGACAGTAAACACAACACTCGAAGAAAACACACTAGTCGCCTTGAGTATTTACTCTTATACCCTCACTCTTATACACAATAATGAAACACGCGACTTTTATGAATGGGTGAAAAATGTCTAGAATAATTAAGCTTAGTGAGAATTTTAAAGTTTCTCGTTGCTATCACAGTTTTACAATGAGTTTAATGCTGAATGGAGATTTATGGGGAATAGTTTTGAGTTCTAAAACGCGCGGAAGCACATTGGAAAAACAGTTAGAAATCGCGACGACGATGACGACAACGTCGGGAACACAGAACCGCTCGGAACGCACGCTGAAAATGAACTGAGAGACGTCGACGTCAACGTCAGCGACGACGACCACATTAATTGTTTTTGGCGCAGCAGCTTTCAGGTGAAGAGCACAACTCGTACAACACAACAAGAGAGGGAGAGAGAGAGAGCGGCAGCAAACCTTAACTTTTGAACTTGGCTTCGCACGCAACGAGTGTGTGTGAGAGTCTATGGTTGTATATTTCACCAGTATTTCTCACCATTTTCGGCTGCCAACAATAGGAACGGCGCAGGCGTCGTCAGCAGAGACGACGTCATTTTCGAAAGCAGATGAATGACAGCGATAACAGCAGCAACAATAATAGCTAATGACGGAGACGAAACAAATACAAACACACACAGACAGTCTCAAAGCCACAGTTTGACAGCAACAAAGCACAGCTTGAAGTGCGCCACCTACAGCCATTTTCGGCTACTACTTTGCCCCTGTGGCGTGTGTCAAAGACAATAAAATACTTGGAGACAGTTTTATAACCTTCTTTCTTGGCATTCTAATAAATTTCCACCCATCATCATTTTCTTAATATTTCCGCTTTTATAACAAAAAATTACGTCAGCTGCCAGAAGAAAATATGCTCTTGAAGGGGTCAGAGCTAATTTTTTTGGCTAATGCGCAGACATAAACAAAAATTCATGGCATATTCAAAATATATGTGTTTTCATTTTCTTTAGCGTATTTTGGACAGCAACAGATTAAGACGCACACGCAAAAGCTAAGACACAGTGCAACTACAACTTTAGCAAGCGCACAGTTGCCCCACAACTGTAAGTGGTCATGCTCAAGTTGGGAAAATAGTGAAAATTAGTTTATAAATATTCTAACAACAATTAAAATGATTTGAGTTAATGTCACCCATTTAAAGCCTTTTTTTTAGAAAGGTGCAACAGTTTAGTAAAAAATGATAAATACGAAATGAAATGAAGTCACACAAAGTATAAAACTAATGAAAATTTCTAAATTAATTTTGGTTAAACATTTGACAAAAACACAAGCATAAATATTATCTAATAATATTAACAAATTACGTATTACGTGTAGCTAAACGACAACAATAACACCAATTAATATTATTTATACAAAATACAAAGGGAAAATAAATCAAAAACTAGAACAACGATTTTTTTGTTGGTGTATTCTTGATATAAAAAACGGTAATTTTTATTTGCCAAAAAATAAGAAATAAATGCGCAAAATAAATAATATTTTCACTTTTAAAATAATTATAAACAAATGCAAAAAAATTATGTAAGTAAATTCGTTGCAAAATGCGTTTTGTCAAATGCAAAAACAAAATTTTTCCAAAAATTAATTATACAAAATAATAATAATAATAAAAAGAAAAATAATACAAAATTTGTTCACAAGAGCAGCTTCAAAAGCTGCCAAAAAGGCAACGTGTAGTTTGTACAGTTTGAGGGCAACTGATGGGCAGACTCTGTTTTTGTTTCTTTTTTTTTGTTTGTTTTAGAGCAACCCTCGAAAGCCGCCAAACAAACGCTCCAGCCGCCCCAAGGGGCGATTAACGAGCGCATACAGCGATCGCAACGTGCCCGCCAGGAATCTATAGAGCGCAAAATGCTCCAGCAGATTGCCCACATCCAACACAAATTCGATGATGCGTCCGATAAATCGCGTTATCGGCGCACACTTGCACTCGAGGATCGGCTGCAGCGCTGCAGCTGGCTGAGCGGCAGCGGCAGCGGATGCAGTAGCGGATGCGGTTGCAGCATTTAACAAAGCGGATGCGGTTGCGACTGCCGTGCTGGCCCGGCGCACAATCAGGCGACGACATGTAGCTGCTGGCAAGGACTCACCTTTTGTCTGGCCGGCGCAGTGGCTCGAGAGCACCGTGCCAGGCGGACCCCTCAGCACCGCCTCCAGGCAGCGGATATTGTCACGGCAAGTATTAATTATCTCGTTCTGTGTGCAAAAAAGGGGAAAAGAAAATCGATTAGATGAGTGGACTTTTTTTTAGGGGTTAGTTTTGGCTATGAATGTTGTTAACTTGAATAAATTGTTGGCATGAGGCTCGAAACTTTTTAATGTCTACGAAATTTCGAAAGCAACAACTTTTTACTCATGGTTTCAACTCTAGAGTTAAACTACAGTTGTCACTTACATAATCCTCCGGTCTGAGCAGATGACAGCGTATCTTCAAGGCACGCGTGTCCTCGAGACGATCGCGACTCTGTTGGAGCAGTGAGCGCATCTCCTGCTCCCCATCCTCGGAGTCATCGCCGCTCGACGATGATGTGGCCGGTATCAGCTTGATGCACTTTTCCAGATTGCGCGAGGAGCGTCGGCGCTCATCCGCTGTGACAGTGCGACGACGACGTGTCGAAGTGTCGCTCTCCGAGGTGCGACGGAGCAGAGACTGTGCCGAGTGGCTCATGCCTGCACCAAATTCCAGTTTGCGTCCCACAGAATCATTTCGCATGGGCAATTGAGCAGCCGTTGGATTCTTGGGCGTCATTAGCGCTGTGGCCGACGAGGATAGATTTAAGGTGGTCACCTGCTGCTCCTGCTGCAGCTCCTTCTGTGTGCCCATGGCCTCAGCCATATCTGTGCAGCGATAGAGATGATGATTAGTGATTTGCAAGGGGAATACCCTGTAGATGGTGCTTACCTTGTAGGGATTTGCGTCGCACCTCCATCGTTTTGCGACGTCGCTCGTACTGCAGCTCCAAGGCGCGCTGGCGACGAGCGTGATCCACGCTGCTGCTGATCGTCTCCTGGGTGATGTGGAGTGCCTTCTGGTCGTGCGGCTGCAGCGAATCCATGCGCGGTGGCGACAACGAATCCAAATTGTTGGCCGCCGACAGCGAACTGCAGCAATCGGACTGCGAATCGATGAAATTGCTGCACAGACACGACAAAAATATATATATATATAATTTGATGGCTATAAATAAATGGCGAAGGTCGTTGTTTATATGTCAAATGTGTATACACACCGATAGTCATCGCCAAATTCCAAGAGACGACGCGCTGCATCCGAATCGAAGCCCTCCGAATAGTTCTCCGAGTTGTATTTCTCTTGATAGTTGTCCCAGGCAGTCTCCGAGATGCTGCTGTGATGATCCTCAGTGCTCAGCTCTGTGCCAAAATAGATTTGATCAAAGAATATGAATTAACAATTGCAATTTGGCTATGTTTAGGGGAACTTAATATTTAAGGGGGGGGTGGATTCAGTGGGGTGCATTTTGTGGTACCTTTTCGCCTGGGTACTTGGGGGTTCTTGTGTGCTTGTGAGAAGAAACATTTTATACACAGATAGATTAGTTGGCGTACGTGTTTGTGGCCACATAACGATATTGAAACGATTTGAATTTTGAGTTCCACGAAACAACAGCGATGATTAATCGATAAATAGGAAAACAAAGCGAAGATTAGGCAACTACTGGTGATATCATTGTTTGTATAGCACACCAGTAAAATAGAAATGTAATCTCTCACATCGTTTCAACAGCGCTATGCCACTCTGCATTCAAGATAAGCCGACTGACTGCATCACTCAGTGGGAACCACACACTCGCTGCTTACCTGCTTGCTGCACATCCTCGTGACCGTAATTGGAGAGAGCTGCCAGGGCGCCCAAGCGAATATCACTGGCCATCAAGGCGGCTGTTGTGAAGGAGCCCACTCGGAACTTGGGCACCATTAGCTGCGATTCAATTTCTCCGCCCTCTAGTTGATTGTTGCTGGTGGTTTCATCCCTTTTAGGCGTTGCGCCGCCCTTCTGTATGCTGAGCAGAGCCTTGGTAAAGTCCTGTAGCTGCTGCGAGGACATCGATTCGCAGGACTTCATCAGCGTCTGGGTGAGATCACCATGCGCCTCCGAGCCCGAATCCGATTTCTTGCCCCCCGAGGTGGCAGAAATGCGCTTCTTGCGCGCCCGCCTCCTGCGCAGCGATCCCTTGCTGTCCGCCTTGCGTGCCGTATTGCTTCCTGTTCCAGAGGAGGAGGCAGCACGTGCCCGTGGTCCGGGCGAGAGGGAATCCAGAGCACTCTCACTGATCGAGTGGCTGGCCAAACCTGGCGGCGAACTCTGACCAGCATCTGCAATGGTTGTGGTCATCTGATGAGCAGCATCTGTGGTCAACTGCGACAGACAGGAGACGCTCCAGGGACGCTCCGATTTGCGACGCGTCTGCTGACGTTTGACAATCTTCAGATTCAGGCTCTGATTGCTGCTGCCGTAGCCCAGCGGTGTAGTCGGATGCTGGCCAATGGGCTCGGCTGAGCCGCCAATGCGTTCCGTTGAATTCCCATACGAATTGGTGCTCGTCTGCATGCAGGTCGCAATCGAGTCTGTGAATCCCTCCGAGGACTCGGAGCCACCGCAAACGACGCCCGGCTGTGGCATCGAATCCGTTTCGGATGCCTCGCCAGATGCCTCACAATCATCGGGCTTGACGGATGGCAACTCAAGACTGGCTCCAGTGAACACCAGACGTGGTGGCTGATGCTCCAGCCACTCCTGGAACGAGGAGAGAAGGATCTATCAGTAATAATTATATTTGGAATGGAGTTTTGTACAAACCTCGACACGCTGCTTGATGGGACTGGGCATGATGCTGGGTTCGCGCTTCTTGACCGTCGCTGATATCTTGATGATGGAATGATTCTGCTTCGTAGGCGTCTTCAATGCTGCCTCCTGAGCGTCGCGAACCAAATGCTCAGCTTCGAGCACAAGCTGCTTGATTGAATCATGCGAGACCTTGCCCTGCACGCCAGTGAGAAACAGAGCGAGAATTAATGAGCATGGCGAATTGAATTGGTCTCTCCACTTCTGCTGCCTCAAGTGACGCATATGTGAGAAACAATTGAGTGCGAAGTGGCATGCACTTACAACTTGCATTTGTACCCCTTGCCCATCCCTCTCTTCCTTATCAGTTGTGAGTTCTACGAATTGGTGAATTGAGTTTCAATGTGGGTGCTCCGCTTATCGCTGTCTGTTTCTGCCTTTCCCATTCATTCGCAGCTGAATAGCAGTCAGAGTCTGTGTTATGCACTCACTTACTCACTCACTTTTCAAGGTTTACCAACACTCACACTCAACTTTTGTTTCTTTTTGCCTATTCAACACACTTATCTTTAGTTCTATTTCACATTCTTATCTTTCCTTCTGTGTGCTGTGCCTGAAAGTGGCTCGAAGCTGAATTTCCTTTGTTCAAATGTTTGCCAAACACTTTGATGCATATATAAATGTGAAGTTGTCGGGAATACAGCGTAATTTTCCTCTTTAGCTAACTATCCATATATATATATATATATATAATCCAACTAAATTTGATTTAATTAAAGAAGCTAAGCCAAACCATGTCGATTTTTAAGCAACTTTTCTTAACGCATCCCAATGTTAATTCGACATAATCAACATGATTGTTCAGCGAATTAGAACTGACAAATTATTTTCGAAAATAGAGAAAAAATCAGCGAAGCGTTGATAATTATTGGATTGAATTGTTTTCTTTTGTTTTTTGGCTTTTTTCTGTTTATTTTTTCAGCTTTGTTACAAAACATTTGCCACTCCAAAATGAGCGAAGCCAACGAAAACTTGGCGTTAACCTTTTGACAAAAGGCATTAAAAATAAATGGTTAATTGCAAATTGTGTTGCACAATGCCTGGGGAGGCGGCACACACACAGCATATGTTTATCCATTTTGGCTCAAAGTGAGTCAATCAGCCAGCCAGCCAGCCAGCTGCTGTTGAGTGTTGAGCGTATTCAACAGGTCCAAATATATATCTATATATATTTATATATAACACAGATTGCAAATGACATGAGCATTATCACACATCGTGCAGAAAGTTAGTCGGCTGTCTGTCTGTCTGCCTGTCTTTTTATTGCTAATCTTTTGGCTTAATTAAATTAACAGTTTCCTGTGGTAATGGCCAATGGCCAGTGATGTTCAAACTGCGTGTGCTGCACACGCTCAACGGAAACAATTCCAACTGTTCGCTGTTGTAACGACGCTTGCAACTCGAAAGCTGAAACTGTAGCAAAAGCAAAAAAACGCCAAAAGCAAGGCACAAATGCTGCAAAGCCTTTTGCGATTGGGCGTTTGTGATAATTAAAGGCAATTAAATGAGTATGGCTTTTTTGCTTGGCCATTAGCCAATTAAGTAAAACTGGAAAACATAGCCACAATCGCTGCAAACTGGTTGCACTTGATGCGATAGCAACACGACGATTTGCCTGCGATAGTTGTGACCAACTTTAGTTTGATGATGCTAGCGATATAAAATTGATTTAGAATTCGATTTGTAATAGATTAACCTTAATTAAATAATTGTTTTACTTTACCTAATTATCATGTAGGCCAATACAGTTTATTTGAATTTATGGGTTTATTACAGCTGCTCACGCGCTCATCGCTAAATGGCAGTTAAATGCCGCACAGTGGCTGGCAAACTGTTGAAGTGTGTGCAGACAGCTGCTTTGGCTTTCAACTGTTTTTGGGCCTTGACAATCGCCTCGCTTTTTTTTTCTTTTTTTTTGCCTCTGAGTTGTTTTTTTTTTTGTTGCTTGTGCACAAATGTAATTGCCGTGCGGCACGCACGCAAATCGCGAATTGAATGGCCGCAGTTTGACAAGCGCTGCTCGCTTAATTACACTTTTTAAGCCACATGCAAAACTCAAACAAAAACTATAACAATAACAATAGCAATAGCAATTGCTACTGCTACTGCGGCTTTCTATTGTTGCACGTTTGTTTTGTATTAATGCATTTGCATTTGCATATGTATCTGTATCTTTTGTAACTGTAACTGTAACTGTATCTTTTTAAGTGTAACTGCGCTGCGGCGACTGCTGCTGTCGACTTGGCAATACGTACTGAAACAGTTTGCAAATCAATGCGACAGCCAAACGCGTTTAACTCGGCCAAAACGATAAGATAAAAAGCCGGCAAAAAAAAGTCATAAAAATGGCAATCGAAATTTTTGCAGGGAGTGCTGTGTGTTTGTCATCGATCATTGATCATCAGCCGTTGATCGTCATCGGTTTGTGTGTGCCATTTCCTTTGCTGGCCAAGATTTACAACTATATATATATATTATTTTATTCATTTTGTTCGCTCGATTTATTTATTTGAGGTTGCCCAGGCGATGAGAGATAAGATAAATGGAGATAAGATAAGAGACAACTGTAACGTATATCAATTTCTTGGCTGTCAATTTGATTTGAACGTCATTAGATTTCCTTTTAGTCTCTGGCTCGGGCTTATCTCGGAGGGGCTGCTTTGCAATCGACGACGTGTGGCATAAATTCAATAAAAACAAACTCAACAAAAAAATGGGTTTATTTTTTTTGAGTTTGCGAAATTTGTCAATATTAATCAAAGCGTTGCAAATTTCACTCTCAATAAATCAATGTACGCATTCGCAGCGGATACTCCTCAGATACGTCGGTGTCTGGAGCTTGGAGCTGCCCTCGGGTGGATGACAGGACAGGACAGCAGTGAAAACTGCGTGCACAGATTGCGCAAGCCAGGGGCAGGCGCACGCTGCAGGGGAAGTGTGTAGTAGTGCTGCTGCTGCTGCAATCGAGTTGTCAGCAAGCAACAAATGCAAATGACGCACAGCAGAAACACACATGAGCAACGCACACACAACATGCAACATGCTGCTAATGTTACCAACGCTCTCGTCTGGCTAAATAAAAGTGAGAGTTGGATAACAAAACCAGACATTGATGATGTCCACTCAGCCAGCCAGCCAGCCAGTCAGCTAGTCAGCCAGCCAGCTAGCCAGTTTAATAATTGCTTCGAATAACAGTGCTAAAAGCATGATTTTCAAATAATTGAGCTATCATTGAAGTTTGAGAATACCAAAGACAGGTTTCTGGCAACAAAAGCTTCGTTTCAGGCACAACTTGGGGGAAGAGGGAATAGAAATATTTATGCCAAATACAGCATAAAATATATGTTACAATTTGGGGAGTGACGACAGATCTCAATGAGTTTACTAGTCTTAAGGTAACCAATTAAAAAACCTACAAAAAATGTAGCTCTAGTTTGGTTTGCGCTGCTGTTGAGCATTTTTGTGGACACTCGTTTGTAGCTATTGAAAATCTGAGGAATAAAAGTCTAAGGAATTTAGTAGGATAACATTTTCATAACTGGGATAACTCTCTGACTCTGACCTTGATTGATATGAGCTACAATACTTGGTTTCAATTATGGCCAGTTAATTTACAAAGTATCCTACATTGACTTGAATAAATCTTTTTACATTATTATGCAAAGAAATAAGTGATTTCGAAAGAAGTCCACAAATATTCCGACTTTGATTGATATAAGATATAAAACCTTGCATCAATTAATGCCACAAAATGTATCCTTCGTCTCAAATTAGTAACATAATTTAATTTTGAACACTTGCCTTCAGCGGGATGATTTCCACCCGCTGATTTTCATGAATAGCTGCAGTAAACTGGCTTAAATTACCAAAGATGATGGCCAACAGGCCATTAGATGCGGCAACTTGTCAGTGGACATGTTTGGGTACATGTTGTTTACCAGCGAATTGACACGAAAAAGCCACAAAAAGAGCTTAGAGAAATTTGAGGCGAATTCACGTACAACACGCACCACACACGCACCAGCACCAGCGCCAGCGCACAGCGCAAGCACCACCAGCACCGCACACCACCGAGTTCCTCGTCGTCGTCGAGTGGACCACCGGCAAAGTAAAGTTGAATTCAATCGATGCTTCATCGATCGATCGGATCGATGCGAAAGAAGCGAAGCCAACTCGTGTGCATTTCAAGCGAAACTGAAACCCTGAGAGTTTTGAGCAGACAACAAAGAGGAGCCGCATGAGGCAGGCAGCGCCAAACCGTTATAATACTGCATAACAGAGATCTCTGTGCCCAGGCTGGCGGCTCCACTTACAGCAGCTCCACTTGCGTACTCTGCCTCATGGTCACGGTTGTGTGAACGTGCGACACGCAATGTGTCCACAAACGGTACGTCTCTGCCCCTGCTACAAAAGCTGACAAATTGCGAATCTTGTGCATTTTTTTGTGTTGCACTGTTGAAAGGGAAAATGTTGCAGTTGTGGGCAGTGCTCTGAGAGAAACTAAACTAAGCAATTGGCCGGCATATTCAAAACATTGTTTGGAGAGGAACTTAGAAGACTGATTTGGGAAATATGATAAAATCCTCAAGTTGCAAAGCCTCCATTTCCACAGCGTTTGCAGCCCAAATCAATCAAAATTAATTTTGTCAGCTTAACAACGATTTAGAGAAAGTAGAGCAGAAGAAAATTTATCTCAGCTTGCTCAAGCGCAGGAAATGTTTCCGCTTCCTTTGCGCAGAGTGGGAGACAGAGAGAGAGAGAGGCGTTACTTACCTTAGCTGGAGACGCCTGCGATTTGTGCGACTTGGCAGATTTGGCCGGCGAACGTGGCGGCAAACGGTTTGCAATGTGTGTCGAATGATGTCCATTTGGATGCCCATTGCTGCAGTTGCTCATCATCTCGCTGGGCCAGACACTGATGTTGCATATATCAGCGCGACTGTAGAAGCGGCTGTTATTGTTATGGTTATTGTTGTTGTTGCACATTGACAGCAGCTGTTGGAAAGTGGAGGATAAGAAAAGTTAGTTTAATTAAAATTAAAAATCAAAAATAAAAGCAAAGAAAAGAAATGAAAAGCGAATGCCAAAAGTCATAATCAATCAGCTGGGAGCAGAGCTGAGCTGAGCAGAGCATTTCCTGCATGTCTTTATTATAATGCCGGGCTAAAAGCAATCCCAATCCCCCCATAAATCTTGGCCAAGTCGAACGTGTCCTCGTTGCCTCTGTCGCTGTCTCAGTTTGCGGTTTCAGTCGTCCCTTTCAATTGTACAAAATGTTTTTGTTTCTTTTAGTTTGGTTTGCTGCCGCAATGAAGAAATAAATCACACGTTTTTAGTTAATTTCGTACTTTCCCATTTTTGACGTGCGCTGCTCAATTTCCAGGCAGCGACAGTTTTTCCTGGACTATCGCCAGCTCCGTCTGTCTGTCAGTCAGTCAGGCATAGTCAGGCACAGTGAGGCACAGTGAGGCACAGTCAGGCAGCCAGTCGAGAGTCAGGAGCCCAATGGGTAGTTGGTTAGCAATTTTTTGAATGGCAGCTGCTGCCGGGACGGGAGTCGTTTGCGAGTCAAGTTGGTGCATGATTCGCTTTCATTAACCCAACTGCTTAATCATCAGGTGGAGGCAGCAAAACAAAAGCACCAACAACAACAACAGCAACAGCAACAACAAACACTAAAAGCAAATCAGCAACATCAGCAGCTCAAGAAATAAAGAGGCGGTTGCCATTTATTGAAAAGGCGCTGCTCCCGCCTCTTCCCCCCGGTTAACCCCACTCCATGCCTTGTCCCCTCCCCTTCTGGTTGGGCTAATGGCAACCAATGCTGCAGCAGCAACGAAACCAACTTTATTGACACAAGTCAGTGAGTCTTGGCAGACAGTTCAGCGATCGAATCGAAATCGAAATGCAACAAGAGGAGACGACTTGCAAGACTCTAGACTCAAGACTCAAGACTGGAGACTTGAGACTTGAGACTCAAGTCTCAACTCTTCAAGACTGTGGGAACCTGTCCGAGTGCAGCGGACTCTTGTTGCATGTCTGGTGATTTGTACTTTTGCCAATTTTTGGTTTCGTGGTCTATTAATGGTAGGACACCACTAGCACCACTCGAGTTCTCAGCTCTCTTTTGAAGTGCCCCTGCTCTTAAGCTGATGTATCTGCCAGACTATTAAGAAATAATAGCCAAGCTTTGAGCTGATCGATTAGAGTCGAAGTTCTCTCGATATGTTAATGATGTCTTGCTATATTTGACATTTGGTTTAAGATCTTTGATAATAATTAATAGACCTTATGCAAATTCAGTTGTAAGCACATTTTAAATATTGCAAATGTTGAAACTGTTCAATCTTACAAGGCAAAGATAAACAAGAAGGACTCTTATCGAGAAGGTAGCGAAAGATCGTAATGAAACCTTCCGCGATAAGATAGGATAATAAGTCTAGCAGCAAATATGTACCTATATAATGTCCTAAGTAGGATAAGTATAATTGTAGATAGCTTGAAGATATTTTAGAAGCTGTCTATAAACCTGGCAAAGCATTTCGCCAGCTTTGCTTATGTGGCTCTTGACATAACTTGATTATTATTATTCAGAAACTGTAGAAACCCTTTCAGCTTTATATCAATTTCCAACCTCATCTTTAGTAGTATTAAATATATATTATACACTACAAATTCAAGTGAAAAATAGTATTAACAATTTCGCTTCTCATTTAGCTAATGTGCTTTTGAGGCGCGTCACTCATAAAACTGAAACTGAACTCATTCAACTCACCTGTGCTGCATTTCCATTCGTATTGCCATTTCCATTTCCATTTGCATTGTCAGCGACAATTGCCTCATCAGCGTTCTCCAGATTTGCGACCATTTTCAGCTGTTGTTGCTGTTTAGAGTCAAAGCGCGACTGTTGCTGATGTTTGTGATTATTGTTTTTGTTGTTGTTGTTGTTGTTGCTGGCATTCAGTTGATGCTGCTGACTGTTGCTGTTGCTGTTGATGTCGTTGTCGCCATTGTAGCAATTGTTGCTAATGATGTGTCTTGTGTTGCAGTTGTTGTTGTTGTGATTGTTGTTGCTGGTGTCCATGTTGTCGACGACAACGATTTGGGTAACTCTCGAGGTTGCCGAGGTCTCCGTTTGTACCCCGTTCGAATTGGACGACGAACAGGCGCTGCTGCTGTCGTAGTTGCTGCTGCCACTCCCGACAGCAACACTGGTTACGATTGCTGCTGTTGTTGTTGCTGTTGCTGTTGTCGATGTGGTCACCAGCGTCTCCTTGTTCTCCTTATCAGAGTCGTCGCAGTGTGTAGAAGAACCAACGACTCCAGCTGCGGCGCCAGACGTTGTCGATGAGATTGCAGTCGACTGCAGACCATCGACTGATGTTGCTGTTGTTGTTTCTGTTGCTGCTGCTGTGGCCGTTGCTGTTGCTGTGTAGAGCCAACCTTCGTCGTCGTCATCCGTCGAGGCATCGGCCGATTTGAGTATCTAAAGGTGGGGAGCGTAACCGAACAAAAAGTTAGTATGGTAAATTAAAATTAAGCAAAGAAAAGCAAAAGCTGTGTGGGCTGCCAGAGGATGAAGATACAAATGTATCTGAACCGCAAGTTGCAAGCTGCAAGCGGCAAGCTGCAATTGCAATGCCAGCCAGCCAGATGAAGATGAAGTAGTAGAAAATGAAGTTTAATTAGCGTTACTTGCGCAAAATGGCAAATTGTAACTTGCTGTCAGCAACACACATACACACAGCAACAACAGCAACAACAGCAACAACAGCAGCAACAGTTGTAGGTACAAATTGCTGCAGCATTGCTGCGGCGCATGAGTAGCAAATATCTTTTGAGCTGATGACTCTGATTCCGACTCCGACTTCGACTCTGACTCTGTCTCTGCTTTGCTGTGCTGGCCATGGCCTGTTGCACCTCGACTAACTGGAGGAGTTGCCGCCGTGACGCCCTCTCAACAAATGGCTGCCAGTTGCTGTTGCTGTCGTTTTCTCTGTTTCCAATATATCTTATATAGATACATATATGTATATATGTTGACGTTCCGTTTGGTTTGTCTTTGAGCAAATGTTGACGATGTTAGAGCAGCAGTTATGCTTGCTGCCAGTGCACTCGTCAAAATGCGTGTCGGAGTCAATATCAGCAACAACGGCAACAACAGCAACTGCAACAGTTGAGCAGCTGACACAGAGTTTGTTTGAGAGAACATTATGTGCTAAGCTTTACTGTAGTTTGATATACAACACTAATTCTTCTCATTTACTAATTTACTTTGAAATATTGTCAATCACATTTAAAATCTAGCTCAAAATTTATACTTTCAACCTTTAGCTTCAACTTCAAATTTGCAAACAGCGTTTAATTTCCTGGTTTAGCTGGAAATACTTGCGGCAACAATTAAGAGCAAAATATAATTCATGTTTCTTTGTTCTTGAGCTCTTGAGTTCTTGAATAGTTCTTGAGTTTATGTCCATTAACTGAAAAACAATTAAGCTAATGATTACTGCTGGATCGCAACTTGAAATTAATTTCAGCAACATTTCAACATTTCTCATCTGATTTGAACTTTGGAACAAAATTCCAACGTTTTTTTTACTTTCGCTACGCACTCCTCGTCTTGAGAACAGCAGTTTGTAACTGAATAATCGAGTCATTATCAGAGGCGGAACTATGTTTTTTATTGGGTGGAAGATGGGTTAAAGAACTCGAGGGCTGACCTCTGACATGAATCACAGCCCCGGGTGCGGGTTGTGGCTGTACTCTGTTTGAAAGTCGCTTGATGATTGATGATGCGATGCGATAATGATTGACTACCAGTTAATGAGCAGCCAAAGGCAGCAAAAGTTAATTAAGAAATTGTTAGGCATGCTAAAAAGACTAAACATACATAGAAACGAGTGTTAAATACATGTATTTGAGGTAAGTATATATTTATATAAGTTGTGGACATGCAAAAGTCATGCAAATGGCAGCACATTTGGCATGGTAATGAGCAACTAATCATGCTAACAACATTCAACAATCGAGTGTTGCGCGATTGTCGATAAATGGAGACCGCTGAACCGATAACCGCAGCGAATTTGAGGCTAGAATTGAAGTTGAGGATTGCGGATTTATCAGGAAGTGAAGAAGAAGAAGACCCAGTCACCAAGACAACAACAACCAACACCTGGCTGTATAACGGTACTCACATCGCTGGAACGTTGAACGGCAACTTCGTTGTCCCCCTCACCAGCAGTGCCAGTGCCATCGGTCCCAGCACCGCTCGTCTCATTGTCCGTGTCCAAATGCTTGAAGTAGAAGATGGCGCAGTTCTTGGACTTGCGATTGGAACGATTGAACTTGGAGGTGTCATTGTGATGACTGCGATGATGACCGATTCCCGCTTTCCGCAGCACCGTTGGCGACTTGTTCAGCTCGTGACCGAGTCCGTGACCGTGACCATGAGCGTGAGCGTGACCGTGATGCATATTATGATGATGATTGTGATTGTGATTGTGATTATGCGTGTTGGGTGTAATGACGGCAACGGCAATACTCTTCGGCTTGCCATTATTGCCACCATTGTGGCACTGTGGCGGCAACATTTTGTTGTTGTTGCGCGTCTGCTGCAACAGCGACAAATTTGTTAGGTTCGGGTGGGAGGAGGCGTTGCTGCTACTGCCGGCATGCGACATGTCCACATGACCCACTGCAATGTGGTGCTGATAGTTGTGGTGATTGTGCTGGTGACTAGCAACAATGGGCAACACAACACGCCGCTGATTGCCGCAAATGATGCCAACACCAACTCCGCCAACGCCGCGTCTCAGCTGCTGCACCTGCTCCAGATCGCTGCTCTCCGAATCTGCCTCGAAATCGGTGAGTGTTGCTGCGGCGCCCAACGCGTGGCTATTTGGAATCGATTTCGCTGGTCGCCAAGCGCGTTTGGCAATCACAAAATCAACAACGTCCGCCTCGTCGTCGTCCTCCTCTTCTGGCTCCTCGTCAGCCTCGTCGCCAGGCTGAGTTGTGTTTTTTTTTTAGGATTTGCGTTTTGTGTTTAGTTTGTGTGGAACAACAAAATGGTTAGGCAAATGCAGTGGCAGGCAGTTAAGGGTCAACAGCAGATTCACGCACACTCAAACGCACACACACACATTATAACACACAAAGTTACATGCTGCTGCAGTGCTGCCAACTTGGGCGGAGATCAAAATTTACTAGCTTTGCTTGCTAGTTGCACTGTTTGGCAGGTATTTGGTTGACATTTGGAATAAATTTTGAGGGGTTTTTGGTTTAAGTGGACAAAACTGGGAAAACACACGAATTCGAGGAAAAGGTGGCCAACAATATGTATAAATATAAATAATACTTATACGCACTGTTGCCCACACATTTTGTGTCATTTGAGCTCATTTCCCAAAGGCAGCTCCAAGTTCTAATGTTAAATTTTGTTCTTTTGGATACGGGATACAGGTTGAGGTTATTTTTTTTTTGTTCTGCTTAGTTGACAATACTGTAGAAGGCATGCATAATAATTGTAGCTAGCAAATCAAACAACGGCAAACAACTACATAACTAACAGACATACAACATACAACAAGTAGAAGAAGCACAAGAAACTAACAAA
This sequence comes from Drosophila conformis, assembly GCA_035041375.1. Lineage (NCBI taxonomy): Eukaryota > Metazoa > Arthropoda > Insecta > Diptera > Drosophilidae > Drosophila > Drosophila conformis. The sequence continues at coordinate 117,600 of JAWNLE010000395.1, forward strand.
ACTTTGCACAAATTTGGCATATATGCAAATTGTGCATTTTGTTTGGTTTGCGTACCTTTTGGGTTGCGATACAATCGCGTGACTGATCCTCGGCAGAAACGTTGGCGGAGACAATCTCGGTGGCAGCTAGTTGACAGCGTTGCAACAACAACAGCTCCGTCGAATTGCGACTCTCGCACTCCAGATCCAAATCGGAGACGACTTCGTTCAGATCGTCCTCGGTGGCAACGTCGCCGTCTGCCTCGTCCCCTTCGCCCTCGTAGCCAAATGAATCGTCTTCGGTGTCGTCGTCGTCATCCAAGCCGTTCTAGGAGAGTAAAAGAATAAAGAGTTTAGATTATGAATATTTAATAGAGACTTTGCTTAAAGATAAAACTTGTGGAACTAAGGTGCGCAATTTGAGTTGATCTTTTGGATATTATCAAAAATGTGCTAAAGCCTAAAAAAACGCTTAAATGTTTCTGCCAACAGTTTCTAGTCTACATAATTCAAACTTTAACTATTTGATAAATGACATATTGTCTCGCAAAGAAAGTCAGTTTAATTGCCCGCCGTTGATGTTGCTGGCGAATAAGAAATTCAGTTTTTAATTGGGCAATTCGATTTGGATCTGCAGAAAGCATAAATGTTGCTCAACTGTTCGCTGGTCAGTCGCATTTGCGCATTTGCGCGCTTTCAGCCAAATGAAAATTTCACACATTTCCAGCAAAACAGTTATCGCATCACGTAACCATCGCCTGAGCGAGCAGCACAGCTTGGACGACGAGCTTCCTCCTTCTTCACATGTGTTATAATTGCTTTCAATTGCATGGTGCTGCCAGTGCTGCCAGTGCTGCCAGCCAGTGCCAGACAAACACAGACAAAATAAAAAACAAAAAGCAAACAGACAGAGACAAACAGTTGTTGCCCAGACAGATGATAGATAAACCCAAAAAAAAAAAAATAAAATTAAATAAATAAAATATAAACAAGAAACACAAAAAAAAAACAAAAGTTGGGCGCCCACATTATGTGGGTGGCTGCTGGGGGAGGGGGCAGCTGCTGGAGCATGCTCATCTCAGGGCGGGGGCGGACCCCTTGGAAAAACACACAAGTGCGAACACTTTTCATTTTCTTAGTTTTTTGGGAAAGCAACTTTGCAGTTGGCAGCTTAAACTCAGTTGACCTTGGCTACCCCCATTTATGAAATGTAAAAAATGATTTGCAACTTATAAAAATATAGAAAATATTCACAGAAATTGAATTTTGTTGTTAACAAGTTTTCCCATTAGCTTTTAGTGGCATTGCGTAATCTTGCCCAAAAAAGAATTCCATCTTAGCGAGGCCTTCTCAAGGTCAACGGCAACTACAAATCTTAAGAGTCTGTCGGCATCTATGTGTATAAAGAGACATGATTTGGCGAGAGACTACTTTGCGGCGCCCCCTTTCTTAGAATGTTTTGTTTATAGCCAAACAACACATCAATTTTGAGAGTATTTCTTCGTCTTTTCTCCTTTGAAACACTGCAGGTGAAACTATGCCACACAAAGTGTAAACAAAGTTTGGGGAATTGTTCCCTGATGGACACTACAAATCATTCGAGTGGTAAACAAAATACCAAACAACAAAGCGAAGTAAAAACCATCTTGTAAACTGTTACATTTCAAAGCCTGACCAACTAGACACTTTCCACTCAAATTAGCATAACACCCGCATTTGAATTTATAGATAAGTATACTTTACCTTAGAGATAAACCTATAAAAAGAAGCAAGCTGCTGAAGAGTTAGCCAAGTCAAAGTCATTAAACCATGTTTTCTAAGTTCAACTTCTCGTTGGCTCTTCTCCCTTTCGCTGTTTTGGGCGGGCTGCCCACAGTTTCTTACAATTTATGAACTTATTATGCAAAATGCAGTTGCCACAGCCCAAGAGCAGCAAGCTCGAGATCCCATCAAAAACGGGCAACGCCTTCAAAAAAAAAAGATCTGCAAAAGTTGCAGGCACAGCAGCGGCAGCAATTGTTGTTGTTGCTGTTGTCGGTTTGTTGCCTTTGTTGCTGCCCTTTTTTCTTTTTCTTTTTTTTGTACTTTAGTTGTAAATTAAGTTCAAGTTTATCGCCACGCACTTCACGCGAAAAGGGGGCGTCTGTTAGTGGTGCGGGGTGTGGGCGTGGCAGTTACACTGCAGCTGGACACGTGACTTTGTCGTGTTGGCAGCTTAGCACCTCATTTGCAGGCAACTCTTACTTCTTCCTCTTCTTCTGCTGCGCTATGCTAAAACTATCATTAGAGCCAGCTTTAGGGTTCGCAGACACGAGATAGGCATCTGCCACATACAAAGAGGCAACCACTACAGCAACACTAGCAACAGCAACAGCAACACTAGCAACCGCAACACGCCATCTCCCGCTCTGTCACAATTCTCATGTCATTTTTCTCATTTTCTAAAGAACTTTATATTCCTCGCACGATAAACAACTCCAAAACAGTTGAACACTCCAAAAGTCCGATTACTCGATAAGTCTTTTAGGGTTTTTGTTCTCTCCCTCTCTCTCTTTCGCTCTCTCTCTCTGTTTATTTTGTGGGAAAATGTTGTGCGTGTGCTTTTTGTACTTGTCGTTCGTCGTTTGGCTACCGTTTATTTTATCTGTCTCTGTGTATCTGGTTTGGGAATTATGAATTTCTCACACAACATTTAATTGTCAGTAAACGCTTTGATGTCATCGATGTGGGGGACGGACAGCAGACACTTCTATTAACATTTAACAGCCGTTTGCAGCCCCGTTTAATTGTCGTGCATTCAAAACGTGAGTTGAAACTGGAAAACTGGAAATTATTTCTAGCATGCATAAGTGATTAGGCAAACAAATGAAAATTGTAGCTGACACAAGCTGAGCTGGCAAGTTTTGTAAGGTGCTCTATGAAATGATACGAAAAAAATGTGCATTACTTTTGACAGCAACTTTTAATTATGACAAAGTTGGAACTGTGGGAAATTTGATCGAGAAAAAATATGTATAAACGAAAAGCGTTTTCATATTTAAATGTAGTATTGATCTAGAAATGTGTCTGTAATCAAAAAACGATTCAGTTTTTAAAAGTTTGCAGTTTTAGTAGGATTATTTTGAAAATTATGGAGAATGCTCAATCGATGCTATGACGATGACTGAAGTCTTATATTTAGATATAAATATTTTCTCAGCTGGCATAAGATAGATTTCGTCAGGCAATGTGAGCAGTTCAAGGCTTGAATGAGCTAAGAATGAGCAATAATGCTTGGAGATTGGAGACTGAGACGAATGCATAAACTGTTGCTATCTATAAGATCTATATCTATAAGCTTTGTTTGTAGAGCTGCACAGATCAGCAGCAACAATAGACAATGTTCATAAAACGAACATTTCAGTTGAAAATATTAGTCATGATCTTTGCTCGACAATTAAATAATTACTTGCAGACTTGCGGGGAATTTAAATTCAATTAAATCGCGTCAATTGCAGCCTCTATGCAAAAATGTAATGTGCCATGGCGCGACAAAATTGCAGACACGAGCAACAACAACAGCAACAACAGCAGCAGCAACATCAACAAACAACAATTGCAATTGCAAACGCGTTGACAATCCGCAGCATTGAACAGCAACATGAAAACTTCCAAGTCATATGGAAAGGAAAAAAAGTACACAAGCAACAGCAACAGCAACAACAACAACAACAACAGCATGCCACATGCAAAGCTTTCTTCTTCCCCCACAAACTCTCGACAATGTCTGCAAATGACAACTGCAGCAGCAGCAGCAGCAACAATATTATTACTTTCATTGTTGTTGCTGCTGCTGCACAAAACATTTCCTGGTACAGCAGCAGCAACAACAACAACAACAACAACAACAGCAGCAGCAGCATTTGCAATGTCCACAATTTAGCGCAACTATTACAAATCGCATTAGACGCTAAATTTAGCAAAGTCGTTGCCAAAAGCGGCAACAACAATTGTAGCAACAACAACAACAATTGCAGCAGCAACATTGATAGAATGGCGACAATATTTCAGCACATTTTTCACATTTGTTTGCCTCGCGAATTCGTGGAATGACCCTAATAACTGTTGACAGCGCAACATGTTGCTGCAACACTTGCTGCACGTGGGCGTTGCATGTTGCTAGCCCACGCGCAAGCCATTCTAGCTAGAAGCACACAGCAATAATTGCTCATAATTCGCAGGTTGTTGATGTCTGTGCCAAATAGCTGCTAACATTTGAATTTAAAGGTGTTGCATGCCACTTTTTTTTGGTGTTTGATTAATGGCGAATGCGGCAAGTTGTGACAACTGAAGCCAATAAAACAGCTAAATAGACAGGCGGCAGTTGAACAATGAGCAAACAAAGGCCGCAATCTGACATTTGCCAAATGTCAATGAGCCATAAATGCAGCCAGGGAAATATCATTTCATAAAAAAACAAGGAATTTCTGGGCGCACCGACTTCTTAAATACTCTACCAATAATAAGGCTGAAACTATTCCAAAAAAAACCAGAAAGCAAAGCACAGCTTCCTGGGGCATATCAATCAGCAAGCAAATACTTTGAGTAGTCAAAAAGTATCTGCTTCAATTATCGATTGCCTGATAAAATTGAGATACCCTTTAAAAGCGCATATTAGAGACGCCCCCCTGTTGCCGTGGCACTCCTCCTTGTGCACATTTGTTGCAATCGAAGATGTCTCTGTTTGTCTGCCATTGTTTTTTTTTTTTGGTATTTTGGTGTTGACTGTGCAACATCCATCGCTGATTTATGTGTATTTGATTTGTGTGCGCCACATGAGGCGCGTTGACAACATCAAACGCTGCAGCAACATGTTGCTATTGTTGTTGTTTTGCTTGCTGCTCCACATTGCATTGTGGCGTTGCGTTGCAGTTGCTGTTGCTGTTGCAGTTGCTGTGTTGTTTACATTTCGCTGCTGCTTCTTCTGCCTTGGATTGTAATTTCACATTGATTATATTGTGGCCACATCTCGTCTGACTTGTGCTCGTCTCTCTGTCCGTCTGTCTGTCCGTCTTTCTGTCTGGCAGTCTTTCTTTCTTGCGCGTTCCGTTGTTCGATTATAGGAATTGGAAGTCGACTGTTTACCAGCTGCTGCCACAATGAAGCAATTTGGCCATGTTGCTGTTGCTGCTGCTGCTGCTGCTGCTGCTACTACTTTTACTTGTGTTGTTATTTATTCTGAACTGATTCTTTTTATTGCCCGCCATTGTGGGGCATGCAGCATGGCAAGGAACTTGCCCAAAATGAGCAGTTTATAGTTTTTGCAATTAATCATTTGAGACACATAAATTTTAATGTATTTGTTGTTGTTTTTGTTTGTTGCTAATCGAGTTTAGCTTGCGGCAGTCAATTCAAAAGAAATAACTGACAGACGGACTTGGCTAGTATCTGCTACCGGGAATAGCCATAATGATTTAATTACATGGCCAAAGGCCATCGCTGATGGCTACAAATTGTTAATAATAACTATTAAAAGGCTTCCGCTTGTTAAACCAAATTCAGTTTTCAGCGCCGTGTTGAAATTTGTTGGAAAAGAAAACAAAATTTCAATATTCAAATTTGGTTTCATTTTGATGTTGCAGTAAAAAGCGGCAAATAAATGATTACAATTTAAACTTTAGTTTTTTTTTAGTATTTACTCTCGAAGTGTAATCAATTTAGTCTCTTGTGCTGCACTTTCTATGCAGATCTGTTGCCAATCGGCTGCAACCTGCTCTGGCCATCATTAATATCGCTGATACAAAACACTCTGCAGTTAGCCAATGTGCAGAATATAATGAACCATAAATGGCATACTGAAGCCAACATTAACTGGGTAATTGAAAATGAGCCAAGAGACAAGCAACAACAACAACAACAACAACACTAACAACACTTGCAGCAAGCAACACACCCTCTCAACAACACACTGCACGATTGCAGCTCAAACTCAAACTCAAGCTGTGTGCAACATTAAGTGCCACTAAAAGTAGATCAACTAACGGTTGCAGCAGCACCAGCAGCCACAGCTGCTTTTGTTGCCTGCTGGCTGTGTGTTGTTGTGTTGGTTTGCTATGGTTTGGGGATGTGGCCACATTATAAAACAATTTCTCACAAAAACCCACCCAATTTGCCTGCTAAACCGCACGAGGACCGTTGCCAGAGCCAAGCTTCCAATTACATGAGCCATTTTGGTAATTGTTGTTGTTGTTGTTGTTGCTGCTGCTGCTGTTGTTGCTGCTGCTGGCTAGGCTGCTAATTATTGTACTAGTGGCCAGGCTGAAAGTGAGACCGAGAGGCGGTAATTACTTGGCCAGCTGTCGTCGTTTTTTTTATTGTGTTTTGTTTTCGAGTTAACTTTAAACGGCCTTGCAAGTGAAAACTTGAGCTTGGCTTGGCTTGGCCATTGTTTAGCTTGGTTTTTGTGGCATGTGCAACATGAGCTTCCGCGTTTCTGTGCTGTGCTGTGTGCTGTGCTGTGCTATGTTGTGGGTGGCCACGCCTCGCACAGGTTACACACGCAAATTTACATAATTATTGTGATTTTATTTGTGGCACTCGCACTTGCATCTTCCGGTGCAGCCACAACCACAACACACACACACACACGCAAATTAAATAGTCACAATTTGTAGCCTGTCGTTGTAGACAACGAACGCCACATGCAAAAAATGCAGTTCCGAATTCGCAGCACGAACAACAATTACAAGCAACAGGCAACAAACAACAACAACAACAAACAACAACAACACTGGAAAAATCCGGTAGGCTGTCAATTAATATTCAAAGTGCATTCGTTCATTTTGTTGCCTCGCTTTTCAGCTGTTTGATTTATGAAAGGAATCAATATGAAAAATGCTTCAGTTTTTGGCCAACATTAATTTGCATTTGCTTTTTGGCTGTTTTTTTTTCAGCTAACTGTTTGACGATTGTTTAATGTTTTCGCGGCATGTGATTGATGTGCCACAAAATCATTCAAAATTCATTTGACGAACGGCGGCCAATTAAATCCATAAATTGTTCAACTTTTATTTTGATCGACATTAATTGGCGGCTCAATTTGTTCACGACTCGAAATCCAATTAGCTTCGCATTGTTCAGTGTTCGAGCAGTGGTTTCGATAGAAGTCAGGCAATGCAAATGATAAGCAATTGTCGCTCGTTGATGAAGTTGTAAAGTAGACGATTGTGCCCCAAGGTTGCACAAACATTAATTGAAGAGATTAATTCATTAAGATTATGCTGCAGCATTGACTTGAACTATGTAAATATTTGTGTGTGTGTGTGTGTGTGTGTGTATTTGCACAAGGCTTAAGAAGTAGAAAATCGGACAGAAAGTGAAAGGCATTTTTTGAACTTAAGATCAATTTAAATGATTTCACGGCGATTATTTTGTAAGCCCATAAACTGAACATCAAAACTGGGCTCACTCGAACAATGGCAACTTTAGTTTTCAGTCTTAAGACCATCAACTGTTGCCAGATGTGCAGCGGATTCATTAAACACTTTCGCTGGCCATTTCTCTCTCTCTCTCTCTCTCTGAGTCGGCCTTCAACTGTCCGAACACAAATCAATCAGAGAAAAGGGCCAATGCACCTTGCAACCACACACCACACTCAACGAAGGGCAGAAAGCCAAACAAATATTATGCTTATATTTCCAAAGAATAAACAAGATGTGTTGCTGCATGTGGCAGCCACAAAATCAAATATAATAATCAAGTGTAATCAATGTAATTCGATTGCAAACTGCATTTGTTTATCGAATGTGGCTGCGGAGGGTAAAAAAAAAAATTAAACGTGATCGTGAGGAAGTGTGGCAAGAGCGTGAGAGAGGGCGGTGGGGTAGTTGGGGTTGCAGTGTTGCAAGGCAAAAGGCCAGGCAGAAATAAAATGCATTTTTATGAGAAGTCGCGATCGTCTCGCTGGGCACGTCGTAAATTTGATTTGGTTTATTTTCATTTGCTTTTTTTTACTCTTCTCTTTTTTCGCTTTTTTCTTTGGCTTTCAGCCGCTTTCCATTGGAGAAGTAACAGCTGCAACATCAGCAGCAGCAACATCAGCAGCAGCAACAGCAGCAGAGGCAACATCTGCAGCAGCAGCAGCTGATGGCGTCGGTTGAAGTTCGAAGTTGGAGGCGACCTCTGGGCCAAGTTTTGTTGCAGGCAGCAAGCAGCAAGCAGCATCAGCGGCAATGGGTCGCATAAATTTCACTTTTACTTGCCAACTTTGTTCGTGTGGCGCGCGGGGCTCCCAAGTGTGTAATTTAGATTTTTATATTTAAGCATATTTCTGTGGCAATGTGGCAGCCACTAAAATGCGCACTTTAGGCCAGGTTTATGGGGCTAATAAACCAAACGATTGAAGAAACCTAATTAATGTGCAACATTTGACATTTGACAATTGTGGCTGACAACAAATGCTTAAATGCTGTCGGCAAGCACACATGTGGCAGCAACAGCGAAACTATTTAGCAAATAATAATAATAAAAAAAAATTGAACATTTAGTAAAAGATACATTTCATAGACACTTCTGTTCAACTTTTGATTTGGGATCATTTTTGAGTCAAGTCTGTGAATTATCCAAGCCAAATGTGGAGCAAAGCTGAGAAACGGTCCAGCGGCACAGGAAAGTGTGGCAAATTATAAGGCGCGAGTCGTGTCCACATGCAAAAGGCGGCAATTGGTCATGGCACATGGAATGGAAGTGGCAGGCAGGGGAGTTGCCGCTGCTCGAGGCAAACAAATGCAAATTGTTGCATCAGAGAGCGAACCGAAATGCAGGAAAATGAAATTGTTTCTTCACTTGGCTAACGATAGATAAAGCCAAGGCGGCCAGAAGCAACAACAACAACATCAGCAACAACAACAACAACTCGCATTCGTAGGAGAAACTTTGAGCCACAAATGAAGCGGTTTAAAGCGGCATCATGAACTGCCCCAGAGCCGCGGGCTTGACAAGCGGCAGCAGCCAAAACAGAGGGCAGACTCCACAACAACAACAGCAACAACAGGGGGCGTGCGTCAGTGCGTGTGTTGCATGAATTACGACATCCCAGAGCAAATATATAAACGCTGCACGAGTCTCAGCATCTCCGCTCTGACGTAAATTATACACAATTAAAATATTGTTACCGTTTTGCAATTATGCTGGCTAACTGCAGCTGCTGCCGCTGCTGCTGTTGCCGGCAGCCTAGGGTGTTCAGAACTTTTGGCCAGGAAACGTTTAAGCCATGGCCCACAAATCAGAGCAGCATGAGCAGAGCCAGAGGAGTGTGCTCTCGACAAACTGGGCCAATGTGATTATAGGCAAGACTTTCACTGCCAGCTGGCAAGTGAGTGGGATGCATAGAAGAGAAGTTGCAAAGGCGTACAAAGAGCAAAAGCAAGAGGAAGAGGAAGAGTGAGTGTGAGTGTGTGTGTGTGTGGTGTGTGTGTGAGAGAACTAAGAAATGATATTGGAAAAGCTAGAAAGGAACTTTGGATGAACAAATAATCTGAACAATAGATCTAACCAGAAAGTGTGGGTTCATTTTTTAATTGATGTGGTTGAGCAGCGAGTAGAAATTTCACTCTACGAATATATTATAGATAATTTGAATAGTTTATTCAGTTTGTGATTTAGTTTGGTTTTAGATACTCGAAGTGATATATAATATAAATACACATTCGCAGCGACAAGAACATTTAATTAAAACTAATTGCAACTGGAGAAATTTGAGTTTTTTTTCGCTACATTTATTGATGTATCAGCTTGGCGAGGAGAAGGATGAGACGAAGGAGGAGGCGCTGCTGGCATTGGATGCATCAGCATCCACATCAGTTAGCTGCTTGTTGCTTGTTGGCCAAGTTCGATAACGGCACGCCGACATTTTCACCAAATGAGTTAATTAAATCAGTGAACAGCGATACTTTTGTAATTAGAAATGCCCACAATTGGCAAGAGGCGGACGCGCGCAAAAAAAAGGCAGCTAAAAGCAAAGGAAAGCTTGGCGCCGCTGCACAATACAAATATAAATGCGAAAAGTGTCATCAAAGTGAGGCATTTTCCTCTTTTCCAAGAATTCAACGTATGCAACGGGAAAAAGGCAGTTTTTTTGATTTATTTTTTGGTTTTCCTTGCTTTCCAAGCGTAAATAGAAAACGCTGAAGCCGACAGCAATTTGAGCTAATCCAAAGTGATTTTTCGATGAGCAGCCGACAAATGGGCGACCCTGCCTCAAGTTGCACATTCTGTGTGCAACTGCTGAAGTTCAATGTCACTAGACATCTATAATGTGGCACAGTTGCAACTAGGAGAGGGAATTTGCCTATTGGTGAATCGGTTGTTAGACTGGCCTCGGAATAATATCGACTAATACCCAACAAAGTTTCTTACAGAAAGTTTTATGCATTTTCCACTCTGTAAAGTCACACATATGTATATATATATATATATATATATATCCACATACTTATCTAGATGCTAATTGAATTTGTAGACTTACCGCTGTAGAGCTGCGTTTGCGCAGTAAATTGTCCAGGCAGAGCTGTAGCTCAAAGGCCTTCAGATAGAGCAGATGATAACGATCTCGCAATCGCTCCAAATTGGCTTCAACCTTCTTGGGATGAGCTGTGCCAGTGGATGCTGCTGCTGTTGTTGTGCTAGTTGTTGTTGTTGTTGCTGCAATGGGCGTGGTCAATTGTGCAACATCAGAGGCAAAACCGCTGCTGAGACTATGGGATTTGGTCACCGATTCGCTGGTCGACTCACTGGAGCAATTGCTGGTGAGGGATGCGGGCTGCTGCGACTGCAATTGCAATTGTGACTGTGACTGCGACTGCAACTGCGACTGTTCCCTCTCGGAGGCGGCACGAATGCAAGCGCTTACAACTCGAGCGTGTGATACAATTTCATGGTACAACACCTGGAAATGGACAAATGGAGAGAGAAATTTCAAATTAGACTCAAAGTGACACATAAGCAATATTTAAAACTGGCAAGCAAGCAAAACTGCACAAACCACGTCGCGTATACGTCATATGGTTGCAGCTTGGGGCACGTGACTTAACGCCAGGGTTGCCAAGTTGCCAGCAAGCATTACACAGATGAAGTTGTTGCCACGTTCGTCTAAATTGAAGCGCGTGGGCTGCTTTAGTTGAGGCGCAGCATAGACAAAAGACTAGACAGAGTCTTTAAGAACTCTAATGACTAGACTGCACCTCATGCACTGAGCGAAAAATACTTGCCACAAATTTGCAATCATTTTAAAATTATGAAAGTTCACAGCGCATAGCATATATTTATTTAAGCTGTAATATACTTAAGTCTAGATGAAGAGTTTTGTACCTAAAATTTGTTCAAGTGTAGCCAAACTCTGCGCGCCTCTCAATTGCATTTCCGTTTATGGGCAGCCAGTTGTGTGTCTTAGATTTTCATCACTCATTTGTCATCTTCGTCTGGCAGAGAGACGAACCCACCCAAAGGTCAAATCCCACACATTGCATAAGCGAATGCATCCATCCGTCCATTGTATTGGCCAGATTCAACAGCCAGATAAATGCAATTGGCAAACAAAATGAACAGACAAAATGGCAAAAAGGCGTAGAAGGCTTTCCGCATTTTGTTAGCTTGCAACGCGTGCGATATTCAATTTATCAAATACATATATATATATATATATATACATATGTGCAGAGAGAAAATAATTACCAAGGTATTTGACACGCAGAGGTCAGAGTTGAATGAGGGGGCGTGGCAACGTCAAATGCCGCACAATGACACCCACCCAAGGCAAAGGCACACACGATCGTTTATTTGCCCCGTCCACTGTTGGTGGTAATCGTACATTGATCTTCATACAACAGTTTAACCCCAACGAACTCTTGCATCATGTGGCAAGTAAACAGCATAACTGCAGCAACAACAATTGCTGTCAGCTTTGGCATTCGAAATCGATAAATATGATGAAGCGAACAACTTGTGAGAGAGAGAGAGAGAGAAGAAACCCAGCGACACCTGGCACATTTACTTATGGCAGCGACTGTGTAGCACACATCCCAAACTCAAACTCAAGTCATAAATTTAAATTTTCACCAGTTGCGCTGCAAAATGGAAATGTCAACAAAAGCAATGCTTCCATTTGATTATCAAAAAAGTTCCTCTGGTTTTTCCACGGTTTTTCATCGACATTATTGACATTTATGTGACACTGACAAAGACTTTGATTTTGAGCAGTGTATTAAGGCAGTGTGTGAAAGACTTGCGCAAACATTGACATTCAAATTGTGCTGTGCAATTGTTGACTTTTACCACACGCTAATGCGACAGAGCAATATTTAATCGACTTGTTGCTATAATCAAGCTGTCAATCTGTATTCCAGTATTTATCAAAGCTAACTGATTGTCATATTGTTAACTTGATTGTAGGTATTATATTGTCTCTCTCTTGCAGTCAATCATTTAATAACTTCCTATTAACTTGTTTAGAAGTTTATTGGAAGTATCTGTTGATTGTAATTTATTTGAACAGCACTTCCTTATGCACATTTATTGGCTGATTCTTATCCCACCGTTCAGCGAGTTCCCACACCCAAGAAAACATACTTCGCTTCCAGTTCAATGGCTTGTTTTCTGATTATCTGGCTCTAACTAGCTAAATATTTAAACGAGCTGCAGTTGCGGCCAAAGCTCACTTTTCATAGGATCGAATTCTACATGGTCGGAATTTTCCGCTACACAATTTTCTGCGTCATTACAGCGAACACAAAATTGTTTGCATTATGATATTGAAGTTTTTTTTTTTTTTAGTTGTTTTCTTTTATCATTATATCTAATTATGAGCTGCAAGAAACCCAAAGAACTTGTGGGGCAGGGGTGGGGGGTGTAATTCATTTTAAAGGCTTGGCAAACAAAAATCAACTTAACTTCAAGCGAGCGGGCCAAATTCGTAGCCATTTTTGCTTTGAGGGAAGAGCTGAAGTCGCTGAATCGCGAGTCATCGAGTTGTGGCGAGGTTCTTGGAGGAGCAGCCAGCCAGCTGGCAACAAGAAGTAACTAGAGTTGAAGTCTGAGGAAGGCAGGCAGACAGGCAGGTGTGTGTGGAGGCGGTGGTGGGTGTGGCCAAGTCAAACGGCTGCTTATTTGCGATAGTTGCGGCTCATTACAAACAGAAGAGCATACGAAACAACAACAACAACAACAGTAACAATTCAGAAACAATAGTCGGCTATAATGTGTCTTTAGCCAAGTTGGCTGGCATCATAGAGCAACGCCTTTCTCTTTGTTTAAACTCAGACAGAGTTTTAGTTAACTTCAGTTGAGTTGTTGCAGAGTTAGAGTTAAAAGTTGCAGAAGTGGAGGCTGCTCGGCTGCTTGGCTGCTTGTTGCCTTGTGGCTGCCTCTTGGCTTGTGCTTGTGTGCCTATGCCAAAAACCACTCCCAATCTTTGCACGACTCTTGGGCTCTTGGCAATTTTGGCGAGCCTCTTAATGCATTTTGCACACGCTCACTCATTCATTCGCTTCATAAACCCACCCACCTAAAGCACACACACACACACACACACACATACTCGAACACTCTCAGCTCCAGTTTCAGAATATGAGCAAGAATTATATGCATAAAGTTCGTGACTAATCTGCGGACTGAACTTGAGATGTTTCGCCCGTGTTGCAGCAACTGTTGTTGTGATTGCAATTGAGACTTTGAATGCACTCGAGCAACAGCAGCAACAACAGCAGCAGCAGCAACGGCGGGGCCAAGAAGTTATTGGTTAAAGAAAAGTGAATGCACAGTGGGTGATAATTAAAAAAAAATACAAATAAATCATAAAAAATGTGCAGCTGTTAAAAGGTTGATTAAAGCCGATAAAAAATGGGTTTATGCTGGCATTTAAATATATTTATGCTGCTTTATTATTGTTGCTAGCGTTGGAGTTGAGTCTATCAAGATTGGAGCTGAAGCTGAAACTAGACTTCTGCATAAGCAATGATTTATCTCAAATAATATATATTAATATATATCGGAGAATTCTGGCAGATTATTATTATTTTAAGCATACTTATTTTTATTTGTTCTATATATATCTTTACATCTTTTACATTCAAAATCATCATTCTCTAACAAATTCCTTTTCATCTGCTTCATTTTCCCCTGCCCACATCTCGTATGCGTAATATGCTTTAATGCCACCTTTAGCATTCTTAGCTGAATTTTCATATAATTTTCTTTGCGCTCTAAGCCTGAGTATGATTTGTGTGCGCACATTAAATATAAACTCGAGCAATTTTTCCAGCTGGCGCCGCAGTGAAAAATGAGTTTTGACTAGCAGTTTGCTGAATGCTGAATGCTAATTGGACTGCTGCTCGCTGGCCACATAAATTCCACCAGCAAGGGGCACCTCTTTTTCTTTATATTGTGTGGCGATTGCAACACACTGTCCTCCAATTGTTGTCGACCAGCAGCATGACGCACATTTTGTGTGTGTGTGTGTGCGTGTGTGTGTTGCTCATTCGCACAAAACAGTTTCTCATGCAAATGTGCCCAACACATTGTGTGTTGCGAGTTGCGCGAGTTGAGAATCGTGCGTCTGGCCAAAGATCTTCTAATGTGGCGGTCTATTTATAAGACTCGAATAATGCTGGGCACGTCGTCGCTGTATCTGTATCTGTATCTGTATTTCGAGATCATTTTGGCAGTGGTTGTGTGTGTGTGTGTGTTTGTGCCGCGAGCGAGGTTCGTTGACTCAGAATTATAGTGTTGAGCAATCGCCAACAATTAACTAGCTGACTACAAACACAACAAAAATACCAACATTAAAAAGAATACAAACAAAAAAAAAAACATTTATTATTGAAAATGTCAGTACATGACCTCGACCGCGTTTTTCACATTTTTATCGCCCCTAGGCATTTGTGTGGCATCAACGGCGCCTCCGCCCAGCATCTGATTGTTAATGATTCACAGAGTGTTGCAGATACTCATTTGCTTATTATTCACAAATAAAACTCACTAAAATGTATTTTGTTGCCTTATAAAACTAAGCTCGCACCTGGCGCGAATTTTGTGGCCAAAAATGCCAAAATTTCCACAGCACAGGAAGTCAACGAACGCGGCAACAACAACAACAATAAAAACAAACATAGTTCCAACATGTCACATAAATTGGAACGCGCACAAATATTCTTTTTTTGCTCAGCACATTTCTATGTGAAATAGTCACGGCATTTGGAACACTTCCAAATCGCCAGTTGAAAGCGCCTTTAAATAGACCAACATACAAAGTCTGCCCGGTTTCGGGACATCATTTCGGGCATGCGCCTGCAGCCGACGACTCTAATTACCCAAAAAGAGTTGGAAAAACCATTTATTTTTTTGTTGCATGTGGGGGGAGGAAGGTGGAAGGTGTAGTTGTGGCAACCTCTATTGACAAGATAAATGACAAGCGGAAAGACGCGAGAAAACGAAATTGACACTAGCAAGGTGGGTGAGAAAAAACCAGCTAATGACAAATAGGCCACAATTGAGAGTAGCAAGCTCTGAGATACCCTAGAATTATGCGATGAGCTGGAAAAATCATGATTTGCAAACATTTTTGATTAAGAATAAACTTACTTAAAATAATTGATGGCATTTATTGATGAATATCGACATGGTTACACAAAAGTTATCAAAATAATATTGATAATGACTAATTTATCATTATCTATATATCGATAACTTTCATGGTCAATTAGATAATAGCCTGATACTGATTCGATGGCACATTCAATAGCCAAAAAGCAGATATCACATTATATACTATCAACAATTTCACAATCAGTTTTTATGCTTAAGAACAAACTTAGATAAAACAGTTTTGATTTAATTTTAAGAGTGAATATGATCTATATTGACAACCTTTGCTTAACTATCGATAACTTTACTGATCAATTAGATAATATTATGATTTCAATTATTATCGATAGCACAATTAAAAGTAGCCAGCTCAACTTTCAACTATTGAAGCCACAGTAAATTCAATAAAAGCCAAACCTCCCCACACAGACACACACACACGCTAACCCCATAGGGTACACAAAGGTGGAGTCCAGCTAATGACTGCATTTTGTGGCAACAATTGTATGTTTTGGTGTTGGGTGCAACATGTTTTGTCGCCTCTGTGGCAATTAATCTGCCTGGGAGTCTGGCGGCAAACAAATAAACTCCGATCTAAGCGCTGACCCAGAAAAGCAGAGCAACACGAAAAGTGAACGAGGAAGGGGGAGTGGCTGAGGTAAGCACAAAAACAGTTGCAACAATGATGTCAAACGCATCTGCAACGCGTGATGTGAGCAAATGCGCTGGGAATTAACCCAAAGAAGACTTCTGGCTAAGAATGCAAAAGAGAGAGTCGAAGTCGAGTCGAATTTGAAGTTGCCGCTGCTCAAGTCCGTACGGTACAGTCAAAAGCCGACACGGCCTATTGAGTAACAAGCATATCAGAGCAGACCAGGAGAGGGAGAGAGAGAGCGAGATGGAGACAGAGAGGCAGACAGATATTAAAGACGACAGCGAGACACGGTTGACATAATCACGTTCGAGTGTCACGTTCGCAGCCAGCCGCAGCCACAGCCACGATAAGCCGACGACCGACGAGCGACGACCAAGACGAAGTTCGCTGACAACTGCCCGACTGCCCGACGCTGCGACGACGTCAACGCTGCCTTTGTTGCCGTCACGTTCTTGAAGATGTGTTTTGTGGTCCACTCTAAGCCAACTTAGGGGGGTTTTTTTTTTCATTTTATCAGAACAAGTTTGCCGCTTGTCAGCGTTTCCAAGTTTTTCCTCATTTTGGCCTTTTGGCTTTTTTTTTTGGTTTTAGTCTCATTAAAAATATGTTACATGGCTTTTAAATGCTTAAACTGATTATGAAATTATGCTGGCTTTAACTGTTTGTATATATATATAGTTATTTTCGAGTGTGGCTAATAGCCAAACGTGAGATTCTTTCTACGTGTTTGTTATTCAATAACTGAGCCAAAGCCAGGTTGAGAAATGGAAATCCTTTTTGGCCGCTTTCTCTGCATTAAATTTCAATTATTACAACATCAGGCTAAAAAGTATTAGGTCGTTTGCAGTTGCGGCTGTTTGTGGCCGCTTTCTGCTTTCTATTTATTGCACAATTAACAAGTCGTTAGCCCAATCGTTGGTTGTTTTTTCATTTTTTCTTTCTTTTCGGTTATTTTTTATAGGGAGATCTCTGAAGCTAGCGGTACCTGGGTAACTGTGATGGTGCCACAGAAAGGCCGCGCTGGGTAATAATATAATTTTAATTGCCAATGCGCTGCAGACCGAAAAGCCGCAATAGACACAAATGTAAACCACCCCGCCCCGCTCCACTCCCTCCCTTCAACAACTAACCCCCCACACAACAAATGACTAATGAAATCGAGGAAACTTGAGAGTAACTTGTAAGTCAGAGTTGCAGTCGAGAGTGCTCGAGCTGATATCCTTTACATTGCTCGATTATTAATAAAATATTATCGAAAAGTATTATAAAAACTGATAAAGATGAAAATGGTTGCAGCTTTGACCAAGTTATTGACAGTTAATTGCACAACTTCATTAATCATTTTGTGTCTGCGCTACAGGGTATCATTAGCAGGCACACTTCAATCTCAGCTGAGAGGTGTTGACGAGCATTTAAATTGTTGCCTTGGCTAAGGCACATCTTAGGCCGATTTGACCTTGTGTGCGTTTTGGCCAAAACTAAAAGTGAATTGTTATAGCTTATAGCCCACATTTGGCCAAGACTCAGCAGCACTTAATTACAGTCTTGATGAGTACCCCTTGAAGATCAAACCAAAAAAATAATATATATACGGTGGCGGACACCTTATTCTGATCAGCGTCAAAGAAAAAAAGGAATTGCCTGCCATAAGCTAACCATTCATTATTTTTCAAAAATTCCAAAGACCGATGGTAGGTATATGTATTAACCACCAAAATTAATATATGACCCCAATTCACTGGGGTTTCCCCACCTGCTAGGTAGGATTATGGCAGGCAATTACGTTTTTTCTTTGACGCTGATCAGAATAAGGTGTCCGCCACTGTATATATATAAAGTAAAGTGTTGAAAGTGTTTTCGAGTTTTGTGCTTCTTGACTCATTTTTTGTGGTGCCTTGTTTGGTAATTTGATAGCTTCGAGTGTGGTGCTGATCCACAAGTGGTGTCAAATTGTGCCACAGATTTGGCTGAACAACTAGTTCAGTGAACTCCGCAGAAGGTCAGGCAGACGCGGAGAGAAAATGCTAACAGTTAACTGTTACTGCTGTTAACTGATATAGAAAGCCAATCCCATGAAAGCGCCTAAACAAATAAATGAAAACCATTATAAGTGTTTGCTGTGAAATCGAGTCTGCGTCTTAACGACATATCCAAATCCGATCTTAAATCCATTGTTAATGGCAAACATAATTCATGATTGATTTTAACGCATACGAAACCAAAATTTGGTCAAGGCAGGAAAAGCCAAACCGGCAGGGGAGAAAAATTGACATTTTCTGTGGCTTTCCACAGCATTTTCAGCATTTTCACAACTTTTCGACAGTTGGACAAATGTCTAAAACCAAAAAACCCAAAACTTGTGCTGCATCATAAGACAAATGGTCATAATGCTGTTGACCAAACTGAACGCACTGCAATCGAATGCAACGAACATGGAATTGTAAGCACAAAAGTGGAAAATGACTCAAAAAATCATAATTGCTGCACACATTTGCCTAATTAGTGTTCAAATGATCGTGAAGCGTTATTACGTAAGAAACACAACCAAAAACAAAAAAAAAAACACTTAAATTGCGCAATCAAACTTTTCTAGCTATGCAGCTGAAGGTTGAGCTTGAGTTAAGCCACTGATCTGTTGTTGCAGCGAGTGTCTACTGTACATATATATACAACTCAAGGTCACAAGCCAGTAGATTGCAGAGCATTTATCTTCTCCGCTTGAGTGTGGGTCAATCTTTGGGGTTACTCAGTTGTGTTGCTTATGGGAACTGACTGATAAGATGTGTTTTTAATAGACACACCATTTTTGTGATGTTGCCAATCATTAAAGTTGAAAATTATACGATCCAATTGACCCCGGGGGGTGAGCAACATGTGCGTAAGTTTACTTATGTGTCAGTTTATTTATGTGTCAGTTTATTTATGTCGAGCTTGTCTCAAGCGTCAAATAGATGTCGATCGTAAGCTGATAAGAAACGATCAATCGATCGGTTAATGACTTCCATACCAAAAGCATTCCCTTTCCTAACTTCCCCATACTTCACAACTAATTTTATGCAAGTTGAAGTCTGTTGCAAAGTTTGCTCAACTAAAATTGGCCAAGATAAAATTGAAATACCAATTTGAAGCATGCCATTTCTAATCTGTTTTTGAGGCATATAGTATGCAGGCTGCAACTAAAATACCTTTTAATTATAATCATCTCTTGCATTACTCAAGTGGACATCATTTATTCAAGTGCATTATTATGTTTATTTATTTAAACACTTTGACCTTCGCTGACTCCTTTGCCAAACCGAACTCCTCCCAGACACAAAAAAAGGTCTTCCACAACTTTATTTCACACAACAACAGGTTATAGTTGTAAATGAGGCGTGGCACAAGATACAACATTAAGCCAACATACTTGAAAGTCGGCATTTGGCAAATTAAGTGCCCATAAAAGGAGTTGTACAATGGACAATGTAATTACCAAAAACAGCAAAGTTACATTGCCCAAAAATAAATGAAATTCATTAAAAAAAAAAATGCAGAAATCTAAGTGAAGCCAAAATAAGTGATATAAAATATATATGCTTGAAGAAAATGCTTTTGAAATTACATAATTGAAGACCAAATATACACAAGACATATAAATTAATTTCGCTCATATTGGCAATGAGTTGTGGGTTTCCAATGTGTGTTAGTCCTGAGGGGCATCAAAGACAACAGCCTGGCAATGAGAGACAAGACAGCAGCAGCAGCAGCAACAGCAACAGCAACAGCAATATGGGGAAACAATGGGAAATGCTATTGCTAAAACTTTCACTATCGGCCGGCAGGCGGAGATGAACAAACACAAACAGTCAAGTCAAGTGAATCCACATTGCAATTTCGCGTTCGATTTTGCCAAAACAATTACGACACCTCAATTTGCGAGGCTTCAGCGAGCGAGCGAGCCCCAAAACGAAACATTTGAACCCAATGCCCAGAAGCTACAAAATCAAAATCGAAATCCACACAGCCACATAAGTCAAGAGTACCCCCCATCGACCACACCCCGCCCGCCCACAAAACAAGCGGAGTGTGTTTCGCCTCCTTTGGCTAAGTGAGCGACAGGCTTTGGTAACTCATTAAGCCGCGGAGCGGTTCATAACTCAGGCGCACTGGAGGTCATCAGGGTCAACTTGCCAGCAACAACAGCAACAACACCAACAGCAACAACAGCAATAACATCGACAACGACAGCAGCTTGTCAGGCACTTCCGAAAGATAAACGATGGTGCCAGCGCTGATCGACGACATGTGAGCCACGCTTGGGTTAAGGGGTGCCAGCAATGAGTCAACTCGAAGGCGCTGACTGCTGTCGAGAGTTGGCTAAAATTGATTTTTAAAAGGCGCCCCGAAGAAAGTGTGCAAATCCGCCCCAAACCATTATTTAAAAATTCATAAAATTCTTTGCTAAATAAACGAACTGTAAATTTTTTGCCAAGTGTACTCAATAAGCCAAAAGGGTTACGCTCCACAAAGTAAAAGTTTCAAGCTCAGCTTCAGAGATATATAAATATATATATGTAATCTCAATCTGGCCTGCTGACTCCTGCGAACGTGGCGGCGTCCATTGTTGGCAACACTTTTTGACTGATTATCAAAGCCAAGGCTACGTGTTTTGCTACCAACAGCAATTTGTGTGTGCCGCAACCTCAGCGACATTATTTTTTTAAAGTTCCCCCCCCCCCCACCATTTAATCGCTAATATCAATATTTTTTATATATTTGTTTACCGTTTGGTTGAGGGGCGTTAATAATGTGGGCTGGGTTCAATAACACAAATAACTTATGAGCGACGTTTCCAGAGACTAACTATGTGCTGGTGAAAGAGACCGCAAAAATCAGCAGCAGCAACAACAACAGCAGCAGCAGTAACAACAGCAACATTAGCAGCAACAACAACAACAACATTAGCAGCAACAACAACAGCAATAGCAGCAGCCAAGCAGCAAACCAAACAAACTAACAGCAAAGCAGCTGAGCGTGCTTAATGTTCAATTGTTTAGAGTGCATTGAACTGCAACTGGAGGGGAGGGGAGGGAAGCTCCCGATAAAAAGTGCTGAGAAACTGACAGACTCACAAACACACAAGCAGAGTGCCACAAGTAGAGGATTTGGCAATGTCTGTCTGCTAACTTGGCTTAGAGAACGGTTAATGAGTTTATTATTACACAAGTGGCTTATTGAGCTCTGAAGTGAACAAATGTGGAAGTTCCTAATGGAAACTTACAAATTGCTCGAGTTTTGACAAAGTTATGAAAGTTTAAAGCGCGCTCTAAAAGCGAATCTTTGGTGAATCATTGTTAACATGACAATCCAGTCAGAAACACGTTTCCAACTTTTAATTTAGCAATGTTCTTGAGGTTAACCCATGATCAAAAAACTGTTGAGTTTTGACAAGGTTATGAAAGTTCAAAGCGCTTTCTAAAAGCGATTTGTCAGTGAATCATTCTTTTTAACATTTACTACTTCAAATGTAGTAATGTTCTAGAAGTCAATCATAGCCAAAGATTAATTGCTTTCGAAAATCGATTGAGTTTTGACTGATTCCAAAAACTGATTTTGTTTATTACATCAATTTGGAGTCAGAGTTTTGTTTCCAACTTTGCAGATCAAACCATTAACAAAAATGCCTGGTTTTTGCCAATTCCAACCATTTTGGCAAAGGTTAGGGCTGTGGTCAATTTGGAACTGTTGCCAATCGCAACACACCAAAGGACGATCCGTAATTGTTTTCCACTTTCGCTGCAGATCAATTAGATGAAGTGCATTAAGTAAAGTGCACAAAGTGAGGCTGATTCGCAGTCAAAGCACCAGCTGAGTGAAAGTTTAAGTGTTATGCTTTTGTCTGGCAACGCGACAATGGATCTATAACGAAGGCATCCTAACAAGCTAAAGATACACACACACACACACACACAGACACAGTGGCACACTCGCACAACACTCGTTAAAATCCGCAACACATCGTCGCCTGGCGATTGCTTTTAAATCGAAGCAAATAAAAAAAATTTGCATAGCTGGCGCATGACAAATCCAATATTTATTGCCAACTTTATTAGCCAAGTAAATTGGGCAAGGCGACAATTTGAATAAAAGTGAGACGCGCGGCGCCTCTGGAATCGCGCTGACAATTGCAAGTAGTAGGTGGTGACACACACACACACACACACACACACCTTCGTATCGTAGTGCCACTTGCAACGTGGTATTATGATTGAATGTTGCAAGTGAAACGCGTTGGCGTCAGCATGTCGCATGTGCCGCATGCGGCAAACACTTAACAAGGATTAATCGCAACAAGCTGCGATTGAAATCAATTTATGAGATGCACCCTTTGGGAGGTGTGCAGAGTCCACACAACACAAGCATCCATAAGCATCCACAAGCTTTGGGGGCATTAGAAAGTCGCAATTTGCATTTTGGCAAATTTTCACCTGGGCAACCCAAGTGAATTGTTCACGTGGCGATTTTATGATAATCCCCAGTTGAATCCAATCCACAGTTCTCCCCCCAACAGCAACATGCAGCTGCTTTTGTCACGTAAATCGGCACACAACAAATATGAAGATTTAAGCTCGCTGCTTTTGTTGTTGCAGGTGGCGGCAGTTACGAGGTGATAGCAATGCAGTGCTGCTGCACGTGCCCCCTTCCACTCAAAATACAAAACAAAAAAAGTCGTGTGCTGACTCAATTGAGTGGCAGCAGCGGAAACAAAACCTTTTGGCCAACATTATCAAAACGGGCAAATCGCCCGAAAGGAGCTAAAAGTGCAAGCAAATCTGCGCATTGACAGCGACTAAAAAACAACCACAGCAAAAAAGATGTAACTTGCGCGAGACGAGAGTGATCGACTGCGAGGATACCCTATAACTTCATCTGCACTACTTATTGATATCCAACTCTGGAAAGCATTATTTAACTAGCTCAACTCTATGATACCCTTTTGAGCCATTTCTAATCGATGCTGGGTATGCACAGTCCATAATCGAATGACAGCAAACAAAACTGAAACTGATGCAACAAAAACAATGTAACATTGCCGGAAGACAGACGTAGGCAAAAACAACAGCAACAGCAGCAAACGAATTGTTTTCAATATACGAAATGCACTTTTTGCCTTTTGACAGACAGCCGGACAACAGCAACAGACAACAGACAACAGACAACAACAACAACTGCCGACAGTCGCAGTTGCAGTTGCAGTTGAAGTCAGAGTCAGAGCCAGAGCGACTCGAGGAGCACACTCGAATCGAGGCAACTCACCGATATACAATCTGACAGCAGTCCAAAGAGCGAGCGACAGATGCAGACAGCCAGGACAAGGGGAGAGGGAGCCAAAGGGGATGGAGGGAGGGAGGGGGGGACTGCTGACAAGAAAGACAGCAAACCGAGCGCATCTCTTTTTGCTGCTTCTGCTTGAAAGCGCTTTTCTGTTTATGTCTGCAAATGCAGCCGGGATATGGCAGAAGTTGAAGGTTTTGCTTGCTTGCCACAAAATGTTCACTTTTATCAAAAGTAATTGCTCGCTTAATGCTCTTGCTGTCGCTGACGACGGCGTTGATGATGATGATGATAATCCTCTTGATGATTGCATCGATCGAGCTAATAATAATCAAAGTTATCAAGCCAGCAAAAGAGCTTTGCCAAGACAAGTTGGCATTACTCTGCTATAATGTGCGCAATTAGCTAATTAAAAGGAAGGCAAGATTGAGAAGATAGCAAAGAGTCGGGAAACTAGAGCCAGATCGAAGTCTGACTAGCAAAGGCGAATAGAAGTATCAGCATGAGGCAAAGATCTTGTGATTAAGTGGTTCTGTGCACAAGGAATATAATTAAATATTATCAAAAGTTAAACAATAATTGCAGTGAGCCGCCCAGAACAGAAGGAAAATTTATAGAAAAATATCAAAGAGAGAAGCACAAAAAAGACACAGAAAAAAGCACAAAAAAAAAAACCAGAAAAAAGAAGTACAAAAAAAAACAGAAATACAAAAAAGAGAAAAAGTTTCCCAGAAAAAAAATATAAAAAAAATAAAAAATATCACAAAAAAAAAACAGGAAAACAGAAGAACAAAAACAAATCCAAAAAAAGAAACATAAAAAAAAGAAGTACAAAAAAAGAAAAAGTTTCCCAAAAAACAAAAAAAATTAGAAAAAAAAATATAAAAAAAAAAATATTACAAAAAAAAAAATATCACACAAAAAAAAAACATATTGGAAAAAAAAAATCACAAAAAAAAATAGGAAAACAGAAGAACAAAAGCCAATCCAAAACAAGGAAGCATAACACAAAACAAGAAAAATGAAGCACAAACTGCGTTAAACACAGAGTTTAAGCAATATAAATATAAATATAATATAAAATAAATATTTACTTAAATAAAAAGTTGTTTAACAAAAGCAGTTCAGCCTTCAAAAATAATAAAGCGCAAGTCTTATCACTTAACTAATTAGTTCATTTAAAAAAGTAAAGCTACAACTAGAATGCGAAAGAGCTGTAAAAAATCAAATAAGCAAAGACAATTAACAAATGGCACTCAAAACAAACTAAAGAAAGAAACGAAACGAACAAAAGATGAGTGAAAGCGAATAAACGAATGAATGAATAAATTAATGAAAGAATGAATAAATGAATGAATGAATGAATGAACGAATGAATGTTAATTGCGAATCGTTCATTTCAACAAGCAACCCTGACTAGCAGCAGTTGGAGGCAACCGAGGGAAAGGGGGAGGGAGCAGCAAAGCAGACACTGCGAGTATTTGATGTATGGCCAGCCACAACACATATCTTCAATCTTGCATCCATTTTGGTTTATTGAACGCTGCTGGAAAATGCATTTGTCTAACCAAATATGAAAACAACAACAAAAACAACAACAAATTTTTTGGCATGAAAAATTAAAATTTGCACGCAATGCTCTGGAAAAAAGCAGCAAACGCAAACGCGTTATGAAAAGTGCAAAATGCCAGGCTCCTTGCTGAAAAATTGCTGCTTTAATTGCGGAAGCAAAACTCTAACCAAAAATAAAATAACAACAAAAAATCAAAGAAAAAGAAGAAAAATAAATATAGCTGGCGAAAAACTTACGCAACAACACACACATGTGTGTGTGCAACCAAAGGCAGAGATCAGAGATCTTGAAAGGGATTCTTACCTAGAAAGAAATAAAGAGCAAGAAGCAGAGAATTAGTTAATGTTTAATTTATGGCTAAGATAAGTCCAAGTGGCCCAATGAAATGGGCACTTCAAAGCTACACATAAAATTTATGAACACCAAAATGAAAAAAGAAAACACTTATCCAAGAGAGAGAGAGAGAGAGAGCTAGACCATAAATACATAATTTATGGCTAAATAGGGGGCGAAGCTTTGACTTTGTTCAGATCTTGTGAAGCGACAAGTTTGACAACACGCATAATGATTTGTTTTCACCAAGTGAAATGTTTGGCCACACTTTGGGGCAGCCAAATAATCGCCAGATGCCACACACAGCAACGACCAACAAGAAGAGGCATGCAACAACAGACGAAAACATTTAATAGAAATCCACAATTGACAGCTTAAAAGAACAACAACATTAAAACTTAAATGCCCTCATATGGAAAAAACTATTTTCCTCCAATGAAAAAAAAAACATGGGCGCCGTTTTCAAGAGTGGGCGTTGAGTGAGGGGTGGAGGGGGGTGGGCGTTGGGGGACATGCTATAGTTTGTTATGCTAATTGAATAGGCAACGAGAAAAGCTCTTTTCTAGCCATATACGATTTATGTCTGGCTAGAAAATTGTTGACTCGAACGACAACAACAACAACAACAACGGAAAGGAAAATGAGATTTTCACCCAATTTTCTGGCTCTGTGCATGTGGCAATGGTGCATGACAATTTCTATGTGGGCGTTTAGAGAGAGAGAGGGAGAAAGAGAGACAGATGGGAGAGGGAGAGGAGCGAGACAGGCACGCGACAGCCTGTGGTTTTATTTCCATGACCCCAAAAAAAAGTGATAGGTGAATGCTTGGAAAGTGCTTTCGTTATGGCATTTTTGTTGACATTGTCGAGACAACAACGATAACATCGAATATCGATAAAGCACTATGTATATACGGTGGCGGACACCTTATTCTGATCAGCGTCAAAGAAAAAAAGGAATTGCCTGCCATAAGCTAACCATTCATTATTTTTCAAAAATTCCAAAGACCGATGGTAGGTATATGTATTAACCACCAAAATTAATATATGACCCCAATTCACTGGGGTTTCCCCACCTGCTAGGTAGGATTATGGCAGGCAATTACGTTTTTTCTTTGACGCTGATCAGAATAAGGTGTCCGCCACTGTATATATATATAGTTGGCCCAGTTAACAAACGTATAAACGCCGATATGTTAGAAAGGAAGCGCAGTTTGTTGCAGTGCCTTAATTAGTGTCATAAATTGTCACGTTCTGATAGGAAAATGGAATTAATTTGATATATCAAATTGTGTAAAGGGAAACCTTTTAGAGATAATACAGAAACCGATAAGATAAGTATGGGAGTGCAGCGTTATCCGAGAAAATCACTAAATTATAAAAGAGGCACTTCACTTAGAAGGTCAGTTATTTATATAAGCTTACAGGAAGTGCAATCAGATTGGCTTAAAATGATTCATTTAGCTAGTCTATAGCTATATGGGTCTAACTCAAAGCTGATAAATAAGTAAGTAAAAATGGCCAATTAAAAATTTGTTGCTATAAATATATAGACACATATATATATATAAATTCTAACTTTACTTGATGCGCCCCCAAAACGGGGGCTGTCTAATTCTCAATGCAATAACCATTTATTAAATTCAAGGCACGTTTTTGAATGTTTACTTTGCGCCAGAGCCTGTTGCGCTTCAACGGCTACCAACCCCAGCAAAAGGCCAAAACATTTGAAATTTATTATTGCACGAGTCGGCTAAGAGCTGAGAGCCAAAGCAAGACGTCACAAGTGGAACTCTGGAGTTGCCAGCCAGCAGGCAAATAAATCTTCAGCCAAGGCGTTGCTAATAAACAAAACAAAAAGAAAATGCAAAAGGAAAAAAACAAAAGAAAAATCAATGTTTATGCAAACAACATGGAAAACATGGCAACAACAACAGCAACAACAACAACAACAGCAACAACAGCAACAATAGAAAAATATTGCCAAGAGGAAGGAAGCCAAGGCCGCAACAAATAGGAAATGCATACGCTTGGGTGGCATCAACTCCAGGAGGCGACAGAAGGGGGTGCGTGTTATGTTTATATTTGCATGTTGCAGTTGCAAGCAAAACATGCAGAAGCATGTTCATATTTGATGCTTAGTTAAAAAGATTTTGCAATTGTGGCACAGGACACAACGCTCCCACCACAGCCAGCATCAAATCGAGAGAGCGGGTCAGAGTTCATATTTCACCACTCCAACTTTCTAGCCAAATTGTCAGCGCCAGGAGCCTTAGCCTTAGCCTTAGAAATGGCCAAGTGTTTAAGAAAATCCAATTTCATGGCTTGTCAATCAATTGTTATTTCTTCTCTTTGCTAAAGGGCGCGAAAACTGTTGTAGCCAAAAAACATGATTTATATGCCACATCTTAAGCCAATATTATCTGTGGTCAGAGGTTAACATAATATTTTTGATTGCATTTCAATTTCCATGGTGCCATAAATCTTGCACAAGTGGCAAATTAAATCCCATAAATTATTAGCTAGCCGATATCATTTTGGCATGCGAAAGAAGCCAACACAAAAAAAATATCTGCTGCAAACAGCAATTTCAATTGGCAATTCACAATTCGCCAATGCGCCAATTGGCAATACCACTGACAACTTTCAGCAACATGCTGCGCGGCAACATGTTGCCATGTCGCGAGCACTTGTGTTGGCTAATTTACGCTGCAGTTAAACTCAAACTCTGACTTTAACTTTAACGCCAACTGTTTAGCAGTTAACCAATTTAAAGTTTTGCTAAATTGTCGAGTCAAAGGTGCACGAATCGTAATTGAAATTTGTGTTTTGTCATTTCAATGGACAAGTGTCAAAAGTAGCAGCAGCAGCAACAACTGTTGATCATAAATCAACGGGTGGCAACAAATGAGAGGCAGTCGAATGTCAACGAATATGAAATACTCTTTTCATAGTTGGACAAATTAACTAATTTTCAAGTGAATAGATCTCTAATGAAACGCTTGAGTTTTGAGCAATTAATAAAGTCTGTAAAAGTATTTTGGGTTTAGCTGCAAGATATATATATCGACAATGCCACATATATTTAAGTCAACATTGATTCATTATCTATGCAGATTTGTCGGCGGCGCTCCCCCAAATTAATTTCCCCATCGAACCGACAACAAAAGGCCATAATTCATATGGCTGAATCGAAATTCGATATCTAAAATGTGTAACACTTGATCGTATTTCATTTGCCACACTTCCGTTGCGGTATTTGATTTATTGTGGCAACTCCCCACGCATCCTCAACTCCCCAAAAAAAACACCACACAGATATGTCAAAGCCCAAAAAATAACAATAAAAGCCAAAATAGTTTCAAGTTTGTGTGGGGGCAAGCAACATAAGCTTAATTATTTTTAAATGATTTTCGAAACAAGACACATGAAGTGGGAACGGCACATGTTGCACATGTTTCCAAATCCACTGTTTTGGATTCCCTTTTTATTTTGTTAATTGTTGCTTGGGGATTTGGCACCCACACATTAAAATGATAGGGTTCGATCGAAGGCACAAATTAATCTCTGTTTTCCTCCCTCACTGTGTGTGATGATAACGCCTCAATAAAGTTTTCAACACAAGCAAATCATGCAGCATGCAACATGCAACAGTTGCAGCTGCGCAGAAGACGCAATGACTTTGCGTGACTATACTTTTCTCGCATTGCATCTGCAAATTATGATTTATTTATAATATATTCAAATTAGCCAAAGGCTTTAAGGAAAAGCCATTTGTATCCAAAATGTTTGAGTATAGAAATGGCTGAAAAAACTTTCGAAAGAAAAATGCAGACTATGCATTAGCATTAGGTAATGAAAAGCCCAAATCAAATCGTAAACCCAAATGATGACTTATCCAATGTAAATTACTTTAACCTCTTGCCACTTTAAATCGTTAAATGTTATTGCCGCCTTCAACTTGAGAGACAAAACGAAGCCCAGCCAAAAAAAAGATAAAAGCCACACCCAAAAATCAAAATCCAAAAAAACCAAAAACGAAAGAAACTCAAGAAAAACTCAAGAAAACTCATCATGATTTTTATTTGGCTCTTGCTCAAAGTTGATTTATTTTTCTGTTGGTTTGTTTTCGAGTATTTGTAATTCAAGAGCATCGCGATAGAGCGAATTGTAATAGATGCTTAACGGCGGCGGTATGTGCGGGTTGGAAAGTCTCTCTCACTCTAGGCAGTTTGGTTTGGTGGTGTTGCGGCATGCCACTAGGTGAGGCACAGTTCAAGCAATTTGTAATGATGATGAGCTTTCTATAATGGTGAAAGCTTGCCGCCCGCCGCCGCCTGCAAGAACGTCGTCGAGTACTTCAGCAACGCCCACAATTTGTCTGCCCAAAAAACATTTTGACGTTGTTTAAAAAATGACTCGTATAATTTTTGCCAACTTTTTAATTGCATTTCTATTTTTTTTTTTCCCCATTAAATTAAAATGAATGGTTTTCATTACACAAAAAAAAAAGTAGGAAAATAATTACAGAAAACAATTTCAATTAACAAAAAAAAAAAACAAGTACAACCAAAATGAGTACAGGTGAGAGCCAAGCTAGGCAGGTGGGCAGCTAAAAGTTGCTGGAGTTGACAGCGCTGCAAAACCCCCAAAATGTAGTTGCAAGCAGTGTGCGACCACGACCACGCCCACATTTACAGCTATACAAAGCTCGGGACTCAAACTCAAACTCTAATTGCAATTTTTGTTGTTATTGTTATTGCTGCTGCTGGCGCGTGAAAATTGTGTGTGCAACAATTGTTGATTATTTGCCGCCGATTGTTGTTGGCGTAATTGCCGTGGTTCGGGATTAGCGGGATTCACGGGATTCGAATCTGCTACACGCTGGTCACGTTCAGTTGCGATGCTCTGCTGCAAAAGCCAACCGGAAACGATAGCTGTGATCAGCGCAATCATTGACCAGCAACAGTGTGAAAAATTGAAGCGTGTCCCGCAAATGTTTCCTGCAGATTATGAAAATTGGCCAAGTTGTTGTGCGCTTGTTAGCCGAATTCGGTAGCCGCCATCGAGTCTGTATACTTTGTTACATCTAATATCAGGTTCTGGCCACAAGCCGAGCCCAGCTGGCCGCACTATAATCAAGGCAGGTGCTTGAGGCGGCTTTGCTGATTGCGCTGCGTGTCGTCCTCAGCAGACACACATTGAGGGTTAAATGTCAGCTCTGAGCTGTCTTTTCTGCTTACAATCGTCTCTGTCTCTCTCTCTCTCTCTCTCTCTCTCTCCTTCACTCCCCTTTTTTGCTCTTTTGTAAGCATTTACCCATGACTGGACACGCCCTCTCCACCCATCTGCTCTGCAACTTCTCTCAGCTGTCACTTTGAAACCCTGCACAACTGCACACCTGCTCAACTGCTCACCTGCTCAACTGTTCCACTGCTCAACTGCACAGCTGAGCTGGCTGAAATGTTGGTTAGTTTTGGCTTTAAGAAGTTTCGACACTGAACTGTTGGCCTTCTTCGCCTGCTGCACTCAACTGGGCTAAGAAGTTGCAAGCTGTTTGGCCAAAGCTGCCTGCATTGAGAACTAAATTGGGATATAAAATTAGATTTCTTTTCCTGCCTTATCTTCACTCAGTTTCAAAGAACTTATTAGCTATATTTTTCGCTCAGTGCACTTCACTGGCCATTCGAGCGGAACCAACAAAAAACAACTTTGCATTTTATTATTTGGCGTGCATTCTTCTGCTTCTGCTTCTGCTTCAGCGTTTGTTCGCCTTTTGTTTGCTCAGCGAACGGACATGAAACATATTTTCAAGTTTTTCACACTCGTTGCTAAAATGCATTTCGCATTTCGCATTTTTGCATTTCCGCACTTTCCAACACATAGTTTCCACTTTAATGTGGCATGCATGCAAATTCAGTTTGAGGAATTTCCGGTTTTTATTTATTTCAGTTGCTGTTTTTGCCTCGAAATGATTCAAATAACGCTCGTCAATTAGGCAAAGTGAGGGGGCCAATTGGCCAGGCCAAGCCAAGTGAGGGGGCCAATTGGCCAGGTTTGGCTTCCTTTTGACCCTGGGCCAAAAGACATTGCGTTCTGCTTAAGCCGCTTTGCATAATTAGGCAGGCAGCTAAGCCGCCCCTTCAAATACTGAGCAGCAACCTTGCCACGTCAACTTTATTTGCATAAGTTAGTCAAAAGTGCAAGCCACGAAATTGATGCGACCTACAGAATTGGCTAAGAAGGGGCAGGCAGGCAGGCAGGCAGGCAGCAAAGTGTAAGGCAAGAGTGAAAGCCTCAAAAAGCGTCTTCTTCACAGTTAATTCGTGTGTGGCGGTGGGTGCTAGCTATTGTGTGGTGCAGTCAGTGGTGGTGCTGCTAGCCTGAGCTTAGCCTTGTGTTAGGTGTCGACAGGGTTAGGCGAATTAATTTCTTTACGGCTCTGTTGGCCCCGCACAGATGGCCCCACAGCGATAGGCGCTACAACTGCGACACAGACCCGACTTTTCCGAGTAGACCCCAACCAAAAACTAATACCAAAAACGGGAAGCAAAAGTAAGGCTTAGAAACCGAATATAGCATACACTTATATTTAAATCCATCGCTTACTTCTGTGGGTTACAATTGAAGAGTGATAATAAAAAGGTTTGTGAAAAAAATGTATATTTTGCAACGAAATCAAATCCAACTATATAGTGGATATATCCAGCATAATCTGAGCTGAGACTTGCCTTAAGCAAGAATAAAGTTTCATTCAGCTTTAACACTGATAAACTCGTTGCTAAATCTACTCGACAAATGATGCTGATCATGAATATATTTACCAACTGAAGGATTGACAGCTGCTTATTTGTCTTATCAAAATCGAAAGACCCCAAAGACCTGCTAGGGTATACAAAAATAAATACATTTCATTTGTTGTCGCAGTTGTCTGCTGCTTCTTGTTACTTTTGCCAGGAGAAGGTGCGCGTTTTGCTTAGTTTTTTATATTTGGTTGGGGTTCAGTTCAGGGGTTTGCGGGGGTTATCAGCATCAAGACATCTTTGCAAAATGCAAAACAGAGAAGTGGGAGGTGGTTGGTGGCGGCAACAACAGCTACATGCTACATGCTGCAAGCTGCAAGCACAATACGCAATGTTGTTGCCAAGACCCGTTTCATGACTCTCGAATTTCTTTGCGGGCTTCCGTTGAAGTTGACCCCCCCTCACCACCCCCACCTCTTCCATTAGCGAAGGTCAGCCAGCGTCAAAAGCATTTTCATATTTCTTGCTTGGGGGCGTCTCACATTTTGGCTGCAACAATCAACTGCTGCAGCAGCATTCACCAAGCTAATTAAATGCTTAGCCAAATGTCGCCAATAATAAAACAGAAAAGAAAAATCCAAAAATAAGCATGAAATATGTGGAAATTTTCATGTGGTGAAAACTATATTAGAATCTGGTGTTTTCCGAAATAAATTTATGCAGAACGTAAATAACCATAAAAGGAAATTGTTTTTCCTAGTTTGGGTGGAAAACTATGAGGCTGATGTGGCATGAGAGATCACTCAATGGAACGAAACTATTAAAGAGTCGCGCACTGGCAAATTGAAATGGAATGAGTATGAGAATGAGAAGGAGAATGGGTAGTAGAATGGGTAGGAGAATGGGGAGTGGAATGTGAATGAGAATGGGAAGTGGAAGTGGAATGTGAATGAGAATGAGAATGCGAATGGAAATGAAAATGGGGAATGAGCACAAGAATAGCATGTGCTGTGTGCTGTGTGCTGTGGTGGGTTTCTTAGCTGGTAACGTCTGTTTACACTTGACCCTAACTGGGTCTACGACTGACTATTATCAAGGGGCAGGAGGACGTACCCGGAAGAGTCTACAAAAAAACAATAGACTGAGAGAAACTGACAACATGTGGCATGCGTAATTATTTCAACAGAAATGCGAAATGTCATGTGGACAAACACATTAAGTTGCCAAGCTGCGCAGGATGAGTTTCGAGTTCAACTTTACCAAGAAAAGTAGCCAGCTTATAATTAGGCTTTGCAGATCGTGGTATAAGTACAGGCAGACTACTCATTAGCCAGAGTTATATCATATATATCATATCATATTTAATTATGCCCCTTTTTGTGTACACGTGTAGCAAACATTAAAAATCATTTATACATTTAGAAGAGCAGCAGACAGTTCGAGCTGAGTTCCTGTTTTGTTTTTGTTTGTTGTATCATTAAAAAATAATATTAACTTGTTGTTGTAGTTGTAGTAGTATTAGTTGTTGTAGTTGTTGTTGTTGTAGTTGTAATTGTATCACAAAAAACAAAGTGGGTTAATTGCAATTGCAATTGTTAATGTTAATGTTGTCATGGAGTTTGCAGCTCTCTATGTAGCATGTAGCAAGTTCGACTAAGTTGTGCCACGACTATAGATAGTAATTCTCCAAATTAAAATCGTTACGCTTTGCGAGCTGTGCTGGGTTTTTTTTTTATAGAGTTTTTAGAGTTAGAGTCTGCGGTTTCCGGTTGTCATAATTTAAGTGCTTAGCTTACATTTAAATTACGTATTATCGTTGGTAAATTGCTGAGGCAACTGAGGTTGGAAAACTTTCGACAACACTGGTCAGGAAATTGACACGACCAGCGCCATATGCTCGATTAATGAGGGTTTAAACAGGGTGTCTCTGTTATTCTTATCAACTGCATGCGTGACAAGCGCCCCGCGCCCTCCTCCCTCCTCCCTCATCATATATCATGATATAATAAGGCCCTATATAAGGGCATTAGCCGACAGCCAAGGCATTTTTTGATAAATGTTGCACTTGTGGGCGGTTTGCTTTTGTGACATGCCACATTAGTATTACACACATGTGTGTGTGTGTGAGTGTGTGTTTGTGTGTGAACTAAGCCAGGTGCTCAGCGACTCATTTTCTGAGCGTTCACTCAATGTGATTTCCACCATTATCTACACAAAATGTGTTGGTTTCACACACATATTCTTTGCCACTTTGTTGCAATTTGAGTTGCAAATTGAAAATGTTGGTATACCTATAAAGTAAGACCTGTTTCAGTCTAGAATGATATCATAGTACACCAGTTGAGGGAGCTATTATAATTTTAGAGTGGAGTTTGTAACGCTTTGAAGAAGACGTCTCCAGCTCCACAGAGTATACCATAGAGTATATCTTAATCAGTTATCAGTTGATGTCAGTTATGTTTTATTCACAATACTTTCTGTTTCCTAACTTTCCATTCTGATATCATCCCTTTAAAGTGATCTCATTTTTCTATATTTTCGCACTTTTTGATAATATATTTATCCAAGTTAAGAGTTATTTCTGCGTAATACAAATATTTAAATAATGTAAAAAGCACTTTTCAGATTTTTTCTTATCGATTACGCATATTGTATTCCTCTCTCTCTCTCTCTCTGTCTCTGTCTTGCCCCCACTTTAAGCTTGTGCCAATCTTAATTATATCAAGTCTGTTAGCGTTTCCACAAGCAAAGCCATTGGCCAACAGCAACAGCAACAACAACAGCAACAACAACTTCAAACACCGAAGCTCTTTGGCGAGTCATGAAATAGCAATTAAAGCGCTTAAGTTGACGGGCTCTAAAATGGGGCACAATCTCTCTTTGTAAGTATTTCTCCCTTTTGTTCGCACCTGCCCCACTCCCCCCGCCCTTTGCTGTCTTGGCCCTTTTGTAAAAGCCGCAATTTGCAAATGAGGTAAACGTGTGGCCAACACCAAAATAAAAAAAGCAACAATCAAAGCAAACAGAGCTGTGCAACGGTATAATTAAGTTGGCCTCATCAGACATTTACGGCTAACAGCAACGACTGACAACAAGTGGCATAGTTGCAATACACTAAAAACCCTTCCCTTGCCCCCCTCCTCGCGCTGCAAGTGATTTTATTGTTTCATTTGCTAAATTCAAACCGGGAACTGGCAAAACTTTCCAAAGCAAATCAACATGCTCTAAGCCAAGTTCTGGGCGCCTACTTGCAAATTTTATGGTCATAACTGAGAGGAAGAGAGAGCGCGAGGGGGGATGGGGAGAGAGGGGACACACAATGCCGTTGTCTAATTAGATTTTTAAAGCCATTCATTATGCCACTAACGTCTATGCTTGTATTTCGCCTGGATTCGGCACGCAAATCTCTGTGCCTCAAAAAAGAAGAAGAAAAAAAAAACAAATATTTCTTATTGGTACTGGTTACAGTTACAAATTTGTGTCTTGTGCAACTTGCCGTGGCGGCATTTGGCAAAAGGCAGCAACTCGACAACGATCTGTGGACTCATTTGGGACACGCAGAGCAGCAAGCAATGCAGACAATTGTTGCACAGAGACCGCAGCAACCATGCCCGTCCCCTCCCCGAAAGTCTGCTGCCTCCTTTCCCTCCTCTCTCGCTGAACAATCAACATATAATCACATAATGCTCACACAAATTTGTAATAGCCAAATGCATTGGCAACTTCATAACTGCAACTGCATCGCCATCGATAGCCATTTAAGCCACACAAATTTAACCAAACAAACAATAGGAGAAAAAAAAACTTGATTTCTTTGGAATTTGTTTGCGGTTTGCGTCAAAAAGGCTTGGCCAACATATATATACATATATATATATATATATATAGATATATATAACATTGCTCAGTGCCACACTTCATATCAAAATACTTACAACATTTGTGTAAGAAATCAGTTTCAGCCATTCATTTGCTTACCTGCAAAGACAAGAAGAAAGAGAAAAAAAATGTTAGAATTTTATTTGTTTTATGTGTTGAAGTGTCAGCTCGTAAAACTCTCAAAGGTCTTGAGCTTTGCCATATATATATATATATATACATTATCAAAAATGTCGTAAAGTGAAAGAAACACATTAAGAAACCAGTAAAAACTTGAGTATTGAGCAAGCCGCAGCTTAAATACCCGAGCTGATTGTAGTAGAAGTAATGAAAAATGAATTTCACTATAAATGATAAAACACAGACTGATTGTTCCTATGTCAACTATATAGCATAGTGATCAGTTCCGAATGGCTTCAATATATATAGACTGCCTGCAGTAAGAAGTTGATATAAAGATGTCTTCAAAACTAAGGGAATAGATTTCATACATACAGACTGAAGTGCAGACTTGGCTATATTGACTCAGCAAGTAATACCGATCAAGAATATATATATACACCCCAAGGCCTCGCAGTCGTCTCTTGCGTTACAAGCCTGTTCACAAAATAAGCATACCCTCAGTTAGTGCCTACAAGAAGGGGGGAAAGTTCATTTAAACATTTTTTTTATTGTGAAACAATGTGAAATTTTTGGAGTAGAACTTTTTGGAGTAGAACTTTCTGAGTAGAATTTTTGGAGTATAATTTTATAGCCACATCGTTTTTTATGGGAATGCTCGCAGTGCACACACATTTTATACTAATTTAATTAATGCAAAGCAAATTGTTGATGGCAAGGGCCAATAAAATTATATATATATATATATTTCCCATCTAATGATAATAATGCCATAAAAGAACGCCCACAAATTGGGTTTGCGTATTGTTCTCGGAGCTATTCACGGAGAGTGCACATCAGAGTGATAAAAATGTGAGGCATACATTTAAATTTAAGTCTGTGATTCATGCAACTAATTTATGCCACGTTTGTGGTGAGGCAACTTTTGGGTAAATAATGTTCTGGTTGGCTTTAAAGATTAAATCAGCTGTGTGCGCTCTTTGTGTCACTATGTGGACGTAAGATATTAAAATGAAATTAAGAGGCCATGACATACACTGTAAAAAAATAAGCTAATTGCAAGAGAGAAACACATTTCAGGCGCAATTTGCAGTTTAATCGCTTTAAATGTTAATATTTATATCCCGTTGGCTTTTTGCAATTCATTAAGTTAAAGTGGCAATTAAAATCAATAATTTGAAATGGCTGACTTGCAATTAAGAGGAAAAAAAAAATACTTTCATTTGTGGCACCACTTTTCCCATTTCCCCCAAAAAAAGCATTGCTTGCGTAGCTGGCAAATCAAAAAGACCGCCAAATGCCAAATAGTTGCCGGCGACGATGTGTGAAGCGCATTTCAAAACTGGCCAAAATAATCAAGCTGCATTCATTCACTCATTCAGTCGGGCATTCGTCAAACAGTCCATCCGTCCGTCGGTCCATCCGTCTGTCCATTCGTCTGCCCATTCGTCTGTCCATTCGTCTGTCCATTCGTCTGTCCGTCCAGTTCACAGTAGCTTTGCAGCTTTGTCTTTTATTGTGTGTGCAGTCTTTTGGCTCCATTGTCTGTGGTTGCCACTCAATATTTAATGCTTTTCTTTTCACTGAAAACGCTTTTCATTGCTGAATATCGAAAATCCATTCCAAACCCAACTCGGGCGTTAATTGCAACATGAAAAGCTTCAAACTTTGCCCCATGGCGATTTTTACTTGATTTTTAATGACCATAAAAAATACAATTTTTTTTGGCATAATCGATAAAAGTTCCAAATTCAACTTTGCGTCTAGTCGGGGCAGCATATGTGGGCAGCTTTTTGGCCACAATTTGGAGTAGATTTAGCCAGAAAAAAAAACTTTAGGCAACTCTCCACCAAATTTGGCAATATTTTTAAACGCCGCTCTGTAATCAATTAAAAAAAAAACTTGGGCACTGAAGTTGTTTTATAAGCTGCATTTTGACCCAGAAAAAAGCGTTTATAAGCGTTGCCACATCATGCAGACTTTCAGTTGTTGTTGTTGTTGTTGCTGTCATATGTTGACTTAGGGGGAAGCCAAACAAACAAGCCTGAAGCCTGAAGCCTGAAGATTGTGTGTGTGTTGTGCTGCTGAAGAGCGGAGAAGCTGGCATTTGATATCGATGATGTCTTTCTTTGTTTCATTTACAGCTCGCAGATTATGCAAAACCCAAACGCAGCAGGAGGGCCAAGAAAGAGACAGACAGAGAGAGAGAGAGAGAGCGAGAGCGAGACACGCAACAGCAGCGAGACATTCATGAGACATGCAGCAAAAGCAAAGATTGCAATCCAAAAGATGTTTTATTTTTTCGCTCGCTCGAAGTGGTTGCAAAGGAGAATGAGGCAAGCTTGTCAGGTTTATGACAAGCTGCAGCAGCAGAAAAAAAACACACATTTTATTTATTTTGATATTTTCTTTTTCTTTTTTTAACTTGCGGTTAAAAGTCAGAGGCAAATTGATATGTTGCGTGTAAAGTTGAAGGCAGGATCAATGAGCAGCTGCCTGGCTTTAAGCAACGCAAACAAAGCTCTTGGCAGTTGGCCACAGTTTGAATACCCTAACCAGCTGTGATCCTTAACTAAATCTTTATATATGTATATATATATTTATCTTTATATATATAAATATTTGTTTATTATTGTTGTGCTGAGCATTAAATCTAGTTTGTGACTATCTTGCTATCTCTCGCTCGCTCTATTGTTAAAGCTTAATTAGCTTGTCATACTTTTATTAGGAGTATATATCTAGCTGATATCTTGGCAAACAATATTTATAATATTACGCATAATATATATAAGTAGTATAACGGAACTGAATACTGAAAGAAACGCTTGGTATCAGATCATAAATCAGATTCTGCTTAATCGCTTCAGCTATACTCGAAGCCTGTTTCTTTACTTGTGCCAGCGACTCTCAAGGAAAGGGTATTAGCTATCAATAACTTGCTGCAGAATAAAAGAAAATTGCCACAATCAACTGCCAAGAACAAGCAAAGTTATTGATCTGGCTAAAAAAAAGAGTTGGCTATATCAAATTTCGAAGCGCAGCTCTGCTTTTGCTGCGGTTACAAAGCAACCAGAATAAATGTAAAAGTTGCAGTGGAAAATAATTTAAATCGCTGATGCGCTAATAATTGTTGCATTTGCCACAATAGTGTTTAAAAGAGAGTTAAAAATATAAGTTAAATAATGGCTGGCCTGGGCTGGGCTGGGCACTTGGTCAGAGACACAGCTGATGTGACAATGCTTAACTGCAACTTCAACTGTGCCGCTGCCACTCGTAACTGGCGAGTGGACTCAGCAAATTGGCACCTTTTAGTTTACTTTTGGCTTATTGTTACCTCATTGCCTGCCTTTGGTTTTGTAACTGCTGCTTTTTTTTATGGTTTTCTTTTGGTTTTTCTTATCGCTGGAGAAAAATCAAGAAAGGGCCACTTTCGTTTCTGTTTCTTTGAAAAAACAGTCAGAAACGAAAGTGTTTTTCATATGCAGGTATTACTTGGCGCATGGTACGCTAGTTCCCCAGTTGCCAGTTGCTGCCCCATGTGCCGCAAGTGGTGCCAAGTGCAAGTCGTGTGCGTGATAAACCAATTAACTGCAGCACCACAACACAACCAACCACGCTGAACTCAGTGTCCAGAAATCTCTGTTGCTTGAAAGTGAAATTTATGTTAAAAACCAAAGCAAGCACATAAAAAACAGAGGAAGGAGGAGAGGCGTGGCAGCACACACAAGCACAAGCACACACAAACACAAACACACACACACACACAAAAGAAAACCGTATTTGACAGGAACAACTAATGGACAGCGTCTCAAAGCGAGAGCATTTTTTATTTGTTTGTTTTGATGCACAGTCAAAATGTCAGTCAGATGTCATA
The DNA here is from genome assembly GCA_035041375.1 of Drosophila conformis. Taxonomy (NCBI): domain Eukaryota; kingdom Metazoa; phylum Arthropoda; class Insecta; order Diptera; family Drosophilidae; genus Drosophila; species Drosophila conformis. The sequence continues at coordinate 157,684 of JAWNLE010000395.1, forward strand.
ATTAGAAAATGGTTTTTGTTCTGGGAAAACAAAGGAAAATTGAAAGGCAAATAAAATTCAAATGAAAAGTCAATCAAGCTCAAGAAGGGCATGTAAACAAAATACATATCCAAGTGGTCCAAGTATAACTCCAAACATTATGCGCTGGCAGAGGCAGAGGCCATTGTAATATTGTCGTAAAGCGAACTACTTTCTGTATGATTCAGAATCAATCAAAAGCGATAACTGCTATCAGCCGACATATATATATATATATATAGTATATAGTGTAAAAGCACGCAATTAAAACTTAAGCTGAGGCTACTTAAATTCAATTGCGTTCTTTGAATGATAAAAATCACACGGCTGGGGCTCGGCTGGGCAATCAGTCAGAAGTCAGACAGAGATAAACTTAATTGACTCATCATTAAGTGCACGACTGAAGCGTTACGTGCCCCCACTCCCCCCCCCGCACCATGTATATATCAACAACAATAACTGATTAGATAAAATTGTAAGTAATTTATCACTTAAGAGAACAAATAATAAGCTAAAAACCAGAAAAGAAGTGCTGCAATCAGCAGAAGAAGTGGAAGTGGAAGTGGAACTAGGCACAGCTCTAAATGTAATTGAATACGTAGCTGTAGCTGCAGCAGTAGCTGTAAATGTATCTGTATCTGTATCTGTATCTGTATCTTTATAGCTGTATCCAAATATATATATCTGCATCTTTATATCTTATTATATGTTTCTGTATCTTTTTGCTCAACTGCCGACACAAATTGCAGCTAGCTGTGGCGTCACACAATGTGCAATTAAAGCCACAGCACAAGATGAACAAATTTCATTTGACTGGCTGTTACTAGTTGTGCTTTTTTTTGTGTAGTGTATTTAGGGTGTTGTGATTTTGTAATGAAATGTGTAACGCTTTGAGCAGGACATGCTTATGGCTGCTTGATTTTGGTATTGATTTTTGCCGGGGGGGTGAGAGGAGCAGCTTCCTCTTTTATTACTTTCTTTCCCACATGCCTAGCCCACTGTCAGATAGTTCCGATATGTCTCCAGGAATTAAAGTGTTTTCTGCACTTCAACAAACAAATTGGCCATAATATATCTGACTGTTAACATAAAAACAATCTTTACGTCCTGAGCATGTCAAGTTCAGGCTGCAAGTGTATCTAAACTTCAGTCTTAAGCTGTTCTGGCTTGGCTTAATTTGTTTTTCTTTTCTTTTTTTGGTTAGTCGGTTTGCGTGTGGAGCTAACGGAAATGTTTGTCTTTTGTTTGTGTGTGTGTGTGTGTGTGTGTGATGTAAGCTTGTAAGTTTAAGTTAGTTGAATGTGGTGCGAAACGGAAGATGGGCATGTCTATGCAGTCATCAAGTAATCTATTGGACTTGGGGCTTGGCCTGGCCTGGCTTGCCTTGCCTTGCCCCGGCTTGGCTGGGCTTAATTCCTCTGCTCTGTGTCTGCTGCTCAACACTCGTCCGTCTGCTCGTTGCTTTGGCCACTTTATTATTACAACATTTTCCATTTCGCTTCGCTGAAATAATAATTCGCGCTTCGTTGTTTTACAACTGCCATGAGAACAGCAACAGCAACAACAGCAACAACAACAACAACAGGCAACAATAATTGCTGCTAGGAAGATGCCATTGACCTCGAGTCAAAAGCGAGGCGAGGCACAAGTCGCCAATCGAGCGGGGCAAACAAATGACTGGGGTAGGTGGTTGGTGGGGCAAGGTTGGGTTTGTTGAGGGGCTGAAAAGCAGTCCAAACGACAAAACGAAATGAAATGAAGCGAAGTTGCAACGCGTCGCGACCATAAATCCAGAGCAGAAACACCGACTGGGACTGGGACTGGGACTGGGACTGGGCGACAGGCAGCATTTGTTGCCTTGGCCTGGACACTGGCCGCTGCAGCTGCAACGGCACGTTGCACGTTGCACACGTTCAGTTGTTCCCGAGAACTGTCGGCAAATGGCAATTGCAACACTCGCAGCGAAACACAGTCAAACAGTCAACACAACACTCGACAGACACTCCGACACACTTGTCGCCTTCAAACGGGGCATTCGGCAACATTGTTGCCTGGCATGTGGCATGTTGCATGTTGCCTTGTCAACATTGTGCGCTGAAGCAAACCGAAAAAAACTAGTTTCGATTTTGTTTTTTATTTTTTACTAATTACAGAACAACGCCATAAATCGATTTGGTCTGCAACAACAACACGGGGCACCCCAAGGCTATTTGAGTTGGGAAATCATAAAGCTTCTGGACGGATGCCGTGTTGCAAGCCACAGCAACCAGCGTTAGATGATTAATGATGCACCAACAAAAGGCAGTTAAAACATTTGCTCAACTTTCGTTATTTACATATGTCAAACAAGAGCTTAAAAAAAAATCTGTAAAATTTTCTTGACCTCAAAAATGCAGCATTTTGAAATGGTTCTTAGCCAAATATTTATTGCCAACTTTATCGATTTGAGCTATTATAATAAATGAGCCTCAACTTGTGTTCACCTTATGAGAACCCACAGGTAATCTCAAGTTCGGGTTTCCATCATCTGAACTGAGGCTGAATCTGAACAATAAAAAAAACCTATTCTTAAAGCACTTAAAGCACAAATCCTCTTAGATCGATTACTCGATTAACCCAGCAACAGCTCCAATCAAAATCCACTTTAATAAATGCACAATATAATCGAACATTAGCAACAACAACAACAATAACAACAACAACAACAACAGCAGCAGCAGCAGCAATGAAAAATAATAATCGAGGAAAAACAAATCGTTTTCTGCATACTTAGAAAAACTCATTACCCCCAAAAATAATGGGGCTGCTGTTCCGAATTGCAGCAAACTAAACTAACCACAAAATGAAGCACATCCAAAACATGCACAGGAGCTACATAAAATTGACTGACTAGAAGATACCCTATGATCTTTGCTTAGTGCAATACTTAAGACTGCGAAATTGAGTAAAGTTCTAATATATATCTTGAATATTCATGTGCTTAACAATGCTTGTGAATCGATATTTATCGATATACTAAACTAAAATCGATTTGCTTTGGCACTCTGATATATTTTGATCTATTAGATACTGATTTCTACATTCACCACTTCAAAATAACCCATTTCCCACAATTTTCTAAATTACAGGGTATTCAAAAAATGGAAATTACGTGCAAATTCCACTTGGATTCGTATAGTTCAAAGTGGGCAGTAGCCGACTTAGTGATGGGGGCGTCTGGTAACCATTTGAATGGGGCACGAGTTTTGGAAACTGTGGCTCTGCTTGCCCCGTTGGCCTCCTTAAAGACATATGATTATTAATTTGATTTGTAGTTTATAGCTAGCCCCCCAATTTTGTATGCTTTCTTGGGGAACAGCCTCCGAATAAAATCGTAAAAAGTGTTTTATGGCTTAGAAAGAAAATTTGTTTGGAAGATTTCACTTTTCATTGTTGTTTCTGGGCTGGCAGAGATTTCAATGTCAATTGGAGTTTGAAGTGCGGGTCTGGCCCGAAGCAGACAGCTAGACAAATTGTTAACGAGTAAATTGTGATGCGTAGTTGTGGCTTAAACGTTTGGATGCTTTTTTCAGCTGTGCAAACACAGTTGAGATTTTACTTTCGTCGTGGGGGGAAAACTCTGTGCAAATGGCCAAAAGATAAACATGATAATGATGAGGGGTAAACAATTAGAGGCCTTCCCTAAAAGATGCGGCGGCTGCAAATGAAATCTCATTAACAACGTGGCCTAAACGACTTGTCAGCCATATTTATATATATATGTAAATATGCATAAATCTTTTGCGACCAGCACTGATAGCTCAAGCAATATTAATAGGCATGAGGCATATAGTGTCCCCCCCCCCCCCTCCCATGCACCCTCCTGCTGCCCTAAATCATTCTTCTAAGATTCCTGTTTCCTGTCTTCTAACGTTCATTGCTGTTACTGGCTTGGTGGATCATAAAATATATTGCAGCAGCTACCATGGCAACTTAATGACTATTTTTGCTCATCCTTTCTCTCTCTCTCTCTCTCTCTCTCTCTATATATTTTCCCTCTCTCTCTTTCTCTCTGCTTGTATCTCTATTTTATCATTTGTTTTTACTGCACTGCTTCGCTGCATTCATTTCCACTTACTTTTATGATTACGTTTGCATTTATTTGGCCCGCACTTTTGCTGCCAGCAGCTGGAAAAAGACCAGGAAAAGTTCTGCAAATGAGTTGAGGCAGGCTGCAGCTGCAAAGCTACAGCAAATATGGCTAAGGGGTAAGCACGTGTTGCACACACACACACCACATGCCACATGTGGCGGCTGCTGCTGCTGCAAAAAATCTGTCAGCCAATTCCGCAAGCGCGTTTGTCATTCTAGCAGACAGCAATCAAGCGCGGCAACTGCGAGTGGGGCGTAGACACGCAAGGGTTTCTAATGCGTTAATTGAATCTGCCACCAAATGCGGAATGTTCAACATAATGCTTATCCGCGCAGACAATGACAGCTTGCAAGAGACACAAAAACTGCCTGCAACAAAACAAACAAATATAAAATAAGAAAAGCAAAGAAATCCACTTTTAGATTGGGACTTTCGAAACTGAGGATTGTTTCAGTTAAAGATCTAAATCATTTTGATGGGCTTCTTGCCGCACTCCAGCTCCTATTACAACTACCAGTTATTCAATTAAGAGCCACATCTGTTGCAAATACGAGGAATTTCAACATAACCCATAAATCTGTGGCTAGGGAAAAGTGAGTCATAAAAATGTACGCAAATTACAAAAAAGGAAAAAAAAAACGAATTTTAATATACTAAAAAGCATGAAATGCAAAAGTTAAGGCCCGAGGCACTAACTGGCCAAGAAGAACGTCCTTAAAACGAGTTTTGGGGTCCCAAAACATAAAAAACAAGTTTTGCTTTTTGTAAACTTAACGAAATCAATTCAGTTTTGTGGACTGTGAACCTGAGGCCAAAACAGACAGACAGAAGCCCCGCACGTAGCACGAGTTTGCTGCGGAGACAAACTGAGAATCTTCTTCGCAACAGAGAGAGAGAGAGAGAGAGAGAGAGTGACAGAGAGCTCAACGAACTGAGCCGAAATTCAATAAGAAGCGACGATAAACAGCAGCTGATAAAAGTTGGAAAAGGTAGAGTCCGAAAATTAGTGAAAAAGGCGAGGGAAGAATAAATAGAGAATCCAAGCGAGAAGCACAAGAAGAAGATACCAAAATGTGTGTTTACAACAAAACAGAGGGGGGACACTCAGATGAGAGGGGAGGGGTGGGGTAAAAGGTGCATTGCTCGGGTTTGGGTTAAGTGCAACAACTTGTGGCACGAGTGACAAGTTCAGAGCCTATACAAAACTCAGGGACGAGGCCAAACACTCATAACAATTGCAACAACAACAAACATTTTGTGATGCGGGCTGGAAAATGTATTTTTATCTGCCTGTGTGTGTGTTGGCGTGTGTGTGGTGTGTGTGGTGTGTGTGTGGGTGGATGCAAGAGAGGTAATAAAATAATCGATAAATCTATTTTCAAGGGTTCAGCTTCTATCAACACTCAACGTCAATTATTGGAGAAGCGTTTGATTAAAGTCTGTTGAGCGAAATCAACCACCAATATAAAAACTAACAGCCATGAAAAAAAAGAAAGACATCGAAAAAAAAGTCAGATAAACGAATACAAAATACACTGCAGCAAAAACATTGTCAACTTTAAAATAAACTTAATTAACTTGCGATACTTCAAAGGATCTACTTACATCAATTTTATGCTCAATTCCAGGCATTTGCCAAGACTTCTACGGAAACTGTCATGCCGCACTGCGAAAGAGTATCTAAGCTACAACCAACACCTTCACACAGCTGAGTTGCTGTTGTTGTTGCGACCATCAAACTTAATTGCTGCGCTTTGTTGTGCCAATAACGACAACAACAATAAAAACAGCAAATGAAAATGGCCAAGCAAGCAACCACAATGAATTGCAGCAACCCTCGCGTGGCAAATAGAAAAAAAAGAAAAGATATTCGGTTGCCCAAAACACGCAACCCGGCAAAACAAAACCAAACTAAACGAATCGTCATGAGGCAAAAAGATGCGTCGTGTTGTCAGCTAAAAAGCTGTGAGTAAAAAAAGTATCTGTAGCTGTAGCTGTGGCTGTGGCTGTCTCTGTATCTCTAGCTACATCTGTCTTTGTATCTGTAGCTGTATCTGACACTTATGTGAGCAGCTGCAGCGAGAAACTATGACGCAGATTCGGATTGGGATTGGGATTTGGCATAATCACAGTTCGCATGTGGTGTGGAAAAACTTTTAAAGACACACACACGCTGCGGGGGGTGCACTGCTGCAGGGGGGGGTGATTCAGCATTTAAATTGTGTGCGCGTCACTGCGGTATCCTGCCCATAAAACGAAGGATGTCGAACATGTATGCAACAGGATGTTGCAAATTCAACTTGAAGCCAGATGTTTAAAACGCATACGCACAAACCAAAAAACACGCAAAACAATTATTTTGATTTTCTTTTTATTTATTTATTTGCTGCTGGGGTTGCAACTGTGACGCTGACAAGGCTAAGGGTTAAAGTAAGGGAGATCTTTTTTTGTTGTTGAAGGAACTCAACAATTACTCAGCAAGAAGCGTTTATCGCATTGTCAAATAAATCAATTGTTGCAACATATGTGCGAAAATTTATAAAATCAAGTCAAAGGCGCAGATTTAAATCAATTATAAAAAAAAACATTATTGCAACACATGTGAGAAACGCAAAAAAAAACTACGTTTAATTCGTTTCGATTTGAGAAGTGCTTAAATTAAGCTAATCCTCAGCTGACATAAATCTATAAAGTAAAGTTAAACTATAAAACTTACTGCACATAAAAACATATATAAAATAAATCGAATATATATATAATTTATAATATTTTCTTCAACTCTGAACTTGAACGAGATCTTTTAACTATTTTTTTGACTTAGTCAAAAAAAGATTTAAATATTAAGAAGTGCTTGAATTAAGTTCAAGCACAAAAACAGCTGGCATAACTGGCAATACAGTTGTGCCAATTAGTTGTCAACATATGAGCTCTCGATCTGTGGAAACATTTAAGAAACAGCAAACAGCTTGCCACACAAACTGCTTTAGGATCAAGATAATGCCAGACAAAAAGTTCAGCCACAGCAGCAATAAACACTTTCAGAGGGAAAATGTCATTTCTGAACATACAAAAAGAACTATAAAATAAATTGCTGATCTTTTTCGCTTTAAGTATATAAAGTATCTCCACACACACACACAGATACATAAAGATACACAGATACATAAATATGCACAGATACACAGATACATCTATGCATATATAAATGAATGTGCGCTTTTTTGTCACTTTTATAATTAACAACGCGGCGCACACGACTTTTATATATATCTACATATATATATATATCCACTTATATACGAGTCGAGTTATTAGCAACTAAAGCAGAGAAATATTTAATTCTGTATATGCGAAAAACTCAACAACAAAAAATTCCACAAGAAAAACAGAAACGTAGCAAAAATTGTGACTCGAAAAAAAAATATGCTAAATGATTAATATTAATTATGAAAAGACATACCAAGAAGAAGATTGTCTCGCTTATAAATCCAATAATACAAAAATGTATCCGCAACAAGCTGCGCGCTCAACTCGAATGTTTTTCTGCCTCGACTTCTTCTGCTTCTTCTCGTCGTTTTGTTTTTGTTTTGAGTGCGCTGGCAAAAAAGGAAGCCGAAGAGGAAGTGCCCAAAAATGAGAGACGACCGTAAATCAGAGCACAACGCTTTGATTCAAGAATGCGTTGCGTCTTTGATGAATGCGTATGTATGTATATATATATATATATATAGCTCAAGTATGTATGTTTATGGTCCTTCTTCTTGTTGTTGTTGTTGTTGTATATGAGTTTTATTCGGTATGTTTTTCGTACACTTTTGCGGCTGCTTCGCCAAAAGGCAGGCAAAGTAGGTAGTTTACCTTTTACTGTATATTTTGTTTTTTTTTCTCTTCTTTTAGTTTAGTTTAGTTTTTTTTGTGTGTGTTTGTTTGGTCGACGCGAGTGTTTTTGCGCACGCACACAAAGAAAGAACGAACCAACAATGACGGCGACGACGACGACAACAACAAATACAGCTGCAGCTCTCGGCTCGGCTCGTTTACACACACATGCACATGCACGTATATGTATACGTACTGGTTCTCACTCAAACACACAATACACTCACAGGCAGGCAGGCAGGCAGGCAGGCAAACAGAAATGCCGCCTGAAACTTCTCTTTCAATATATGCACTTTTCTACAGTTGTTGCCCCGGCAAACGCGTGTATCTATGTGAGTGTGTGTGAGCGTGTTTGTGTGTGTGTGTGTATGTTTCTAGGGAATTTTTATGCTGGCGTTTCGTTCTTATTCAGCTTCAACTTCCACTTCAACTCCACTTTAGCAGCAGCAGCAGTTTTCAATCAATTTATATACTAGATATATTTATATTTACATAAAGTGGAAAAATGCCGGTTAAATGCATTAAAATAATACACAAATTGCACAATTTGAATTAATATTTTTTTAGTTTTGCACGTGTTGCGAAATTGAGTGGAAATATCCCGATAAAAATATATATATATTGATATTGGTTGTTTGGGAAAATGCGGCGAAAAACGCGCGCGCGTTTTATTTATTTTCAATTTTGTTTAAAAGCAGACATTTAACGTCCGATGTGGCGAGACGTGTGCTGTTGAGTAGCGCTCGCGTGTTACTGAGGCCAACGCTCACTGCGCAGATACATTTTGCTTTGCATTGGGACGCGAGCAGACGCGCGTTTATCTGCGCGTCAGATACACACACACACACACACGCAGATACAAGCGAACACAGCGCAGAAGAGACAGCTGCAAGGAGTTGTAGCAACTCACTTCGAACATGCTCGAAGCGAACTTGCATGTATCTCAACATGAAAATGTTGCCCAGCGCTAGCAACATTTGTTGCGCCCGCTTAGGTTTCTGAATGCAGCATTTTCCCTTTACCTGAGTGTTTTTATGACCCTTGAGGCAGGTAGGTAGGCAGGCAGGAAGCTAACCGTTAATTGCCTGCCACAATGTATCTATGCATCTGTGTACTCGCTTGTGGGTGCTAAATTGTTTCAGCAAATGGAATTTCGCGCATTAACATTTGAGTTGGAAATATTTCCTAAGACCAACTGGCAAATAAGTTGAAGAAGTTTGTAGATGGCATTATTCTCATGACTTCTCCGCACTCTCGGAGGGATCTCGGCCCGAAAAGGTGTTTGACCTCAAGGTGCTAACCGCAATCAACTCTGTTTAGCTGTGCTTCTTAGCGTGCCCATAAATTCAAATCAACTATTGTCTGAGGGAATAAATATTGAAAACATTTTTGTATTTCCAACTAGAATCGGAAGCATAGCTATAATTTTATCGATTGCTTTGACAGTTATCGATAATACACTAACGGAATCGAAACGAAATCAATTCAAAAAAAACATTTTGAATCAATTCAAAGAACCTTTCACTTTGCTTACCCGGAACCGGATCCGAGATTTAATTCGTTTCGACACACATTTCTCTTTTCCAAACAGTTTTCAATCTGCGCCGATCTCTTAATAGCATATTTATATGCATCATAAAACTGCTGCTCGATCCCCTCATTTTTCACCCTTCCCATTTCGATTTTTCAAGCATTTTTAAAGAGCTGTTTAATGTTGCCAAACAATTTGTCTCACAGCTTTTGACAAATGCTCGAAGATTCATCAGAGTTTCCCCCCCCCCCCCCCACCCGACTTGGAAGGCATCGAATTTGCCATAAACCTTTTTTTATACACATTTTATATGGGAATAAATTAATGTGCTTTGGGGCACTACAAGATCAAATTTTCGAATTTTCGAATTTACAAGCTATCGAAATTTTGTGCAATGTTTTAACAATATAAATAATTGGACCTTGTTATGAAATTTACATAAATTTTGATAACGAGCTGCGTTATATTGATGGATGGCAGAAGCAGGGAAAGGGGAAGGGGGCGGGGGGTTCTTTACAAGCGGAAATATGCATTGTGGTTGTTGTTTGCCTGTTTTGACAGGCGCTTGCAACCCGTTCTCGATTTTCAGTGTATGCCAAACTCATTTGTCATATCTTTTGTAAGTTTTTTAATGTTTTTTTTTTAATATTTTTTTTTTTTTGTCAATTTTTCTCAAGATTGTTTTTTTTTGGATTTCGCTTTGACTGTCACCGCCCGCAGCTCGTCTGAATATTTGCTGGCGTTAAGAGTTGTTCAAAATTAATCAGAGAAGTATTAAAAAAAGAGACACGAAAACCGAGCTAAGCCCTTGCATAACATTAGCTGACTTTATTTGTTCATTTTTATTATGATTTTAGTTTTAGTTTTTGCTATAGATTCATGTAGTTAATGTGATTAATTCGCAGAGATAAGGCGAGCGACTGGCATTAAAAGATCATTAGTTAAATGAGTCGAAGGCAAAACAAGAGTTACTCAAAAATACTGCTGAAGGTGTTCGAATTATGCAAATGGAATCTCCGACGGAGAGAATTATTGCACTAGCGATATTTTTTGACACAGTTGCCGGCCTCTGATTGATGATGATTGTGGCCGCAAGCTGTTAACATCCATCAATTAAAAGTAGCGGTAAATTCGCGAAGATTTGTGAATTTTGTGAATATGCTAACAGGAATTTTGCATAAACAAATCGATTGGAGTTATTGGCAAGAAGGATTAACAATAAGTTTGGCAATTATCAAGGGTGTCAAAGAGATGCCAATCAGCAAGCGTGTCAATCATTAAGGATCAGCAAAATAATGCTTATGGAGCAAAAGTTCATTAGAATAGATAAAACTTTAAAATTGCGGCTTTTATTGCTAACGGAAATCGATTTGTATCGATAGTGGGTAAACATGGCAAGTTATCGATCAAATTAACTCAAGTTGGTTAGCAGTGGACCCATACGAGTGCTTATATTACTCTACCTCTTAGAATCTTAGAGCCAGTCAGAAGAACATGCCTAAATCGATCAGTCTGTTTATTCTGTTGGAGAATATATATATATATATATGCTTCCTTCTGACTCTTACATACTTATATACACATCAGACCCACTTTAACCATTTTGAAAAGGGTTCATGTCATACAAATATTGTGCAATCTGTGCAGCTATTCCAACTTTAACTTAATCCAAGCTTTTGATCTCTGCTTCTTGACTTTTTCAATTTATTTGCTTGGTCAGTCTACGCCTTCCTCTCCAGTCCCCTCTCTCTCTCTCTCTCTATCTGTCCCTCTCTCTTCCCAATTCTATGCTGGGTCTTGTATTATAATAATATAGACATCATCAAAGCGTTTTTACGGCTTCCCCCCGCTTAAGTTCATAATTCCCGTAGCTTCCCGTCGCTCCTCCCCACTGCCCCACTGGCCTGCCCCTTCCACCATATCCGTTGACCGTGTGCAGATGTGCTGCCTGATTTATGATCGTGCTACTTACGTGGCCATAAAATATGCCGAGTAAAAAGCTTAAAACATCAGCTGTGCAACTAGGTAAAAGTTGATTTTGGTTGACCACATTTTGCTTACCTGCAAAGAAAAACAAACAAAAATTGGTTAAAACAAACGAAAATTAATAAAAAATGAAACAAAAAAGAATTATAATTAAGAAAATAGTTAACAAAATTAAGGTAATTAAACAAATCGAATTTATATATATATATGTATATTTATTAGACTTTTCTCAAGAGTCAAGCAAACACTTAACTTGGCCAATATGTCAATTAAACAGTAGCCTGGCCAAAACTGCAGCTAATGAGGCAAGTTGAGGTGCGGGGTAGAGGTGGCTGCCTGGGGAGGAATAAGTCAACAGCTTGGCCAAAAAGCAACAAAACTAAAAGTACCGTCGTCTCTATTTGCATATCAGGCCGTAAAGTTTGAACTACTTTCGTCGTTTTGGTCGTTTGAAATGTCGCTTTGGCCTTTTTGCGCACAATTTATGCATTGTTTGCCGAGAACTGTTTTTTTTTTCTCTCTTCTGCTGTTGTTGTTGGCCAAGTTAGCAGGAGCCTAGTGAGCCATGACGACCAACCAGAAGCAGCAGCTCAAAAGCCGAAGCGCAAACTCATTTTGCTCGTTGGCTGAAGTTGAAGCAGAAGCTTTCACAAATCGCAAACAGACGACGACGGAATGGAGCAGAAAAAAAAACAGTTAAAAGTTGCGAGTTCATTGTGGCATGCAACCAAGCACCAAGCACCAGGCCCAGCCCGCTGTCTGCCCCTGCTGCTCCTTAACTGTGTTTGCGTTCTAGTGAACTGCTGAACTGAACTTTGCGTTTGTTGTTATGAGTTCTTTTTTCCTTTTAGCCAGTTTGGTTTTTTTTTAGCAGCAGCTTCTTTATAAACACAGTTAGAATAATGGTGATTGATAAATATGTTGCAAGCACGACTCTCTCTCTCTCTATCTGTCTGTGCCCCACTCTGTGTCCGCCTCTCTCCCTCACTTGTCAGCCGTTTAATTGAAGCTTCAAGCGCAAGGTCTCGCTCCCTCCCTCTCTTTTGATAGCCGTCTAATTGTTGGCATCGACAGCAGCACAGTTATGGCCAAGTTCAAAACAGTTGGCCCCCAATAATGTTTACTTCTTCTTCTTTCTATTTGTGTTGCTATTGTTGTTGTTGTTGCTTTCACCCGCCCACACTGACATGGATCTGAACTCGTTGCTGGCTGGCCAGGAAGCAGCTGCCAAGCCAATTGGCCATTGGCAGTTAACTTGGCCAATTCAGTGGCTGATTCTATGCGTAATTGTTGGCCACATTTATAGCGCAGTTTATGTGCGACTTGCCAATGGTTTTTCTCCTCGCATACCCTAAGTTTGGAAAGGGTGAAAGGAGTCCATTAGCTTACGCAAAGTGGGAGTGGCAGCAGAGATATTTGCTTAATGGTTTATTGTATAGGTAAATATATATATATATATATATACATATATATATCTATATATATCTGATTAGAAAGACTTATCTTTGAAACTGTGTTATCTATATCTATATCCTATATCCGATATCCAATATCCAATATCCGATATCCGATATCCGATATCCGATATCCTATATCTGTATCTATATCTATATCTGTATCTACATCTATATCTATATCTATATTTATATCTATATCTATATCTATATCTATATCTATATCTATATCTATATCTATATCTATATCTACATCCTATATCTATATCCAATATATATATCTATATCCTATATATATATCCTATATCTATATATATATCATCTGCATATGGTATCCGAGTACAAATATGCCAAATTTAAAGTCTTCAATCTTAAATAGTTAAGCTAAATATATTCGACAGCTGATGCGGATCAGGAATATACAGTGGCGGACACCTTATTCTGATCAGCGTCAAAGAAAAAACGTAATTGCCTGCCATAATCCTACCTAGCAGGTGGGGAAACCCCAGTGAATTGGGGTCATATATTAATTTTGGTGGTTAATACATATACCTACCATCGGTCTTTGGAATTTTTGAAAAATAATGAATGGTTAGCTTATGGCAGGCAATTCCTTTTTTTCTTTGACGCTGATCAGAATAAGGTGTCCGCCACCGTATATACTTTGTCGATTTCATATCTAATTTTCATTCAATTCGGAAAAGCAGCGCATGGCGCAGTCGCTTGACTCCTCTGCTTCATTTCTGCTGCTTCTGCTGTGCTTGTGACAACTGTTGCAACTTACAACTGTTGCAACTGCTGCAGCTCTTCTTCTTGCTCTTCTAGTTCACTTTCCAAGGCTTTAGCTGCTGCTGCAACTGCGCCAGTTTTCCATTCTATGCTTTCTTTTTTATACTTTTTTTCACATACAATTTAAGTTTAATTTTCCATTGCCATTTTCCACATTGCATGATAGATGGAAAAGTGAATTGCCTGCAGTGGGAAAAACGAAGCATAAACAGATCTGCAACTTTCGAGTTCTCGACAATGTGCCACTCCTCTGCCTCCTACCAACTCAATGTGAAAAGATGCAACAAATGATAAGCGACACATGCGTTGTAAACATTTTCCATTTCAAGGCAACAGTTTAGTCAAACCATTTTCCGCATTTTCCAGCTGCTGCTGCAACACAGGAGCCAAAACAGCCAGCAGAGATATAAAAAATGAACACACAAAAAAGCCATGGAAGAGGGAGGGGGGGCGGAAGGAGCAGGAAAAGGAGCAGCAGCAGGAGGAAGTAAAGAGAAATGTTAGAGGACGTTGCAAGCACTCAGCAGTGGCAGTTGCAGTTGGCTGGCGGCGTGGCAATAAAAATAATAATCGAGTTGCGTGGTTGGAAAGTTATGGCCAATAGAAAGAAAGGCAAACAGAATTTGAACCGGATCGGCACGGCTCGGCTCGGACCAGGCCAATAGCTTTAGAACGTAGAAGTCGCAACATGCGGCAAGCAGCATGCAGCATGCCACCACGATTGTAATACGATAATGAGAATTGCACTCGCAGGAATTGCATAATATCTGGAGCAACGAGTCAAACAAAAACTTGGCGTGGCCATAAAGTCCACCAGCAAATTGCAGCCACCTGAAAAGTGGCCAATAAAATGCGAAATTGCATTGGCCACGTTAATGCCACAGTTAACATAAATGCCGATCATAAACAAAAGCCAATAGAGGCCTTCTGCTTTTCTGGTGGCCACATCCGCCCCCCAACGGCAAATTGTAATAAACATTTTTTGCTGGGGCTTTCCCAGATCCTGCGGCAAAATGCATTAAGCAAGTTGTTAAATCCATTTGAGTGCAACAGTTTTTGTGTTCTGTTATGCAACGCATAACATTCAACATTCAACAATATTTAATGTTGCAAGCCGACTCTTAAAAATGTTACGGCAAATGCATTTTCTTTGCTTATCCACGAATTTCCACAATTTTAGTATCTACCCCAAAAATTTGCAGCGTTTTCAATTTCGTTTTCGATTGCGTTTCCAGCGTGCTTTGAACCTTCAGCTCAGCTGTGCAGCTAAAAAGTATTTTATAAATAAATAAATAAAAATGATAAATAAAAATAATAAATAAAATATTAAATAAAATAATAAATAAAATAATGATTAAGACAAAAAAAATCGTTCTAAAAACTTTACAATGCCAAAAACTTTGTCAAAACTTCTTTGACAGCTAGAGAAAAGTTAGCACTGCGACCTATAAGGTCTATTGTGCCCCCTTCTGAGCCTACAGCTCTTCCATCAATCCCAACTCCTGCACGAGTGCTAGAATCTTTGTTGGGTTGAGGGTTTCTATGTACTTGGGCCTCATGATATGCTGCCCTAGGATGCTGCATCTTTTCCTGGTTAAGGCAACGCATTCTGTTGGATGTGTGTCCAGGATTCCTCCTCCGCAAAACCTGCATACATTGCTGCTATAAATACCT
Organism: Drosophila conformis; assembly: GCA_035041375.1. Lineage (NCBI taxonomy): Eukaryota > Metazoa > Arthropoda > Insecta > Diptera > Drosophilidae > Drosophila > Drosophila conformis. The sequence goes on from JAWNLE010000395.1 coordinate 173,147, forward strand.
AACTTCTCAGTCTACAGTGTCCTGTCAGTAGACCTGTGAGTATTCTGAGTCTATTCTTCCCCATGGATATCATTTGCTTAAATTCCTTTTGATTATAGCCACCTAGGAGACTCCTGGCTTGTCGGAGTCCTGGTGTCTCAGCCCAGCTGAGCCCAGCTTTTTACTCTGTGTATTTTTTGTGTCGACTGACTTTAGTTGATCTACCAAATCCTGCATTTCTATAGTCTTTTTTACATCCTCATGATTTGCTTCCAAAATGCAGCCAAATCCAAATCAAGTTATTATTTGGCCGCTCCCCAAAAAAAGAGAAGAAATGTTTGTTCCCAGAAACTAATCAGAAATGCATTCAGCGCATAATCACTGAACCTTTGAACTGCAAAATGATTTACAAGAGATTTGAGATTGCTGAGATGACTGATCTGTTGTTGTTGTTATTGTTGTTATTGTTATTGTTGATATTATTGTTGTTGTTGTTGTAGTTTTTCTGCTGGCTTTTCACACGCCAAATTGATTTCAATCACAGCACAATAAACAATTTTCACAGAATTTTCGCAGTTGAGTGCATTTGAGACGCAGTCAGCCAGGCTGACCCAGTGCTCCACAAAGGCTGCTTTTAATCCGCAGACTGGTCAAACTCCAAAGCAACAACAACAGCAGCAACAACAACAACAACAACAACAAACAAGAGCAACAATAAAGTGGCAAACAAAACGCCAATCTGGAACAATATGAAAATCACAAATCACTCGACGCCTGCCTGCCTGCCTGCTGCTGCTGCTGCTGCTTGAGATTTCTGCAGCTGACAATTGCAATAAAAGAGAAACTGGCGCAGGGCGAAGGGACGATGGAGAAGGGGGAGCTAAGGCCAAGTTGGGGTGCCACAAGGAGCACAAGGAGTAAAAGGAGTACAGCTGTGGCAGCTGCGCCTGCGCGTAAGCTTCTAATGGACGCTGGCAACGCCCACCAGCTCAGAGTTGCCAGTCGCAATGATTTATGAGCTCCTCGCGCGGCACCTCCATCTTCCATCCTCCACACCAGGCTCCCAACTCAAGTCGCTCTCGTGTCAAGTCCAGGGTGTGAACAAATGTGCCAAATGAGCTACACTCAGAGAAATGAATAGCTGTTTAACTTAAGCAAAAGAAAAAAAAGCAAGCTCATCTTAGAAGATGAACTCTTCAAACATAGACTAGCATTTCGCAATATATATTTGTTGACATTTTTTACACTTACCGCAAAAGTCAGGTTTATATTTAAGCCAAAATAACCACACTTTTGGCGCAGTGTAGTCACACAGCCAAGATTCGAGCTGCAAGCCCAGAATCTTGGCCAGACCGAGAAATGAGCGCAAATTGCAGATGCAGATGCGAGGAAGCAGCGTATCCGGCACCTCTCTCTCTCTCTTCCTCTCACTCGCTATCTCTCTCTCTCGCTATTGCTGTCTGTCTGTCGTCGCTGGCTGAAAAGATTAATCGCTTTGCTTTGAAGTTCAGCGTGTTTGTTGCGCTGAGTGTCAAAATGGCAAAGATGGCAAAGTGACTGCTGAACAAAGAGCCGACAACAAAACTGGCAGCGAGTGTTAATGAAGCAAATGGCTCCAACACTGAATGATGAACTCGAGCTGTGGTGCAGCGGTGCAGTGGTGCAGCTGTGTTGCAGAGTGCTGTCTGCTGCCAGAGTGTGGCCCACCCACGCACTGCTGTTGCTGTTGCCACTCCACACACACACACAGCAGTCAACTTATGATGAATGCAGCAGCTGTGCTTGCAACTCTCGCATAACGGCAGTTTAAAGCCACCCACACACACACTATCTCGCTCTCTCTCTCTCTCTTTGTCTGTCTTTAAGAGGTATTCTCTTATTTGACTGCAACTTGCAATTGCACCACAAATCCTTAAGCAGCGCTCAGCTATCGATTTCAGCAGCAGAGCCAGCAAGTGAATACAAATGAATGATTCATGAATCAACTCGTGGCGAGTGCTCTGATAACAAAAAAGAAAACATTGAATTTAAAGTTGCAACATTATTAAGATATTATTAATGTTTATTTATTTCCAAATGAATACCCTTCAACAAATCAGGTGTTCAACTTATCCTGGTTAACTCATGTCAGCGTCGCCGCAATGAAGGAAGGCAGTGACCTCTATTATGTAAGCTGTCGATTTACATTAGCTGCCACAAGAGCAACACACTCGCAACACACACTCGCAGCACACACTCGCAGCACACACTCGCAACACACACTCGCAGCACACACTCGCAGCACACACTCGCAGCACACAGTCGCAACACACACTCGCAACATACTCGCACCACTGCGCACCACCCACAAGGCAAGAGCAACATGGCTTTGCTTAGATTTCACACCAAGAAGCCGCACAACAACAAAAAAAGCCTTTGCCTTATTGTCGCCATTGTTAGCCAAGTTGGTGCTTAGTGCAACAACTTTTACCACAAATCGGATTTCCTGCAACGATTTGTGGCAACAGCTGGCCGCCACCTCTTGGCCGCTTTGGTCAAAACTGTGCAGCCAAAGTAGATCATAAAAGAAAAAAAGAGGCATGGAAAAAGTGGCACTGAACGTTAACCGGAGCAGGAAGAAGAATCGCCGCAGTGTTGCAAGTTGGCCCGTTTGCCAGTTTTGCAGCAAGTTGCGAATCAAATCAAATCAAAGACAAATGCCACAAATATTTCCCAAGGAAATGCAACAGATTCTTTTTGTATTTTCCAAGAAGCAAAGCAAAGCAAAGGAAACGACGCGCTGCGTTGCAATGCGATGCAATGCAATGCAATGCGCTGCGCGTTGCAAAGTCGACAAGTTTTCCCTTATTTGATGATGTTGCCCCATGTTGACAACCAGTTCGGGGCCAAGTAACGAGAATAGAACCAACTCGATGTTAAGTTGGTTAAAACAATCACGAAACAAGAGACAAAAGCGCAGCAGAGCCGCGCAGAGCCGGGGCCAAACTTTATTAGAAAAGACAATCCATATATGCACTGCAAGAAAAAATCAAGCAAGTTCAAATACAAAATTTTTTATCAATACTCTTACCATTAAAAGCAAAAGAAACTATTTAAATGATGGAGAATGAAAATCAGTAAAAATAAGTTTAAACAAGCACAAAATTTGCGCAGTGTAGCAAAAATAAGTGAAGTATTCTGCTGACAAAGAACAAGCCCTGCAGAAGACGAAGAAGAAGAAGAATCAGCTAAGCCGCATTGGGCGTGGAGGAAAACTCGTTTTTCCGCTCACTTTGATAACGTGCCAAAATTACTGAAGACGCCAGTTGCCAGTTGCCAGCAGCGAAGAGGGCCAATAGCTAATTGCACAGAGAGCGAGAGGCGCGTCCCTCGATCACTGGCCAGCACAAAACTAAGGTGGCAAGCTGGGCATAGCAGCAGAAGGTAGCAAGCAACATAGTTAAACAACAGCAAATTGGCCAAGAGCCTAAAGTTAGATCCCATCATCAACATTGGCTCGTTGCATATTCATAGTCATAACGAGATGTGCGATGAGATGGCTGCCTCCAGCCAGTGGCTATAATTTGCCCGGCCATGTTCACACGTCGTGTTGCAGGCTGGCTGACCCACTGTGCCCCACCAGCGGCTGCTCCTACTACTATTTACAATGCGAGCTAACTAACTGCTCATTTGCCTGGTTATTTTAATTAACCCAAAAACAATTTCAGCAAGTGTGCAAAAAAAAAATCAGAGTTGACAACATAGAAAAAAAAAATTATGTTGTTGGCATAAATCAGTGGAGGGGGATGGGGGCAGCTGGGGCAACTACAAAAGCAGGCTAATGAATGCATCTGACAGATACATCTGCATGCAGCAAACACGACAAATAGACTTATAAAGCGGAGAAGCGGCCAAAAAAAAAAATAGCCAAAACGCCAAACCATGAAAGAGGCAATAAAAAGCGTTAACAAGCCAACAACCAACAAGTCCATAACAACAACAACAGCAACAATTGGCAAACAGTTAGACAATAAAATACACACAGCTGTGGCCAAAAGGGGGGGGGGGGGGGAGTTTGGTTTAAAGGGGCCAAAATAGAGTCGCTTAAATTGTTGTTAACAATTCTGGGACCAGGCGAAACGCATAAATTTAGTTTATCAAACGCTGATCTTGGAGTGGGGAAAAAGAGTATTTGTGTTCAGTGCAAATACAGCGAAAGTTTTTACACACTTTGCGGAAAACGCTCAGTTTGAAAATTTGGCCTAAACAAAAGTGCACAAACTGAAAACACTTTTGAGCTGAGTATTGTTTGAAAGTAAGTTTCTAATTTGGGGAACGAAGAGGCTGACAAGCAAGCAAGAATGGGAGCAGAGAGACCCATGATAGGCCCTGAACCGTATTGCGGCTACAAATCAGGGACAAAGAAAGACAGATGCGGGAACGGAGCTGGGCTGAGGCACCAGGAATCCGACAAGCCAGGAGTCTCCTGGGTGGCTATAATCATGGGGAAGAATAGACTCAGAATACTCACAGGTCTACTGACAGGACACTGTAGACTGAGAAGTCACCTAACCAAATTAGGTATTTGCAGCAGCAATGTATGCTGGTTTTGTGGAAGCGAGGAGGAATCCTTAATGCACATCCTAACAGAATGCGTCGCCTTAACCAGGAAAAGATGCAGCATCCTAGGGCAGCATATTATGAGGCCCAAGCACATAGAAACCCTCAACCCAACAAAGATTCTAGCATTCGTGCAGGAGTTGGGATTGATGGAAGAGCTGTAGGCTCAGTAAGGGGGCACAATAGACCTTATAGGTCGCAGTGCTAACTTTTCCCCAATTATAATAATAATATATTTATTTTTATATTTTTATTATCATATTTTTATATTTATTTTTATATTTTTATTATTATATTTTTATTATTATATTTCAACACTTATTAGAGTATTGCCCAGTCGGCTACGTCCAACAACATTAATCAATTGCCAATTTTATGCGCTGGCCAATGTGGGTCAATTTGGGCCAGGTAGAGAAGAACAGGAAGCGTGGCGTGATCCATGGCGGGATTCCCGCTTTGCTCTGCTTGAATTTGGCCAACTGCTGTTTCTTGGCAACTTGGCCACTTGGCCACTTGGCGCAACTTGGCATTAATCAATTTGCAATCAGTTTGGCAACACAATATGCGTGTTCAGTTCGCAAAAAACTGTTGCATCTTTTTGACTGCATTTGGCTAATGCCAATTCCAAGTTGGCAGTCAATAAACAGTCGGCCAGATGTGAATGCTGCAGCATGTGGCAAGCTGCCTGCCTGCCTGCAGCGCAATTCCATTTGGTTTTTATCATCTTACGCTCAATTACAGCAAACAGAAGCAACAAAAAATCAAAATAAACACATACAAAGAGTTGCATGCCAGCCAAGAATACCCTGTTAAATTTGGGCAACTCTACAATAACTGTAAAATGTAAATCAATCAAATAAAATCTGCAGTTTGACAGCCTGATTGAAAGACAAAAACTAAAATTTACAGGGTATCTAGAGGGTATCTTTGGTTTTCCTGTGATTATTTGGAGCATTTTGTGTTCCATTTGCAATTTTTATGATTTGAATGAAAGAACAATGCAAAAAAGTTGATTTGATTTGAATTACAATTTCTATTTACAGTTATTGAGGGCATAACAGACTTTATAGGTCCCCAATTTATAGTAATAATCTATAGATAGATATAGATATATCCAGATGCAGATTTCATTTAGATTTCATAGTAATTTCAACAGACTATTATTTATTTTCCTGATGAACTTTCGCTCTGTTTGAATGGATTTCACATGAAGAACTCAATTTTGTTGCTTCCTTGGCAGCTTCAGTGGCACGACTCTCAAATGAGCCGCAAGCAGGCTTGCCACTGGCCTCAGGCTTCCGCTGGTAATATCGGCAACCATTTGGGCCAATGCAAAAACTGCAGTTAAGATTTGAATTAGTTATAAGCAAATAGTCGAAATTCTGCACGACTTCTCTCGCGCGTAGCCACATTTTGACTGGTTGCTGGCATTGCAGCAGCTTAGCCTTATTTGGTGGCTATTTAAGCCAATTTAAACTTGAATTATATAAAGCACTTGTGCAGCGAAAAAAAAGCTGAGTTTTTAAATGAAAATATTATGCAACCGTTTGTAGGGCGATCGCAGTCTCACTCCACCGAGTGCAACCATTTGTAAGGAGGCCGCAGTCTCACTGCATCGAGTGCAGGCGCTTGTAAGGCGGCATCTCCTCTAACCCCTCTAAAAATAGCTTGACCCACTCAATTTTGAGCTGTCAGCATATCTCATTTTCACACATGAACAATGCTGTCTTGCATGGGTCAGCTATCAGCATCTCTCATGTTCATTACTTGAACATTATAGTCGAAGAATCAATAAAGTCAGTGCTCTTCATAGCCTCAGTAAACTCAGACGTCTTCATTAGTTTCTACCATCGCACTTACTGTGCGCAACGAAGGACCTCACTCTTCGCAGTCCAACTAGTTGCAACAAGTGCTAGTTGCAACGCTTTTTACTAGTCAGTTTCTGTGCTGAATACTTCCCTTGAAACATACACAAACATATATTATTTATTTATTGTTTTTCTCAGATTTCTGGCAGTATTTAAAACTCGATTTATCAAACAAGTGCACAAATTGAATATTAGTTTTGAACGCAGCGCAATTAGTCAGCAAATGTCAAAAGGTGCTTTTAACTGACAGTCAAATAAATCATTTTTTGTGACACTTTAAAGCCACTTTTGGCCAACACTTTCTTTTGGCTAACTATCAGCTAATCAGCTAATCATCCAGCTATCAATCATTTATAACCCTAGCAGGAGGAGGAGGCGCATCGTCAGCTTTCATTCCTTTACTGTTTTCTTCAGTTTATCACTTTATGAGTTATTTCAAAAATTAAACACAAAAAAAAAAAGAAAAACAAAAAAAAAAAAGAAAAAACAAAAAAGAAAAACAAAAAGGAAAAAGGAAAAGCGCAAAAGTCGTTAACAAGGTGGCGAAAATGAAATATTTCTGTTCATTAATCAGCTAAAAAACGAACAACTGCTCAACCTGAGCTGAGCTGAGCTGAGCCGAGCCTCCCCCGCACCCTGCCCCAAAACTGTGGCTGTGGCTAAGTAATTGGCACTCATCCTTGGCCGCGTCTCGAATATGAGCCAATTAAATGGCGACACACTCGGCAGCAAACGCTGCCACACTTGCAACTTTGCAACGTATGGTTGGCCTTTCCCTTTTCCGCAATGCTCGCTGGCTGCCTGCTTGCTGCTAATGATGAACCCGAATGCAACGCTTGCAACACTTGCAACATACGTGTATTTTTCATTGTGCCAAAATGTTCAAAATCCAAATTTTAATTGGCTAAGCCTGACTGCCAGTTACCCTGTAATTATTGCTTTAAATATGTTCCTAGCTAGAAATAATAGTCGGAAATAGAAGCTTAACTTTACAGTTACTATTTATATTGAACTGACTGCCAGATACCCTGTAATTTGCTTTAAATTTGACTCAAATATATATCTACTCTTTTTCCAAATGTTTAATTAACTTTACAGTTAATATAGACACGACTAACAGTTACCCAGTCACATAAGCAGCTGCCCCAACATACCCCATTTACACATTTCAAATAAGTACAGGGTATTTAACACCAAATAAATTGTGCTTGAAAGCGAATTTGATGTTCAGAAGCAGACTTTTGTTTTTTTTTTAAATTTGTTTTTTTTTTTATTTTTATTTTTTTTTGTTTTTTTTTTTATTTTTTTTTATTTTTTTTACATTTTTTTTACATTTTTTTTTATTTTTTTTTATTTTTAATTTTTTTTATTTTTTTTTATTTATTTTTTTTTTTAAATTTTTTTTTTTTGTTTTTTTTTTATTTTTTTTTTGTTTCACTTAATTTTCAGCGCTTTTTCTACTTAATTTTCATGGTTTTCATTTGTGTTCGATTTGATCTCAGTTTGCAGTCAGCTTTAAGCAATTTATTTTGAGTTATTTCGATTGGCTTTTCAGCTGCAGCATTATGACGGCCACAAAACTCTTTTCAACTCCAACTTCGACGCTGAAAAATGGCCGATGACGAAATCATTTCGATCAGTTCGCATATATGATGACGTCGTTTTGGGCCTGAACTCGGTTTTGGCCATCAAAAATTGTGTTTGGGGCTGGGTTTGCTGTGGCGGCTTCAACTTTGCCGTTGCCGTTGGCTTTGTTGTCTGTGGTAATGACTTCATTTTCAGAGGCTCGCTTGCTGCTTGTTTCAAGTTTTTTTTTTTGTTTTCTGTTTTTTTTTTTTGTATTGTTTTGGCCACATAATCTTTGATATATGGCTCATGAAAATTGTCGGTTACTTTGATAAATTGTTGTTATTTTTTCTACACATTTTTTATGTTTATTTTTTTTTATTTTTTTGAGTGCTTTGTGAGCGTTGCACTGTTGTTGTTGTTGTTGTTGTTGTTTTTGGCTTGTTTTCGTTTTGTTAATTATCGACTTTAATTGTTAATTTAAATCACGGAAAAAATGTAATTATGGCACAATGGCAAAAAAGTGAAACTCGATTGAAATTCAAACAAACTCTTTGAGACACACCCGCTCTCTCTCTATCTCTCTCCATCTCTGTCCCTCTCCAGATGAGCTGCGATTCTGTCTGTGGCCAAAACAATGTCAAGTTTTGTGCAGGAGAAAGGTTTTTTTCAATTTGATGGGTTGTTCAGCGGGCGGATTCGAGATTGTTGTCGAAAATGTTTTCGTTTTTTTTTATTTAATTTTTTATATTTTTTGATTGATTGTTTAAATGGCTGACAGCTGACAACAAGCTGAGCTGAAGTGAAAAATAAATTTGTTTTACTAACATTTATTTTACTACCAACCAAACATGGCTAATTGCTGCAAGCCAGTGCCCGCCGTAGGAAGATGGCTACATATCAGAAGATGAAGAAAGACAGATGCGGGAACGGAGCTGGGCAGAGACACCAGGACTCCGACAAGCCAGGAGTCTCCAGGGTGGTATAATCAAAAGCGATTCAAGCAAATGATATCCATGGGGAAGAATAGAGTCAGAATACTCACAGGTCTACTGACAGGACACTGTAGACTGAGAAGTCACCTAACCAAGTTAGGTATTTACAGCAGCAATGTATGCAGGTTTTGCGGAGAAGGAATCCTGGACACACATCCAACAGAATGCAACAGACGACGGTCTTAACCAGGAAAAGATGCAGCATCCTAGGACAGCATATCATGAGGCCCAAGGACATAGAAACCCTCAACCCAACAAAGATTCTAGCATTCGTGCAGGAGTTGGGATTGATGGAAGAGCTGTAGGCTCAGTTAGGGGGCACAATAGACCTTATAGGTCGCAGTGCTAACTTTCGCCAATTATAATAAATAAATACATGCAACATTTCCGCTGCAGCTTGCGACTTAAATTAATGCGCTTGTCAACTAGTTTCATATTAAACTGCAGCTCATCAGAGATTGCCAACAACATTAAGCCGAGTTAATAGTTTTCATAGAGTACAAAAAAACTCAACTTATCTCAACGATTATGCCACAAATATGTGGCAAAAGCAGAAAAAACAATCGCAGTTAAATGGAAAGTTTATTTTAAGGTTCATTTGCTGGGCAACTAGATCAAGCAGCTAATTCGTTAATGTTTTATTGATCTGAACGTTTTGGCTGGCAGCCGACTTCAGTTGTTACCAACTTATTTGGGCGAAAGGTTTTTTTTACCAGCAATTGTTATGCAAATCACGCCGAGATTGCCGGGGACAACAACAACAACAATGGTCAGCGAGTAGAATTGGACAAACAACTGGGCAACAGCAACAGATCCAAATCGAATTGTCGGCAAACTTGTAAGTTATGGCCAACATAAAGCTAAACTCGAGCACTTCCTGGCCAACTAAAATACACAAAAACCCGGACCAATTCCAATTCCAAACCCAATCCCCAAGCACAACCCGCATAATCAATTGTCATTGTCATTAGGTTACTGCTTTTTGGCCAGAGCCAAACCAGAGCCAGACCAGAGCCAGGCCAGAGCCAGACCAGAGCCAAGCCAACAAGCTATTGGCTCTAATCCCGGCACAGCCAAATTGCGCCACCTTCACTTTTTGGCAAAGTCCACAAGACTTTTGTGTTCGCATTTTATACCCTGTAAAATGGGTGGTAAGCAAAAGGGTTGTCTCTGTATTATATAATTATCATTGCATTAACAGTCCTGTCCAACATTTTAAGGTAATCCAGTAAACAAGTCTCGCCCAGAGCGCAAAGATATGTCAAGTAAAGGGTATCATTTGGTCAAGCAACTCTCTTTCTCTCTCTCCATCTATCTCTCTCTCTCTCTCCCACTGACTCTCTATCTCTGTGCTCGCCCAACTGTTTACACTAGTTGATAATACCATTTTTGGGTCGTTCGCCTTAACAGAGACATCCTTGTTAAGCTGAGCGTCAAAGCGACACGCAACATGCAACTTTTGGCGGCAACATGGCAACATGGCAACATGATTGTTAACGCGACCAGAACGAAAAGAGCCAAACGAAAAATTTCAATTAATATTTGGGAAAGTGCAGTGATTGCAATAGGATTACCCCAGAGGCAGTCCCAGCTCGAGATGAGCTGGTCAAAGGGGGGTCGGAAAGTAGGGGGAGGGGGAGTGGCAGACACAACACAACTCATCCTTGCAGCGACACATAAATTCATATACTATATTTATATATATATTATATAGATAGATTCAATGTGTATTTCTGGCCGCTGGCTGACAAATTTTACCTTTCCATTTGCCGCAAGTGGCAAGTAAAAGATTGCCTGCAACAGAGGAGGGCAGGATGTGGGTTTGGGGTGGGCTGGGGCATAGGGGTGCAGAGAGAGCAAACACAATCGAGCGAGAGACAAACGCCAGACAGCTTATTGAAAAAATGCTTGCACCATTTTGGTCAATTGACATTTTTAGCTGCAAGTTGCAAGAGTATCTTCCCTCACGCCCCCTCCACACAAACACACCCCCTCGCGACCAACACACTCTCTTTTTTTTGCGCAATTCTCCAATCGACAACGTGACAAAACAATTGTCGTAAATCAGTAGGCCAAAATGTAGCTGATGGAGCGGGGAGGCAGTGGCAGTGACAGTGGCAGGGGCAGGCGCAGGCGAAGACATTGTTTGTTGTTTGCTGCTGCTTTGTTTGTTTTTTTTGGTGTTTTGCATTTTTTGTTGTTTTTGTTTCTCATTTTTGCGGGTGTTTTTTTACTTTCATTCGGCTCGTGGCCGCAGAGTGTTTTATTATTTTTTTACTGTGTTGCTTGCATATTTGATGCATGGATCATTATGAAGCAGTGGCTGCGTTGCAAGTGGCAAATTCCAAGCTGACACTTGGCATGGAATGTGCAATTAGCGAGAAAGCTAAAACAATATAAGCAAAGATTCCTTCTGCTGCAAGCAGAAAGACAAATGGATTCTAGATTTCAGATCACAGACTAAGTTTGTCTGCTGAAAGTTAAGAAATCAATTTAAAATTTCTACTTTACATATTTATTCACATTTCTTTAAGCTGATCCAGAATATATATACACATATATATATACATATACATAGTATAGTAGCAGATAGGATAGTGAAGCATACTGGTGTTGTGCAGAAACTAGAGGCTTCAAAAGTATATTCCTCGATAACTTCCACAATTTGTAAGCGTTATAGCTCCTGAAATAAAATATGCACAACCACTGAGAGAAAAATTGCGATTATTTATTTAATCTGTAATTATTTTTGAATTTACACTATTTTAATGAGACACTTGTGAACCGGCTTCAAATTACAAATCATTTTCCTGTGTTATCATCGATCTAAGTTATTATATTTCAATAAAAGTTACGCGTGATCAGATCCCCAACAAATCCATTCGATTTTCATGATCAGAGTCAGGTGACTCATGGCTCTATGTGCTCGTTGCACTCATTGGGATCCCTGTGCTCGCTGTCGTGTGTCCCTTATCGTAGTCAAACAACGAGGCTTCTTTGTTGTGGGTGTCCCGTGGAAAACGCATGCGAACACATGTATTGGTGAAATCTCGATAACATAACGAATAAATTACCGGCATAATACTTGCAGACTCGAACAGAGCTGTGTTCAACAGGCACAGAAATAGTAACACTTTAAAGTCCATCCTCGCTGGCTGCAGTCAATCGGTCTGTTGTAGGTTGTGTATTGTGCAGTACTGACTCAATGCAATTATTAGGTTCCTTATTTATACTTTTGCTTGAAAGAGAGATTAACTCTCAGATGCGAAAAATATGTATTTCTTTTTTGTTTTAATTCTAATCGCGGACTCAACATAATGCCCATTCTTTAAAGTTTACTTACTAACTGCTTATCTTGTGAGTTTTTTTGGAATGACGAATACTCTGATGATGAAGGTTATTCCGCAGTCACCAAACTGGGCAGCAGATTACTCATAACATCCTGTATAGTGAAAATATAGCCTCAATAAAGCAATAATCGTAAATTGAAAATGAAAAGGAGGACTCTGCATCCTGGATCCTGTATAGTCACCACAGTCGGGCAACACTGCATTTTGCACATACGTGTTGCACCTACCTCTTCTTCTTTCTCGTCACGACACCTTCTATATATATTTCGATTCTTTATTTAGTTGTACTCAATGCAGTATATATATGTATTGCGACAGATCATATTGTATATTTTTAATTTACACTATTTATATATATTGGATTATTCCGGATCTTGGCTGTTTTATTTTCTCGCTGCTGATTTTGTAGGATTGTCCAATTTTTTTGTTGTTGGTTAAGTTTTCTTGAACATTCCCAGACATTGACCTGTTAGGTCACGCTTTTTACAACCGTTGCTGAGTGATGCGAAAACGTGTACTTCTAATGATGCCAAATGTGTTGCTGCATTATTGATTGATTGTTGTTCGCACTCTTGGGCATCACTCGAGGGGTGAAATCTGATGCAATGCTTATAATATGTATCCTTAAAGTCGTACCAATCACGCATTTTCCTCTGGCAACTCTGCAAGTCCTCACTGTTGACGCCCTCGCAATTTGGATACGCGGATAGAGCTGTGTTCCTTGTGCTCGTTTCAATCATTGGTATCCTTGTGCTCCTTCTCATAGGCAGATATAGGCGCATACACTTCCCCAACCTATCTGGTTTACATTTATTCCATAACGAAATACAACTTGCAGACTCGAACAGAGCTATGGTCAACAGGCACAGAAGTATTAACACTTTAAAGTCCATCCTCGCTGGCTGCAGTCAATCGGTCTGTTGTAGGCTGTGTATTGAGCAGTACTGAGTTGATGTAATTCTTAGGTTCCTTATATATACTTTTGCTTGAAAGAGAGATTAACTCTCAGATGCGAAAAATATGTATTTCTTTTTTGTTTTAATTCTAATCGCGGACTCAACATAAAGCGCATTCTTTAAAGTTTACTTACTAACTGCTTATCTTGTGAGTTTTTTTGGAATGACGAATACTCTGATGATGAAGGTTATGCCACAGTCACCAAACTGGGCAGCAGATTACTCATAACATCCTGTACAGATAGTGCAAATATAGCCTCAATAAAGCTATAACCGAAAATTGAAAATGAAAAGGAGGACTCTGCATCCTGGATCCTGTATAGTCTCCGCAGTCGGGCAACGCTGCATTTTGCACCTACCTGTTGCACCTACCTCTTTTTCTTTCTCGTCACGACATATTCTATATTTCGTTTTTAAATATATATATATAACTTTGCTATTCTTCAAGACTATAGCAAAAAAAAGAAAACTTTCAATTTCAATAAAATACTGCAAATTTCACTTGAACGCAAATGCAATCCTCGCCAGCTGGACTTGGAAAGCTTCCTTATGCAACAGTCACACACTCGCACACACACTCTTCACACACACACACACACACATCCCATTAGTTAAACAGCTGTCATGGTCAATGTTCAATTGTTGTCAATATATCAAATGCCTTAGCTCAACTCTAACTCAAACCGAGCCAAACCAAGCCAAGCCAAGCCGAGACAAGCCAATCCCCAATGGCGAAATGGGCCTCTTCCGTCTTAGATTTTGACTTTAGACTCGTAGTTCCGCCTCCGCCTCCCCCTACCCCACTCCCCACCCCTTCCACCACCCACTCCAATTCACACTGATTTTCACAGGCTATTTTCCCATTGCATAATTTTCACGCCCAGAGCCACGCAATGAAGCGTTGCAAGCACACACACACACACACACACACACACGTATACAGACACACGTATACAGACACATGCACACTTATACAGCTGTACTCATATATGTACTTTAGCTAGATAATAATCCCCCCCCCCCCCCCCAGGAAACCACAAGTTCGGGCCACATTTGCCGACTATTCAAGTGTCGTCCAGTTGGAGGCTTTTCAGCTTTTCAGCCTTTTCAGTTTTCAGGGGTTATCAACGAACAATTTTGTATTATTTCTTGCCAAGCAATTTTCACTTTTATTATTTTATTTTTTTTGATTATTTTTTTCAGCACAATAAATTTGAACGTAACCGCAAATGAAAATGAAATCGAAATGCAAGGGAACATTGTACGCAGAGGGGCGGGGCGGGCCGGGGCGGAGTTAGGGGGCGTAGTTAACGCTTGATCATTGCTGCTGCCCCCCAAACAAGTTGATATGTGCTGCCCTCCCCGTACCCCTACCCCTCCACCACCCCTCATACAGAGTTACACAATCTTCGTTACTTGTCTGATTTTTTTTTATTATTATTTTGTTAGACTTGCCACTTGCTAGGCTGCAGTTTTCTTTTTGTGTGTGTGTGTGTTTTTTTTTTTTTGTTGCACGCACTAACGGAAGACGTGAACAAGAAACCAAGTTGTAATGAAAAGCACATAAAGTCAAAGTCATTGCGAAATGAAAAGAAAAATGAAATCAAATGAAATGCGTATAATTTTTCTGTGCATTTCGTTACACTTTTACCTGTGATTAGTATCTCAATTTTCGTTTTTTTTTTCTGGTTTATGGCTTGTTATCATCATTACGTATATATGAGAGTTTGTTTTTTATATATATCACATTTGTTTTATTTAAGTTAGAGTTTGGATTTGATCAGGAAGTGTGCAGCAGTGGCAGCAGAATCCTAATGATAATGCGAATATTTGCTGAGATTTAAGCTTAGATTCGATCAAAATGCATTTAAATTTTCAATAAATAATTCACGATAAAAAATAACTTAATAAATTGTCTCAATTAAAGGCGTGCGTGTTGCTGCGGCACGCATGTTGTTGCAACATTTGCGCCTTAACTTATGCTACATATATTTTTGCTTTTGTATCAAATCACAACACTTACCGAGTGTACTGCTAGATGGCGCTGTAACTCTGCATTCGAATAGAGCGTCAATTCCGAAATGGTTGGTGAACTCTCTAGCTTGCTTTCCATGTCGCGCAGCCAGCGTCGCAACTCTTTCGGATCTTCGCACAGACCCTCCTGTCGCTGATTATCATCCAATATCTATCAAAATACACAACCGGGTTTTAAACACTTTAAATTTAAATAGTTGACATGCTAAGTTAAGTGTGATTTAGTGCATATTGGTTTGAAACTTGACTACACAGGTCGAAGAACAATTTTATAAGCGTTATGTGTCGCTCATTTGCATGGCAAGCCAATCAAATGAAATTTATTAATAATTTATCTATACAGGATATCCAGGATGCAGAGTCCTCCTTTTCATTTTCAATTTTCGATTATAGCTTTATTGCGGCTATATTTTCACTCTTTAAAGGATGTTATGAGTAATCTACCTGCCCAGTTTGGTGACTGTGGAATAACTATAGCTTCGTTAAGCCTTCGTCATCATAGTATTCGTCATTCCAGGAAGTAAACTTTAAACAATTGTTGAGTCCGCGATTATAATTAAAACAATACAGAAATATATATTTTTAGCATTTGAGAGTTAATCTCTCTTTCAAGCAAAAGTATAAATAAGGAACCTAAGAATTACATCAACTCAGTACTGCTCAATACACAGCCTACAACAGACCGATTGATTGTAGCCAGCGAGGATGGACTTTAAAGTGTTACTATTTCTGTGCCTGTTGATCACAGCTCTGTTCGCTTCAAGTTGTGGCGCGGTGCTGCGTGATAAATGTACACGAGATTTTTACAGGAAATGTCTGCGCTTCCGTTTTCCACGGGACACCCAACAACCCAACAACAAAGAAGCCTCGTTGTTTGACAGGACAACGAGCACAGGGATCCCAATGAGTGAAACGATCACAAGGAACGCAGCTCTATCCGCGTATCCAAGTTGCGATGGCGTCAACAGTGAGGACTTGCAGAGTTGCCAGAGGGAAATGCGTGAATGGTACGAGATTAAGGATAAATATTATGAGCTGTGCATCAGAAGTCGCCCCTCGAGTGATGCCCAAGAGTGCGAACAACAATCAATCAATTTTGCAACAAAATATACGACACCATTATATGTAATAGTTGGCCATAGGAACATGTTACGCAACCCGTGTACACGTGACGCATTCGGTAGATGTAAGAAGAACTTTGCCGCCAAAAAATAAAAAAAAGTTTGACAATTCTACAAAATCAGCAACAAGGAAATAAAACAGCCAACATCCGGAATAATCCAATATATATAAATAGTGTAAATTAAAAATATACAATATGATCTGTCACAATAAATATATATACTGCATTGAGTACAACTAAATAAAGAATCGAAATATATATAGAAGTTGTCGTGACGAGAAAAAAGAAGAGGTAGGTGCAACAGGTATGTGCAAAATGCAGTGTTTCCCGACTGTGGAGCCTATATAGGATCCAGGATGCAGAGTCCTCCTTTTCATTTTCAATTTTCGATTATAGCTTTATTGAGGCTATATTTGCACTGTCTGTAGAGGATGTTATGAGTAATCTGCTGCCCAGTTTGGTGACTGTGGAATAACCTTCATCATCAGAGTATTTGTCATTCCAAAAAAACTCACAAGATAAGCAGTTAGTAAGTAAACTTTAAGCAATGGGCAATATGTTGAGTCCGCGATTAGAATTAAAACAAAACAGAAATATATATTTTTAGCATTTGAGAGTTAATCTCTCTTTCAAGCAAAAGTATAAATAAGGAACCTAATAATTACATCAACTCAGTACTGCTCAATACACAGCCTACAACAGACCGATTGACTGCAGCCAGCGAGGATGGACTTTAAAGTGTTACTATTTCTGTGCCTGTTGAACACAGCTCTGTTCGCGTCTCCAAGTTATTGTGCGCAGTTAAATCGGAACTGTATTCGAGACCGCAACTATAAATGTGTTCGCGTGCGTTTTCCACGGGACAACCACAACAAAG
Source organism: Drosophila conformis (assembly GCA_035041375.1). Classification (NCBI taxonomy): domain Eukaryota; kingdom Metazoa; phylum Arthropoda; class Insecta; order Diptera; family Drosophilidae; genus Drosophila; species Drosophila conformis. The sequence continues at coordinate 190,494 of JAWNLE010000395.1, forward strand.
AAGACTCATTTTTTGACTACGACAAGGGACACAGGACAGCGAGCACAACGATCCCAATGAGTGAAACCAGCACAACGATCCCAATGAGTGGATCGAGCACAAGGAACACAGATCTATCCGCGTATCCAAATTGCGAGGGCGTCAACGGTGAGGACTTGGAAAGATGCAAGTTGCAAATGCCTCTATGGTCCGAGATTAAGGATGAATCAACACATGCTCCAGGTGGCTATGGGAACATGTTAGGCAACAAGTGTAAAGGTTTTAAATTAAGTAAATGTCAGAAGATGAAATTCGTAAAAAAAATAACCAACAAAAAAATGGACAATCCTACAAAATCAGCAACGAGGAAATAAAACAGCCAAGATCCGGAATAATCCAATATATATAAATAGTGTAAATTAAAAATATACAATATGATCTGTCAAAATAAATATATATATTGCATTGAGTACAACTAAATAAAGAATCGAAATATATATAGAAGTTGTCGTGACGAGAAAGAAGAAGAGGTGGGTGCAACACGTATGTGCAAAATGCAGTGTTGCCCGACTGTGGTGACTATACAGGATCCAGGATGCAGAGTCCTCGTTTTCATTTTCAATTTACGATTATAGCTTTATTGAGGCTATATTTGCACTATCTGTACAGGATGTTATGAGCAATCTGCTGCCCAGTTTGGTGACTGTGGAATAACTGTAGCTTCGTTAAACCTTCATCATCAGAGCATTCGTCATTCCAAGAAAACTCACAAGATAAGCAGTTAACAAGTAAACTTCAAACGATGCGCATTATGTTGAGTCCGCAATTATAATAAAAGCAATAAAGAAATACATATTTTTCGCATCTGAGAGTTAATCTCTCTTTCAAGCAAAAGTATATATAAGGAACCTAATAATTACATCAACTCAGTACTGCTCAATACACAGCCTACAACAGACCGATTGACTGCAGCCAGCGAGGATGGACTTTAAAGTGTTAATACTTCTGTGCCTGTTGAACACAGCTCTGTTCGAGTCTGCAAGTTGTGGTGTGTTCCCTATTCAATGTAAACGAGATATGTTTGGGAAGTGTATACGCATATTTATGCATCGTTTAGCTATGACAACGAGCACAAGGATCCCACTGATTAAAACGAGCACAACGAGCACAACGATCCCAATGAGTGAAACGAGCACAAGGAACACAGATCTATCCGCGTATCCAAATTGCGAGGGCGTCAACGGTGAGGACTTGGAAAGATGCAAGTTGCAAATGCCTCTATGGTACGAGATTAAGGATGAATCAACACATGCTCCAGGTGTCTATGGGAGCATGTTAGGCAACCCGTGTAAATGTCGTGACCCCATAACAGGTGGATGTTGTAAGAAAAAATTCAGGTAAACTGAACCATCAAAATAAAAATTGGACAATCCTACAAAATCAGCAACGTGGAAATAAAACAGCCAAGATCCGGAATAATCCAATATATATAAATAGTGTAAATTAAATATATACAATATGATCTGTCAAAATAAATATATATATTGCATTGAGTACAACTAAATAAAGAATCGAAATATATATAGAAGATGTCGTGACGAGAAAGAAGAAGAGGTAGGTGCAACAGGTATGTGCAAAATGCAGTGTTGCCCGACTGTGGAGACTATACAGGATCCAGAATGCAGAGTCCTCCTTTTCATTTTCAATTTTCGATTATATCTTTATTGAGGCTATATTTTCACTATCTGTAGAGGATGTTATGAGTAATCTGTTGCCCAGTTTGGTGACTGTGGAATAACTGTAGCTTCGTTAAACCTTCATCATCAGAGTATTCATCATTCCAAGAAAACTCACAAGATAAGCAGTTAACAAGTAAACTTCAAACGATGCGCATTATGTTGAGTCCGCAATTATAATGAAAGCAATACAAAAATATATATTTTTAGCATCTGAGAGTTAATCTCTCTTTCAAGCAAAAGTATAAATAAGGAACCTAAGAATTGCATTAAGTCAGTACTGCTCAATACACAGCCTACAACAGACCGATTGACTGCAGCCAGCGAAGATGGACTTTAAAATGTTACTATTTCTGTGCCTGTCGATCACAGCTTTGTTCGAGTCTGCAAGTTGTGGTCCGGTGCTGCGTGATAAATGTATACGAGATTTTTACGGGAACTGTCTGCGCTTGCGTTTTCCACGGGACACCTACAACAAAGAAGCCTCGTTGTTTGACTACGACAAGGGACACAGGACAAAGAGCACAGGGATCCCAATGAGTGAAACGAGCACAAGGAACACAGATCTATCCGCGTATCCAAATTGCGAGGGCGTCAACAGTGAGGACTTTCAGAGTTGCAAGTTGCTAAATCGTAAATGGTACGAGATTAAGGATAAATATTATGGGCTGTGCTTCAGTGGTCGCCCCTTGAGAAATGCCCAACAGTGCGAAGAACTATCAAGCAATATTGCAACAGAATATTTGAAATGGATAATCGAAAATGATGTGCAACGAGGAAACAGCCAAGATCCAGAATAATCCAATATATATAAATAGTGTAAATTAAAGATATACAATATGATCTGTCACAATAAATATATATACTGCATTGAGTACAACTAAATAAAGAATCGAAATATATATAGAAGGTGTCGTGACGAGAAAGAAGAAGAGGTAGGTGCAACAGGTATGTGCAAAATGCAGTGTTGCCCGACTGTGGAGACTATACAGGATCCAGAATGCAGAGTCCTCCTTTTCATTTTCAATTTTCGATTATATCTTTATTGAGGCTATATTTTCACTATCTGTAGAGGATGTTATGAGTAATCTGTTGCCCAGTTTGGTGACTGTGGAATAACTGTAGCTTCGTTAAACCTTCATCATCAGAGTATTCATCATTCCAAGAAAACTCACAAGATAAGCAGTTAACAAGTAAACTTCAAACGATGCGCATTATGTTGAGTCCGCAATTATAATGAAAGCAATACAAAAATATATATTTTTAGCATCTGAGAGTTAATCTCTCTTTCAAGCAAAAGTATAAATAAGGAACCTAAGAATTGCATTAAGTCAGTACTGCTCAATACACAGCCTACAACAGACCGATTGACTGCAGCCAGCGAAGATGGACTTTAAAATGTTACTATTTCTGTGCCTGTCGATCACAGCTTTGTTCGAGTCTGCAAGTTGTGGTCCGGTGCTGCGTGATAAATGTATACGAGATTTTTACGGGAACTGTCTGCGCTTGCGTTTTCCACGGGACACCTACAACAAAGAAGCCTCGTTGTTTGACTACGACAAGGGACACAGGACAAAGAGCACAGGGATCCCAATGAGTGAAACGAGCACAAGGAACACAGATCTATCCGCGTATCCAAATTGCGAGGGCGTCAACAGTGAGGACTTGCAGAGTTGCCAGAGGGAAATGCGTGAATGGTACGAGTTTAAGGATAAATATTATGAGCTGTGCATCAGAATTCACCCCTCGAGTGATGCCCAAGAGTGCGAACAACAATCATTCAATTGTGCAACAGAATATACGACACCATTATATGTAACCGTTTTGTTGAAAACAGCATTAAGCAACCCGTGTAAACATCCTAAACCCATACCACCTAAATGTGAGAAGATAATTTTCAAGAAAACTTAACCAACAAAAAAATGGACAATCCTACAAAATCAGCAACAAGGAAATAAAACAGCCAAGATCCGGAATAATCCAATATATATAAATAGTGTAAATTAAAAATATACAATATGATCTGTCACAATAAATATATATACTGCATTGAGTACAACTAAATAAAGAATCGAAATATATATAGAAGATGTCGTGACGAGAAAGAGGTACAGTGTCTCAAAGCTTATTCTGATCAGGGTCAAAGAAAAAAAGTAATTGCCTGCCATAAGCTAATCATTCATTATTTTTCAAAAATTCCAAAGACCGATGGTAGGTATATATATTAACCACCAAAATGAATATATGACCCTAATACGCTGGGGTTTCCCCACCCGCTTGGTAGAGTTATGTAAAAAGGTACCCTACTTTTAGGTCAATGCTTATTTGGATCAATATAAATAAAATAATATATTTGCATTATAAAAACTTAAATAAGGATGTTAATACTTAGTATGATATCCTTTAGCCTTAACTACTTCCCTTAACCTATTATTCATGGAAGATACCAGCTTCCTGGTAGCTTCTGGGCTGATTCCGCTCCACTCATCCCGCAGAGCATTTTTGAGGTCTTCTTTGCTGGATATTTTGCGCTTCCGGATGTTATTTTCCAGCAGAGCCCACAAATTCTCAATAACATTTAAATCTGGAGACTGGGCCGGTGGAATTATCACGTGGGGGCAGTTCCTCATGAGCCAGAACTGTACTATCTTGGCCTTATGCTTGGGATCGTTGTCCTGGTTGAACCGGAAAGTATCTCGGATTCCTAGCTTCTCCGCACTTTGGTGTAAATTTCCCTTTAGTATGTTGAAGTACACATTCTTGTCCATTGTTGTTTCAAAAATCACAAAATTCCGGAATCCGGCTGACGAGATACACACCATGCCATGTCACTTCCTCCACATTGCTTGACTGTTGCTTTTACGTGTTTGGGATTCAGGTCAGTATTGGACTGTTGGCACACATAATTCCGCCCGTTCGAGTCAAAAATATTGAATTTGGACTCATCTGCAAATATGACTGTGTTCCAGATCTCCAAATCCTTGACCAAGTGTTTTCTGGCGAACGTCATCCTAGTCGCTATATTTTTCACGCTTACAAAGGTCTTCTTCCGTGGTACTCGAGCATTGTAGTCATGTTTGCGCAAAAACCTGCACACAGTTTCCACACAGCATTTTTTCCCCATTTCATCCTGCACCTGTTGAGTCCTTTTCCCCTTATTTTCCTGGTAATCCTTCGCTCCTCCTCTTCGGTGAAAATCTTGTTTGGTGCCTTTCTGCCCTTGCCCTCAATCCGATTAGCGTCGACGAAGCGCCGAATGATGTTATACACAGTTGAGTTGCTCAGACTGACCATTTCAGCTATTTGGCGATGTGAATATCCGTTTTGGAAGTGTTCCAGGATGAGTTTTCGTAGTTCAATGGTAGTCTGTTTGTCCATAGTCCTTTTTGGCTTATTGCACCCGAGATGCAGGATGAAACTAAGTGACTACGAAGGATTGGTCTATTTATACCGAGAATACTCAACTTTAGGTAAAAAATCCGGGTTTTATGGCACCCAGGTGTCCACAATGTACCTGCTCCAAATGAAAAATACGCCCGGAAGTATGCTACATTCTTATAATCCTACCTAGATGGTGGGGAAACCCCAGTTTATTGGGGTCATATATTAATTTATGGTGGTTAATATATGTACCAACCATCGGGCTTTGGAATTTCTGAAAAATAATGAATGATTAGCATATTGCAGGCAATTACTTTATTTCTTTGACAATGCTCGAGTTCAAGTGTGAGCCACTGTATGTGCAAAATGCAGCGTTGCCCGACTGTGGAGACTATACAGGATCCAGGATGCAGAGTCCTCCTTTATTGAGGCTATATTTGCACTATCTGTACAGGATGTTATGAGTAATCTGCTGCCCAGTTTGGTGACTGTGGAATAACCTTCATCATCAGAGTATTTGTCATTCCAAAAAAACTCACAAGATAAGCAGTTAGTAAGTAAACTTTAAAGAATGCGCATTATGTTGAGTCCGCGATTAGAATTAAAACAATACAGAAATACATATTTTTAGCATCTGAGAGTTAATCTCTCTTTCAAGCAAAAGTATAAATAAGGAACCTAATAATTCAACAACTCAGTACTGCTCAATACACAGCCTGCAACAGACCGATTGATTGCAGCCAGCGAGGATGGACTTTAAAGTGTTAATACTTCTGTGCCTGTTGACCATAGCTCTGTCCGAGTCTGCAAGTATACCGGTAACTTATCCGTTATGTTATCGAGATTTCACCAAGAAATGTGTTCGCAAGCTTTTTCCACCGGCCAACCACAACAAAGAAGCCTCGTTGTTTAACTACGACAAGGGACACAGGACAACGAGTACAGGGATCCCAATGAGTGAAACGAGCACAAGGAACACAGCTCTATCCGCGTATCCAAGTTGCGAGGGCGTCAACAGTGAGGACTTTCAGAGTTGCAAGTTGCTAAATCGTAAATGGTACGAGATTAAGGATAAATATTATGGGCTGTGCTTCAGTGGTCGCCCCTTGAGAAATGCCCAACAGTGCGAAGAACTATCAAGCAATATTGCAACAGAATATTTGAAATGGATAATCGAAAATGATGTGCAACGAGGAAACAGCCAAGATCCAGAATAATCCAATATATATAAATAGTGTAAATTAAAGATATACAATATGATCTGTCACAATAAATATATATACTGCATTGAGTACAACTAAATAAAGAATCGAAATATATATAGAAGGTGTCGTGACGAGAAAGAAGAAGAGGTAGGTGCAACAGGTATGTGCAAAATGCAGTGTTGCCCGACTGTGGAGACTATACAGGATCCAGGATGCAGAGTCCTCCTTTTCATTTTCAATTTTCGATTATATCTTTATTGAGGCGATATTTTCACTATCTGTAGAGGATGTTATGAGTAATCTGCTGCCCAGTTTGGTGACTGTGGAATAACCTTCATCATCAGAGTATTTGTCATTCCAAAAAAACTCACAAGATAAGCAGTTAGTAAGTAAACTTTAAGCAATGGGCAATATGTTGAGTCCGCGATTAGAATCAAAACAATACAGAAATACATATTTTTAGCATCTGAGAGTTAATCTCTCTTTCAAGCAAAAGTATAAATAAGGAACCTAATAATTGCAACAACTCAGTACTGCTCAATACACAGCCTACAACAGACCGATTGACTGCAGCCAGCGAGGATGGACTTTAAAGTGTTAATACTTCTGTGCCTATTGAACACAGCTCTGTTCGAGTCCGCAAGTATTATTCCGGTAATTTATTCGTTATGTAATCGAGATTTCACCAATACATGTGTTCGCATGCGTTTTCCACGGGACACCCACAACAAAGAAGCCTCGTTGTTTGACTACGACAAGGGACACAGGACAGCGAGCACAAGGATCCCAATGAGTGCAACGAACACACAGAGCCTTGAGTCACCTGACTCTGATCATGAAAATCGAATGGATTTGTTGGGGATCTGATCACGCGTAACTTTTATTGAAATATAATAACTTAGATCGATGATAGCACAGAAAAATGATTTGTAATTTGAAGCCGGTTCACAAGTGTCTCATTAAAATAGTGTAAATTCAAAAATAATTACAGATTAAATAAATAATCGCAATTTTTCTCTCAGTGGTTGTGCATATTTTATTTGAGGAATGTTGGTTTGAAACTTGACTAAATAGGCATAAGAACATATGCAACAACCAAGTGCTACTGAGCGATAGATGGCGCAACATTTAGACTCACATGAAGCTGGCTGCCCGTAAATTTGTACTCGCGTGACATTGGCTGTGCCTCCTCAATTTCAAACCGCGCCTCCTTGCACGTATCGAGCAGGTTCGTGTCCATGATGTAATTATAGTTCGTTTGTATGGCCGCCCATAGGTCGTCTTTGCCAGACGAGCCCAGCCCAAGGGTGGCGCTGCTGTGCAGACTGGTGGAGCTGCTGTGACTGTGGCCGCTGCCCCACGAATAGCGGTGCATTTTGTTGTTGCTGGAGCACTTGCTGCTCGCGCTGCTCGGTGAGTTTTTCTGCGAAAGACGGAGACACAAAGAGAGAGAGAGAGAGAGAGAAACCATTAATAGTTGTTAATAAATACGTAATTTAAGGCAGCCAAATATGGACGCGATAATATGCTTAGCCATCTATGGGCCGACAGCAAAAGCTTTGACCGGTTCAAAGACGCACCAAAACAAAACAAATTGCAAAAAAGCGCGCGTAATTAATTAAATTGAATTTTTATTTGTTAGAGTGCGCGGCGACAACAACAACAACAAGTCACAACAACACAAATGTTGAGGAAATTCCATATTGACACGATCTCGTAATGCTCCAACTATGCCAAAAAGCAGCAACAACAACAAAACAGCAATATAAAATTGCAATTGCATTACGGCGAATCAAATCAAAATTTGTAGTTTTTGAATTGATTGAATGACTGGCGCCATGAGCAATTAATTAAACTGAATAAGCAACAACAGCTCAGACCGAGCTGACCCCTCCCTCCCCACAACCCCTTGCCACACTTCCAATCCCGCTGAATGCCTCAAATTTCTGTGCAGTTTGCGAGTTTTGAGAGTTCAGTTTTCGGTGGCAGCTGCGAGCGAGACAATTATGCATATGAAAATCAATCGATAAATCAACATATATTCAATAATAAATAAATAAATAATATATATATATATAATATATATAATAAATAAATAATATTTCTCTGTTGATATTTATGACATATATATATACACAACTATTTGCTTATGCAATAAATTACTAATAAAAACCATAAATCAAAGTTTGAGAATAGAGAAATATAAGCTGTGATTTTGCAACTGGGTTAATATGTAATTCAAGGTACTTATTTATTTATAGCTGATCTTTGAGCATAATATATATTTAACAGGAAGTTAGAATTGCAGTGTTGCCAGTTTTAAATACATTGCTGACTGCTGGAAATTATTCTTAAAAACTAACAAGCATATATAACTAAATAAAGAATCGAAATATATATAGAAGATGTCGTGACGAGACAGAAGAAGAGGTAGGTGCAACAGATAGGTGCAAAATGCAGTGTTGTCCGACTGTGGAGACTATACAGGATCCAGGATGCAGAGTCCTCCTTTTCATTTTCGATTATATATTTATTGAGGCTATATTTTCACTATCTGTACTGGATGTTATGAGTAATCTGCCTGCCCAGTTTGGTGACTGCGGAATATGACTGGAAACTAGCAAGTTGCCAATTTAATGAACTGCTGTCAAATTTGCACACAAATATCACATTTTGTTGATAAGGCGATGGGAAACTGTATAAAATGCATTAAATATTAAATTATTCAGTTAATTAGTTTAAGGCGGACAACAACAGTTGTTGCTAACAGCAAACAAAGCAGCGTTCAACATGAACAACATTTTCGCATGGAAATAGACAGGTTGATGCAATCGAATCGGCTGCTGATCAAGAATATATATATGTATATATATATATATACATACTCTGTGAAGTCGGAGCCGATTTCTTCAATGGTTTACAAATATCATAACATAATGAAGACGATGTTCAGAGTCTGTCAAACCTAATGGCAAATAAGCATAGTAAATATAAACGCACACACTGAGCGAAATTAATGTTTTTACAATCATTTTAGATGCGCAAAACGCTGAGCAAACGCTGAGCAAAGCAATGGGCAGCGTTGTGGAACTTATGTAAAACACCTTGGCAATTTTATAACCGTTATGTGTCGCTCATTTGCATGGCAAGCCAATCAAATGAAATTTATTAATAATTTATCAGAGCAATTTCCGCTCAACACACACACAGAGAGCGAGCGACAGAGAGAGAGAGAGTGTGTGTGCGTGTGAGTGAGTGAGAGGGAAGAGCAAGAGAAACAAGCACAATAACTAGAATCAGAACAAGAATTTCATATGCCTAACGGTGGCATGTCATTTTTAAGACGCCGCCATGGCGACGCATGACCATGAATGGAGCAAGGCCCCCATCTACCCTCTACCGGTCGGTAGAGCAAACACAACTAGTTAGCGTGTGCTCTGAGTGTGTGCGAGAGACAGAGAGAGCGATTGGGGACAACTTTATAACAATTGCAAATTTATGCGCAACCAACCAGCAGCAGCAACAGCAGTAGTAATAGTAGTAGTAATAGTAGAAGTAATAGTAGTAGTAATAGTAGTAGTAATAGTAGTAGTAATAGTAGAAGTAATAGTAGTAGTAATAGTAGTAGTAATAGTAGTAGTAATAGTAGAAGTAATAGTAGTAGTAATAGTAGTAGTAATAGTAGTAGTAATAGTAGAAGTAATAGTAGTAGTAATAGTAGTAGTAATAGTAGAAGTAATAGTAAAAGTAATAGTAGTAGTAATAGTAGTAGTAATAGTAGTAGTAATAGTAGTAGTAATAGTAGTAGTAATAGTAGTAGTAATAGTAGTAGTAATAGTAGTAGTAATAGTAGTAGTAATAGTAGTTGTCTGTTGTCTGGGCTGCCAAGTGAGAGGTCGCCTCGTGCCTCAAAAACATACAAATCGACGCTAAAAGCAGTCAGCGAAAACAGCTGATAACAGGCCATGTCAGCTGATTGCTTTACAGTGTATTTCTTTAAATAGGCATAGCAAACCTCAAGCATGAGCTGTAATCTTAGTCATAGCTTGTGTTTGGGTGAAAAATGATTATAATACGGGTGTAAAAATACTTATTTATGAAATGTATAACTATTTTACAACAGTACTAAGCGATACACAGCCCGAAGCAGCTGCCCAGCCCAGCTGCCTGCCCCAGCAAAGATGCACTTGAAAGCGGCAATATTTCTATGCCTGTTGCATACAGCTCTGTCCGCGTATCCAAGTTGCGAGGGCGTCAACAGTGAGGACTTGCAGACTTGCAAGTTGCAAATGCGTAAATGGTACGAGATTAAGGATAAATATTATGTGCAGTGCTTCAGAAGTCACCCCTCGAGTGATGCCCAAGAGTGCGAACAACAATCAAGCAATATTGCAACAGAATATTTGAAATTAATACATGCACCAGGTGGCCATAGGATGGCATTAGGCAACCAGTGTACACGTCGTAACGGTAAATGTGAGAAGAGGAATTGGAGGCCAAGATCCAGAATAATCCAATAAATATAAATAGTGTAAATTAAAAATATACAATATGATCTGCCAAAATAAATATATATACTGCATTGAGTAAAACTAAAGAAAGAATCGAAATATATATAGAAGTTGTCGTGACGAGAAAGAAGAAGAGGTAGGTGCAACACGTATGTGCAAAATGCAGTGTTGCCCGACTGTAGAGACTATACAGGATTTGCAGAGTCCTCCTTTTCATTTTCGATTATATATTTATTGAGGCTATATTTTCACCATCTATAGAGGATGTTATGAGTAATCTGCCTGCCCAGTTTGGTGACTGTGGAATAAATATAGCTTCGTTAAACCTTCGTCATCGAATACGAATACTCTATTCGGCATTCCAAGAAGTAGACTTTAAACAATGCGCATTATGTTGAGTCCGCGATTAGAATTAAAAGAATAAAGAAATACATATTTTTAGCATCTGAGAGTTAATCTCTCTTTCAAGCAAAAGTATAAATAAGGAACCTAATAATTGCATTGAGTCAGTACTGCACAATACACAACCTACAACAGACCGAATGACTGCAGCCAGCGAGGATGGACTTTAAAGTGTTAATACTTCTGTGCCTATTGAACACAGCTCTGTTCGAGTCTGCAAGTATTATGCCGGTAATTTATTCGTTATGTAATCGAGATTTCACCAATACATGTGTTCGCATGCGTTTTCCACGGGACACCCACAACAAAGAAGCCTCGTTGTTTGACTACGACAAGGGACACAGGACAGCGAGCACAAGGATCCCAATGAGTGCAACGAACACACAGAGCCATGAGTCACCTGACTCTGATCATGAAAATCGAATGGATTTGTTGGGGATCTGATCACGCGTAACTTTTATTGAAATATAATAACTTAGATCGATGATAACACAGAAAAATGATTTGTAATTTGAAGTCGGTTCACAAGTGTCTCATTAAAATAGTGTAAATTCAAAAAAAATTACAGATTAAATAAATAATCGCAATTTTTCTCTCAGTGGTTGTGCATATTTTATTTCAGGAGCTATAACGCTAAAAATTGTGGTAGTTATAGAGGAATATATTTGTCAAGCCTCTAGTTTCTGCACAACACCAATATGCTGCACTATCCTTGGTGTTAGGGTATCAAAGGAGGCGTTTGAATCCGTTAAAATTTTGTTGGCTTTCCAAGCACCTGTTGCACTCACCTTGAGGCTGTTGTAGGGTCGCTCCAGATGCAGTTTGGCCTGGATGACATCTCGTCGCTCCTGTTGCAGCTCATCCGCTGGCAGCGATGTCATCGATTGCGATATTTTCACATCCTTTTGCACCACACCAGCACCAGCACCGGCACCACAACCACCACCACCAGCCGCAGCACTAGCGGAACCACCTTCTGCCTGAAGATGGCCAGCATTGCGTCGCTGTTTCCGCAGCGAGCTGCTGCGACTGTTGCTGGCCGATTTGGTGGCATTGTGGCCCGTTTTGGTGGTGCGTTGTGGTGCTGCCGCAGCAGCTGGCATCAGAAATGCGAAATCCTCCCGCAATCTGAGTGTATTCATAGTCGTTGTGGTGCTTGCTTTAGTAGTTATATCGTTGATGGCCGCTTTATCAGTCTCTTGGTTACTTAATGACGTCTCCCCATCTTCTGCTGCTGCTTCTTCTTCTTCTCTTTCTGGTGTTGCAGTTGCAATTGCTGCTGTTTCGTTTTCATTCATGTGCTGCTTCACTTCTGTGGCAACTTCCATTTTTGTTTTGGCCACTAATTGTTTTTGGTTCCGATTTCCATGTGGTTTTTCAGTTTGTTTTTGTTTATGTTAATTTAATTAATTTGCTTAAAATCTGCTTTTAGTCGCTGTTCGTGTTTCGTGTTGGTTTTTTCTTTCAGTTGTTGTTCTTGTTGTTGTTGTTGTTGTTGCACTTAAAATGCATCAATTTGCATGTTGGCCATCGTTGGGTGTTCGTTGGCTGCTGCATGCCACCGTTCCGCTATGCTGAGCCTCGACCTTTTGTGGGCTTAGTTCCAGTTCCTGGATAAGATTTATTTATTATTTTTTTTTTCAAGGGATCCGTTTTCCCGTTCGTTTGTTTTTTATGCAAAATATTTTTCTCGTTATTTTGTTAAAAACCAAAATCTGTTGGCTTTAATTGTTGATTTCACTGTAATTATAAAAAGCAGAAACAGAAAAAAATGCGTTTAACGCGAATTAGTTCAAGGAAAATCCAAATTATGCGAAACATATGCAAATTATGGCATAAATATCAGTTATGGCTTAAATTGTTTTTAAATCTATGTATAACTGTAGCTAACTATTATGTATAAGTTGATGACTAACATCTATAACTAACAATCAATCAAAATGGTAAATGGTAAATGGTAAATGGAGTATGTTGAAGTAGTGCAATAATATGCAACGGGCTAAAAGGAAGCATCTTCACAAACTATAAGGTAGATATACATATATATTCTTGATCAGCATCACAAGACGAGTCAGTTTAGGCAAGTTTGTATGAGCCGATCGCCGAGATCATTACTTCAATTTTGGACGATACTTGTATAGCTTAAGCAGCTCAAGTTTCTTTTATTTGATAGATAACTGCAACCGTTTCGAATATCGATACAAATAATCATTCGATAGCAATCAGAATTAGTAAAGATATAGTCTTCTAATTGGAATATAATATTTAATAATATAATTTATCAACAGTACAAATTTAAGGCAGATGGGATAATAACAGCAGATGTTGTTAACCATGTTGCATGTTGACCAAACAACTAACTGTGTACAGTGTAACTTCAAGTCGAGCGCTCTCGACTACTGCTCTTCTATTTCATTATTAGAGAACTTCGTAAGTGCAGCAAACCAAGTGAAAAACTGCGAAATTCTACATTGCAACTAATACATTGCAACATTATTCAAATTTAAAATAAACCACACACAAATTGGTATTACCAAACAGCGTAATATCTTGCTCATATCTCAGTAGACACAAGAACTTTACCGCCTGCCTTTTTATGGTTTCCAAGTGCAGCTATAACATAAACCACTTGTATATATCTACATATATCTGACATCACACCCACAACAAGCAACAAGCTGCAAACAGCAATTAAAGCCAACTGTAACTAAGAGCCACATAATTAAAGTGGAAGGCCAGCGACTCTTGGCTGCATAAACGGCAAAGAGACCACAGCAAAAACCAACAAAAAATGCTAATAATAATAATAATTTCGAGTATTACATAATAAGCAAGAAAAACGTTGAACTGACCGAATGGGTGGGGGGGGGAGTGGAAAGGGCGCAGATTGCCGGGGCAGTTGTCTGACTTGCCACACAATAAAAAAAAACAATGCAAACGACGATTCTAATCGGGAGCAATCAAATTTTCAGACGAGATTAGTCGCGAAAACACTTGTGGGCCATATTTGTATGCAAAATTGGCTGCTGGCGTTTATTTAGCCAGTTAAGATACCAAACTACTACCGAACAGCAGCAGCAACAGCAACAGCAGCAGCAGCAACAGCAACAGCAGCAACAGCAGCAGCAACAGCAGCAACAGCAGCAACAGCAACAGCAGCAACAGCAGCAGCACCAACAGCAGCAACAGCAGCAGCAACAGCAACAGCAGCAACAGCAGCAGCACCAACAGCAGCAGCAACAGCAACAGCAGCATCAACAGCAGCAACAGCAGCAACAGCAGCAGCACCAACAGCAGCAACAGCAGCAGCAGCAACAGCAGCAACAGCAGCAACAGCAGCAGCAACAGCAGCAGCAGCAACAGCACCAACAGCAGCAGCAACAGCAGCAGCAGCAACAGCAACAGCAGCAACAGCAGCAGCAACAGCAGCAACAGCAGCAGCAGCAACAGCACCAACAGCAGCAGCAGCAACAGCAGCAGCAACAGCAGCAACAGCAGCAGCAGCAACAGCACCAACAGCAGCAGCAACAGCAGCAGCAGCAACAGCAACAGCAGCAACAGCAGCAGCAACAGCAGCAACAGCAGCAGCAGCAACAGCAGCAAAAGCAACAGCAGCAACAGCAGCAGCACCAACAGCAGCAACAGCAGCAGCAGCAACAGCAGCAAAAGCAGCAACAGCAGCAGCAACAGCAGCAGTAGTAGTAATAATAACAACAGAAAAATTACAATAGGACACTATTACATACCCTGTAAAACTTGACAGAAATATATACAAACTACTTAGCAATGAGTTTTTTAGAGATATAGAAAAAGTTTGTGAGTGAGAAATAAAATAGAATAAAAATCTAACTTGCAAATATAAAAATATATATATATATGTACAAAGAGTGATATGCTTCAACTAGATATACAGTGCATATCAAGATTGTAATTTCGAGATACCCCAGTCAGTTCGGAGCGAAAGTTGGAAACACTCGCATAATGATCCACACAAAAAGTGGCAGTTGGGAGGGGCGGTGGGAGTGGAGGGCGTACAGTTGTCGACAGTTGTCTGGGCTGCCAAGTGAGAGGTCGCCTCGAGTGGATGGGTCGCTGGGAGGGGGGCATGCCACAAAAACATACAAATCGACGCTAAAAGCAGTCAGCGAAAACAGCTGATAACAGGCCATGTCAGCTGATTGCTTTACAGGGTATTTCTTTAAATAGGCATAGCAAACCTCAAGCACGAGCTGTAATCTTAATAAACATAACGCAAGCCACTTGTCTTAGTCATAGCTTGTGTTTGGGTGAAAAATGATTATAATACGGGTGAAAAATGATTATAATGCGAACAACAATCAATCAATATTGCAACAGAACATTTGAAATTAATACATGCACCAGGTGGCCATAGGATGGCATTAGGCAACCAGTGTACACGTCGTAACGGTAAATGTGAGAAGAGGATTTGGAGGCCAAGATCCAGAATAATCCAATAAATATAAATAGTGTAAATTAAAAATATACAATATGATCTGCCAAAATAAATATATATACTGCATTGAGTAAAACTAAAGAAAGAATCGAAATATATATAGAAGATGTCGTGACGAGAAAGAAGAAGAGGTAGGTGCAACAGGTATGTGCAAAATGCAGTGTTGCCCGACTGTAGAGACTATACAGGATTTGCAGAGTCCTCCTTTTCATTTTCGATTATATATTTATTGAGGCTATATTTTGACTATCTGCAGAGGATGTTATGAGTAATCTGCTGCCCAGTTTGGTGACTGTGGAATAAATATAGCTTCGTTAAACCTTCGTCATCGAATACGAATACTCTATTCGGCATTCCAAGAAGTAGACTTTAAACAATGCGCATTATGTTGAGTCCGCGATTAGAATTAAAACAATACAGAAATACATATTTTTAGCATCTGAGAGTTAATCTCTCTTTCAAGCAAAAGTATAAATAAGGAACCTAATAATTACATCAACTCAGTACTGCTCAATACACAGCCTACAACAGACCGATTGACTGCAGCCAGCGAGGATGGACTTTAAAGTGCTAATACTTCTGTGCCTGTCGATCACAGCTCTGTTTGAGTCTGCAAGTTGTGGTCCGGTGTTGCGTGATAACTGTATACGAAATATATACGGGAAATGTCTGCGCTTGCGTTTTTCACGGGACACCCAACAACCCAACAACAAAGAAGCCTCGTTGTTTGACAGGACAACGAGCACAGGGATCCCAATGAGTGAAACGAGCACAACGAGGACATGGATCCCAATGATTGAAACGAGCTCAAGGAGCACAGCTCTATCCCCGTATCCAAATTGCGAGGGTGTCAACAGTGAGAACTTGGAAAGTTGCCAGAGGGAATTGCGTGAATGGTACGAGTTTAAGGATAAATATTATGAGCTGTGCATCAGATTTCACCCCTCGAGTGATGGCCAAGAGTGCGAACAACAATCAATCAACTTTGCAACAAAATATATGACACCATTATATGTAACCCTTTTGAGGGGAGCATTGGCCAGCGATTGTAAAAATCATGCCAAGATATCAAAAAAATGTCAGAAGATAAATTGGTATGGTAAACTTAACCAACAACAAAAAAATTGGACAATCCTACAAAATCAGCAACGAGGAAATAAAACAGCCAAGATCCGGAAAAATCCAATAAATATAAATAGTGTAAATTAATAATATACAATATGATCTGCCAAAATAAATATATATACTGCATTGAGTAAAACTAAAGAAAGAATCGAAATATATATAGAAGATGTCGTGACGAGAAAGAAGAAGAGGTAGGTGCAACAGGTATGTGCAAAATGCAGTGTTGCCCGACTGTAGAGACTATACAGGATCCAGGATGCAGAGTCCTCCTTTTCATTTTCAATTTTCAATTATATCTTTATTGAGGCTATATTTTGACTATCTGTAGAGGATGTTATGAGTAATCTGCTGACCAGTTTGGTGACTGTGGAATAACTGTAGCTTCGTTAAACCTTCGTCATCAGAGTATTCGTCATTCCAAGAAAACCCACAAGATAAGCAGTTAGTAAGTAAACTTCAAACGATGCGCTTTATGTTGAGTCCGCAATTATAATGATAACAATACAAAAATACATATTTTTAGCATCTGAGAGTTAATCTCTCTTTCAAGCAAAAGTATAAATAAGGAACCTAATAATTACATCAACTCAGTACTGCTCAATACACAGCCTACAACAGACCGATTGACTGCAGCCAGGGAGGATGGACTTTAAAGTGTTAATACTTCTGTGCCTGTCGATCACAGCTCTGTTCGAGTCTGCAAGTTGTGGTGTGTTCCCTATTCAATGTAAACGAGATATGTTTGGGAAGTGTATACGCATATTTATGCATCGTTTGGCTATGACAACGAGCACAAGGATCCCACTGATTGAAACGAGCACAAGGAGCACAGCTCTATCCGCGTATCCAAATTGCGAGGGTGTCAACAGTGAGAACTTGGAAAGTTGCCAGAGGGAATTGCGTGAATGGTACGAGTTTAAGGATAAATATTATGAGCTGTGCATCAGAATTCACCCCTCGAGTGATGGCCAAGAGTGCGAACAACAATCAATCAACTTTGCAACAAAATATATGACACCATTATATGTAACCGTTTTGTGGGGAGCATTGACCAGCGATTGTAAAAATCCTGCCAACATATCAAAAAAATGTCAGAAGATAATTTGGTAAACTTAACCAACAACAAAAAAATTGGACAATCCTACAAAATCAGCAACGAGGAAATAAAACAGCCAAGATCCGGAATAATCCAATATATATAAATAGTGTAAATTAATAATATACAATATGATCTGCCAAAATAAATATATATACTGCATTGAGTACAACTAAATAAAGAATCGAAATATATATAGAAGATGTCGTGACGAGAAAGAAGAAGAGGTCGGTGCAACACGTATGTGCAAAATGCAGTGTTGCCCGACTGTGGAGACTATACAGGATCCAGGATGCAGAGTCGTCCTTTTCATTTTCAATTTTCGATTATAGCTTTATTGAGGCTATATTTTCACCATCTGTAGAGGATGTTATGAGTAATCTGCCTGCCCAGTTTGGTGAATGTGGAATAAATATAGCTTCGTTAAACCTTCGTCATCGAATACGAATACTCTATTCGTCATTCCAAGAAGTAAACTTTAAACAATGGGCATTATGTTGAGTCCGCAATTATAATGATAACAATACAGAAATACATATTTTTAGCATCTGAGAGTTAATCTCTCTTTCAAGCAAAAGTATAAATAAGGAACCTAATAATTACATCAACTCAGTACTGCTCAACACACAGCCTACAACAGACCGATTGACTGCAGCCAGCGAGGATGGACTTTAAAGTGTTAATACTTCTGTGCCTGTCGATCACAGCTCTGTATCCAAGTTGTGGCGCGAGCCCGACATTGGCTGGGAAATGTCGCCAAGATCACACCAAGAAATGTATGCGCATGCGTTTTCGACTGGTCAAAACGAGCACAAGGATACCAATGAGTGAAACGAGCACATAGAGCCATGAGTCACCTGACTCTGATCATGAAAATCGAATGGATTTGTTGGGGATCTGATCACGCGTAACTTTTATGGAAATATAATAACTTAGATCGATGATAACACAGAAAAATGATTTGTAATTTGAAGCCGGTTCACAAGTGTCTCATTAAAATAGTGTAAATTCAAAAATAATTACAGATTAAATAAATAATCGCAATTTTTCTCTCAGTGGTTGCGCATATTTTATTTCAGGAGATATAACGCTTGAAAATTGTGGAAGTTATCGAGAAATATATTATTCAAGCCTCTAGTTTCTGCACAACACCAATATGCTCCACTATCCTCGGTGTTAGGGTATCAAAGGAGGCGTTTGAATCCGTTTCATCCATTTGAAAAGGCGCCTCTTCTCTCGACTTGCACTTTGCGCTCTTGTTGATTCTTGCGTCTTTTGAGTTGCAAGTTGCCAACTAACAAAAACAACAACAGCAACCTAACTTTTTGTTGGTCAAGCGAAAGCAAAAAGTTAACAGCCAACCTACACACAAAACAAAATGCAATGGCCAAATGAATTGGCCAAAAGCAATGGCCCAAACACACATTATATGTGTATGTGTATATGTATATATAATGTATATATATATATATATATAAATAAATATATGTAAAGTATTTGTGACAAGAGGACCACACTTCTCTTGCCAGCCTTTTAGGCACTTCAACAGCTCACCAAACACTTTGGCTTAGTCACTCGAATAATAGTCAAGAGCCAACATTTCCCCTTTCCCTTCCCCACCAGTTCCCTCTGCCCACTTCCCATACAACAGTGGCTTGTCGCGCATGCAAATTACGAGAGAACGTCCGTTTTGCGAGTTGGCAACAACCACCTCCTCTTCTTTCCACTGTTCAGGCCATGACTCATTAAGAAATACAACTTTATTGATTTAAGCTGGTTTAATGTTACCCAATCCCCGAGAGTTAAGTAAAGCAGATTAAAGGCTTATATAAGCTATGGGCATGGCTATTGATATCAAATCTTTACATTGTTAAGCACTGCTCAAAATTATGTTACACTCAACAAAAAAAAAGTCCAACTTTCAAAATGCTGTGATTTCCAAGGTACAAATACAAAGCCATAAAAGCGAAATCAATCAAACTGTAAATGACTTAATTAAACATAGATTATCGAAAATGTGATGACAAAAAAAAAAAAAAAAAAAAAACACTTAACCAAAAAAAAATATGCAAATTTTGTTGGGGAAATTGAGATGTAAACCAAAACCAAAAAGTGCTTTAACCTTTCGCCCATAAAAGTCATAAATCAAAATGAAGCCCATTCACCATTGGTGAGTGCCACAAAATGTGGCAGGCAAAGGGGTCGTCAGTCACCTGTCTGCTCGGTCTGTGCATTACATAAGCTAGCTAAAGCTCGCTCTGACTAAAAAGAAAAATAGATGCGGTAATAAGCGACTTAATTCCAGGAAAAGTTTTTCTGCCCCCCCCTCAAAACATGGGCCATAAAAATAAATAAATGTCCACCAAAACCAAACAACGAGCACAAAACACACGCCGCAGCAGAAGACACCAACAAAATGAAGCTAAAGAGCGGCAAGAGAAAGAAGAAGAAGAAGAGCCAAACACTGACAACAAATATTTGGCCACACAAAAACCAAGCCAAAGACAACAAACGTGGCACGCAACAAAAAGTATGAAGTCAGCTGAAAAGCACAAAAAAACTATAAAGTGGAATTTGTATCTTTAACTATTTGTAGCCATGCACAATGATAAGCTCGTAAAACTGCAAGAGCAAAAGATTTCCGAAAGAGTTTAGAGTAAACTAAATAAACAATAGAACTCAAATGAAAATGGAAATGGAAAACCAACTTTCGTTTTCGTTAATTATCATTATTTTTGCTCTAAAAAGATCTTTGATCTTTAATGCCTTAATGCCAGCGGATGTTGAGCTATGCTTGTGGCATAGACTGCTGCTGTTTTCTACGAGTTCTCACGCAAAAGAACACATAATTGAAAGCCAACTCGCGGCTAGTTAAGATAAGATAAGATAAGATAAGAGCCACTACGGAATTGATGGCCAAAACGCTTAAATTGCCATCGCATTTCAATCAATGCCAAACACGAAACTCGAGTGCGCAAAAGCAATAGCAATGATTGTCAGATATATGCTATATATATATAGTATAGCATATATAGTCATGCTTTTGTAGTTTTTTTCAACTTGAAACTTATCTGGGATTTAGTCATTAGTGAGTCGTAAGTAAGTAAAAATAACAGAGAGCATTTCACCAGAATCGGGATTGCAAATTGCGAAATTCCAGATTTATGGCGCAGCTTTACGATTTGAACATACAAATACTTGCAACCAATTTTGAAAACTTTAGAAAAGAAAATTAAATACTAAAGTTTTCCAATAGATATTCAAATTGATTGCGAGACTCGATCGCAAAGTAAAAGTCAAAAGAAAATTCTTCTTATAATTGTAATCAATAGAAGAAGAACTCACTCGATAAGGTCACGAAATGGTTAACTTAGCGTGTGGCATAATGATAGTACCGTAGTGCAACAAGGCTATAAATCAAGTCCTGAGTCATGACGTCGACAAAAAGAGGGCTGCCAGCAACAGCTGACTACAGTTTAAGCCAGACGACAGACAGCATTCAATATCTGTAAAATATGGCATAAATTATTATCGAGCGAGCTGCGAGTGAATTCTTCCAAGAATCGTTTGTGGACGGACGCTGCATTTGGTGTGCGGTTTAAGCCAAGTTTTCAACGTTGACCAACTGAGTCAAGCTTGGCCGCTAGGCAACTAACATGCCATAAATAAATGTTAGCCGGTTGCAAGCAACAACAGCGGCAACAACAACAGGCAATGCAACACCTAATGAATTGTTAACTACTTGGTCTGTGCCACATGTTGGCCAGCAGAAGTTGGGCACACGTGATGCAGTTGCCACAATTGCAGTTGCAATTTGCAGTTGTGTCTTTGCTTGCCGTTTGCCAAATGGCCAAATTGCAGGCAATGCGCCAAATGTGACAATAACAATAACCATATTGACTTGTAAAATACAATAACAGCAACAACAACAACAACAACTGCTTCAACTGCAACAACTGCAACAACTGCAACAACTGCAGCAACTGCAACTGCTGCAAAACACGATGCAAAATGCAGGCCAATCAAAAAACCTTTTGCACAGCTTCCCTGCGAGGGGAGCAGAACTGGACTTTATTGGGTTCAAGCGGCATGTCAACCTCAGCCGCAGAGCAACCACTAAACAACAACCACCAAACAACAACCACAACCACAGCAACAACCACAGCAACAACGACCACTTGCGGCCCACCTAGATAACCAGAGCACCACCAACACTGTGGTGCTGGCGAGGAGCTGGCAAAAGGGGAGTTCAAAGCAATGAATTGTTAATTTGTTGCCATTTGCGGTCGCTTGAGCAATATTTTTGTTGTTGTTTTTGTTTTTGGTCAGCAGCCACATTGTTGTGAGCAGGCGGCAAGTTGACGTCATGAAGATCTTTATGAACAATTAGAACTTGTTGCATTGACTTAAAACAAAGCTTCTTAGATAAAGTTCAATCGATGCGGCATTTAGGGGCAGCTGACTTGAGATTTGGCGGGGCAATCGAAACTGGCAACAAAATGCGTTATTTTCGGCTACTTTAACAGGAATCGAAACCCGTCGAAATTTCGATTTCTCAATTTTCTTCTTAGTAGTTTTTTAGATTGTTTTCTTGGTTAATTGCATATTTTCCCATTTTCTAATTATAAACTGTAATATTTTCACACTTTTATCTAACAATTTGGAAATTCCTGCAGTCATAATTGAATTTATTGCACTCGGAAACTGCGGCAAGTCTGCGGCAAGTAAGAGAAATAAGCGAAAAAAAAACATGTGGCAAATGTCAACTGAAAATACAAACATTGCGAATTCCTTGTGCCACAGTTGTTTGCGCGCTGCTGCCAACCACAGGAGAGGTATGCAACATGAAAAGGCAACACTGCTGTTAAATATTTGCACCCAAAAGGTGGCAAGGTGGAAAGGTGGGCCGACTGCAACTGTTATACGTGGGGCGACATGGAACACGGACGCCAAACCGAAACCGAACAAGAAACGCCGCATGAAAAATGGCAAATGGAGCTGAGTTTGCTGGTTGCAGATGGAGGCCGAGTTGGAGGTGGGTTGGGATTGACACAGACACAAAGGCGACTTTTCAGGTGGTGCGGCGGCGAGCAATTAGAGAATTGCAAATGGACCACATGCACCACCACAAAAAACGAAAGTTATCGACCAGTGTGGACAAATGTTGAACATGCAAACAACAAATGCACACACACACACACACAGGCACACACCTGACTGCAGTTATCGACTACCTCCGCTCCGCTCTCCCCTCTCCCGTTCAAATGCTCGCTAATCGACAAGTTTTTCTTTTGACCAGTAAATTTGTCTACAACTTATAAACATTTTCCACACACACACACACACACACACACACACACACAGAAAATTATAAATGTGTCGTGTTTTCGTGTCTCTTGAACAAGTTTTCATTTGTTCTGCGCCTATTTACAAAATATAAAATGCAGTCTTGCCAACTAGCTACCCAAATTGCCATTAGCCACGCCCACAAATCGCCCACTCCAAAGGGAAGTCGTTTGTTATGAACCGACGACAGGTGGCGCAGCTGTAAATAACTCCCCGAACTAAGTCCAAACAACAGCAACAAGCTACCAAATTAGCGGTTTCCATGCACCCAGCGAGCATAAATTATGAAAAAACATAAAAAACACAAAAAACAAACACAAAAAAGTCCAAGCTGATTAGACGCGACTCTTTTTCTGGAGGGATTTGGGAATGGTATATATATTTGGGTATGGAAAGTCGAGCGAACTGAAATATTACATTGTGTAAGTAGCTAATTACAATAGATCAAAGCATTCCTCGACTTTTATTTATAGAGGCAGAGATAATATTACATGGGTCTTGATCCGATTATGATTATAATGCATTCGTAATCGGAGCTGCCACTAATATGAATAAATGAGATTCAGATTCTAACTTTAACTAATCTATAAACTGATTTACCCAAACTTTGATCTTTATAGCTTTATTAAAATTGTAACAAATCTGTAAGGCTTGAATCATTATTGCTAAGATTCGACATCAGTATTACTTGTACATCTAAAATTGAGGCACTTCAGTTAACTTATCTTGCCTTTCATTTTATTCCTCCTTTTCTGTCAAACATTTAGATTTTACGAAGACTTAACTTCTTCAGAGTTTATCCTAGTTCCAAACAGCCTATATTAGTTTAACTTCCCATTCAGATCGAGCTTATCCCACAAACTTTGCTAGCTGTAACTAATTTGTCTTCATCTTTGTTAAACCAGTTTCAGTAACCTTGACCTCAATACACATTTGTCAAAATCTTTGAAGCCGCTCTCAAATGGATGTGTCTTGTCAATGTCAAATGCATTGTGCCTGAAAGCAATCCCCATTCACTGCTATCATTAAACCATTAAAGCTCTGTTTCCGCAGGCATGAGAAATATTAAAAGTGAATTACGAATGTTTTTTGCTCACCTCAACTCCAAATGTGAAAAGTGGCCAAAAGTGTTCGAGTCGATGTTGTGTTAGCCTTTCAATTCACTTTCTGTGCCCAAAAAAAAAAAACTCTGCAATGATAAAAGTTGAAATGCGTGTTCAAAATAAATATGCAAAAATGATGTGAAATTGGAAAAGCGAGAGCGGAAACTAGTTGCCACCATTGCCGCCATCGACAAATGACAACAAATGAAAATTGTTAACTGATTTTATTAACACTTGCATAATAAAAGCAAAATATATAAAAAATCGATAAAAATGCGCTCATGGCAAACTTTTACCGCACAGCTTCATTGGCTGCGTCAACATTTGTTTAGCAACATATTTTTGTGGCAACCTTTCGCTCTGGCCACTCGAGTGATAAATCACAACTCGCTGCTGCCTCAACCCCCCAACCCCAACCTCAACCCAATCTCAGCCCCAATTCCCAACTCCCACTGCAAATGGAAAACCACAAAAAAAAAAAATGAAAACATAAACATGATTTTCTCAAAGGTTTTGGGAGAGAAAAAAACGTCGCACGATATTTGCCTGCCGCTAAATATGAAGCTTGCCTCATTTTTGGCTCTTTTTTTATGTGGTGGGCGTTTTGGGAAATGCGAAGCTGAAGCTGTTGGCCAGCTCAGTTCGATGGCCATAGCAATTCATTATCATTAATTATATTTGCACTCCTTGGCGGCAAAGCATGAAAAATGCAACCAAGTCGATTAAATTGAAAACAATTTGGCCGCAAATTTCAATATTTCTTTTCATCGTTAGCCGTTAGGCGTTTACAAGGAAAAACAACAACAACAACAACAACAACAAATCGCAGCTCAAAATCGACCCAAAAACAAAGGCAAAAACATTACCAAAAAAAATATGGCCCATTAAGCATCAGCGGGCTGAAATCAGCAACAACGATTTATTGACCATATTAACCCCAACGAACTCTCTCACTTCTCCGCGGCAGCGAGGGGGACGACAATGCAAAGGCGCGGGGGCGGGGGCGGGTGGCAACACAGCATCGGTGCAACCGATCGATGCAACTTGTGGAAATATCATTTACTAGCAATTTGTAAAAGCAACAACAAAATCAGCAAGGCAAAACTCAAATTGTCGCACCGAAGCTCAAATTCTCTTCAAAAAAGGAAGATAAAACCGGAAAGATACCAATTATGCCAAATATATAATAAAATATTGAAAACTTGAATATAGAAAATATGTAATAAAATATTGAAAACTTGAATATTGAAATAATGCAATAAAATTCATTATCAAACATACTTGAACGTAAAGTTCAAACAATTTGATGGTTTCGCAGGCATTTCTTTCTCAAAAACACCAAATTTTAAGTACAACACATAAAAATGTGTCATCATTAAACAATCAATTAAACAGTAAAAATAATAATTGCAACATAAATTTTTTAACATTTCTTTTTTTATATTTATTTGCTAACGTTAAGACAAAGTTTTAAGAGCCCCACTTGTAAAATGGGCAATAGACAGAAAATCCCAGCGAAATTTTGCACGAACAACGCGCTGAAAAACAAATGAATGATTTACTTTGCCAAACACCACAACAACAACTACAACAACAACAATATCTATCTCTATCTCTGTCTCTCACTCTCGCTTTCTCTCTCTCTCTCTCTCTCTATTACTGACTGTGGTTGGCACTCTCGCTTTAGTTGAGTATGGTCAAGTTGAAGTCGGAAATGGGCACACAATTGCTGGCAGTCAAAGTTGTTGGTCGATCGTCAGCTTTGTTCGGTCAAGCAGCAATTGGCCAAAAGCTGCTTGTTGGCCAACTCGTCGTAATGGCCAATTGACGACGTCGACATCAACATCTCCGGGCGATAATTGGGTCCCTTTCCCATGGTGGGAGGCTGGCTAACTGATTGACTAACTGACTAACTGGCTAGACTATCTGACCAACTGCCTGGCTGCCCGCCTGCTGGCTAGCTGGGCTAGCTGGGCTAGCCTAGCTGGCTTGAATAGGTGGGGAAAATGCAATTTCAACAGCTTTCAGCAATAATTCTCAACTTTCTGCCGTCTTCCATCATCAAAACAGGTCGCCGCTTAAAGATTGGCCATAAAAGATTTGACACATGCGGGCAATGATTGGCCAAAAAGGCCAAAAAGAAAATAAAATAAAATATATGTTGGCGTTGCACAGCTAACTGTGAAATGTGTGTGGGAAAATCAGGTGTGAAGTATTCAAATATTCGAGGGTTTCACAATTAATTAGCAATAAAACGACGCTTAACAGAAATTGGCAACAATAATAAAATAAGCCATTTAGAGAGTGAGAGAGAGAGAGAGAGAGAGAGAGAGTGAGAGAGAGAGACAGAATATAAATTACAAAAATTACTTACATAAAAAACGAAAAACAAAAAAAACATGAACAACTATCGCAAGAAGTCATCAAATTACTCCGATTCGTTCTAGCTTGAATCTCTGTTGCACACTCTTTTACCATTGGTTTCAGCTTGCAACAAGCAACAAGTTATTTTATGCAACTTTTGTTTTTGTGTATCTTTTGTTTATGCTGAAATGTGAGACGCAACGCTGAGTGCAGCAGAACACGGAACCAAGTTGCAAATGCTGTCAGCTGTATAAATAACAAAAAGAATGCTAAAAAGAAGCAGAAGAAGAAGAAAACAAATCAAAGCACAACGCTGACATTTTGGCTGCCTGAGTGCAAACAAACAATGCAACAAGCAATATCAAAAGAAGCAGTCAGAAGTGTCTCAGCGAGCGTAACTCGAGTGTGTGTGTAAGAGTCAAATAAAGTCGAGTCGAGTTGCGTCGCGTCGAGTGATTTGTGTGACGAGAGGTGAGAAAATGCAACATGCTTCAGATATCAAGTGGCAAATGGACGGCATGGGAAATTATGGCTAGATGGAAATGAATGTGTTTATTTCACGGTCAGTTCGAAATTTGCATGTGGAAAAGGAAATGCACAAAAAAAAAACGCTAATGAAAGTGAAAAGCCAAAGCCAAACGCGTCAAGAAGAAGAGACAATGTTGTCGATTTCGGCCCACTTGTCGTCAACAGCGGCAGCAACAAAAATGCATTCGAAATGCAGTAGTAGAAAGTGAAATGCGTTGGCTAACGAAAAACAAATAAAGACAGTAGGAAAAAAAAAGCAGACAATATAAAAGCAAAGACAGAGCCAAATAGCAAATGAGCCAAAAGATGCTGGCTAAGATACTGAGAGTGGAGCAGGGGGGGCTGAAGGGGGGACAACAGTAGCAACAACAACAACAGCCAAACGACATTGTTAGTGTGTAACTCTCTCACATGACCTTGTTACATTGCATTGAATCGCAGACATGTTTGCGATATGCGATATATGCGATATATGCGAATTCTGTTCGCCTGTTTGCCTTTTGGGTGCAGTGCAACATCAGCAGCAGCAGCAGCAGCCAATCTTGAATGCAGCATCGTTGCACATAATCAAGAAATATTTAAGATTCACTTTCAGGAAAGACAACGACCAAGGCGAAGACGCAACTAGCACGCCAAACGAAAGTCCAAACGCAATACCAAACAATGCTCAGCCACACTGAGAAAAATACCTGACTACAATTGATTATTTGTTAAAACTGTCCTTAAATAAGTATTTAGGAAATTGTCGTTATTTTTCATATGTTTAGAGTTTTATAGACTGCCCATTCATCAACGTAAAAAGTTCTTAATTCGAGTATTTTATCTACGATATATCTAGTATCCATATATCTAGATATATTTTCCATAAGAATTCTCTTGATTCCAGCATATTCACTGCAAATATTCATTAAAATTTATAAAAGATATAATCAAAATCAAATATTTGATCAATCTGCATATTTCATCATTATTATGCATATTTTCATTTGCTATGCATCAAACTGCGTTCTTTTTCTTGCAGTGCACACACACACACACACAACTCATAGATAAAATATCTATGGACTTTTCATTGACGACTCCTCTTGCAAGTTGCAGTTGCACAGTTGAAAAAAAAAACTCGCTGCTCGCAGATGTTGTGTGGGCTGGCTGCAGAAGCAAATGAAATGAAAAATGCCACAGATTCGTTTGATAAAATGGCAGGCGACAAGTTGAGAAAGAAAAAGTGACTCAGTGCCGCCAGAGAAACAGAGAGGCAAGAGCAGAGAGCAGAGAGGAGAGCGGGTGACGAAGATGCCCAGTCTCAGTCCCAGTCGCAGTTGCAGTCTCAGTTACAGCAGTCAAAGAGGCAACTAAGCAACTCGCCCCCCTTTTAGATTTGGCTTTGATGGCTGCTGACTCTTCGCGTATAGCTGTCAATGCAGCCATAGATAAATCTTCAAGTTGTCAATGCGGCGGCGGAATTTTTATTCATTTCAAGCCAAACAATTGGCAAAGGGGAGCGCAAAAGCAGCGTGGAAATGGGCATAGGCAGAGAGGGACGAAAAAGAGAGAGAGAGAGAGAGAGAGAGAGGGAGGAGAAGTGAGGAGCGAGAGGAGAGAGCTGGCCATATTAGTCGCATAATTGGGCCATGGCAAAACGCATTGTGCTGCCAGTAATTGATATGTTTGCTTACAGCTTTATTAAGCGTTTTCCACACTAGATTTTCCGCCGCTGCGTTTTCGCTCCATTTTATCTAGCTTGATTCAATTAAAATCATATCACGCTGCGACGCGTGATAGATATATAAAAAAAAATCGACTATATAAAGCTATAAAGACATTTAACAATTAGTTGCTCGATTTGTTTGGCTTTAAAGCACATTCGTTTGCTTTCCAAACAAGACCAAAGACAATTCAAATTTGATGCAGGATTTCTTTGAAAAAGGATATTTTAGATTTAATATTATTTTCAGAATGTCAAACAAGAAACGCAAATTTATCGATTATAATGCATGATATAGAAAGAGGAACCGATATTATCAGGAAACAGAAAACAGATATAAGAAAAAAAGTGGAACCAATCTAAAACTTTTACAGGAACCTTCACAACTGAAGTACCAGAACCGAGTTACGATTTCGTTAGACATGTTTCCTCACGTAGTATTTGTGTTATAAGGTATATAATTATAGTTGGGGAGAACCAGCACTGCGACCTATAAGGTCTATTGTGCCACCTTTCTGAGCTTATAACTCTTCCATCAATCTCAGCTCCTGCACGAATGCCAGGATTTTTGTTGTGTTGAGTGATTCTATGTCCTTGGGACTCAGGACATATTTCCTTTGGATGCTGTATCTTTTCCTAAATAAGGCGACGCAGTCTGCTGGGATGTGCATTGAGGATTCCTCCTCGCTTTCACAAAACCTGCATACATCGCTATTATAAATACCTAATTTGGTTAGGTGACTTCTCAGTCTGCAGTGTCCTGTCAGTAGTCTGAGTCTATTCTTCCCCATGGATATCATTTGCTTGAATCGCTTTTGATTGTAGCCACCCAGGAGACTCCTGATTTATAGCCGTATTGTGTGTCTACCTACGCCACAGTACTGTTCAGGGCCTATCATGGGCCTCTATGCCCCCATTCTTGCTTGCTTGCCAGCCTCTTCGTTCCCCTATTATAAGGTGTATAATTAAACGTTTGCTTACGTCATTTATTACGTCATATAAAGACTACGTAAGCACAGGTCTCACTTTTGAAAAAAGTCAGTTTGCTGATAAAGCAAGTTTATTCCCTAAAAAAGGCAGCGACTAAAAATGTGTTTTTTCTTCTTTCGTTTTTTTAGGTCAACTCGTTATATAAAGTCCTCGATCAGCATGGACATTAAAAAGTGGACACGAAAAACCGCTTTTATTTTTTGTTTTTAATGTTGAACTGACTGATTGACTTAGTCATGGTCTGGTCTAAACTCTGATGACAGGAATACGACTTGACTTTTGCCATAATGAAATGAAAACATTGCAACAATTAAAGTGCATTTAAGCCAGTTGTTGGCCAACGGAAAAATGAATTGGGTTGAGAGTGTTTCAGAGGGTTTTTCATTTGGAATTGGCGGCACTTGTTGGAATTTTTGCAATTGGTATCTGTGAAATGTGTGTATCTAATTGTGCAACTCTTTGCGGTGTCTTTTTTTTCTTGTTACTTTTACTTTAAACACACACGCACAGAAACACACGCACACACACTCACACAATTGTGTGTGTGTCGATGCCGTGCAATGTTTCCTGTGCCACAAAAACAACTGCAATTGCAAGCAGCAACAACGGTAACAACAAACAACAACAACAACAACACAAAAAAAAACATCGACATGCACATTGAACACCGTATTTTCTTTAATGATTAATTGACTTTTGCACTAGTAGTAGGAAAAACTAAACAAAATAACAACAACAACAACAACAACAAAAACATAGAAAACACGTTCGATCTCAGTTTTTATCGCTGGGTAAAATTGCCTTTTAATTTCCCGCAAAAGCACTCTTTCAATATTTATTCATTTGCAAATGCATCTTTTGTAAACACACCGGAGATGTGTGTGAGTGTGTGTGTGTTTAGGCCATTGTTTATGACGTTTAATCATGTGTGTGTGTGTGCATTTGTGTGTGTGCAGCTTTCGTTCGTGTGATTAATTTATTGGCCAATACAATTGCGTATGAATTATTGAGATACCGGTCAGAAAATGACATGCAACCGAGCCGCACGTCGCCTCAGGTGGCCGCCACAACCAAAGATCTCGCATTGTTCAGTTGGAAACCAAAAAACCCAAAGCCAGAGCAAAACCAGCTGGCCAAATCCTTTTATTGTTAATGTAAGCATCTAGCAGATACAAGAGCTCTCGCACTCGCACTCGCAGGCACTTTCACATTGAACCCCAGTCAAAAAGGCACTGGGCCAGGCGAAACGTGGCAATGAGCAACTGAACCCAACCTCAGCCCAATCTCCAAGGCAAGTAATCTCTAATAATCATGGGGGTTAAGTTTAATCAGATTGCAGCGCAGCGAAAAAAAAAACACATGCGAACAGCTGCAAATGCAACTGGAAATATATTTAATCAAATGGAATTAACTTAAAAAAAATATATAAATAAAGTATGAATTGAAAGGATTGAAAGAAATCCCAACATAATTTATATATTTATAATAATAATAATACTTGACTTAAGCAATATCAGTTGTTAATTTCTCATGGAGGATCAAAGTTTAATCAAAGTTGTAATCAAATGGAATTAACTTAAAAAATATAAAGTATGAATCGAGCAGGGCAAAGTGTGAAAGGACTCTCACAGAGGAACTTGAAACTTGACTTAAGCAGGATCAGTTGCTAATTTCTCATAGAGGATCAAAGTTTATTTGGCGCAATGATCGAGATCGAGCTACTATATCTTATAGCCTCCTCCTTGCTGTTATTAATTACTTATTATAATGTCTCGAGTTCTGTAAATTTAAAGTGTAAATTAAATCGTGACAATTTAACTCCGATCTGCAAGGAATACTTATTTATTTATTTTTTTTTATTATTTTTTTTTTTTATTTTTTTTATTTATTTATTTATTTTTTTTAAATTGAAAGACTCCCCGTATAAGTCTGTAATTGCAACATTTTAGTTTTAGAGTGACTGCATAATAAAGAGTAATTTGTTAGTTTGATTAGACTATTAATGGCCAACGTCACGAGATCAGTTTTGCTTCCTGTGCTGCTGTTGCTGAATCAAATTCCAAGCAAATCAGTTGCTGTTGTGCCTGTTGCACTTGTTCGCCTTTAAATGAGCATCTTGTAAAATTGCCGCTGTCAAATTAATTAAATTGCTTGTAAATGCAGTAACAACAGCAACAACAACAACAACTGCAACTGCACCAACAACGATCATCAGCAACTTCGGGCTCCATTCAGTCATGATGTCGTCTTAAATCCGTCATTAACATTAACATTAGGCTAACCCCAAGTCGATGGACTTTTCACCTTGGCCCCGCCGACTGCAATTTTCCAATAGCAGTAACTAACTCATTAAAGTTGAGCGAGACGCGCGAGAAGAGAGAGTCTGAGAAATGAATGATGATTAGCGAAGAGTAGGTGGCCAAAAGAGAGACAGATAGAGAGGGAGAGAGAAGCTGCAAATGATGCAGCAGATAGCCAAGGAGTGAAAAGTGGAAGTGGATAGTGTGGAGTGTAGAGTGTGCAGTGTGGCAGGAGGAGGATTGCCAGGCAGATCTAAAGTCAAATCAATGCGGGTGTTGTCTTCATAGTCCGAGCCACATTCACTTGTCTCCATCCAGCTGAAAAACAGCAAGAAAAACCAGAAGCCAACATGCAATGGCAAACGGAATGCGAAGGCGGTGTTGGAGTTGCAGTTGCACTTGGTTGTGGCATGAGACAAGCAAGCAGCCTTAGCAGGCGTCACTGCCAACTGTTGGCTACTGTGTCTGCTCTGCTCTGTGCCGCTGTCTCTGGTCTCTGGTCAAAACTGTCGTCGGCTGGGCAACAGTCGCCTGCCTGCCTGCCTGCCTGACAACGAATGTGAAATGTGATTTGGTTTTACTTTATTTTTATCTATGCATATTTATTTGCATACCCTGTACTCATTTAACAAGCGTATCCAAAAGTTGATAAGCCAAGATTTTGACTCAAAATCAATCTTTCCAATGTCTTAACTTTGTCAAAACTCAATATATCCACTGCTGTAAGTTTGTCATATAGATATAGATGAATATGGCTTGGGGTAAGGAGTGACTGCTAGTCATTCACACTTGTTGCAAGTTGTTCATTTTTGGGCTGACAGCAAACGGGCAAACAATTTGGCTCTTTTGTGAGCTGTTTTCCATTAGGCAAAATGAAATTTATATCATGTAATTTAGTATGCAGTAAACTCCCACGTAATCCCAAACGTTGTCTTCTGTCCACCAAATGACATTTCCACTTGGCAGTTGTTTCCATTTTATTATTATTATTATTTGTTTTTTTTGGGGAAAAACCAGTCAAGTCGACATAGAGAGAGAGAGAGAAACTTCCGAATGCAAGTTATAAGCTGGCCATTTGGCTGATGGCACACTCCATCATCAAGTTCTTTGCGTCTACGCGTTCGACTTACTTTCCTGCCAAACTGTATGCAATTTGTTATTTAGTTTCTTTCGTCTTGTTGGCCACTTCTAACGGTCTTTTTAGACATTCTCACAATTTTCACCTGATGCCTGCCAACCTGTATGGCAATTTCTCCCATCAGTTGTTGGCGCATAGCCCAAAAAGTCTTGACAAATTAATAAACAAGCCCCGTCAGGCGGCCTCGACACTCCAACCAACCAGCAACTCTTACTCTATACCCGAGTATAAGCACAATCCCCCCCCTCAACACACACCACCCCCTTTTGGCATTCCGCACAACAGTTTATCATATGTCAACCTCGTGGCGATTTTGAGCAAATTGCATTCTTAATGGACTCTGCACCCCAGCTGCAATCAACCAAGTTTCTATGCAAATGACTCGGCCAGTTAGCAATTTGCTACTTTGTTGCCCAAATTGTTGCAAAGAGCTCAAGCTGGTTGCAACATATTTTGCATGCCTTTAGCAAATATTTGAAAAAGAAAATAAAATAACCAATGTTTAATTACTGCTTGCAACATTTACTTTCTCAATTCCCTAATGTGTTGCAGAGCCTTTAGTGTTGCAATTAATGATTTATGATATCATTGCACTCGATTTGCCAGATGCAACATTGATTGCCAACTTTTTTTTGTGGATAGTATTTTTGTTTTATTACATTTTCACTTTCAATTTGCACTTGAGTCAAGTCGTTTTGGGCATCATTTAGCCCCTGTCATTAGCAAATATTTGTATTAACTTTACTTTCAATTTGAAGTTTCAATCGTTTTTTGCTTTTCGTCTTTCATTTAATTACTTGACAATTAACAATGCAAATTGCACGAAAACGCCACCTGGCGGCGCCGGTGGCGGTCATTGAACGGTTAGTCGACACGCTATTTTTAACAATAGTAACAAGAAACAACAACAACAACAACAGCAACAACAACAACAACAACGCAGATTACCAAAATACCTTTGTGCATTATTCAACATATGTAGACAAATATTTTGTTGTTTTGCACAAACGTTTCTTGTTGTTTGTTTGTTGGCTGTTGTTGCTGTAATAATAACGTGTTAGATTTTCACGCAAAGCATTTTGAATATTTATCGCGGTTGCAGCTAAGACCGCCCACAATAAGCCAAGTTAGAGATAGCCAGACAGACAGATAGACAGACAAGTGCTGCTAATTATAATGCATGGCAAATGTTTTACAACTTTTGTTTGGCTAATTTAGGGGTAACTACAACAATAACAACAACAATAACGAACAACAATAACGAACAACAACAACAGCTAAAGGCCAAAAAACGGGCAGGCGCTTTTTATAAACTTGGCCTAGGCACGCGATGACCGCGAATTTGGTGGCCAAAGGCAAACTTTGCATGTTAGAAGACCATAAAAACAGAAACGACAATGTTGACAAGAGTTTTCCAGACAAAGAGAGAGAAAGAGAGAGATAGACATTTGCATACAGTTATGTGTGTTTGTTGGTTTGTCTAGCTTGCCACAAATATGAGGCAGCTGTTCCTGTTTCTATTCCTTTTGGCCGTTTGGGCTTCGCTTTCGTTTTACGATTAAGTAATTGTGATGCAAATTGAGAGCATGCTGAAAGGATGCAGTCAAATTTGCATAATAGAAAGTTTCCTTTTGGGGGTGCTTAGCAAACTATTAAGTCTGAAACTTAAACTAAAAAACATGTAACATTCTTTTGCATTATTCTAACTTCATTCTGCTTACTTAATTAAAGTTTTCCTTAACTTAAATTTCAATCATTAAAGTTTATATCAAGTTTCTTTACACATTTTCTATTTTCAAAGCTTCAGCTCAACTTTAAGGCAAGCTTAACCCCATTTAGTTCTGTGTATATCTACCTTTCTCATGTTCATATTTATGTCTTACCCAACTCCCCATGCAATTCAACTCCATTGACCGAAATATCATCCTATAATAATGCACAAGGCATACTTAGAGCAGAGTAGTCTAAGAGCTGAGCTACTTTCAAATTTCCCATAGTTTAGCTTACATTATCCATATGTATGAAATAAGATCTGCGTGTCTGTCTGTGTGTGCTCAGGTATTTCTCAAATTAACAATCACGTTGGTGCAACAACATTATGAATCCGTTCGCTGCATCCCCCACACCGCCCACTCATCCAACCACCCACCCACACACCGATCCCCTCAACAGCCCACGCTTGAGAGTTGTGCGTTTTGGAGTTAAGGAAAACTGCGTCGAGGCAACTGACATAATTCCCAGCGGAAAATGTTAATGTGCATTTAACTACAGTTATGTCTCAATTGGCCAGAAACCAGTTTTCCAGCAATAACTAAATAATTAATACGAAAAACTTAAAAAAAAAAAAGAGATGGGGGAAAAACCTTTCCTGCTTGCCATTTCCCAGGCTGGCGAATGCCAAAAAGTTGGTCAGTGAAAATGAATTTCCTTTTTGGGCTTGACGTGCAAGAAAAAAGGGTACCAAAAAAAATAAATGTTAAAGTTAGGATGCAAATGCCGATAAAATCATTAGAAATCGCAGAATTTTCAGAGTTTCTCTCTCTCTCGGCACACCTACGGCTTCCTCTTCTCCCATTGTTTGCCCCTCTTTTTATGTATGTGTCGTGTTTGCCCACGCAGCGGCCTAATGGAGACTTTAAAATGAATGCGGCGCCGACAGCCATCAAGTGATCTGCACACCCCTCACCAGCCCAACACCCCTCCTGCCCGGCCTGCACTATTTTTTATGTGGCGCTTCAATTGTGTTTAATAGTCACTTCCCCCTGTGAATAGTTTATGGTTTCTGGACTATTTTTTCTACTACTAAGATAAATGTTTTCTATTCTTACGAAACACATTAGAATTTAAAAACTTTAGAATTCAATAATGGAAATCTTGGCATGAAGAAAGCTACAATCTTTTGTTTCAGAAATTTACTTTCTTAATACCAAAATCAGATGAATCGTAATCGGAGATTCTCTACATTTCACGTATAAACTGATCTGAAAATCTACAGAGCTGAATGTCGAAAAATATATTCAAACAGTTCACACAAACATGCAGTCCATTCCATCGATTAATAACCTCCACCGATCTAAATATATCGATTTTTGTTGACTTTAATTTAGCCTATTCTAATCATATCTGAAAGTTGACAACTGAGTACAGGGTAACTGCTAGTCGTGCACTCCATACTCTGCGCACTTTTACATGTTTTTATTTATGCGGCCTGCCACCATTGGGGGGCCCACTCCATTGAGCTCATTGAGTGCACGCACGCTTCCCCAAAGACACACACACACACACACAACAACAACAACTCGCTTGCGGGCATCTGTCTCTTTATCATGGAGCACCCCCTCCCCTCCCCTACTCTTCTACTGCACAAGTTGCAATTAAAACGCGTGCAGTTTCCCCCTTGTAAAATGGCAGTGGAGCGTGGAGTGGTGGCGTCCACTTCCAAGACCACGATCTCTGCTCCACGCTCCACGCTCCACACTCGACTATCTCGAGTTGGCTCGTTAAATGCTGCGATTTGATTTACGATTCGATTGCCAACTGCCCTCCACCCACCGCCCACCACCACCACCACCCTTTCCTTTCAATTAAAGTTTGCTTTTTTCTTGTGTTACCCAATATCATTTCATATTTCAATAAACGAGTCAAAAACACACACATAACTCTCAGGGTCGTTCCGTTTGGCGTCCAGTCCAAACGCACTTGGCACGCAATTAGCATATGAATATTTTTTTTTATTTCGGTTTCTGTTTGTTTCTTCGCTTCTTTTTTTCTCAAAGCTCTGCCAAATGTCGTTTGAAATGGTTTATTAGTTGTCCATTTTAATGGGCTTGGCTTTCAAAAACCAGAAAAAAAACAAACAGAAACCGAAACAAGACACGCACAGACTCAGCTTGCAGTGAGATTCTTACGTGGTGAGGCCAGAAACCGGCAAGCACCTTGCCTTCGGGCCATCTAGACTCCATGGTTGACCTTAGCTGTTAAGCGGTTTAATGAGTTGTAGATCGTTCTTATAGTATGTAATCTGATACGAATGAATCAAATACGGTAGCCCCTCAAAAGTAACGCCAATTTAGGTAGACTTAATTGTCGTTTTATATATTTCCTTTAAAATGATGTCATTGTGTCATGAATGAGTACCAAAATATCATGTGTATCTCAGTCGATTGCCATCTGTACTCTAACACATTAGGTGTACTTGTAATAGCACCGGAACCGGTACAGCAACTTTACAGATTGAAGTTGAGAACCACTACCGAAACTCAACATTTGTTACAAGAACCGATTCTATCAGTACATTTAATGTAATTACAGATGTGAATGACAAACACAATTCATAACCCTTCCAGAACCCTTTCACTTTAGGGAATACCCTTTGGTTTGGCACCCTGCCGAGTACATCTACGATAAGCATAAGATAAGACTTATCGTACAGTTAAAAATAAAATACTTATGATAAACAGCAGGTTTACTTATAGTACATGCATGACATTTCCTTCGATACTCGATTGATTTCTCTATCAATCCACTGCTTCAGCACCTGCTTGGACTCCAGATAAAACCCATTCATCAAAACCTCGTGCTAAAGTGAGCACGTCAGACTGCCTGTCAGTCCGCCAAGTCACATTTCTCAACTCACGCTGATAAAGTATATAGTAACCCAACTTTCCAATGACCCAATTTAACGGAGAGTGCAACTTCAACGCGTACCTTGGCTTATCTTGCTGCGAAACCAACACACACTTGTCTTTTTGTTAACCCATTTCCATTCCAGGCCAAGAGACACGCACGAATAACTTAGCCCTTTTTGGGAAAGATAAAGAGAGAGAGCGAGAGAGAGAGAGGGTGGAGAGTTGACACATTAATCTCTTTAATTGCTCCACACGCAACTCGAGAGACTTGCTAAGTAAAGAAAAAAGAGTCAAAAGGTCTCACAAGCAACAGCTATTAATTGAAGCGAGCGACGCAAATTAATTTCATGTTATCTCTGATCAAATCAAAATAAAATGCGCCGTTGCATCATTAACACTTTGCCAGGCCAAGCCACAAAGATCTCGCTCGAAATGATGTATGTGTAACCGAGCGCGTGAAATCAAATTTAGATCATGAATTTGATTAAAGAAAAACCTATAAACACTTGTATTCTAACTAGATTAAAAATGTGTAATGGGGTATAATGAAATGATGCAAAAGTATGTAGCAGGCAGCGGTAGAATACATAAATATATTTTCAATCAGGATCATCAGGCGAGTGGGTTTAGCCTTGTCAAATTCGGAATATAGGTTCTTAAACACCTTACGCAGATCAAGTTCAATACATTTTATCGACAAATGTCGCTATTAATCGATTTCCGATAACAAAAAGAAAACATAACTGTGAAGATATATCATTCCCTGCCATATTATTGATCAACTGTAAAAATTGCATTAGATCAGATGAAAAACACAGATTTTGTCTGTTCATATTGACCTTCTAAGTATTTAAAAGGGTATCTGCTAGTCGAGCTCACTCACCTAGAGTATTCGATAGTGTTGTTTTACATGTAAATTTCATTTACCTTTGTTTGGCTCCTTTCCATTTAAGGCTGGAACACTTCTTGTTCAAGAAAAACAAAAACCCCCGCCGGTATCACAATAAACAAAATCCGATGACTGCACATTAATCGATCTAACAAAATAGAAAGCTATATATTGATATAACAACAACAACAACAACAACAATCTATCACACAATCGAATTGAGTAATTAAAACCATGCAACTGTCACCTTCTTGAGCTCAAATGAAGTTCTAATTGAAAGCGGAGGGCGGAGCTCGAATTTCCAGCTGTTCACCTATGACCGTTAGATAAACATCACAAACCAGCATATGCCGTGCGTGTGTGTGTGTGTGTGTGTAAATAACGGTTGAAATTGTATCCATGACTGCATGATGCACGCATTCACGCCCCAAACCTACAACGACTCCCTCCACAAGCACACAAAAATTGCTGAATAATGGCCACGCCCCAAAGACTGGCAGGCGAACATATTAAAGCGTGTAATTAGTTTTGGATAGATACGATACGATATGCAGGCATGAAGGGGGGGGGAGTTGAGTGGGGGGGAGGGACTGGAAAAACTCAGCATGGTGCAGTTTTTCCTCTTGATTGACTGACAGCCGACATTGTCAGTTGCCTGCAGCTAAAGTTAGAGTGCTGGCATAGGAATCATAGTCGGAGGTCAAGTGCAGGCATAAAGTCTGGAATGGTTTCTGCTTTAAGGCTCTCTCTCTCTCTCTCCTTCTCTCCCTTCTCCCACTCTGTCTCTCTCTTGCTGTCTCCTTCACTCATTGTTGTTGGCATTGTCATAGCGATATTCAATATGCACTTGAAAATAATGAAAGACAGCCCTGAAGAAAGACAGCGCCAAGTGCAGTGCCAAGTTTATATTCATTTGCCTCATGCCTCTTGCCTCTTGCCACGCGTTTTGTAGTTTCCGCATTGCATTTAATTTATTTACAATGCTGCATGCAAAGTCAAAATCAATAATAATTAGTTGGTAATTTATGCAGACTGTCTAATGGAGTTAGCTTGAGACGGTCGTAAACTGTTGACTGATTTTAAGTGCAAGCCAATTTATTGTCTGCCAGAGGCAAGAAAGAAGCTAAAGCAAAGTATTTTACTCTGTCCGACATCAGAAACGTCACTTTGTATAATAACTATTAAAAAACTAA
This sequence comes from Drosophila conformis, assembly GCA_035041375.1. Classification (NCBI taxonomy): domain Eukaryota; kingdom Metazoa; phylum Arthropoda; class Insecta; order Diptera; family Drosophilidae; genus Drosophila; species Drosophila conformis. Next base: position 230,587 of record JAWNLE010000395.1, read on the forward strand.
AGAACCTAAGAATAAGAATTGCGATTAAAGAAGCTCCACAATCAAATGCTCTTCAATCAATGTCAATCTTTAGACGCAAGCTATTAAGTTGTTAGTGTGACGCAGTTAATCTTAACGTGGCAGTTATCCAATATGTTTTCAAATGTTCTTTAAGGAATGCAGCACACTTTCTTCTTCTTCTTCTTCTTTTGCAGCATTTACTTTTTTAATCCCACACAAACATTCCAGCCATATTTAAGCAAACTTGAAAACATTTATCAATCAAGCTTAGCAATTATTGTTGCCATACAACGCACACCCTCGGGAAAAACACGACTCTCCCCTTGCCCACCCACCCTCTCCCGCTTGTTCTACAAAGCAATTTTAATGCCTTTATTTATTCATTGCTTAGCAATCCCAAAATGCATTTGCCTGCCACCAGAAACACTCAGTCAGTCCGTCCCCCTCCCCACCCCCAATTCAATTCTCACATATGCCCAAATTGGGCAACATTTTGTCAGAGGCAAAGAACTAGAAACTGTAATAAATGCGGGCTCCATTTTGGGTTTAATTTTTGTACGCCCCCAACATTAAGGTTGCTGTTCATAATTTGATTTTGAATGTTTTCTTTTTTAATGCTTTGTTTATTTCTTGGCAACTAATTGAATTCACATAAGTGTTCTTTGGCGCCATTTATTCTGTTGTAGTTATGATGTCATCATGTCTGGCTGGCTGACTGGCTGTCTGGCCGGCTGGCAGTCTGTTTTTTATTTGGGTTCATTCCCACAACGTGACTCTAATGGGAGTGGCGCTCATGTAACCAAATCCTTAGCCAAAATCACAACTGCAGACACAACTCGGTATTAAATTGTATTAGCAAATTTATTGCATTTGTTTACAGACATGACAACATTTGCAATTGCAACGCAACGAGGGAGATTTTGGGTAAGGGGAGTCAGTCGTCAAGATTTGACTGAGAAACCACGCACTCGTGGAAACCAGCTGGAAGCAGTCAACACACCCACCATAAATAGTCAGAGATTGTGGAGAGGTGAGCATTTAAACGGCGACAGCTTGACAGAAATGTCAAATTGGCAGGCAAAACAACAGTTACCACAAATTTTGAATGAATTACTGACAATTAGAGGGGTGGGGGGGACTAATGAATGAATCAGTGAGTGTGAGTGAGTGAGTGTGTGTGAGTGCGAGTGAGTGTGCCAGTGAGTGTGTCTAACGTACTTTTTGTGGCCTATGCAAATGAGGCAAGTTTAGTCGATTGCAAATGCAATTGGCAAACAAGGAAGCAAAACGGCTGCCTGTCAATTGAAAATGAAGGAGACGCCGTCGCCGGCAGCAGCAGCAGCAGCAGCAAAAAAAGGTGGAGCAAAATAAACAATGCTGCTTGGGAGATGCCGCCAGCGAGGCGCCACACAGCTCACAGCAATGAGAGTTTCGACAACTCCACTACTAACTGTAACTCTATTATCATAGCCTGGCAGAGGGTATGATCATTTTCTCGTCAAGTTTGTAATGGATTAATATATATATATATAGATATATATATATTTTTGATCAGCTTTACTAGTCGAGTCAATATAGCCATATTCATCTAGGAGTCTGTTTCTCTGCGCAGCAGTATCTTTCATTAGCTTACTTGATGAAACTCGGTCCACATTCGATTTTTTTGAGCTGAAGACAGTAAATATGCCGGAATACGCTGGATCGTATCACTATATCATATATCATATATCATCTATCAAATATATAGTTGTCACAGCAACAATCACTTGAAAGATGAGTTCTTGATTTAACTACTTTTTTGTTTATCAGGATATTCTAACTAAACTGAACAAGTTTGGACACAGAATCGCTTTAACATATTCTATAGGAACAATATACTCCAAATTCAGACTCCGATCTGCAAGGGTATTCCATTTTCAGCATGCCTAAAATAGTCTTTCTTAATTATTTACATTATTTGTTTTTTTTTATTTTTCTCCAACTTGCACAGAAATTAATGAAAATGCCAATGGCAAATGACATTAAACTAATGAATTGATAGCTGATTGCCAGTCTTTAAGCCAGTCTTTAAGCCAGTCTCTAAGTCAGTTTGCTTGACCAATGAGCTGTACCGTAATTAGAAGCACATACACACACCAGACAGACACACACACATACTCGCACACGTGTATGTGAGTAAAGAAGACCCCGAACGTGTGCTGATGACCTTTCCATTTTAGCCGCAACGAATTGATAAACGTTGCAACATTGAGAGTTGTGTTAGCCGAGGAGAGCTCTATTTGAGCGCGACCCCCTTAATGAGATCTCATTAATATGATAAAGACAATCAAATTATGTTTCTTCGTCTGGGGCAACATGATAAATGAGCCTTGATGCGGGCCACCAAACAATTTGTAGCGCTCTGTGTGCGTAAATCGCTTTGAAGTTAAATGAATGCGATCAAAACATTGAAAGATCCGCGGCGGAAATGATGATCGATGTTTTCTTGCAGACTCAGTGAATTGAAGAACTCTGTGGAGCTGATAGCACTCATGACATTTATTGATTGACAGCGGCTATAATATAAACAAGAAAAGTTTTTTACGATTGGCTTTTGCTTTTTAAGTCAGCTTTATTTCGTTTTGGGTCTTTCGTCACATTACTTATCGAGTCCCGCAATGGGCTTCATGGCAATCACACACTCCTCGCCACAAGCAGCCAGCACCGTGCACAACAGATCTTTGCCATCGCCAAATTCGAGACGAATGCCAGCGCCCAATTCACCATCGGGCACCTTGAGATCCTCACGAATATCACCATTGTCGGACATGAGGGTGACAAAGCCATCATCACTGATATCAGTCAGCTGATAATCCTCGCGCTTCACATGCGGCACATCCATATTATGGGTGGAGGGACAAATGTCCTCGTATTTCTTCTGTGTGAATATATCGATGCCAACGAGATGGACTTTGGCATGGCCGTGCTTGCCCGTCTTCGAGGTGGACATGTCCACAATCTTGCAGGGACGTCCCTTGAGCATCACATTTCCATTCTTGCGCAGCGCCGAGCATTGCATCGGATATGTTTTCGATGCACCAGAGTCGACGGCATCAAATTGCATCTCATCATCGTCGGCCATTGATAAGAAAAAAAAGTGTATTTAAATCTTTTCAATGTTTACGATAAACAAAATTTGTGAACAATTTTTCGTTGGTCAGTTCTGTGTATTTGACACTGAACTGAATTGAAAGTCGGCTTTCCAGCATATAGACATCAAAGACAGCGTCAACTTGGTTCCAATTTTATATCCATTTCCATTTCCTTTTTTCCCCCAGTCAAAATTTAAGTAGCCTCAAATCATAAGCGGATTTTGGAAATGGAAATGGAAAAGTGGGTAAAACTCCCACAATACGAAATTAATATGCAATCGCCTAACTGCACCACAATTTATGCTTCCTATACACCAAACTTGGTCAGAAGAGCTTAGCCAATCTACATACAATAATCATTTGATTATCATAAGATAGTCATACGTATATCCGGTATCCACTGCGATTGCACATTTCGTCATTTGCACAGCGAACGTGAGCATAATTAACAATCGGCGATCGAGCGGATTAAACACGCTCAGAGACTTAATGTCGACTTTAGTCTAGTGCTTAAGTTGTAAATTAGTCTTGGAAAGTTGAAATTAACGATTTGAAATAAGAATGTTCTTGTCGAAAAGAAAGCTCGACATCTTGAAGCGGCTTAATTTTGTATATATGAATATCTGACTATTCTTCGATCTTGATGAATATTTGACAGAAATCTATAATAGCTCTGAGTATTTACATACCAGATTACAAAGATATATCTTAAAACGATACATGATATATATAAATTATTGATAAGAGAGAGTTTACAGCCCAAGTTTAAAGTCTTTAGCTCTCATAATTTCTGAGTTTGGCTTATTTGTACGGAAGGAAATATATATAGATGGCTAAATCGACTTGGAAGTGATTGCTGATGAAGAATATATATCGTCTAGAGGTCAGAGCTGCTTCCACACACATTTGCACAAGTTCATTATACCATTTTTAGACATTTTCAAGGGGTCTTCAATCCCTTTAGTGGATTTAAGTCCTATTCTTCGCTCGACTCCTGCATAAATACCAAACATGATCAGGTTTTTTCTCTTTGTGGGCGGTGTACACAAAGTGGCACAAAGGGGTGTAACGCATTTCGCTGTTGCAATCAACGGCACTTTACGCACCTGCAACATCAACAACGAACGCACTGCCTTGGGGCAAACACACACTCCACGCACACAGCAGCAGCAGCCACCGAATGTGGGCCAATGGCGCTGACCAAGTTAGTCGTCCACTTTGGTAATTAAAGTCATGGAAATCAGTGCGCAAGGTGTGCATAAGAAATGTGCAACGAGAAGCGAAAAAAATGTGCGAGGGAGAGTGAGAAGGAGAGAGTTCAACACTAGGCGCCACCAAGCCATGCCCGCATGAGTGAAGAATTTCCTGGTAGCGCTGCAGGTTTAGATCTGTTTATCTGTTTAGATACCCAAAATAAGGTGTGTCCAAATCTCTTATGCGACCTAATTTCATACGCACATGTTTAAGTCTCCTTTGATGTACGAGGCAATCAAACAAATTGTTTACTGTGTTGCAATCACACGCCTTCACATAATATTTAGTTATGTTTGCCAGAGATATTCATCTGGTTTACGTACCTGAAAGTAAAGAGAGAACTTTTTATTAATAAAGAATTGGATTTCTTGAGAACAGTATGTTAAGATTCTCTGCACTCACAATAAATTCAATTAAAGTTCCCCATTTCGTAGTCTTTGCCACTTTGCAGCTGCACCAACACTGCTCCTAGTTGCATTTTCAAAATTCTGTTGCTATTATCTGCAAAAGCTTTCCCTCTACGACTCGCGTAAATCAAGTTGAGACCCAACCCAAAAAGAAACACCACTTAACCTCCATTGCTTCTAATGTCAATTGCTTTCCGCCGTTATTTTCGCAGCATAATAAACAAAGTCAAAATGTAAACATAAATTGAGCTTAAACATTTGCAAAAACTTTTTGACGTATTGCCTAAAAAAGCGTCTGTCCGTCCGTCTGTCTGTCAGTTTGTCAGTGGTGCAGTGGCTTAGCTTGTTGCTGCTGCTGATTCAGTGGCTCCAATTGTGTATACACATTTAAGTGTGCGAGATTTGATGGCTTAAATGCTAAATTGCTTAACTGTTTTTCAAGTGCTGCGACATTAATTCACAGTCTTGTCAATACACACACAAATATCTAATGATATATATATATATATATCGCTTAGACGAGAACATGAAAACTCATTAAAACATGCTGCAGATAAGCGCAAAAAAAGAGAAACAACTTAAACACAAAACAGCAACAAGCCATAACAACAAACAGGCAATATGAGTTGGCTATAATTCAGTTGCCAGCAACAGCCACTCACAAATACACTCAAAACGTGACACAGTCAACAATTTATTGACACTTTACAAAAAAAACACTTGGCCAATTTGTATACTCTACTGCTAGCTAAAAAGGGGTTAAGTGAGTATTTATTCAATTTATACGATGCAAATAAAAAATACTTGTTAAGTCAGATTAAACTTTGCCACCAGCAATAATCAATCTTTAAAATATCTATTTAAAGAAATGTCAGCTGTAAATATGATTAATTGAGGGATATACCTATGAAATATGTCCAAACAACATTCGATTGACTCAATCAGTTTAAAAATAAATTAAAGTAGTTATCAAACTATAATATATATTGTATATGTACTTGTCAGCAATCTGATCTAATCGCTAAATTTTATGGAAACTTAATTAAGTTGCTTCTTTCAAGGAATTGAACTATCTTATCTGTCGAAACGATATAATTTATTTATTATTATTTGAGCAACAGAGAATACCTTGATAATGTCTGGCATAGAATTGATTTCTTTCAACTTATATTATTCATGGCATGAAATCATTTCTATTGCTACAGTTCAATAGGGTAAGCATGTTGCTGCATACACTTTTTCTTCAGGTTGTTGTCGCCTTTTTGCTGCCTGTACACATTGTGGCAAAAGCGGGCGACACGTTCTCAAAAGTCGGCTGACGGATTGATGTGGCTTCGCGAGGCTTACGACAGCAACGCTTTATGAGACCATGTGTGAACGGCTCTAGCAAATGTTCTGCCAAAGTGAGTCACCACCAATGTTTGTCACTTATCAACGACGCACACACACCCCTTACGCCACGCCCCCTCTGATGACCAATACGCGCTCAATGGCCGAATGAGCACAAAATTGAACCGCATTCAGCACGCAGCGAAACTGAAACCAAAAACAGAACAAAAAGAAAACAAATGCAGCAACTGCAATGGTAAGTAAGAGTACTTGGGCAGAGAGTGATCGACTAGCAGATGCCCTAGAAACAATCTTTTCTGCGAAGTGACAGTAGAAATTAACTTGAACCTATTTTGTACAATTTAAATTCCCACTTTTTTATTGTGTTCTATTTGATAACATTCCCTTGCTCAACTTGCAAATACCCACCCATTTGAATAGTTTACAGGGTATCCCAAAACAGCTATCAATAGAGCAACGCAGAGGTGGCAAAAAAAAACCACGAAGACTGACAGAGACGCTTCGTCGTCGTCCCTGAAATAATATCGATTTCGCTGTTGGACTTTGTCTGCCTGCTGCTGACTTCTGGCTCTTCTTCTTCTTATTTTTCTTCTTGATTGCTGTTGTTGTTGTTATAGTTGTTGTGCTTGTTCCGATTGCCGCTTTGAGCACTAAGAAGGCATTCACCTCATTTCCTGGACATGCGATAAAGTGGACAGGCAGGCAGCTGCTGCTGCTGCTGCTGCTGACCAGTCTCACTCCCCATACTCCATACTTCCCATACACATTTCCAATTCCAATTCCAATAGCCGGCCTCACCTAACTGCAGATAGCCCGAGGGCGTTGCCAGACCACAGGGAGAGAGAGAAGAGCGCACAGATATAGTGCGAGAGTGAGAGAGACAGTCTGTTGCGGTTACAGATCATTGCATAATCAAGCGTCATTGTGCGGCAACTGCAATGCTTATCTTAATATCAATCTGACTGATGACTGATGATGCTAGGATGCCTTTTTACTTTCCTTCTTTGCACACTTATTCACAAGCGAATCTTTTCAATTGATCACTCCTCGGGAGTGTGGAGCGCGGGGGGGAAGTGCTCAGATTTATCTCATTACATGCGATTCATGATAAATGAAAGTTCCTTCATGGCAAGTATAAATATCAATTTCAGAATGCAATTTAAAGGGAGTAGCATCATTAATATTTACCTATTTTTTTTATCAGAGATTTAAGATTAAACAATTAAAATAATCCATAAATCAGCTGACTAGCATAATGATCTTAGCTTTAGAATGCTGTGAAAAGGAATCTCTAATCAATTTAGCCAAAACTTTGAGAATTCTACTCAAGTCGTAGAAAAACTAGCATAGCTAAAATCAAATCTTCTCGTAGCGATTTAAGTACTTTTTTCTTTCGACTATATTATTTAGATGTCTTATATAAGCACAGATTATATAAATTACTTAAAATCGTTGATCTACACTTGTAATTTGAGATTAAAAGAGAGATTGTCAAAGAGGAAAATCTAAATAGTTCTAAGGAGCTATAAATTAACACTAAATTTATATATATATATTTCATACATTTTTCTAATTGACGATCTAAAAAGTAAAGTGCTCTACAGAGCTATAAATTATTAAAGATCATTAATCAACACTTTATATTCAACTATAACTATATCATTAATGAAATGTAATTCTTGTTTGCAACCTTTGCTAACTAATCTCACTTATTATGAGTCTGAAAACGATGAACTACTTAAGATCGTTAATCAGCAATTCAACATTAGTCATCTTTCACTGATTGCTTGAACTTTGACTATATCATTATAGAGCAACATTTTGCAACCAAGTTCAGCAAATGCGAATCTAAAAACTAAAGATCTGCTCAAGTGGGAACCATTTTAATTTATACGCAACTCTCGCATCATCATCAAAGATTCTGCTGTCACCTCTTACTTGTTGGGAAAAATGGAAAAATGAGCCCACCTTTCTTTTCCCATTCCTGATAAGTGTCTATAATCAACTTGTCCATAGCTAGCATTATCGACGATCTAATCCCCCAATGCCATTCAATTATCTGTGTGTATAAGTGTGTGTGTGTAAGAGATGAGGCCAGGCCAACAGGATAATCAAAATCAGTTAGCACATAATAACTGCGAAGTGCTCAAAACTTAAGCAGGCAACTGAAGACTCATTCTCTGGGGGCATGATGTCGATGATGATTAGCGGCATCATAAATTGTGCGCTTTATCTATGCGGCATGATCAGTAGTCGCAGTCAGTAGTCACAAGTCGTTGTCGCTGTAGTTGTCGTGGTCGTTGTTGTCGTAGCAGTCATTGCTTGTTTTCAATGGCAACATAAAAATTTGTTGCGTAACGGTTCTTAAGCCACCCAGTGGAGAGTTTTTCCATTTTCCAGCCACCAGCCAGCTTGGTCGTAAATGGCCAGCGCTAATTGCTTTGCTCAGCAGTTCCTTGGGGCTGTAGTTTTTCTTTATGTTTTCATGCTGCACTTGGCCACATTTTATTTTATGGCCAAAAGCGCTGGCCAAATGCAAATATCAAATATCTTGGAATATGCGATAATTCCAGTGATTCCTGTTTACCCCACAGCGCGAGGAGGGATGGACAATAGCCGATTTATCGATTGCTTCGATTGCTGGCTCGTTAAATGGCCTGGGCTGGCCCTGCGCCTGCGGCCAACACTTTTTTTTGTTGGTTTTTTGGAAAGTCAGTGGGGATTGCATAAGTAGGACACAAAACGAGGCATGCAACCTGCCTTCCTTTGGATTTGGGTTACACTTTCTCGCACTGCTCCTCGGCGCATAATTTATGCTCAAGAACTTTTGATTTTATGTTCACAATTCGGCTGTTGACCCAATTTACACGCTTCATTGGCATCCCATCAGACAGTGGGCGGTGTTTCGCCCCACTCAAGTCAAAAATGTTCAATTTAAATGTCAGAAAATGTCACACGAATCCAAGTTAGCGGCTGTTTTATGTGTGCCCCCTTTGCCCCCTGGGTGCATAAGTCCCTCTGGCTCCCCCTCACACTGTGCTGCAACTTGGCTTGATTTAGTGCTGGCCAAAAATGTGTGAACAAATGTGTCTTGTGTTTATTTTTTTTTGAAGCTGCTAAAAGCAACACGTTGAAAAAATGTCTTTAAATTCTTTTGACTTGGTTTTCGATTTTTTCGACTGGTTTTCGATTTTTCAGGGTGTGGCGGTTCTTTTTTTTTTCCCCCCCCATAAAGGTCTTGTAATTGAATTTGAAAATAAAGTGCTGAGTAATTGCAAATGTTGCGCACAAGAGCAGAGCTCAAACAGCATTAGCAATTTGAGTGTTGATGTGCCAACAAATAATTTGGAAATATATATATAGTGAAATATAGTAATGGGATCATAGACGGTATTTTTATGGGATGACGTCGTTGAAAGTGGGTACATATGGCTAAAATGTAGTTGTGTAAAGAGGTATGCAACAGGCGAGAGGAAACAGCTCCGATTCGATAAACTATATATATTCTTGATCAGCATCAATAGTCGAGGGGATCTTGCCATGAAACTTCGAATTTGTAATAAAGTTAAGTTCCTTTCTTTTCAGTTAACTGCTGGCGCTAAGGAAGGAAAATGGAAAATGGCTATAACGAATTAGCTGTTCTTGTGCATCTATATCTATATACTATATGGAATCTGAGATATCTCCAACAATGCCAACTTTATAACAATCCCCGCCAGGCTTGAGCTGTATTTTCGCCCCGATTTATGACTTTGCCATGAGGCTTTCCATATTTGCATATCAGGATTTAGAGTGCAATTTTGATCCTTGCCTTGCCTCGTCTGAATCAGTTGCAATCCATTTTCTATAGCCAAAGTTTTGGCCACGATGATTGAATGCCTCATTTAGATGATTTATGGACTGTGAATGGTGGGTGAAAAATTGTAATTTTGCTTGTGCTCTGGACAAACCATCGTTAAAAGGATAATCACCGTATAAAAAAATGAATGTTAAACCCTCGCAGCAGACACACACTCGCAACACATTGTATACACCTGTACCCCTGCCACATTTGTGCAATTTGTGGCATGACATGCAAACTTTCACATGCCGCGCACAGCCAAATTAACAGCAACAACAACACCAATATAAAACAAAACACCCACTAACAAAATATATATATATATATATATATGTGGATATATGCAACGTATTTATAGTTAGATAAATGTTGGCCTCCAAACGAAAGTGAAGTGAAGAATTGATGGACACCGTCGTGTGGCAAAAGCGATCAGCGACAGTTTTAGTTTCAGTTGCACAGCTCGCAGCTTGCAACTCTAAACGGTAGTTGCACTTAGTAGGAGGCGTGTTGCACGTTCACATGCCACACGAGCAGCAGGCAAACAAATGCGGCGCGCTTTTAATTTATGTTTCTCTCAGCAGCCGAAGGAGCCCCAAATGCGAATCGCCCCCAAATCGATGATTACAATGCCTGCCGCAGCGATAACCAGCCAAGCGTAACGCCCTGTCGCAAAAAAAAAAAGCCAAGGCGTATTCTCCAGGGGCAGCCCCCTGCCATGCCTCCTGTACGATCACTCGATAAGGAGCAGAGCTAGACATGAGCTTAGCTTTTTTTTTGGCCAGGATCTGGCGTTCATTTGTTATCGCTTTGGTGGCGTCTCTCGTCGTCGTCTGATTTGCTTAATTGCATAAATTTTTATTTGCTCCGATGGCCGATGGTGCATGCGATATGCAAATGACTTCAAAAGCTTGCACAGCCCACGGGCAGCTGCCGAAAAAAAACGAAAAAAAAAAGCGAAACCCAAACTAGCGAAAAGTCGCGCATTAAATCACACACAGAAACTGTAGCAGCAACCAGAGCAGCAGCAGCAGCAGCCGCAGCAGCAGACTCCTTAGCCAGGTCCAAACCCAGAGCAAGACCAAGACCAAAACCCAGACGTCATCTATGAGACGATGCCAAACTAGCGACTTTCGCTGCCTTTGAAATGCCAGCAAAACTGCAACAATAACAACAACAATGAAAAACGTAGGAGTATGAGCTAGAAAATAGTTTAGGCCAACAAAACTGTTGGCGATAATACACTAGAAAATCGATAAAGCAGGCGCGATGTATTGGTATATATATTGGATAGAGAATACAACAATTGGAAAACTCTTTCCCCTCTGGTCAGCTTGTGATATCGATAAAAACCAGGAACTAAACCCGAAACGTATTTCAGTTCCTGTTCCGGTACATAAAGTGTAAAAGTTCCGTTACATTTTTTGAATTGAAAATCGCTTCCCGTAACTGGTTCTTTCAAAAATTGTTAATTATCGGTTACGGCTCTAAATTTTAATCGGCCAAGTTGCAATTGCGATGTTTGTTTCAGTTTGATGTGATGGAACTAATTGATAACAGATTTGTTTACTTATAAAGAAAGACTCTCGATTATTATGGTATATCTAGTAACTTTAGTTAGTTATCTAACTGATCTAGTAAGTTTTTCCAACCAATACCAAACTTGAACTCTCAATTTATAGCCACCCTTTGTTTTCAGTGTAATATAAATGAAATGGAAATCTAAGCCGGGCACACAAAGAAATTCTTCATGTTCATAGCTGCTGCTGCTGTTGCTGCTGCTGCTGCTGTTGCGGATGCTGCGTGTGAATAACAGCAACAGCAACAAGCACAACAACAATTGTCTTGTTAGCCCGGCTAAAACTTACGCTTTGCTTTTGTTAACAAAATTTGACATTCAACATTTTGGCTATACGAGTTGCATCCAATGCCAAGCAAACAAAACAAAACAAAACAAAAGCATTTCTGGTTGCAAGTTGGACACGGGTCAGTGGCAATATTAAGATTCGCATTCGCATTCGCATTCATAAACGTCTCACTGTCTCTGTTTTCAAAACCTCTCAAAGGTCATTTTGGTGGCGACTTTTACTTTTTTTTTTTTTTTATTTATTTTTACTTTTTTTTTTGGGCTTTGCATTTTGGCGAGGATTTCGTTTTGTGGCCAACACTTTGTTATGTAAAAGAAATGGAAAGTTCATGTTTGCCGCAGCAATTTGTGCAAATTGCCAAATTATTAATTTTACTTGATTATCCCTAGATGTGTGGATCCCTTTCGTTATCTTCAAGTGCTACAATTGAATCATTGTGTTTATGTGGTCAAAATTAGAGTAACTGTATGGCAAATGAGCCAAGGCCATTAGAAATCTAATCTAGGCATGGGTTTAACTTCCTGTTGCCATAACTTACTTAAAACTGATCAGATTTGGCCATTTACAATAATTAATGTAAAATAATCCCATTTGGAGATTGGTGTAAACTTCCCACAGGCATAAACTCTGTCAAAAGTGATCCGATTTCGCAGAACTAACGCTTCTTAGTCATGACTTGAGTCATAAAATAATACTGCATTCAAAATTGGAGACGAGATTCCGATTCGAAATTCTACCACATAATTTGGTCATAAATTTGTTCCCCTTTAAAGATGTGCACCAATATTTGATCACTTTCCCAGACACTTACTTACAAACTCGCACTTAAAGCGGCATAAGTAACCAAAACTTGTTTAATTAGTTGGCTCCTGGCAAAGAATTCTTGACAGAAATATTCTCAACTTTTTTCATGATGTCATTCACGGGGTCGGTTGCCCGGTGCATAAATTCCGAAGCCGTTCGCTATGCATTTTATCTCGTGGAATGCGCCGTAAATCAAAACCGAGGCAAAAGACTTGACTTGCTGACTTTACGAAAGAATTGTGGGGAGATCTCCCTCCCCCCCACAATGTGAACCTAAATATTATGCTCATCTTTATCTGCAATTTTGTGTGGCGCACTCGAACTATTTTTAAAACACCCAAGAGGAGGAAGAACAAGAATCAGAATAATAGGCGGCAACTTAATATAAAAGATTTCAAGTTGAGTTGCAGAGGAAGTAAATGTGGTTGCAGAGAAACAGACAGCAAAGAGCAGGCAGCAATTAAAAAGGAGCGCCGATAAAGATGAGGCCAAGAACAAGAACAAGAAATGTCGACGATTATGAGCGAGAAGAAGAAGAAGCAGTTGCAGCAGCGAAGTAGACGCATAAAATGAGCAACGGCGAGGTGATAATAAAAATGGAACACTCCATATTGGCCCCGCCAACTCCCCCCGGTTCCAATGCGCACTGCCATTGCTACACTTGGAGAAATATATATGTAAGAGCTAGTATTTAAAAATACCTGCTGCAATCGAGAGATCTCGATCAAGAATATATACTACTACTAACTAAATAAATATCCTTTGGAATATGGATTAAGAACGCATCACATTTTCTGCGAGTGTAGTTGCTGCTGCAACTACTGCTGGCTGTTTGCTGATGGAAGGGCTTTTGGTTTATTTTTAGACCAACATGCGCTGCAGTTTGCTTTGAAATGTATCCACAAGATGCAACAAGCAGTCAGCTAGGTTAGCTAGCCAAATAATGCCAGGCCCATTCCCAGTCCCAGTCCCAGTCCCAACAGCAGCAACAGCAACAGCAAGAGTAATGTGACAGCGTGCCTAATTCAGAAACAAATACACACACAAACACACACTCGCAGAGATGTGTGTTATATCCCAGCTGAACATTCCCAGATAGAAGATAGAAGACACACCAAAAATAGTTGCACATTCTAAAGATAAGCACTGAAAAATGCAAGTGTCGCCATTGGCTTGGCTCACTTCCAGCCAAGACATTCAAGTGGATGTGGCTGTGGATGTGGATGCCACACGAGTATCTCACAGATGCACAAACACACAGACCATATATATATATATATATATATATATAAATACTCGCAGCTGGCATTTTGGAGTTTTATTAATGATGCCGATTAATGTTTCGAATATTCCGCTAAAGTTAAGGACTTGTTTTCTATGCTTCTCCTCCCCAGGGGACCACATTTTTTTGGGGCCAACTGCAAACATTTCAGACACTAATTGCAACTATTTTTAAACAAAAAGTCTCTTTCTTTTTTATGGCAACAACAAATTTGCGTGTCCCAAATAGTTTTGCATAGCATTTGACAATGGCTAAGTTTGTGTGCTGCTTAGGATTATTTAAATTCCCGACCTCAATAGGCAGTGTTGGTGAACTTCTAGAGCTGTGGTTATTTCCGATTTATTATTATATTAATACGCCATAAGAGGCAGATTATGCATTATGATTAAGCAAATATGATTGTTGAATATATTAAATTATGAAAGAAAATCAACCTCGAATTAAGGCCTTACAAAATTAACAGAAATTAGTTAAAATTAGTCAACTAATGTGCAAAATATCAAATCTAAAACCGCTTTATAAACTGTTTCGTTTTGCAAAACAAGAAAAAAAAAAAAACAAAGCCCTAACCAATGTTCAGCTTATAAAATATATTTCATAAAAAAAAAATTAATTCTAAAGCCGCTTATTGAATAAACCATTCAGAAAAAAAAACAAATTGAGCCGCTCCCCACACCACAGCAACACTTAAGAATGCGTCGCCAACTTTTTGTATAAAATTATGCGAAACTATTCGGACAACAACAAAGAAGCAACGAAAACGTGGTTAAAAAGAGACGGAAAATCATTTGTTAACCGGTTTGAAATTAATTTGAGTTTTCTACATTTCAAGGTTAATTGTGTATGCACAACAAAGGCAGGCAGCGAACAACAAACGTTGACAGCAGCATTATAAATAGGGTCTATTCCGACTCAACTCCAATTTATTCAATTCAATTCGATCCGAAACACATGGAAGATGAGCTCAATTAATTCCAGCTGTTGATTGACTTTGGCAGCCGGCATTTTTTTCAATATATATTGGCTTACAGATCGTTTAGTGCAGCACTTTGCAACACTTGACACAATTTGTAGGCGTGCTTGTCTGCTGCACCCCCTTCACTGTGTGACTCCCACCAAAAAGCAACTGTGCAGACACGCAAGCGGTGAAATTTACGAGAAAAGTCACAAGTGCAGCAGTGGGAAAAAAGTGCAGCTAAGCAAAGCCAACAGCTGATTGCTCTTTGAGAAGCAAAAGTAAGTTCATTTCCTTTCATCATTAACTGTCTGCGAGTATCGATCAACATCGATTTCCGATAGCAATAAAAGGCACAATTAAGTTATGGCCTTCATCTTGTTATACAACATACTTAGACATATCATTGGTCAAATGTAAACTATTATCACCAAATCTAATAAATACCCAAAAGCATCTCCTCGTTGAGCTCACTCGACTAGAGCATTTTATGAATAAACCTTCAAGTAAAATACTTAAACCAATCAATCAACTCCAGCTAAGGATAGTTAGTATGCGATACGTGATTCAACATGCATGACAAATCAAATGCAACCGCCCACAACAGCAAGGGTATTCCCACCACAACAACAACAACAAGACGACACAGTTGCCTGTGCGTGCAAGGCAAAGCATAAAATAAAAAACGAGAAGAAAAAAAAGCGATACGGAAATGCAGATAAAAATACAAAATAAAACCTTTGGAAAATTAATGAGCTGCAAACAATGCGGACATTGTTAGGCGAGATGAGAGGATGAGGAGAGATGGGCGGGAGTTGGGCGGGTTCAATATTTTGACACAAAATGCCAAAAGAGCAGCAGCAATTACAATAACAAAAACGAAAATGAAAATATTCGCAAATGTGAAGTAATAATAAAATCCCTAATGGAAAATAATGTCGAAAGAAAAGTAAAAGTGAAGACCACAAAATGAATTTGGGTAATGAAGATAATGTACATTATTTTTTGATTGTGATGATCTTGATGGGAAGAAGATGATAATGATATAGCAGACATCGATCAAAATCCAAAAGCGAAACGCATTAAAAGCAATCAAAACAAAACGGAAAATGTGTGAAAAATTATTAGTCAGATAAAACAAAGAGCGTGCAACAGAGGTGGGGGGTTAGAGGAAGTCAAAGACTGGTTCACATTTTCCAGTCAACAAAGTTGGGTCAAATATTGCGCCACAAAACAAAGCAGCAGCAGCAGCAACAACAACAACAATAACGGCTGCTAAACGGTTCGCTTTTCATTTTACACCTTCCACGAAATCAACTACACCAGCAACCCCCTCCCAATCCCCGCGCCCTTTATCCAACAAAACGTTGTAAACAAATCAAAAGGAGGTCAAACAATAATCGCACACAACAAATCGGGACTGCAGCCAAAGCAAAAAGCAGAAAACAACAACACAAGTAAGAAGTACAGTTTTGCGCGGCGGGGGAGCTGCCAACTTATCGATAATTGCAAACAATTCTTAAGTGCTGCCATTTGCCAAACAGACGTGGGTGGTGGGGGAGTGAAGTAGAGGGAAGCACTTAACGAAAATTTACTCAAACTGATTTTTCGTTTGATGCTTTCAAATGTAAACAAAATGTTGCTTTTTGTAACGCAATTGCAAGCAGCAAACAAATAAGGGAGAAGAGTGGGAAGGGGGTGGGGGGGAGCTGATTGCTGAGTTTATGTTTATGTAAATGTTGCGGAATTGATTGCTGGACTTAAACAGTTAAGCGAATGTGTAAATTATCAAGAATTGCCCAAGCACAATTCTTAATGAGTCATGCATCGCTACGACCGCCAGCCAGGCAGCCAAGCAATATACAAAAGATATCTCAAATCAGGAATAGTGGGGAAATAATGGGTTAAATGTGATTATAGTGGAAGCTTTATAGTCACAAAAAGAAGCTTTAAAAAAGATGTTTAATTACAAAGAAGAGGGTCAATACAAAATTAAGATTTAAGTATCTGTGGTGTAGATAAAGATAAGCCTGAATGCAGATAATGTAAGAGTCTTTACAACAGATATTATTAGTTCCCTTGGAAACCGATTGATTGCATATTTTAGATATATTAAATATATATAGGATTGATATAGGTACCATAACCACACTAACTCCATGGTGTGGTATATAAACATATATAATATATATAGATTTAGATGTGGTATAGATTATTCCTCTATATTGCATGTTTATTTAGTTATAGAAAACACATGTACTATTTATATATGTTAATTTATTTTAGATTCATTACAGATTGCATTTTCCCAAGAAATACGTTCATTGCATGCACAGCTATATACATTACTATATATACTTTCATTCAACCCGCACACAATTTTCAATTGAAATCCACTTGTAATGCTTATCTAGATACTTTGACCCACATTAAAACTCAGCTTGTTTTCGTCCGAGTTTTTTTTTCTTTTTCAAACTCATTGATTTACGGCTTAAAGTCTTTGAAGTTCTCACGTATCATCTTTTCTCCACACACACACACACACACACACACACAAATATAGATACACGAAATATACCAAAAATACTTATCTTAAACCCATTTCAGTTGCAATTAGTTGCCACTTCCTGTTGCCATAAGAAACTCTCTCCAAAAATTCAATTGATGAACAAAAACGATTAACAGCTGATGAGAAATTCGATTTTTATTTTTGGGCAAGGGGTTAAAACAGGTGTCTCCGCCCACGCCCAAAAGAGTTAAGAGGTTGCCGCCGCTAAAGCCAAAAAAAAAACTCGTTAATTTCTTGGCAATTTTGTGTAATTGCCTTCGGGGCTGAGCACAACGTGCCAGCAACTAATAAGCCATTAACACGCTTATCGAGCCCAAAAGCACAGCCAAGTTTGTTGGGGGGAGGGGGGGGGGGGGCGGAGTTCAGCCAGACACTGAAATTTGGCCACGCACATCAAAGAAATTGTTGTGCATTTTTTTTTTATTTTGGGTCAGTGGGAAAACTATGAATTTCCTCAATTAGAGTTTTCCAGCAAGGCACGACGACCTCGACGAACATAAGGAAATGCAAATAAGAAATTAAAATAAATAAAATTGCTAAGAAATAGACAATAACAGCTAATAAGAAATACAAGTAAAATTCGTTATTTTTATTAACATTTATTTTTAACAACCAAATTTCTGGCTAATAAAAATACCGGTAAGTAGCTATTAAATAGCTAAAAATGGCAACACTGATTGCAGTCTGCAAAAGGTATTCCAGTCGCGCTCTCCCTCTTCGTCGCTCTCTCTCTCTGTCTCTCTTGCACGCTTGGTATTGTTGTTATTGTAGCAATCGCCACAAACGCTAAACGAATCTCTTGTCTGCTGGGTCAGCAGGTCAAAAGCGAGGCGCCCAAAGCGACCAACAACAACAACCCAAAATATATGAAGAAATAAACCATGCCTTAAAAACCGTTAAAAAAAAAAGCGCATAAGAAATTCATCTCTTTGAGATTCTTTTGGAATGTGACTATACACTGGAAGTCGAACTGGAAGTGCTCTCATGCTCCCATTAGAATAGGGCCAAGACAACAACAAGTGTTGGAAGAGTGCAGCACACTTGCGCTGCTCAAGTATCGCTGTCTAGCGGCTGCTGCTGAAGGCATCAATATAAATATACTATGCAAAAACATAAACAAACAAAAAAACTGAAGCGACGCAGTTGGAAAACAAATAGATTGGAAATTGGATGTTATTGTTTTTGTCTCACAAGCATTGCTTATGAAGTGAAGAGATAAGTGTGAAAAGATGTGGGTGAAGAGAGCAGAGTGTGTGCGTGAAGAGAGCACTTAATAGTCTAATCATAACGGGATATGTTATAACAGATAATAAATCTGAATTTTATTTGCTTGTAATGAAAATGCATAGTCAATATAAAGAAAAAATGCATAATGTCCTTGAAAGTATTGTCACATAAATAATGTAAAATATTATCGTGTTGCTTTTCTTTCACTTTCTTTTGTTTTTCATGAATATTTGATTACATTAACGTTTATATCAATCGCTGCTTCAATTGCTTTGTTGCCCACGCAGTGTTTGCAGCTGATATCAATCGATAGACACACACAGACACATTCACAGATAAATAAAGCGCAGCCCACGCACAACAATAACTGCCATTGCACAGTTATGCGCACACAAACCTACAAACATAAACGCAAGTGTGTGTGTGAAACAGAGCAAGCGAATAATATTATCGCAGTCGGCGGTCGGCGGACAAATTCAAAGTTATTACGAAATCGCAATCGAACATAACGGTAGATAGCAAACGCAATAGAAACACATACACACTTGCAAAGATAGGCAAAACGAAATAGAAGAAAAAGGCTGCGTTCAGCAGACCAAATCTGTTTGATATGTGTAGAAAAACAACAAAAACTTCAATAAAATATAAACTAAATATAAATAACTTAATATTGCAGTTTAAGAAATTATGTTATTTTAACTAATTTGGCAGGTTCTAAATATAAACGGAGCACATTTTGCCAGCCGAATGCGTCCATTTATGGATTAAAATTCAATGCAATTGCAGCAGAAGAAGCAGAAGCAAAGAAGAAGCAGCAGCAGCGGCTGCCCAAGCGAATGCTAAGACAATGGCGTAAAACACAAAACAGGCGAATAAGCGTAACTGGCAAGTAGTCAGAACAAAAAAAAAATAAGAAAAAGAGTTGCCCGCAAGCAGCGAAATAGAAAAGAAAAGCCAAAGAACCAAATGCCAGAGAAAAGAGTAGCAAGCAAACTAAACACTCACACACACATGGAGTATTTTTTTTTTTTGCTGCTGCAGTTGCTCTTTGAGGGAAGTAAATTATATGTAGTGCTCTCTTTTCGCATAAAATTTTTTAGCAAGTGTTGCAGTTTT
This sequence comes from Drosophila conformis, assembly GCA_035041375.1. Taxonomy (NCBI): domain Eukaryota; kingdom Metazoa; phylum Arthropoda; class Insecta; order Diptera; family Drosophilidae; genus Drosophila; species Drosophila conformis. The sequence goes on from JAWNLE010000395.1 coordinate 250,388, forward strand.
TCATACCTTTTTTTATTGCAGCAGCTGCTTCGTTGAATTACTTAATAATTTCGGCTACAAGCAACACGAGACTTTTTTTCAATGCGGCGACGCATGCGCAACCAGCACAAACACACAAAATCAAATTCAAATTGGAATTTGAACCCCGCAAAATCAAATGCAAAGATAAAGCAAAGCAAAGCAAACTTCTTCTTTGCCTCTTCCTCTTCTCACTCACTACACACACAGGCCCAAGCACAGAGCGAATTTGTCGCACTCACACACACATTTGCACGCACTGCATTTGCAGTCGGTTTTTTTTGTATGTGTGTGTGTATATGTGTGTATTTTCGAGACTTTAGCTTTGGTGGTTGTTTTATGATTTCAAATTCAGCTTAATGCACACTATTTATTTCAGCAAAAGACACAATTTGCAAAGATTTTCGCATTTGTTTTACGCTTGTCGCTTGCGGCACTTTATTTCCTTCCGTGCACATGCACTTTGTCGACACTTAACACGCACACATACGATAACTTCAATAGACACACGCACACTCACACATATAAATATGCACATGCAATAGCAAAACGGCTTTTTGCATTTACTGGGATTTTGAATTCCAAATCGAGGATTTTTCAAGAATTAAAATCTATACGTTGTCGAACATTTTTACATTTAATAAAACATTTAACACGCGTCGGCGGCCATTTGTTTGAATAGGAGACAACAACACATTTCACGCGAATTACCGTCCGCAAGCGCGTCCAACCCGCTCGATGTTGTTTTTGTTTATGGTAAAAACTAGGGATGTTCACAGCGCAACCGCATCGATAACTATGACAAGTGTAGGTAAACTATCGATATTAGTTCGAGCGAAACAAACTCAAGCTAATGTTTTATATCATTAAGTGTAAGCAAAGCGTGCGACAATGTTAAGACTATAAAATATTTACTCGTTAAAGCTAAACAGCAATAATCAAATATTTTGTGTAGCATCAACCAGCGCGATAGTCGTTAAATTTGTCAAATGTGTGACACTGAACCATAACACACAGCGTCGCTTCTGACTATTGGGAATACCTGCGATTGTTCCGAGCTGGCATTGTTTATGGATAATACACACAAGAAAAAGAGTAATGTAGAAACATAACCAAAATAAAATTAAATTCGGCAGCAGACATGTATTAAACCACTTTGAAAAATAAAACAAACAATAATAATGCAGGGGTGCATCTGGCGGACGGGTGTCAGTCAGCTAACAGGCAGTGTGCGTGCAGCAGCAGCAGCAGCAACAACAACAACAGCAAAGCGCCAAAAAGATGTTCTATGGAAATTACATAAGGCGAGCAAAGGAACACAATCGCGGCGAATTAATCAGCTGTTCGCACACACACAAGCACACGAACACACGTCCAAACGAAGATATTCACGTTTTTCTGCAAGCACAATCATGAATTCGCGCTGCAAAGAGTTGGATTTGATGGTTTACGATATAGTTGGCTTCGATCTGGACGGGACACTGTTGCGCTATGATCTGTTGGAGATGACAACGCTGATTTACGATGTGCTCAAGCAGTTTCTGGTGGAGAACAAGAATTATTCGCCGGCGCTGTTGGCGCAAAAGTTGGACATGGATTTCCTGCAGAAGGGTCTGATGTTTGATGGGCCACGTGGCAATATACTCAAGTTGAGCAACGAGGCGACCATTTTGCGTGCCTCGCACGGCACTCGGCCGCTCAGCGACGAGGAAATCGTGGCCATCTATGGCAGCGACAGGCGCTGGGATGTTGCCACCGCCTTCTACAATGATCCGCTGTCCACGTGGAATGGTCCCGCTTCGGATCAGATGCGCACCCTGCTCGACTATTTCGATATGCCGTGCGCCTTGGTCTTTGCCCAGGCCGTGGATATTGTGGACAAGGACGGCACTGCTTGCGGCCGCAGGGATTACCAGGTGTGGCCTGATCTGCTGGATGCCCTCATGCACAACTACACTCGGGATAACTTCAGCAATGATAAGAGCCTGTATTTCAAGGCGATGCGTGCGGAGCCGCATCGCTATGTGCTGCCCAGCAGTAGCAAGCTGCTCGAGTGGCTGCAACAGCTGCGTGTCGCGGGCAAAAAGACCTTCCTCTTGACCGGCTCCAACATTGATTTCGCCAATTTGACAGCGACGCAGGCGCTGGGCGCCGACTGGCAGCAGCAGTTTGACTTCATTGTGACGTATGCCAAGAAACCGGGTTTCTTTACACAGCAGCGTCCATTCCTGCGCGTAGACGACGAGGCCAAGCAGGAGCTGCCGGGCAGCGAGATCAGCCCGCAGACGGATCTGCAAGCGGGCAGCGTTTACTCCCAGGGCAATTGGCAGCAGCTGCACCAGACGATGGCCAAACTCTTGGGCAAGGATGCCAGCGAGGCACGTGCTCTATATTTTGGTGACAACATCATCCAGGACATATATACGCCGGTGAAGCATCGCGACTTCGATACGGTTGCCATTGCCGAGGAGTTGTTCCTGCTCGAGCAAGCCGACTATCCGTTTCGCGCTGTGCTCACCTCCAAGTTCTGGGACTCGTATTTCATCAGTGGCAGCACGCCAACACTTTGGTCTGGCTTCATTGCCAACTACGCCCAGATCTGTGTCAGTTCCATGGATCAAATCGCCCAAAAGTCGCCGCAGGAACGCTTCGTATGCACCAATGTCAACGGCTTCTATCCGGCGCTGCCCGAGCAACTGGAGTACAGCAATCTCACCAGCTCCTGGCATGGTGGCAATGTCTAAGATCCGCAACAACAACAACAACTGGAAACATTCTCAAGAACAGAAAACGCATTTTCGAAATTGGACATACAAATTTTCAAAGTACAATAATACAGGAATAAACAACAAATTGAGCTGAGATTCTAAATTGTTTACATAGATATATCTATATATATATATACTATATATATATATATATATATATATATGTCTCTATATGTGTCTGAAATTGTAGCCGACGTCAACTGGCGAAAACTAGCGAAATTTTAAAAGTGCAATAAGACGATAAGCAAAAAATTCTAATATATATATATATATATATATCTTTGATTGTGCTTTAACAATCTTAAATGACTATATACATATATATATATATATATATAGTCATTCAAGATTGATAAAGCACAACCAAAGATAAACACATTTGAAAAATTTCAGTTTTTCAAAGTTGGTCATCTAAATTTATACAATACAGTATAATAGATTATTCATTATGTATATATATATATATATATATATATATATATGTATGTATAGTACAAATCAGCAATTCCAATTATGCGCTTACTAATTTTAACTAATTTACCAAATAAGCCAAAATATTAACTAATTTCAAGCTGTTAATTATTAACAAATAAAAACCAAACTTGTAGCTTCAACTTGTCCAGATTATATTATCATATATATATATATATATTCATTCTAATTTGCAAATAAATCCAAAGAACAACAATCTTGGGCACGACGAAGTTTGAATACTCTTCCAATCTAAAGTCAAACTGATGGTTTATAAATTGCACTATAAATTGAAAAATTGGTTGATATATCAGTCGAATACTACGAATTTGTTATATATACATATATAATCCGATATATATATACTCCGATAAAGCATTATAAATCCTATATTTGATCAGTTTGGTTGGTATAATTTGGTAAACAAAAAAGTTTGTCATACAAGGACTCATCTGTTGTTCGTTTCAGCTATAGGATATGGTCATCCGATCTGGCTCCGACATATATAGTAAGATATATAGCTAGATATAGATATATAGCAAGATATAGATATATAGCAAGATATAGATATATAGCAAGATATAGATATATAGCAAGATATAGATATATAGCATGATATAGATATATAGCTAGATATAGATATATAGCTAGATATAGATATTTAGCAAGATATAGATATATAGCCAGATATAGATATATAGCAGGATATAGATATATAGCAAGATATAGATATATAGCTAGATATAGATATATAGCAAAGATAGAGATATATACCAAGATATAGATATTTAGCAAGATATAGATATATAGCAAGATATAGATATATAGCTAGATATATAGCAAGATATAGATATAAAGTAAGTTTCATCGGGATACCTTTAAAACTGAAGTAACACTTGGCATAGAAACAGAGAGACAGTCAAATATAAGGCCACATCGACTTAAGTAGTTAAACTGATCAAGTATATATATATACCATATAGACAGCATTATAATACGCTCTGCAAGTGTATCCATTAAAATCCATTTCAATTTCTAATCAGCATTTTAAGTATTTAAAAAAATGTAAAAAAAAATCGCACAAAATTAAAATTTTTCGTTTAAGGAAGGCATTTCTGCAGTTCCTTCTCTACGAGTGATCACTGTACTTTAACTTGTTGCTAATCAAACCAGTTTTGGATGGAACCATCTTCGTAGTTTCATAAATAATTACAATACATATCAAAATTAATTTATTCCTTCAAAAAACCATTTTTGAGCTTACTCCGATTTTTGGACATTTTCTTTATACAAATTGAAGAAAATCTGGAAAAGTTGTGGGGAACTATAAAGCTGAACCATTCATGGCGTATTATTGTCGTATATCGAAATGAGGGAAAGCCCCTACTAAATTTGAGACATAAATTAAATGAATATTTGTGACAGAGAATTATGCAAGAAAGCAAAGCGCGTAGAAAATGGAAAGTTTACCAAGACTACCGATAGATATAGAGAGATATAGCCCGATAGACTCTAGAGGATGCGCTCCACGGCGAGGGCGATGCCCATGCCGCCGCCAATGCAGAGTGAGGCAATGCCACGACGTCCGCCCGTGCGCTCCAGCGCATAGAGCAAGGTGACCAGCACACGGGCACCCGACGCACCAATGGGATGACCCAGGGCAATGGCGCCACCATTAATGTTCACCTTGTTGGCATCCAACTGGAGGCACTGCACCACGGCCAGCGATTGAGCGGCAAATGCCTCGTTCAGCTCGTACAGATCCACATCGTCGCGGGTCCAGCCAATCTTGGTGAGCTGCGGGCAGAAAAACGTTTCAAATTAGCGGATGGAGTCAGCTGCTCATCCTTTTACAAAGCCTACCAATGCGTCCACAGCGCTAACCGGACCCAGGCCCATCAATTTGGGTTCGAGGCCCGTCTGTGTCCAGCCCACGATTTTGGCCAGTGGCTGCAGATTGCGTTGCTTGAGCTGCTCGCCGGACATGAGCAGCAGGGCTGCGGCGGCATCATTGACGCCGGATGCATTGCCGGCTGTGATGGTGCCGCCATCCTTGAAGGCGGCACGCAACTTTTGCAATTGCTCCATGCTGCAGTTCGTCTTGATGTACTCGTCCTTGGCAAAGAGCTGCGTGCCCGATCGATCCTTGATCTCGACGGCGACAATCTCTCGCTCAAAGTGTCCCGCCAGCTGTGCCTGCGTCGCACGCTGCTGCGAATCCAATGCGCTCGCATCCTGCCGCGCTCGCGAGATGTCATATTTCTCGGCGAGATTCTCGGCAGTGATGCCCATGGGTATCTGCTCCATGGCATCCGTTAGACCATCGTTGAGCATGGAATCGACCAAAGTGCCGGGGCCCATCTTGACACCCTGCCGCAGATGCATCACGTGCGGCGCCAGCGACATATTCTCCTGCCCACCAGCAATCACAATCTGTGCATCTCCCGAACGTATCGCCTGATAGCCCAGCGCAACAGTTCTGCAATAAATAACCATTAATTCCCATTCCAATTGGGTGTATAGCTGATATACCCACTTGAGTCCGGAGCCGCAGAGCATGTTGATGCCGAAGGCGGGCACTTCGATGGGCAGCCCAGCCTTCAGAGCAGCTTGTCGGGCGGGATTCTGGCCTTGTCCAGCAGTCAATGTCTAGCATGGAAAATAGTCGATAAATAAGTTGAACACATATTTGCATACAAATTTTTAAATTAGCTACGCAAATAATATGCAAGCAAGCGATAAACGATAAGATGTACCTAATCGAAAGAAAGATCGAAGTGATCGATCAGGTGATACCCTGAAAATATGTTTTCAATTCGAAATTTATTAATAAATATCAATTTATGTTTGTATTCTAATCATTACAAACTTATTATCTTTGCAATATTTACTTAAAATTCTCAGATCCACAATTCTTATTTATCGATAACAATAAAAATAGTGATTTGATCGAAAATATGAATCTCAAATGAGTAAACAAATAATTCCTAGGCATGGGTTACACAAAAATAAATGGCATTTGAATTTATAGTTAGAGAAATATGATTTTGTAATTCAAAATCCAAACGATATTAATCGATAACAATCAAAATTAGTGAATTGATCGAAACTATACATTTCAAATTAAGTCTTCCTAGGCGTAATTTAAATTGAAATAGACATTTGGCTTGTATAGACTTTGACAGATAATATAAACAAACAAGTAATCGATATTTATCGATTTTGAAAATAAGAAGAACAAGGCAATTTGTTCGATTATACATTACTCAAGTGAATACTCATTATTCTACTCACTGTCCACACCTGTCTCTTGCCTGCATGTGTACAACTCCAATAGACCCCATTCCGCATAAGTACAGGGTGTTAAGACAATTGACAGAAAAGCGGATAGCAACAATTGAAACTTGTTGTGCATTATTTATTTATTAGCTTACCTGGCCCATGATCACTTCGCTGACGTGCTGGGGCTCGACCTTGGCCCGTTGGAGCACCTCTTTGATGACAACGCTGCCCAGATCGGATGCCTTCAGTTTAGAAAGCGATCCATTGAAACTGCCTGCAAAGAGAAAGTTTTCACAGCAATGTTAGATAAAATTATTACATCAGCTTTCCAATTGATTAGCAGTGCTTACCAATTGGTGTTCGGGCCGCGGACACAATAAACACGTCAGACATGGCGCAGCAATTAATATTTTTCGCAAGTGTTTACGTTTTAAGTGATAAATAAGCAATAAATATAGCGCGGCAGAAATTATCGTGCTGTTGCCTCGCTGGGCGCGCTCAAACAAATGCAATCGCCGCTGCGGCGAGCCTGAGGTTCACAATGATATTCGCCGCAAAGATAGGTAAATACGGTAAACCAATCACAATGGCATGTATCGATTAAGCCGATTAGAAATAATAATAATATTTAAATTGAATGTTGTTTTAAGTTTAAGTAGAGAAGCCAACGAAGTCTAGTGAAGCCTTAATTTTTCTTTCAGCAATTATTATGACTTTGCTTGAAGCATTATTGGATTAATTTTAATTTTTCCAATGTTTAAGTTCTTTCTTTGGGCGATTTGTAGTTACAAAAAAAAAATTATGTATTCTGTTTTTTTGTTATTATTTAAAAATGGGAATATCACAGATAGTATTCTCATTTCTTTTTATTGTTTAAAAATGGGAATACCACTGTGAAGTTTAAATACACCCATATCGATGCTAATAAATGCACACCCAGCGCAATCGATACTATCGCTTGGTGGCAACGATTAGTTCGCTGAAAGTATCGTTGGCTTATCGATACGATATCACAGTACACAGAAAATTATTTTTTGCCTGACAAAAAACCCAAAAAAAAAACGCACAAAACGCGCTTCGCAAACGCAATAAGAACAAACGCGCGACGCCTGGGACGAAAAACCAGAAGCAATAATTAGCACAAGATTAACGTTGTTTGTACAAAGGAGCCGACAGTGCAGCAGTAGCAGCAGCAGCAGCAACAGCAACAGCCCTCGCCCAACAACAACAGCAACAAAAACAACAACGCCAACACCACCACCCTAATTTACAAAAACAACAAGAAGAGCAAACGCAACAAATATGCAGGCGATTAAATGTGTTGTTGTTGGCGATGGTGCAGTGGGTAAAACCTGCCTGCTCATCAGCTATACGACAAATGCATTTCCCGGCGAATATATACCGACCGTATTCGATAATTATTCGGCAAATGTGATGGTCGATGCGAAACCGATTAATTTGGGACTGTGGGATACGGCCGGACAGGAGGATTATGATCGTTTGCGTCCATTGTCGTATCCACAGACGGATGTCTTCCTCATCTGCTTCTCGTTGGTGAATCCGGCCTCGTTCGAGAATGTGCGCGCCAAATGGTATCCGGAGGTGCGTCATCATTGTCCGAGCACACCAATCATACTCGTTGGCACCAAGCTGGATTTGCGTGACGATAAGAACACGATTGAGAAGCTGCGCGACAAGAAGCTGGCACCCATCACCTATCCCCAGGGTTTGGCCATGGCCAAGGAGATTGGCGCTGTCAAATACTTGGAGTGCTCGGCACTGACGCAAAAGGGTCTGAAGACCGTTTTCGATGAGGCTATCAGATCGGTTTTGTGTCCCGTTCTGCAGCCCAAATCCAAGCGTAAATGCACATTGCTCTAATTTTAAGAAGCACACACACAACACACACACACACACCAAACTCACACATGCAGCACACACACACACGCAGCACACACCACACACCACACACACACACAATACACAGACAACACACCCACGAAGCATTGTATTTGTATTTGTCGTCAAGTCTATTTAATAACGTAATATTATTAACTAATAACAATTATGTAACTTAAGCCAGCAGAGAGAATGAGAGATCGAGATCGATAGAGAGAGAGAGAAAGAGAAAGAGATAGAGAGAGAGAGGAGTCCAGTTGTATTTTTTGCTTTGTTAAAAACTTGCCCAACTCGAAGAAAAACCGAATTTTCGAACTCGAAACATTTCTCTTGTTCTTCTGTTAAATTGTCATTAACTTTTTGATTGATATTCGTGTTTGTTTTTGTACGTTACGTGTGTTTATTGTTTATCAATAATAATAATAATATATATATATATATATTTTTGCAAACATATATTTTCCCCATACTAATTTCAACCATGTGCATTAATTTGAACTAAAAGTTAATTAAAAATTAATGTTGTAAAACCAAAAAAAAAAACGAAAAACGAAAAACTAAAAAACTTGAAAAGAACTTACAGTGTTTGCTCGAAATGGAGAACTCTATGTTTCCACTCTTTCACCTCGTTTGTTATATATCATAATTTGAACTTGAGAAAATGTTTAACTGTTATCATTGTATATGCACAATTTTTCGATTTGCGAATTTAACAAGAAAAGAAAAACAAAAATCAACGATTCCGTTTAACGAGCGATCACTGTAATAGAATGAGAATTGTAACTGTAAGGAGCCGATAAGTCGCAACTGCATAAATACCGTATGTAGATGATTGTGGAAAGAGGAAGTCGCAATGCAGCAGCCAGTAAAAACGTTCCATTGCACTTACAACAAAACAAAACAAAACAAATCCGAAAGAAAAACAGAAAAAATTGAATTGAATCGAAGGGTGGCAAAGATTAGATGTGAATTGCAGCTAAATGAAAACAAATACATATACACATACACATACACACACACATATATATATATATATATGTAAAACAATTTGATGTATGTCATGATGCTACATTTCCTAAATGGCATCCAAAACAAAACAAAAAATTTCCAAAACTGAAAAAATACTTTTTAAAATTGCTAGTTTCAGCAGCTACATACATACATACATACACACATATATACATACATATATAAGATAAAGTCCTTCGTATACTATGTACATGTACTGATTTAAAATACACAAAGAGAAAAAATATGAAAAACAAAACTAAATACAAACAACTGAAACTTTGAATACTTTTTAAATATTCAAAAACGGGCAAAACAAAAAAGTAAAAACAAAAGAAAACCGGAAAAACAATTTAATAACATACATATACATAAATGTGTCAATGGAAGTCAAAATAAAGCATAAAACAATAAAAATGTCTTTAAATGTTGAGTACCCCTGCCGCAAGCTATATATATATATTTATACATATATATGTAAGTGCATTATATGTAAGTGCATACTTTATATAGACATGAGCGATTTTCAGCGACCTCAGCAGGTCTCGGATTTTTTTCACTTTATTTTAGTTTTGGATACCCTTGCTGAGAGTCTGTCAATTTTTGCATTGAAGTAGACATCGCCCAGTGTTTTTATATATACGAGACGAGTTGATCCGGATTTAAAGGCTATACGTCTATACAGCTGACTGCTAGATATATCCGTCTATCCAGCTAACTATGTGAACTCTGCCACTGAGCAAGCTATCTTGATGAAACTTGAAACACATCCCGCTTTTAGCTTCAGGTAGTACATATGTGCAAATCAGCCGAATCGGAGCATTATATGATATGCTGAGATGATTACCGTTCGAGAAATGAGTTCTTTTCTGAGAAACTTTTTGTTTTCATCGATTTTTTAATCAAACTCCATTAGCTACGAGCTTTATAATGCTTCTTAGATCTAGCAAGACATCGGATCGCTATAACATATAGCTATCATAGAAACTATAGCCATAAAAATAATTGAAAATCTTTTTTAGTATCAACAGTTACGAGTTTTATAATGCTTGAATAGCTACATCAAATTATGCATATTGATAAAGAGTATACAAACTTCGGCTTGCCCGCGGTCAGCTTTAGTTTCATATTGGTTTTCAATTTCAGCTTGGTAGCTATCATTGAACAAAAATGCTTATCACAGCAAGAAAGAATTGAATACCAGAATGGAAGAGGCAACAAATCCGTTCAGATTTGCGCTGCTGCCTGCTGCCTCTATCTCTGCTCTCTCTTTCTCTGCTGCTTCTTAATGATGGAATGTTCTCGCAGCTGGAAATTAATCGCGCGCAGCAACAACAAAAAGCATTTCTATGTTTATGTTACGCGGACATGTGTGTAATGTATGCAGGCGTGCGTGTGTGTGTGTGTGAGCGAGTGTGGTTGGTACATCATCTACACAGATGACGTGTACGTAGAAGAGAACGACCCCGCATGGACCAATCATTAAAGACTCTGTCTGTCTGCCCGTCATCTGGCTGACGTGGCTCTTTTCCTACGCACATCAATGGAATGAAATTAATACGAACGCTGATTTAAGTAAAGTTTGTTTATAATGCACTTGCTGTTAGTTTTACTTGTGTGTGTCTGTGTGTGTGTGTGTGTGTGGCTTAAATGGCTAAGAAGTATTTCAAGTTATTTGGCATTCGAGTTGCGTTTTGTAAACTATAGCTTAAAAAAAGATTTGTTCGCTTTTTTAGAACTCGTCGTGGCGAGCGAGTGCCTCGCCAAAGTCCGTCACCTGGGAGCCGACGAAGACATCGTATTTGTCGAGAATTTCCGCTTTGGTCAGCTGCTCATCGTGATCCACATCTGCCTCGAAGATCAGATGTTTGGCCTCGCCGGCCACATGATCGAAATCAGTGGGCGCTATCCACTGGCGAATCTCGTTCTCGGTCAGATAGCCATCGTTGTCCTGGTCGCGATGCTTGGAGAATGCCTCACGTTCGTTGAGCACCCACTCGGGTTCCTCCTCATCGGGTTCGGATGGACGATACATGTCGCCAATGTATTCATCCACAGAGATTTTGCCATCCTTATCCTTGTCCAGGTCAAAGGTAGTCTCCTGCAGCACCACTTCGCTCATAGTGGGATGCTCCTCGGGATGCAAAAATGCTGTGAACTCTTCGCGTGTCAAACTGTCATCCAGATCCTGATCGGCGACAGCCCAGCGACGGCGATCGCGAGCCAACATGCTCTTGTACGAAATGCCTGGCGAGAATTCTGAATTGTTAATCTATCAAGTCCATAAGATTTAGTTACATACCCTGCTCCTCATGTTCCAACTCGTCCTTGGTTAGCGTATCCATAAAGCCGTAGATGCTCTTGCGATAGACATCCCAGCTGATGGTTTTATTGTTATCCGGATTGTGTTGACGCCAAATGCGACTCACATCCTCGTCGATGTAGCGACGCTGTGTGTACTGAATCCACGCCTTCAGCTCAGCCAGTGTTATAAATCCGTTCTTATCATCGTCGATGCGATCCACAATCAGACCCAGGCGTCGCTTGCTCTCCTCTGGCGTAAGTTCGTCAAACTTTTTGGCCTCATCGGCGCCCAGAAATGACTCGTGATCGTATTGCGAATTGTGTTCCCCGGCCTCAAAATGCTTTGCATGCAGCGAATCGTGCTCCAGCGGATTATGGGGCAATTCTTCATTAATATCCGGTATGCTTGAGGCAGCAACCAGACTGATTATGGCTGCGGCAGCAACAAGTAAAAATGTTCCCCTTGTCATTTCTGTGCCGGCTCAGAGTTCAAGTCCGTCGTCGTCCGAACGCTTTGAGTATTTGAACAAGACTAGTTTGAGTTGGAACAAAACTCAGCAATGAAGCCTCAGAGTATCGCTAGTTATTGAATGCTTCGTGCTAGAGTGCGTGTATCGATACGATATATCGATGCTAAGTTAGAGATATCGATAAGTGTGCAAAATAACATCTTTTTATTTTGATTTGTGAAAATATTTCAAATAAGTGTTAATTAGCGTTATAATATTATTTATAATTGTGCAATAAAATGAAGGATGTTTATTTCATTTGGGTAAAATACTTAAGAGTAATTATTTGAATAATACAAATAAATATGTGCAATTAAATTCAAGCGTTATTTACAATTTATATAATGGTGCAGGAAGGACATTTATTTATTATGGGTTGGCTGCCCAGGATCATTGACATCCTGGTTGAGTGAACTAAAGTCACCCGTATTGCAGGAGATGCTTGGAATATCAAAATTCGAGAATCCCCGATAATTGGCCACCTCCGGCTTTAAGGGGGATGGCAAAAGGACACCCGTGGCGGGCACATCGCTGTCAATCAAACTATCCAACGTTGTATCCAGCACACTGGTTTCAGTTGCAATGGGATTTGCGATTCCGCGCTGCACAAGTGGATCAAATTCATCCAGATTCAATTTGAGATCATCGGCAACGCTATTATCGCCACTCTGATCGGACAAATCGAAATCGTAATTGATGTTGGTCAATCCGCCCAGCATCAGGACATCAGCATGCTCCGAGGACTCCTCCTGCTGCGATACAGCATCGAAGGGCATATAATTGTTGAAGAGGGGCGAGGCGAACAACTGATCCGTTTGCGCCAAATGTTGATGCAGCGGCGACAGACGACCCACAGAGCTGACACTTGTATCCTTCAGTGAGAGCGTATGCGACGCCTCCAAGTGGGCATCCTCGACGGGTTTCTCCTTCTCCTTGCCCTTGGCTGCTGTCAGCGTGTGCTGATTGTGTGTGGCACTTAGCAGATTGGACGAATAATGGCCAACGGCTGCCTCAACGCCATCCTGTGCCAAATGAGCACGCGCCTGGGCAATCAGATGTGGCGGCGTCTTAATGGGCAGCAGTGTCAGTGGCGCCTTGGCCATCACAGTGTCCACCTTCTCCGTCACCTCAAGCTGAAACTCAAGCAATTCGCGCTCAAAGTCCTTGAGCCCGTTGCTAATCACCGTATTCCGTTTCTGCAACTGTTCCATGCACTTCATATTCTCCGAGATGAGATGCAGACTCTCGCAGGCGAGCAACGCACTCTCCCAGGGAGTGCTAAACGCCTGGGCGCCCGACATCAAAGACTCGAACTCATCGGCACCAATTTTCAAGCTCTTATTATCTACTTGCTCAATGAAGGCGATGGCCGCGCAGAGAGTGGTGAAATAATAGCCACCCAAGCCGCTCATCACTCGCGATGCGTTCGTGAAGCGAGTCACAAAATTCAGATTGCTGTGCAAGCGCACCGGATTCGCTTTGAGCACCACAAAGATTAGCGCTGGCAGGAAATCATCAGCACTCGCCGGTCCACCCTTGGAGCTCTTGAGCAGCTCGAAAATGTGATGACTACAGCGAACGGTGCATTCCAGTTTCTCATGCGGCGAATAATACGAATCGATCCCCACCAGCTCCGAGATGGCATTGTAGACCAAATCCCTGGCCTCGGCGTTCACCTCATCAATGCTGCAATCGAGATGCTTCGATGTTATCCAGCTCAATTGTCGTATGCGTTTCTGCACCTTAATATCGCTCTCCTCATCAGTGGTAAAATGTGGACTGAAGAGTGAGCTGCAAGAGAACAGATAACAGTTTGTTTGGATGATTGATTTCTCCAGCGAGCAGGGAACTTAATGACTCACTTGTGATTCTGTGTCATGACGACCTTCTCAAAGAAATCGATGGCACTCTCACGATCCTCATTCGTCGCGATCTCGAAGCGTGCATCATTATGCACAGTGTCCGCGAAGCGAGTGTAAGCATTCTGGACAAGATCGGACAGTTCATCGACATTCTTGCTCCTGTTATTGTTCATGTATTTGCGTATCTCGTGATCCAAACGCTGAATCTCGCTCTTCACCTTGCGCTTGGCATCGTCCGGCAAACGCAATTGACGCAGCTGCAATATAAACTGGGATTCGGTGGCACTCGGAATGCGGGGCTGCTGTGGTTGCTGTGTCACAAGAAATGTATTTTTTAGTGTCTTCTGGAGTACAGCCGGCACTTTGACCTTCTTCCGCGGCATGGTGCTAGCTGTGGCAACTGGTGAGTGCTGCGGCGAACTGCGTTCCATTGAATCGCTAGCGGAATTAGCAGCTTCACGATACTCGTTAGCTCTTTCTAAGGATAGAAAGGGGAAGCACGATAGTGTGACTAACTGTCGCGTCTACAGATAAATCGAGAGAAATTCCAACTTACGCATTTTCCGCTGCTTATCGTTGCGCTCGCGGAAACACTTCGAGCAGAGTCCATCGAACTGTGTGTTGCCATAGTAGCCGCAGCCCTGGCGGCACTTCAGATCTTGCTGCCTGATTCGCAGCATCGGCGCACGGTTCGCCATGATTACGATGTACTTTTTTCTTGTATTTTGTACGACGCGAATTTATTGAAAATTCTTATTTAGGGTCCAGGCTGATAGTCGACTGATGATAAACAGCTGATAGCAGCGTAATCTCACAATGTATCGATGTTTGGCGACACAATTGTGCGATAGTTCGATTTAATACTCACTTTGCCTATGCGGTATTATCGATGACGATTTGATTTTGGAAAACTGTTAGAATTGATTTAAATTTGAATTTTGTAAGCAAAATAAATAAACTCCACATTGTCTTCTACTAAAATTGTATTTTAGTATATTTTATTGAAATGAAAAAACATTTAAATTCGCAACTAAGTGTTATTAGACATTTTGAATACATTTTGTAAAATCGAAGTGCCTTAGGAAAACCAGCTCACATATATCTTAAATCGTATTTTAAAATCAAATATTTGCAAAGCTGATATACATGTGGCTTATAATAATTTTGTATTTTTTTTAATATTTTTAGGACGGTTATACAAGTAGAATGCAACTCCTGGTATGTATAGGCAAAAATGGGTAGATTTTCAAAAAGGGGCATACAAAGAAAGTTGAAATTTTTGTTAGCTAAATATGATTCACAACAACAATTGAAAAAAAGCTCAAAGGAACACATAACTATTTGTATCGCTACGGCTAGACTACAAATTTTGAAGTTTGGCCTAACTGCTCTCCATCTCTCTATCTTTCTTCCCGCCTCTCACGTCATTTCATTGTTTGCTAACATAATTTTGTTGTTCCCATTAATTCAGATTTTTGCAGGCCCAAAAGAAATACCCTTCATATTCTAATCAGCTTAATTGACGCACTCCGCAAATGCATATTACATACACTATTCGAATCTCTACAAAACTTCTCTATCAACGCTAATCTATTTCGTTCTAACATAGTCGACTTATTTTGTTGTTTTTAGCAGTACAAAGATTTGGAAAAACCACTCGTTCTGTGTTTTGTTTCGTATTTAATTAATCTCACAATTGCTAATACATAATTATCGAAATGCAACCTTGTATTCGTGTGCTCAGCTACCGTTAGTTACGTATACTTCTAAGTTTTCCTACATTTTCCAATTCAACCGTTTCAATAAAGTCTCGTGAATAGTTTGTTGATTTTTCTAGCTTACTTTCTAGACTACTTAAGATGGATTTCTTTGGCTTCCGTTTTTTTTGCTTTGTTTTGAACTCTTATTACCTATCAAAAAGTGTAATTTATCGATAACACGTTTTCAACAGTTATTCCAATTTGGTTATAAGTTTTTGATTAATCGATCTTTTTGCTTTTGATTAAATGTTGATGGTTTTGTTTTTGTTTGTGATTTCTCTAGTTTCAATTCGCTACAAAAGATTTGCATTTGGTAAAAAATTCAAGTCTAACAATTTGCTTCAATAAATTCCTTATTCCTTATTGGAATCTGTTGGCCTGAAAAAACTGGTTCTTGCTTGGATTTCAGTGTACCCTGTTTTTTTTTTTGGTTTGTTTCTCTGCGAACTGAAAAGTTTGCGTTACACATTAAATAACATTCAAATAGAAATTAAAATCAGAACTTAGGAGCTCGCTATGAATGGCTGTTAAAAAAGTCAGCAAAGTTTCAGTTAAAAGTTTTAAAAGTTCGTTGCGGCTTTTTGGTAGGCTTGTTAACTGAAATATTTCAGGCCCGCAATCAGCATAAACTTCTCTATGAATAGCTCAGAGTCCAGCACCTGGGGAATATAGAGTTAAGGAAACATTTATGTTAATAAATGGTAAAAGATGTTGACCCAAAGTGTGTTACGGGCAGAAGAAGGCATCTTCGACCTGCAGCATAGCAACAAAGTTACAGGGTATCTACAAATGCATATAAATTACCGCAATGTGTGCTGCTCGGCCAATCAAGGTGTTAGCTGTGTGGGGCAGTGCATGATGCACATCGAAGCGGGCCAAAGTCAGCTCAGGTCTGGCCAAAATAGGTGCAATCACATTGTGCACCATTTCCCTGTAAATTGGCGTTAATTAGTGATATGGATTAACAGTTGAATTCCGTTAGGCAACCTGTAGATTGTGCCCAAGGAGGAGCCATCCCGCATGGCAGCCTTGCACAGCTCCAAGCGCGCCGAATGGGCGGGCACATAGCGATCCTGGCTGGAACCGCAGAGCAGAATGTTGCTAAAATGATGTAGAGTACTCCGCTGGCTCAGTCGGTAGAGAAAGCTATTCCTCATGTCCGTGGTGTCCCGCATGCAAAGCTGCAGCAGCGAGCCAGACTTTTTCCACTTCTGCATGAACCACATGCCTAGGAGCGGAGCAAGAGCAGACTGTAGTTAGTAATCCAATTCAGCGACTCCCACTTACCCATGTTGACCAAACCGCTGGTGTTGTAGAGCGTGCCCAGATGTGGTCCCGAGAGCGAGAGAAACGTGTGCAGACGTGGCAGCAGTGGACGCATCTGTGGACGTGCCAAGGCGCTGCGCACAATGATTGTGCCCAGGGAATGTGCCACAAAGGAAATGCGTGCCGGGTTCAAGCCACAGCTGTCAATGTGGTAAAGGATCTCGGCGACGAGCCTGCGAGGATTAAAGATTGGATTTACAGATCAAAGAAGAATCATTTATTTATAAATATCCAATCATTCACTCACCGATCAGTCATTGTATCAAAGTCGGAGAAGGTATCGCCCTGATTGCGCTCGGACATGAGAAACTCGAGATTAACACCGGGCAGACCCAGCTCCAGATAGGTGCGCACCAGACGCAAGTCCGCGGAGTTGCCATCCAGTCCATGGACACAAATAACCAGATGCATGCCATTGGGCGAGAAGGCGCGATACTCATCACTGATATAGAAATAGGGCAGCTCCGATGCCAGCTGCACATAGTCCGAGTAGATGTTCCCCTGATATTTGATTTGTTTGCGGAACTCTTCGCGACACTTTTCGAACTCCAGCAACGAGATGCTCGGAGACGCCTCCGGTGCATTTAAGGCCTGTTGATTCTTGCGCTTGGTGTGCTTGGTCGTCGAACCATTTGATTGTTTGACACGCCCCAGGATTTGAGCATTGGCATTCTCCTTGTTCTCATCCTGCTCCGTGGCGAGAATATTCTCCTTGCATTGGTGCTGCGATGGACGCTTCAGTTCGGCCAGACTGTGAGATTTGAGTACGGGCTTATTGCTAAAGATGGCCGGTGTAGACATGGGACGCAGTGACTCGTAGATGTGATAAACGGGATTGTCTATGGCGCCAATGGGCTGGCGTTCCTTTAGAGGCGGTGCTGTTGCATGCACCACATGGCAGGGCAAGGATTTAGACTTGGGTTTCAGAGACACAGCAGCCGGAGCTGGTGCAGCAGCAGCAACAGTGGCGGGAGTTGGTGCTGGTGTCGGAGCTGGTGCTGTTACTGGTTCTGGTACCGATTCTGGTACCGGTGGTGGTGGATCACGAAACTCATCGGGTGGCGGTGGTGCCACCACAGCGGACACTTCCTGCTCCTGCTCTTGATCTTGGAACTGCTGTGGCGGCGGCAGACAGACCGCATCCAGCGGTTGCATATCCTTCAGATTGGTTATGTCAAAGTCGGACTTTGATTTGCTGGCGGCGGCGCCACCACCGCCACCCTTGTGGCGACTGCGACGCGGCGGCGGACGCTCCAAATCCTCCACCTCGGTGGACTCGCCGTTGGGCAGATGGCGCAAGCGATCCAACTGGTAGCGCGAGCGCTCTTTCTTGATGGTCAGCGTCACCGATGAGATCTTCTTGTGCACCTCCTGCTGCTGCTCCTGCTGCTGTTTCGCTGGCGTTCGACTCTGACTTGAACCCGCCGACTGACGCTTCCGGCTGGGTTTATGTGGCTGCTGCTGCTGCTGCTCCAGCAACTTCTGGAGTCGCAGACGCAGTTGCTCGCCATTTAGGCGCGTCTCCAGACCCATGCCCATGCCCAGATTGAGTTGGGTGTGCCGCTGCTGCTGCTGCTTCGAGTGTGGCCCACTGATGCTCGTTATCGTGTCCGGACTGGAGATGGCCAACGAGCTGCGACGACTGCTCACCCAGCCGCTCTCCTCGCTCAGCGACGACGTCGAATTGCTGCGTTGCCGGCGCGCATCCGTATCGAACTCGGGCGGTGGCGCCAGATTGGGCAGGGATTCGCTGAAACCACTCGTATTGGGATCACTGCTATTCGTATTATTCTGACTGTTCGCTGTCGTTGTTGTCGTCGCATCCAGCCGGAAGGGCACGCTGCTCGAGCTGAGCAACTGCAGCTTTTGCATCATGTCGCTCTCCGAGCTGCTCGACTCTTTGCGCAGCGTGCCCTGTGCCCCCTGACTTCCCTGACTGCCCTGACCTACCTGACCCGCCTGACCCACCTGACCCTGACCCTGTCGCAGCATCTCCTTGATGTCGGAGACGCGCACCCTGGCAATCTCTACGGCTCGTGGTATTTGGGAGCTGCTGCTGCGGGGCATCGTTGTGTACTGACTGGGCGGTGGCGGATAGGAGTTCCTTGGCGGCACCATGCTCTTGGGCAGCGAGTTGTACACTTAAAAAAAGAGGAAAGTGTTTAAGGAACTGTTAGGTTTTGCAGATTTGGGAAGAGAACAAGTCAAAACGTTGCAATCGGGAGTAGCCGACTACGAAATACTCTGATATCAACAGAACAGAGTGGGTGCTGCCCTTGCCAATCTTTGAATGACATCGCCAATAACCTACCAACCAAATTTGGTGACTCTATCTTCACAACTGTTGGAGATATGCGGTTTTATCGATTGGCGCCTATCGATTTTTATCGATTTCCTAACACCCGAACATTGCACAAAACCAATATACACTCATAGTATAAAAAAAATGATTTTCGCTTAAAAGTCAAAACTTACACGTTATTTGCTTCGTTCTCTCAGTGTAGCCAGACTGCTGTTGTTGTTGTTGCTGCTGCTGCTGTTGCTTGGGTGGATTGAGCAGCTTGATTTCGTGCAGATAATCGAATTTACTGGCATTGCCATAGCGCTGGCGGAACTCGCAAATGTTGCGCATCAGATCGTCGGCTTGGAGGCGGGCCAGACCAGCTGGCAACGTGTTGTAGCTCACCTGCCGCGGATTGCAGTTGGTCGCCAGCGGGGGAGGCGACTCCGCTGTCGTCTGGCAACCGTCCAGTTGATCCAAAGACTTGCTGTGGCGCGTTGGAAGCGTTAGCGCCTCACTGCCGTCCACATCAAGATCCTCGAGCAGCCCCGTCACCGAATGCCTGGACAGATTGTGACGCAGGACGAGCGAAGGAACTGCTGCGTCCTTGATGTTGCCGTTGCTGCTGGGTGTTATGGTGAGACTGGCCTGGAGCACTTCGCCACCCAAAGCGAAACGGGGCGTAACCACGCACTTGGCATGCGGATGAGCCGGTCCAGTGCCATTGCCCTGCGGATAGTCGTAGTCAAAGTGACAGGCGAGGCAATCTTTGGTGCCATTCAAACTGCTACTGGAGTGCGTCTTATCCGCTGGCAGCGATTTCTTCTTGCCCCCCGTTCCTGTGGTGGACGTCTCCTCCAGCTGTGGATCGCTGCCCGAGCGTCGTCTCGCATAGCTGGCACCTGGCACCACATACCGATCCTCGAAGATCAGCGGCAGCGATGCCGCATCGCCATCGATGGGTGTGCAATGCACGGGCAGTGGTGGCAACGATTGCAAGTAGCGACTCCTGCGCGCCAACTCTGCAATTCCCGCATAGCCCTGACAATGGCCTGGACTGCTGTTCGCCTCCTGGCATCCAGCGGCTGCGTGCCTCGGCTGCTCCAGCACAAAGAAGCCCTCGGCAAAGCGACGCACGCGCAGAATGTGATGCTTGCGGGCGAGCAGTGTGTGCACCGCCGTCGAAGATCGGGAGGCGAGCAGCACGCGACGCCACCAGAAGATGCTCTCCGCGCACAGCTGCGCAATGTCCGAGTTGGCCAGCGTCGCAAAGTCATCCTCCGCCTCGAGTAGCTATGAATGAGTTGGAAAAGGGTGTAGTTAGTAAGCGCGCTTTAGCTGGGATAACTCGACTGGGAGATACCCTTTTTTTCTGATATTGAAAAAGTTTTCACTGCAACTTCTGGAGCTCAGCTTACCTTGGCCTGTTCCATCAGTTGCTGCAGCCGCTCGCCCATATCGTTTTCCCTCAGTGGCGGCGAGCCGATCTGCGAGTTGATGCTGGGTGGGAGCACGGCGCTGAATTCGTTGAGGGTCGCCTTCAGTTGCTCGATGGCGCCGAGCAGCAGGCAGCAGATATCACGATGTATTTGCCGTGACTGCAGTAGTCGGCCATTGGGGCCACCGCTGCATTTGGTGGTGCCACCGATCTGTGGCCCAAAGAAGACCGCCTCGAGTGGACCCGGTGATGTGTTGCCACGACAGCTCAACTTGCTGGCGCTCCAGGGCTTCGAGCTGCGCGGTGCACTGCAACAGAGATCGCAAAGGATCAGAGATCGGATGAGTTAAGAGTCCTTAGCTAGAGAGAGACACACACACACACACACATAGAAAGCGCTGCTAAAGTGGCCACTAAAACCAACTACAACGAGTGGAAGGATAAAGAGTTACCGAAACGGATGTTAATCTTACCATAACTTGATAAATGAGAACATGCTTTTCCTGCAATCGGTTTTGAGTTGTCGATGGTCGTGGGTTTTCCATTCGAAACGAATCAATTGTTTATTGTTTGATTTATGGGTTTATATTGATTATGGTTTTCGATTTCAGTTGGTTACATGTTGAGATTAAAATGAGATTAAAATGTAATGAAATTGATTTAAGGCAAATTAAAGATTTGGTTGTATTTTTTGGAAAGTGTATGTGACACAAGGCAAATTAAAGATTCGCATTATTACAGTTGAAAGAAAAAGCTAAATAAAAGTATTGTGGAAAATTACAAGTGAAAAATCGTTAAAGAAGATAATGCTTAAATACTCCCGATTCATCTAAACTCCCTAGAAAGGGTATAAAGTTAGTTTGAAGAAAGAATAAATGGAAAATATATTGAAAGAAAATATTATTAAAATGGAAATCTATTAATTTAGGGCAACTTATAGATTCTGCTTAGGGTTTCAAGAGTGTAAGAAGTTAAATGGTTAATAAAGTGTAAAGTTTAAAGAAAGAACTAGGAATATTTGGGTGCTAAAGTCAAACTTAGAAAGTAAATTCCAAATTAATATAGTTTAAAGAAAGAACGAATGAAAAGTGTGTTACTACTTAAAGGCCACAGTAAAGCATGAAAAAGGATAACACTTTAAACATATTTGGAACTTTAAGTTAAATCAAATCAGCTACATCTAATTTAAAGTTAATATACATATATGCTTAAAGCAACTTTCAAGTTGAAAGCAGCGCTCATTGAATCCCTGCTGCTTACTCAGTGATTCCATTTCAGTTTTCGGTGGCATGTGGCGGGAGATAATCGGCCAATTTCAAGTTGCCCCCCCAGCAGATGGGGCAGCGAAATGTAATCAACATCAAAATTCAGAGACGACAAGGGCCAAGGTCAGCGAGGAATTTCAATTCCAATGGGCTAATCTATTATTCATTTGGAGAATGTGCAAATCTCTGGCCCTGATATCCACCCACGCAAATCCCATGTCAAGTTAATTTCAAGTTAGTTCGGACTCTCTTTAAATAGTTTAAGAAGTGTGCGGCATTTAGCGACAAGTTTTAGCTTTTTAAAACAAATTAAAGGGAGGACAACAACAACTGTTCCTAAAGTGATTGAAGAGTGACAAGAGGGGGGCTCAGTGGTTGGGGGGGGGGGGGATGGAGGCATATACAAACTTTTGCTGATTCAAATGGCGTAAAAATTGACTGCGACATGGCTGAAGAAAGTTGTGAGCTCTTGGATGTGGCCAAGCAGATGCCATGCCCCCGCCCTCAATGCCGCCCAAATGTTGCAGTCTGTGGCAGTTGCAGTTGCTGTTGAAGTTGCAGTTGTGTGTCGCCAAAGTAAACGCGGTGCGAAGAGGAAGACAATTGAAATACGAGAGTCATTAAAATGTTTGCACACACAAGAGCCACACTCAGCGAAAAAGTGGGCAACTACAAGTGAAGGGCCAAACTAACGAAATTCTTTATAATTTCTGGATCAAGCTGTTTAAGTTTTACTCAGGGAATCTATTCAAAACTTTGAGTATTTTACGACACTTTTAAAATGAGAATAATTTAACTTAAAGTTAGTAAGTACAAAAGTTCTCTATATATAAAATTATATAGGGATATTTGTAGAAGTGTACCGCCTGGGAAAAAAAGACCAGTTGCAGTAGCCGGAAGGAATGGGTGCGTGGCTTTTGTATAATACAGACGGGAGGGGAGCGCGAGGATTTGTTGTCTGTGTGCAATTTTAATGAGTTGGAAATGATTTGTGCTGGTAATACTGGCCCCTAGAAACAGGAGAAGCAGGAGAAGCAGCAGGAGCAGGAGGTGCAGAAGGAGCAGGAGTAGGAGCTGTGGTAACAGGAGCTGAAGCTGGTGCACCCAGTTCAGCACAGCAGGACAGTGACTGCAAAAAAAATATGTATATATATATATGACTATCAACGTTGACATTAGAGATCATGTTGTCAACTCTGCTTTGCATAACACATTTGCAACCGCCCAGCAGCACCCAAACCAGCACTGCACCACACGCAGCACAACGCACTCACTTGATGTAGGGCTGATGCAGGGCGACAAGACTGGCATGAATGCCCACACTGATGGCCGCCAAATGGAAATAGTCGAACAGCACCGGCAGATGATAATGCAGACCGCGTCCCGGATGAAAATTGAGCTGAAGATTGCGGCTGGAGGCCAGCGATAAGTTGCTGGTGCCATTCTGTTCGCCAAACCACAATTCCAATTGCAATGAGAACTCGGCTCGCTCTATGGACTCCTTCAGGTGACGGCTGTCAACTGTACATAGAAAGAGAGAGAGAGTGTGTGTGTGTGAGAGTGAGGGAGATAGAGTATGGGCTTAGTTGTAAGTTTATTGAAGCAAGTTCTTTCGTAGTATTCTCAACTCGAGCGACAAATGCCCAAACACAAACACACATTTATTTTGAGGCACTCGCAAATCTTGCGTGCAAACATATTTCAAGTGCTTTGCTTGCGTTTTGTTCATTGGTTTTGTCATGCGAGGACAGCAGTAGTTGTTGCCGTTGTTGTTGCTGTTGTTGTTGCCGTTGTTGTTGCCGTTGTTGCTGTTGTTGTTGTAGGCACTTTGCCGACTCCCACCACATTGATTATTGGTTTTCGCTTAAGCTTGGGTTGTTGATGATGGTATATAACCATGTCGAGCCAACTCATTTGATATTGTGCTAGCTTAACTTTTGTACATATTAATATTGTTTGTACATAAACAGGGTGTCAAGCCAAATCGTATTTTGTTTCCGGTTCCGGTAGAGTTCATCGAGTGGTTCCACACTATTTTATTATTGCTCTGTCGATTCATGTAGATTAAGGGGTTGCTGGACAATAAAGTCAACTCGACTCGACTTGGGCTATTAAGTTTAGACTATTCTTTTAGAAGAACTTTTGGAATATCCGGTTCGGTTTACAGATAAAGTTGTGATTACCATTTGGGTTCAAATATGAATATGAAAGATAATTCTTGAAGCAATAAAAATGTTCAAGGCAAATATCTTTTTATTCCTATGCGCTCATAACTTTCTCATTTGAGGACAATCTTAATCTCTCTTAATACTTCTTAACTAGTGACTACTGTACTACACTCATACCTATTTTGTAAGTGTTGTTCCTTGGCCTTGGCTTAGCAGCCACACAAGCAGCTTTGAAATGGGGTTAACCAAGTTAATGTTGCCGCCAGCAAGGTGAGCCAATCAATATGTTTCTGTTGAGTTCATCAGCAAATTAACAGAAACTAAGGCTAAATCTCATTACGAACACAATTTCCGCTTGTTGCAAGTTGACCACAGTCCACTTGCCACACATATCCCTGCTGTCATCTGACTGCTGTCATTTAATCAAATTCAATTCACTTCACACGTCGATGCGCTCTGATAACCACGTAGTCAATACACCGAAGTGTCTTGTCTGCTACTTCTCCTCTCCCTCTCCCTCTCCCCCCCTCTCCACTATCTGCTGTGCAACAAAAAATTCATTTGTTTTCATAAAACGAGGATTTGCGGCGGCTAAAGTCTCGGCTGTGGCAATCAAATAAAAAGAAGCAGATCTTATCTTGCCACAAAAAAGTCTGAGATTTGCGTTGGCCCTCTTTGGGCATCACGCATACGCCTCGTGTGACAGTTACTTGACAGCTTTCTCTTTCTCTACTTTATCTTTGCGATTTTTATTTCATTTCTAGTTGAATATATATATCTTAAATGCTGACTCGTTTTGCATCGCGTGCGTGGCAATTCGAGTCCCTCGGCATCTGGCAGAGCTCTTAGGTCTCGCAGGTCTCTCAGGTCTCTCAGCTCTCAGCTTTGCCAGTGACAGTTTGCAACAGGGAGCAGTGGCAACCACAACAGCAACTTGAACCTTTGAGTTACACACGTGTAACATAGACAAATTGTAACTAAGTAAAGTGCAGACAACAGAGTGCAAAAGGGATTGTTTGACAATGCAATAGAGACGTGTTTTGCAACACAACATAACAAAGTGTTGCATGGCCTGACTTGCTTAGTTAACTGTGCAGCTGGCCAAAAATTAAGAATTGGTTCTAGCCTCCAGAAGAGGGTAAAGCTCTTGTTGATCTGCAGTAATTAAAAAGTTATCCATCTTTCATCTGATTGCTCCATTGACAGTTATTCAAGATAGTGATCCGATCCAGTCAGCTGCAACATATCTTCATCTGCCTTCAGCAAGAGGGTCTCAGCTAATGATACTCATATATACTTATATGTATATATATATATAAATACTTTATAAGATTTTGAGACATCTCCTTCAATGCATTATAAGCCTCAAGACAATAGGCTTCTCTGCTTGGGTACTAAAAAGGAAAAGTTGCCTCACTCAACGCCTCCAGTGGCAGTTGTTTGACAGCTTTTTCTTTGTCTTTGCGATTTTTATTTTATTTCTGGTATTTTTTATTATATTTCTAGTTGAATACATTTTAAATGCTGCCTCAATTTGCGTCGAGGGCGTGACAAGTCCCTCGGCATCAGATAGAGCTCTTAGTTCTCAGCTCTCGGCTTTGCCGGTGACAATTTGCAACACGCAGTTGTTGCAACAATATCAACTCACACCTTCGAGTTGCACACGTGTAAAAGAGATAAATTGCTTAGCTACTCAAAAGTTTCTACTAGATAGCGGGGAAGGGGTAAGGGGGAGGGTGGGTGGGTGCTGCACTTTATGGGCACCCTCGAAAACATCAACAACAGCTGCAAAAAAAAAGCTGTCGGGCAAAAGGAAACTTTTTTGTTTTGCTGCGGTTTTGTGTTGCCACTTTACATGTTTGATGTTGTTGTCGTTGTTGTTTTAGTTGCTGCTCTTGTTGTTGTTATGGTTGTGTGTGTGTATGGGTGTGTGCATGCATGAGTCGAAGGACTCTCACTCACAAGTCCTGGCAAAACTTGTCCAAATGAATTAATCACTTTACCCAACAGCCGAGTGGATGATGTTGTTTTCATTGTTGTTGCGGCTGCTGTTGTTGTTGCTGCTGCTGCTGCTGTTATTGACTTGTTGTTGCCCCAACAACAACAACTACTACAATGTGTCGGAGAACATGAACGGAATAACCAAACACATCGAAAAGACAGCAGCAGCAGCAGTGGCAGCAGCTCGGATATCTGATGAAGTCTGCCAAGTGCTCATCAGCAGCAGGCTATACTTATACGCTATGGTTCGAGGACGGGGAGGGGAGGGGAGGGGCTTGAGGATTGGAACTAAGTCAGACAATGAGATTGAAATATAGAGTAATCAGTCAGCCGCACCTTGTTAATGTGTACAGATTGCTATGCACTAACAACCAGCTTATAAAAATAGTAGTTATAATGCTGAGTCTTTGATTATAACCAGGCTAATTGGTTTAATATTTGCCTGTGCCTTATTTGAACTGACTACGAACTGTTCGAACTACTATTAAGATATGTTTGCTTATGCTTTACAGTTATACAAATTAAGACTAACTAGGTTAGGTTTTGGGTTTACTCTTCGGACACCCTTTTAAGCAACTCAGCCTCGCTCCTAGGTACGTCCTTGGTAAGGGCAGTGCAAGGATGAAAATTATACCCCCAACGAATCACTTGAATCATTTTTGTTGGCACACACTTGGTGGCCCTTGGCTATTTTACTTTTGGGCTAACTAAACATCCGTAGCTTGAATGAACAACTGCCAGATAGATTGGATACCGGAAAACTTTGATATGCCTGCAAGGAAGCGAGAACCCAACATTTTCAGCCATTTCCTGCAGTGATAAGGAAAACGATGAAAATTTTCAACGGCAAATCGATGAATTGATTCTTCTGCTTCTGCCAACATCCAGTGATAACTTGGCTCACTGCTGTGTTTGCTTGCTGCTCGTTATTTGCACGCACTTGGAAACTGTATGGGTATTTTCACAGCCCCACAGCCCCTACCCGAATCAGAGATGAAAAAGTGCCTTAACAATTTTCGGAAAATTACAGTTTAAGCCAGTTATTTAAAGCCAGCTTGATTTTGTTTTAAGCCAAGTACATTCAAGTCTATATGTCAATTTCAGCCATTGGGCTTGCACAGTTGACCTTTAAATGGTTTTCCTTTGGGAATTATAATCGTGAAAAATGCCTAAAAGCTTTTCCAGCTTAATTTCCATCAAATGCCAAGAATTTTCTATCAAAATCCCACAGGTCATATTTATTTATTGCTGTTTCCAATGCTCAACAAATTTAGCTATAGCTATTTTTATGCTTAGTAAATTGAATGCCAAACAAAATATTTATTTTAATATATAGATTTTGATTTTTTTATTTTTTTGGCTATGCCAAGTTCAAATTGATGCTTCATTTTTATTACACAATGCGGATGAGCATAAAAATAAATATGTATATAAATAAATAAATACATATATATTTGGCGCGTGGAAATTTTTGTATTTTTCTTGTGTCGATTGCAAACAAAATATTTTGCCAGCATTTCGCTTTTTTTTTATATATATATATATATTATTATTGCCATGCTCCCATTTAGATGCGCCTTAGGGCACAGCCCCATCACCCCTTTGCTGCTTTCCCCTCACTGGCAGTGCGACCCCTGAAAATTGACTTTCAATTTGCTTTGCATTTTTGCGCCTGGTTAACTTTTTATGCCATTTTCATATTGTCTGTTTTTTTGAGCTGTTTTTCTAGCTTCTTCTTCTTCTTCTTTTTATGTATCTTTGATGTAGTAACAATTGGAAAAGTGATGCCTTGGAGATGTCTTCAAATAGGGTCATTGCAACTGCTTTCCGTCCTTATTCGCAAATTGAATTTGGAGGCAAAGGCAAAGGGAAACAATATTTTCAAAAGAGTTGCCTAACTAATTGCCTTTGGGCGTGGCTGTGTCCTGAATCCAATTAGCGCAATCGAAGCTAAATTGAAGTTGCCTCCATATACATACATATATCTATATCTTCAGATTGCTACTCTGACAACGGTCAACAACATTTTGAACACTTTGGACAGTCGCATTTCCCAAATGCTCAGAGCTTGGTAAAACTTTTGGGCCTGTTGACACGCGACCAAGCCAAAAAGTTCGTGCAGCGTCAAGCTTTTGATTTATATATATATATATACTATATATCCAATTGAGGACCAAACTTTATCTTTGTGTTCGCACAAAACTTTGCCGCCCACTGAAACTCTTTTGGCTGCTGTCAGCAATGCGACATTTGATGCGGCTGCACTGCAAAAAATCTCCACAATCAAATTGAAAACAGCAAAAATCGTTTTTTGAAAAAAGTATTATAATAATAAATGCATTATAATATTTATATTTATATATATATTTCTTAATTTGATATATTTTACTTACCCAGCAGATGACTGCGGAAGTGAATGACATCGCGCAGGGGCACCTCCTCGTTGCGATAAAGTATCTGAAATATGCGTGAGGCGCCACTGCCATTAATAATGGATGCGGATGTACAACTGCCGCTGCCCGGCGTTACATTCGCATCCTCCGGCGAGCCCAGCTCCCGCTCCCTTTCCCGTTCGCTATCGCTGGGCGTGTCGATACCAGCGCCAATGCCGACTCCGATGCCGACTCCAATGCCGTGTCCGTTGCCAAGCGGTTTGCCATTGGGTTCGGGTATGCTGGTCTCCACCTGAACGGGCAGGCGGGGCGACACACGCAGTCCACAGCGCACCTGGTAGAGTCTGGAGGAGGAGGAGCAGGAGGAGGAGATGGTGGCAAATTAATCATCCATTCATAAATAACGCATACGCCGCGTGACGCACATAATAAATATTATGTGCTGATTGGAAAAGTTCATAAAAAGTTTCATTTGAAAAACGTTGCCTTTAATTAAACGTTTGCCTTTGTTTATAGTATTTAAAATCTGTTTGATTTTTGGCAAATTGCGTTTGCCAAATCACGCTTGCCAAAAATATATGAAATATATTTTTAAAGATCACATGTGCTTCCTCTTTTTTACCTCACAAAAAACAATTGTTTTCATTTATATTCACAGTTTGTTTTTTTTACTGTTTTTTGTCTTGGTCTCTTTAGGATTGCGTTGTTTATATTTGTGCGCCATTTTCATGCGAGCTTCTCTTTTATGTTGTTGTTGTTTCGTGTATTTTTAACACACGAGCTGTCCGACAAACACTGCACTCCCCACTCCCCGCCCCTATGCTACGCCTCTTTGCGTGTTGCGTCGTCTGTCGAAAAAAAAGAGTATTTGATATTGGAATCCAATAAACGCTTGGCTGACAATTAGTGAGTGCTACGGTTACTGTATATAATGCCACGCCCACTCGCTTGATTGCCCCCCTACACTCTCTGTGTGTGTGTGTGTGTTGCTTTATTGCATTTCGCTTCCGTTTGTTTGCCCAACACTTGCACGGCTCGCACAATGTCTTTAAATATTTCAACAAAAGCTAACAAATTTTCAGCTCAGGTGTGGAATATATATTTTACGTGGCGTTGGCGTATTGAGCAAGTGCCTCAGCCACTTGAAAGTTCACTCAAGTGAAATGGTATGCATAATAATTGACCCAGTTACGCAGTAATTTAAGATTTCTGGCCAAACATGTGTGGGACATGTGTAATCAACATTTTGCTTCATTTAATGACTTCCAAATGCATTTGAATGCAAAATGACCAGAAGCTATTTCAGCAATTTCATTTTTTTGCATGCAACGAAACGTGTTGCATGCTACACATGCTGGCAACGTATGCACAATGGATCATTTGATTTGCTACACAACAGTTCCCATGAAGAACGTGAGAGCACAGATAAAAACAAAGTGAACAGACCTTAAAGTCGATTATTAAATTTAAAGCTTTTTATTGCTATTCCAATAGATATATATATATATATATATATATAACATATTTTTCTTCCACTTACCCGCGCTGAAAGAGATCCACATTGAAGAATTTGTGCAGCTCAACGGAAAACTCGATGGTTGCCTGTAAGTCGCCCATGGCAACTGTCGCAGTTTCGCCTGCTCTGCTCTGCTCCTGCTTGCTGGCTCCTGGCTGCTGGACAACGGCTCCTCAAGCTGTCATTCAGAGTCACTTGGCTGTTGCGGTGCTCAGCGGCTGCAAGAGAGAGAGAGAGAGAGAGAGAGAAAGAGAGAGCGATGTGACATCTATGTGAATGAGAGAGTTGTTGGGTTGTTTGGTGAGTGGGAAACGCTCAAGTTTGTAGCGCACCAAGTTGGCACTGGACTTGTGGGCCACTTGAGAGCCAAGTTCGATTAGTTTTGAGCACAAACCGCGCTCTCAATATTTATTGCACACCATTGGCAGCTTTGGGGCCAATTGATTGCTTCGTAATTGTGCAGAAACTGTGCCAAGTGGGACTTGGCCGGAAGGGTTTTGTGGCGGTGGATGGTTGGGGGTGGTTAACGAACTGCAAGTCAGCAAGCGACTGAGGTTAGCAGGTCAGCCGCGAATGAGGCCAACTGTGAGGGTAGACAATGACAACAGCAGAAAAAAAAAGTGTAAAAAGTGTCCACCCCCGATGACGGATAAAACTGTTAATCGCCCCAAACAACAAAAGCATCTTTCGCTGTTGTTGTTCTTGTTAATGTTGTTGTTTTGCTTGTTGTTGTCAGTCGAGCGTAAAACCCACGCAGCGGCGCCCGCAATAACATTAATGT
Source organism: Drosophila conformis (assembly GCA_035041375.1). Lineage (NCBI taxonomy): Eukaryota > Metazoa > Arthropoda > Insecta > Diptera > Drosophilidae > Drosophila > Drosophila conformis. The sequence goes on from JAWNLE010000395.1 coordinate 281,438, forward strand.
GCTGCAGTTAATGCCACAGCCAGTTCTTCTTCTACTCCTGCTGCTTCGTGCAACCCTCCTCTCTGCTTGCCCCGCGGCTGCAGTGGGTCACAGGCTGCCCTCGCTTGTTGACACAATGGTAACGGCAAACGTAAAAGACGCTGATGAAAGAGGCGCCATGCTGAATCTTGCTTCTCACTCTCTTCCACTCTCCCTCTCTCTCTCGCTTTCCAGCTGTGGTTGGGCTTGTGCCAGCCCCATTGTCAATGTGGGTTAACCAGACTGCGCCATTTTCAAAACAAGCAAAAGTGTGCTCGAGTCGAGAGTGCTCGACTAGGCGTTGCCGTGTAAGCAGCTTTGATTAAAAATAAGTTGAGTTCTCAAAATAGTTGGAGTGGAAAGTTTTAATAGCGCTTTTTAAGATATAATTTGTACTTAAATTTCGCGTTGAAATCGGGTTTCAACTGCTAGAGGTCAAATCCTGATTAATAGCGCTACTAAATATTAACCCATCTCCAGTAGCACATTTTCGAACTACAAAAGTGGTAAACATGATCAATCTGAACACTTTTGACAAAGTTATGGCATTGGCACTACATTCTTTCTTGGAGCTATAATTTTATCATGAAAATCGAGTCAGAATCGCGTTTCCAAATCTTATTTATGATTTTATCTTAGAGATCAAACCGGTGCAAAAGCGCCTTGCTTTTGAAAATCACTTGAGTTTTGAGAAAGTTATGTCGTTCAAAAGTTGAGACCCTTGCCTACATGCGCCTTTGTAGGGTACAACTTTAACATGAATCTTATATATGTTATGTGGTCGGATGTGTGTCTTCCGCAGCATGTTGCATGCATTAACACAGCCTCGTAACGAGCTTCAAACCCCTTTTTAATGGTTACAGGGTATAATAAAGTACATTAGAAACAGAGTAAGAAGAAGAAGAAGCACCTGACTGAGTGAAAGTGATGACGGCATTTGTTAGCAGATCCTTAGACACAATTGCACCCTATTTGCCACATGTTCTTGGTTTGGCCTGTCATTAAGTGAGAGGCGCCTTCATCTTGTGTGCACATATTTGCTCAACATGAGTTGGAAATTTGACGAATGTGAAATTTCGCCGTGTTGCCAAATTAAAAGCAGATTTATTTGCCAGTTGAAAGTTGTGCAAAACGTTGCAACTTGCGTTGAACTAGCGAAAATGACGCTTTTAACTTTTGCAACGAGCACAAAGCAAACATTACCCATACGCAGTGTTGTCTGCTCTCGGATGCGAAATGTTCATAAACTTTGCAACTGGGTCAACTAAAGTTGCCAGATTGAAATAAGAATGAAAAAAATGAAATAAAAATGGAAGAAAAGAAAACAAGGAAAAGCATAACAAAGTCCATGCCGCAAATACATGATGCGAACGTCGGGGGAAATGGGGGAGAAAGGCAAACTTTTTAAAAGCTCATCCTGCTCTTTGTAATGGCCAGCGTCAGTTTTCGAGTTGAGTTGGGCCTTTTTTTAAATTCGCTTTTTTTTTGGCAACAATTGAATACTTTTTCGAGACTTATTATGGCGGATTCTGTGGGGTAAGTAAGTAGGTAATGCCACGAAAGCCTATAGTGTTGATAGTTTCAAGTGATTTACGCAAACTTTTTAATTGCTCATTGAGCGTAGGGCTTAGAAAGCGGCTAAGAAGGGGGGAGTGGCTATATTTGAAGAGTGGTTGAATAAAACTCTTGATTTGCCGAATACGCACAGCTTAAAGAAATGAAATTTGATAGATCTCGGCTATTTGTACAACAATTTCAATGGGATTTTCATTGAGTAAACAAATCGTAACTATCTTCAAATCCGCAAAGGACTCTAAAGTGTTATCACTATCCGATTACGTAAAAATTGCCTAATTATATGTACTTTAGTTATTTCTGCAGCCTAAACACTTAGTTTGCCATCAAGGGCAGAAAAGACGCCACTTGTATCAATGGAACACAACAGGACACTTGCCACAACGGGGGCAAACAGATACAACAAGAACAGCAAGCAAAATGGGACAAAAGCGTCAGCACTCGACGGTCATGAAGAATGATAATGATTAAGTTAACGATAATGGCTAACGGTAATGATGTTGCTAATCATGACAAAGACATTGACTTCAATAAGGCCAAGATAAAATGGAACCTCTCCAAAGGTTTGCCAAAATGTCCTGTGTCCTGCCTTGTCCTGTCGATGACAACGAACCCATAAACGGCAAAAATCAAACCGTTCGTGCTTATCATCATAATGATAATGATGCCTAAAATGGCCAGGGCCCATCACCATCAGCATCATCATCTTCAGGATGCTACCCACTCATTTAGTCACAGTCTCAACTTTCTCTCCATGCTCTCTTTTTGTCCTTCCCCTTCACGTTTCGTCCATCCCCCAAATAATCGTCCTTTTCTTTCTTTTTTTGTTTTTGTTTTTGTTTTTTACTTTTTGCCGTCTGGCAGCCGCTTTGAGTGAGAGCCTTACGTGGGTGATTTGGGCGAGAGATATTCGTCTACGTATGTGCCCCCGTCAATGGCAGAGGCTCTCGAATGTCTGCCCCTAGATGCCGATAACTTATGTGCCGCTCCGTTGCCCTGTTTCCGTTTTGTGTGGCACATTTATTTGCTTTATTTCTCGACCAAGTTGTATGTTTGATAAATAGTGTCGTGAAGCAACCTTAATGCCTACACTTGCAGAAAATTGCTGAAAATGTCCTTGAAAGAAGCAATTTGAGTATGCTTTTTACATGATTTGTGTACAAAATTGTGTTTCTCTTTTCAGAGTGCACCTCAAACACACACACACACACACACACACACATACACACTCACACAGAGAGAGAGAGACAATGTGTGAATGTGCTAATGTCTAAGGTCATCGTCATCATCGTCCTTGCTGATGGGCTCTTGATAAATGGAAAAGCTTTCATGTTCATATTTTCAATTGAATTTGGTGAGTCGGCTCAGCTGTCTGCCCGAACAGGATTCAGCAGGCAGGCTTTTCCATTTTAGCTGACCAAAAGACCAGAATTCAATTAAATTTTCACGAATTATTTTTTATTGTGAATTTTAATTAAAATTTTTGCCTTGGCTGGTGCATCAAAATCTAATCAATTTAATGGAAAATTGTTTGGATTGTACAATAAACCAGAGAGAGAGAGAGAGAGAGAGAGAGATGTAGACCCATCAAATTGTTGCCTATGAGGTAGTATTCAATTTCACAGGCTGCTGCTTTAGGCCACGTTAAGTTCTTGGAATTCCGTTAGCTTTTCGTGGTAGACTTTGCCAGGGCAACAACATTCAAATGACTTTTGTGTTTATTTGTGTCTTTTGATGTAATTTGAAACACGTTTGTCAACTTTGGCTTATTTGTTTTTGTTGTTTTTGAAAATGAAGCCCTCTTTTTGCGATTGCCCCTTCAGCGTTTGGTATGACAACGGTCGCAAGCCAGACAAAACAGGAAATTGACAAATTTGTGTGTATCGAAAGCCGGGGCAAAAGTTTCAAACGGAGCTCATCTCCCATAAACAGAAATGGCTTTTATGGCTCTAGCCAAGATGATCAAACTGGAATCATTTTGAATAATTTAAAAGGCCAAAAACTTTGTGCATTTCGCCGTTTCCCAGGCATGTCATAAAGAATGCCCTCAAGTGCTCGCCCGTCCGTGAGCATGAAAATAATTTCCTCTTTTAGCCACTTGAACAGCCCCGATACTCCCCCATTCCCGCCCCACTGCACAACACAATGAAGATTGCCAACAATTGCAGCTGTTGGCGACGTTGGCGGTGTCGGCTAAAAGGGTTGCACTCGTCTTGGCCAAGTGCATCGCGTGCTTTTGGCCATGCCAAAGGGCGTAAAGCTCACGTGCCAGCTGGCCAAAGAGGCCAAAGCCAGAAAGAACAACAAAACAACAATCAACTCAAGTGTGGCGGCAAAAAAAAACCCAGCTAAAGGAAACCAGATAGCTGAATGCAATTCGGTTCGAGAACGAATCAGACCAGAATTGCAGGCGTGGATTGGGCCAAATACTTTCGACGGCTGTGTCGCATTACATGCTGAGAAAATGTTCGCTCTGGTCACGTGTCTAGCAGCGGCTGGAGACGGAGCTGCAAGTTCATTTTACGAGCTTCATACGAGACGGAAATAGTTACTTATTCATGAAATGAATGCTCAAGTATATATTACACGGCAAACGGAGCTCTTTTAGGCCAGTCGTAGTCTATATAAAAGTTAGTTCCCTTGATACTTGTAGTCTAGTCTCACTAGTACCTAGATATTCAATTTATTTTCGCTTGGGCCAAAAGGAAAAAATCGTGGCTTAATCAATTTCAGATTAATTCAAGTTCTAATACCAAGTTTATAGCTCTGTAGTAACGCGGCGAGCAAGCCAATCGATATGATATTTATTAGGTTTATATATTGAAGGAGTTGTTTGTCCTTTAAAAGGTGTTTAGAGAAATAATGCTAGAAATTTATTTGGGAAGAGAATTATCCAATTAAAAACTCTGCTATGTAAACTCTGTCTCCTTTCTGAAGAGTTCTTAAGAAGTGCCACTTCTTAGCCAAAAGATCGACTTAAATATCGATGGGAGTAATTTGAATCTATTATAACTATTATTATTATTATTGCTACTATTATTACTATTATTACTATTGCTATTGTTCCAGTCAATGCCCTACACCTTGATCTATTCTGCCTCTTCCAGCCTAATTCGGCTTTATCCAACCCTATCATGTGCAGGAGTGCACTTAACTCATTTCTCTATCGTTGTGTTGGCAATTGAATCAGGCTAAGTAATAAAATACATTTTAAACGACCTTAGCCAAGGGGAAGCTCTACGCAAGCAGCTTTAACCATTAAATCTGTTAAAATTGCGACATTTGCCAGATTTAATTACACTGAGGCATCGCAGAGCTCAAAGGGTTGCAGCTACTTAGTCAGTTGCGCCGCAGTCAGCTGGCTGCACTTTAACCCCATCAGGACTCTGGAGTAACAATGCACGACATCTTTGCATTGTGCGGAACGTGCACCTGAGATGAGCTGAGCTGGGCGCGAGGGGTGGCTGCAACTTGAAGTTGCAGCAGACCGAAAGAGCGGAACGGGACACAAAATTGAATTGCGACTTTTTATGCTAGCTGACATCAACATAGACGAGTAGCAAACGGAAGAGGGAAGGGCTCATAATGGCAACGGGATATTTCATTACATTTGTGCATGCATGACTGACGAGTGCTGCCTGCCTGGCATGGAACACGCCCATACACACACACACACACACACGCCCATACATACACATACGTATACTTATGCAAAAAAAGGCAACATTGTTGAAATGTGCAAATATTGGCTCAAGTGGCGGCAATAAAAGAGTCCTGACTGCTGCTCCTGCTTCCGTATCTCTGTGTGTGTCTATGTGTGTGTGTGTGTGTGTGTGCGTGTGTGTTTGCTCGTGTTCTTGTTTCTATTATGTGATACCCTCTAGTGTAATTGAGCTGCACCTGGAGAAAGACATCTAATAAACCGCTTTATTTGCTTGTAGAGTTTGAATATATTTTTGTGAATTCAAAAATATTATTTTGGCTCAATATTAAAAATATCATTTCTTCGTAGAACTAACCTAAAAATGGTACAACTTTCGTTTCTTAGAGGCTATAAGATCTTGAGAATTTGGAAGCAGATAAAGTTTGTGTTACTTTATCGATAACTGCGCGCATTTCGCAAAAAATCTCTGCAGATCGATTTGCGACTGTAAAAAATGACACAATTGTTTAGATAAAGTGTTCCAATTGATATATATATATATATATATATATATATATACAGTGGCGGACACCTTATTCTGATCAGCGTCAAAGAAAAAACGTAATTGCCTGCCATAATCCTACCTAGCAGGTGGGGAAACCCCAGTGAATTGGGGTCATATATTAATTTTGGTGGTTAATACATATACCTACCATCGGTCTTTGGAATTTTTGAAAAATAATGAATGGTTAGCTTATGGCAGGCAATTCCTTTTTTTCTTTGACGCTGATCAGAATAAGGTGTCCGCCACCGTATATATATGCAGACATACTATAAACGCACTGTAATGATTTTGGATACGAAAAACAAACTTTGTAAGTCAAAAAGTATATTTAAATTGAGCAAAATTCTATCAGACAGCCCATTATTTATTGTGCTGCGTTTAGGGCGGCATCTAGTAGAGCTCTCTCCACTCGTTTTTTTTCGAGTGTACTACAGCAGAGTATTCCTCAGCTTCAATAGCAAGGACAGTTGGCTTTTGAGGTGCTCACAATTTAGCATTAAATTAGTCATGAATGCCGCTGCAGCAAATTTCCATTGATTGACAGTAGAATTTGGGAATTCGAACTTAGTTAACCTTTTTGACTGGAACTACGAGTACGCCCATTTTCGGGGGCACGCCTCCCTTTTGCATAATTGCATGCCGGCAAATATGTTGACGCAATATAATATATCACTGGACTGTTGTGGATTTTGAATGGATGCGCATAAAAATACAACATAATATATGCCATGACTAACCCATGTCTGCCCCCCAAACATGATTTGCTGCGTTGCGCTTGAGGGGAGGGGGTGGCTGTGGGTTGGGGTGTTTGTTGGGTTGTTCTTGCGGTTTCGTGTGGCAGTTAACTTTGCCGTGACATGTGGCAAGCATAAAAGACCCGTAGAACGTCATGTTTGCTGGGGGCCGAACATGACGTCGAGTGGACAACGAAACTCAACGATGATGATGATGATTACGACGACGAGGACGAAGGCGGCTATGACAGCTACATGTGACTCACGCGGTTGGCTGTGGCAGCATAGGCAGCAGGAGCAGGAGCAGGACTGGCAGACAGACGGAAAGGTGTGTAGGAGGTGCCTATGTCAACACATTGGTAAACTACACTATGCAACATGGATACGCGCTGTGACTTCGTTTTCAGTTGGGCAAGGTTAGGGTGGGTGTGGGGTGTGGCTCCTTCAGTGTTCTCATTTTGCCTTTTTGACTGATAAGCTTAAATTTTCCTGTAGGCTCTTAAAAGCTGACAGCCAACGAGATAACAGTTATCAGACAGCTATTAAAAAGCTTTTAAATGAACCGAAAACAGCTGATATATGAAATATAAAAATGAAGTAATCGTAATATTTGTTCGATCCGGTTCAGGTAAGTAAAGTTTAAAGGTTTCTGTTCATTATATGGATTCGATATAACATCATATTAGTTTCTATAGTTAAAGTAGCGTTTCCGGTTCCTGTTCTTAGTTTGGAGTAGAGTAGGAAAATAGGAAATCAATATTATTGAGTCTGAATTTAATATTATTATTATAATATACAATTATTTATTTATAATTCCAATAATATTTCAAATAATTGCCTAAAAGCAAGCCACGATTTATGCCACATTCAACTTGAAAATCTTCCATTTTGCTGTTTAGTGTTTTGCTGCTTTGGGGTGGGCTTAACAGCTTGACCGGCAACAAATTTTCCTAATGACGGTCAGTTTGACAGCTTGGTTGACCTTTAATTAATATGCTCCACTGTTTCGCCATTAAACTTGCAAACTTTTAATTAAAAGTTAACGATTGCTTGTGTTTCTTGATCTGAGAAACGCACTTGAACAAAACATTTCGCATAACGTCACAATTTTCATTTTCATTTTCCATTTTTCATTTTTCATTTTTGCAATTACATTTTCACTCAGCGTATTCGCTTTTACAATTTGGTTTTCATTTCTTTTCTTTACTTTTTTTTCTTGATTTGCGTCCCTACGTATTTTATTTGCGACGATGCTTTTGCTTGGCAATGAAAAGCGTGGAAAATGTATTTTTAAAATGTCGCCACGGCAACAAACACTGCCCGGATTATCTGTGTCTTCGGTGTCCTCTCATTTTTTGGCTTGCTGCGTACTTTCAATTTAATATTCTATTAAATTCTCGATTTAAAAATAATTGTAGCTGCCGCACAAATTCCTATGATTTATTTGTGAGCTGTTGATAAATGTAATTTAATGTTGCACTTAAATGTGGCACGCGTTGCTGCTGCTGCTGCTGCTGTTGCTGATGCTGTTTTGTGAGATGGTTACTCGAGTACTCGACTGAATTAATTAGGCTGTGTTGAGGAGGACACTTTAAGCGCGGGCGTATCACACACTAAAACACACACACACACACACACACACACACACACTCACACACACACACACACACAGAGACCAACACACGTTCTCGCACAACGATTGACTCGCTGCTGCAGAAGTATTTTGCCCTAATTTTACTTTCTGCGATGTTATCAGGACATGCCACACAGACACAGAAACAGACACAGAGGCACAGGCGACAAAATCCCACACAAAGCGCACGAGCAACGAAGCGATTTCCTTTTCCTTTTTTTTTTTGAATATTCCCTGCGCACCCCTCACCCGATGCCCGCCCCAAAGAAACCATGTCATAATTTACGCACTTTTTTCATTTGTTTGGTCGTTGCTTAAATGCGAGCCATGGTTAACATTTTGTTTGCTGGCCGCGTCCTGTTTTGCGGTTGCCCTAATGAAATTTGAGTGCCAACCTCAACCGAATTTGTGGCCAGTGCCCAAAAAAAGAAAAACCGAAAAACTCCGTTCACTGACTCGACTCGACTCGACTCGACTATTCTCACAGCGGCTGCCTTTTGGGAGCGCGCGTCCGTGCCGGGAAAATGTCTACAATGAACTGATGACAGCGTCGCTGCTCGGCGAATAACCAACGGACTAACGGGCTGCCTGCCTTGCGCCGGACACGGAGCACGCCGAGCACGGAGCACGCAACACGGAATGCGTCGTCGTCGGGTTCTTTGTCGTCGTTGCTGAGTTCATTCGCGTGCTGTGCGTTGCTATCTCTATCGATGGCTGTGGCTATGTTTTGGTTAGCCTCTTACAAAGAGATCGAATTGTGGAAGAGATAGAGAGAGAGAGAGAGAGGAAGAGTGAGGTGAGTTGAGTTGGGTTCTCTTTGGAACTGTACAGTGGGTTCTAGAGCAGCTATTTGGAATCATATTCATTCTTTATTTAAGAACTTTGACAATGTTTTGGTTAGTTGTGAATTAATTTAGCAGCACTTGATCGGATGAAGCTTCTTCTGAACATGACTATATCGACTATATGACTATATACATGACTATATCGAGTCGCCTAGAGATACCTTGTGGAGTCGGAAACATCTTCTTTCATAATAAACCTTCTGCAAAAAAATCTTAACCTTTGCTTTAATCAAATTCCATACAAGATTTAAAGTGGATCTGCTTACAATATTTAGTTATCATTCTTAAGTTAAGACATATTCCATAATTGAATTAACTACATTCTTGAAACCGTTAAATTTCAACATCTGCCATTAAATTTCTCTTCGGATTGCTCTTTGGCCAGCGCATGCGTCGCTCTCTCGCTCTCTCTTTCTGGCTGCCTTGTTGTCTCTGCCTTTATTGAGCGCATAAACAACTAACAGCCGCAACACTTTTTTTAAAGGCACGTTTTGCCATTTATCTGTCTGTCTGTGCCAAAGTGGGTGGGTTCGTGGGACTAGCCCTTGCCGGCGGCGGCGGCGGCAACGAGCAGGTGAACAGCAGCTCAACAGCTGGACAAATGGAGAGATAAACAGACCGTTGTTACCCAATGCACAACTGCCTGCTCTCTCTCTCACTCTCTCTCTCTCACTCCCTCACTCTCTGCCTACATCTTCCTCCGTGTGCAGCTTGACATATATTAAAACTTGGCGGATTGTCAAGTTAGCCTCAGTTGATTATTACTTTTAGCTGCTTTTCTTTCCATTTTCTAGTTTCGCTGACAAACGACAGGTGGCTGCATTCTTAACAGGATTAAGAAAAGGCGACGAGGTGTGAGGCGGGCAGTGCACGAGAGTCTCCACTTGCCAAAAAGAGTGCCAAAGAAGAGAGTGCCGCACCTCCAGGGGCGGGGGAGGGAGTGGCGAGCTTAAAAGTTTGTCGACAGCCACTTTCAATTTTATTTGCGCGCATTATGGCCCAATGTGATTATTGAGCGCATTGCTCACCCCCCCCCCCCCCCCCTCCCAGTCGGGTGAATAAACCAGCTGAAAATTGCCAAAGATTGTAATATTTAAGTTTGAATCGTTTTTGAATTTGTTTTTGTAATGATTTATTTGATTTTTACATGAGTAAAGTGCCTACGATTTATAATTTAATTTGTTTCCCTAAGCTAAGCATTCAACATGAACTGAATCAGAATTTGTTGCTTCATTTCCAATTTTCTTTTGCAATTTTGAATTCCTTTCAAATTTTAATTTCAAAATGAACATATACATAGCAAAGTTCAGTTGTTCTGTTTACACACACACACATACTTGTATCACTTTAGTCAACTAAAGACATTAAAAACTACATTTATTTCATGCACTGCTAAACTACTATTTTTCTTTGTGTGTATGCCGCAATGTCGCATATGCTCGATATATGTATATCCTATATCTCGTATATATCTATATCTAAAATGGAGGGGGGGGTTAACTTCTTCAGACGGGCTGCACCTCGCAGACAAAGTACGTCTCGAAGCTGCAGGGTGAATCGTTCCATTTGAGTCCTTTGCCATCGCGATTCCACAGCTCCAGGCAGTTCTCCTCCTCACCGTTCTCGTAGCGGAAATTATTGGGCTCCCCAGCATTCCAGTTGGTAAACGTGATTGGTCTTCCGGTGGCCATCCAAAAGTAATTTCCCTCATCGGCCAAATCTGTGCCCGAAATCCAGAAATGCTCGTGGCCCAGGCCTGTCAATGAATGAATGAATAAATGATAATAACCGATTGTGAGTGTAATGAGTGCACATTTCAAACAGATTAAGACATTGTGGGCATGGCAGGGCAGCCCAACTGCCCTCTTGCATTCATCGCCCATTCACTTTTAGTTTGCTGCTGCTGCTGCTGTGGGAAAGTGCATCAAAATGGAATGCTTGGCCGCAATTCAAGTCGACCGTTGGCCAACAAAAGCCGTTGCCAACTAGTCCCCCGCCATCTTGTGTCTTTCCCTTTTGTTAGTCTTGGGTTACCAACAACTTCCGCGTATTATGCACGACTCGAAAGTCAAAGCTGCCCCCAACTCGAGGCAGCCGCTTATCGAGTTCAATCGCACATTCACTTACCAAAGTCACGTATGTGTTTCTCCAGTCTATCGTTCTCTTCCTGTGATGAAATGCTAGCCAAGTGCATGCCATGGTAGCGGCAATATTGCGTGGCTTTGAACCAATTTGCCTGCAAAGTTAAAGAGACAAAAACACAACAAAAAAAACGGTGAGTAAATGTGCCAAGTTTTCACACCTAAAAAGTAAACTTTAAATTGCTGCGCCTTGAAGTTCAAGTTCTCTTCGTATTTGGTTTACTAAATTTATTAGATATATAGATATATAGTTGTAAGCTAAGGCCTTTGATTAATGACAATTGTGTTGGGAATTAACATACAGCTTACAACAAATTGGTTGAGGTGATAAAGTAAATAATTTACATAGATGCTCTTCATATTAAATATGCTATATATTATATATATAAAGCTAGTAATGCAGATTTAAAGTTAAAGAATAAGACTTCAACCTTAAGAGTTTCAGGCTTATTAAAGACAACTTTACTTTAGACAATCAAAATGATTCAATAATATTTTATATATTACCAATTCGCCAACCCAAATCCTAATTCAATTTTTCAATTTAATTTCCTTCAACCAAAGTGAGTCAAACCACATAAAAACAAAACCGCCGTAAGATTCTATAGAGCACCAAAGTCCGTAAAAGTTTTTTTGGGCAAGCACAGAAGTTTTTGCATGAAATGCATGACAGGTGAACACAAGCTGTAAGCACGTCGCTTGCCATTAAGACTGCCCCCAAGACCTTGAGGAGGGGCGGCTGGAGGGTGGGCACTTTTCTTACATCATGTATGGCAGACTAATTGACTTCTTGGCGTCAGTGGTGCGTCCTTTTACAGCCCAATAAACACTTTCAGCGAGCGTGCCACAAACACAATCAAAACAACAACAACAGCGATAACAAAAGCAGCAGGAGCTCAAATTAAACACTTTCTACACGTCATTGGGATGCCGCAGACAGGATGCCAGGATAGCCAGGATGGCCTGGATGCTATCGGCAGGATGCTGCGTCAGTTTGCGCTTTATTCGCGCACAATTACGGCTAATACAATTAAAGCAAAGTTAATGACGATGCCGATGTTGAGTTGGGCGGCAGACCGCAAAGCCAAAAGCATGGCGAGAGCTCCAGCAACAGACAAAGTATGTGGAACAGGAGTCAGAGCACAGCTGGCTCCGGAAGAGGTGTGCAGAGAGAGAGAGAGGGAGAGAGAGAGTGAAGTTGCGGTATATATTACACTAAGAAAAGCAGCTCTGGAGTTAAGTACAACAAATAACAAACTTAGAAAATATTTTGAAATTTATAAAACAATCTCTTAAAACCAAAAAAAAACCCTAAAAAATAAAAATCAAACATGTATTTTTGTTTACTTTCTCTTTTCGCAACATTTCTGCATTTCTTTTGATTCCCCCATTTTCTCTAAGTGTAATTGCGTAATCGATTTAGATGCGCATCACCTGCTAGTTGAAAAGCACTCACATGGCAGCTAGGACTGCCAGAAATTGTGGCAAAGATACAAAAAATATTTCCACAGCCGCATGCTACAGAATCAACAGGCAGGCAAAGGGGTGCAGCGGGGAGCTGGCTACAAGGGAAATTCAATGGCTTGGCTAATTACCCGCAGGTTGATGCCTGGGCTTAGTTGGTGTTAACCAGAAGCCATTAGTGCTAATTGAATATCAAATTTCATTTATTGATAAGCCACTAAACAGAGCAAATTTTGAAAGTATTGACAAACTAAACTCAGCAAAAGGTCTGCTGCGATTGGCATCATTAAAAGCTTTTGGCCAACTCGGGGCATTTGCTAATTGGCTGTCATCAAGATGGGAAATTCCAATTGCGTCGTTAAGGACACAGACACACTCAACTATGCCACCAGGCAACACCCACTACTCGGCTGCTGAATAATTCAAAATAAAATATAAAATGCTGTCGACTTTTATTGACGTTTGTCAGAGATTTTTTACAGCCAGCTAGGTAAGAGATGGGGATAGAAAGAGAGAGAGAGAGAGAGAGAGAGAGGGAGGGAGAGAGAGAGGGCACACATATGAATGTGGCAGCAGTGACATGTCGTTTAAGATCTGGATCAGTCATGCAATCGAACTGTGGATTGTCGAGTTGAGTCGAGTGCAACGCCGTGACATGTATGCCACATGTGGGCAACAACAACAGAAGCAGCAGCAGCAGCAGCAGCAGCAGCAGTAGATGAAAGGATTGGCACAGAATAAGATTGACTTGGGAGCGTTCGATGGATTACACAATTATTAATATTACGTAAGAGAAAGAGGAAGAGAGTGTGTGTACAAATAAAATGGTTTAGCTTCAGGCTTTAACATGAATAAAAGATGGGGAAAACTAGCCAGAAAAATGTTTAAGAAATCTGATTTTTAATCTAGACAAAATCTATCCTAAGACGTAACTTAAACTCGTTAAATTGATACTGATTCGCTTAATTGAGATCCAGTTTGTAGTGTCAATAGATATTTGGCTAGTTGTAGGCTAAAAACAGCTACTGATTACCGGCCAACGGCTCAATATTCTTGTTGCCACAAATGTCATGCAAATTGAATTTATCGCAACTCAATTAAGGGGTGACAACAAAATGCATGACATTTCGCAAGTGTTACTAACACAACGGATACCACTATGAATATAAAATATATTTGATTCGAATGAGTTGCTCAATCGTTAGCTTTTCCAGCAGCAATTAGTGTCGCATTAAAAACAACATCGACGAAGTCCAATTCAATTTGGCCAACTTAAGTGCCTGCCTGCCTGCCTGTCTGCCTACTGTATGCTTTTTTCTCGGGTTATTCGTGCCGCTGGCAATTTAAGTTGAGAGGGTAATTTTCTAATACGCTTGAGAAGGCTATTATAATTTAGTCGATGAGCTTGTATCGCATATACATATATATATATATATATATTTGTATAGAATATATATTTACTAGCTGAGTTGATATAGCCAGGCCTTAGGAAACCTAGCACAGTTTTGAAGACATCTTGATTAGGTATATATTCGACCTTATGCTACAGGCAGTATGCGAAGTCTGCCAGATCGGGTCTCTATATCAAAAAGCTGCCTTAGATTTGTTCAAGATGAGTTCTAGTTCGAAAGCATATCTAGATTAAAGTTTATTAATATGCGTCTTACTGTACTCCTCATTTTAGGACCATGAATCATAGAGATTGAATTTCTGTATCTTATAGCTGCCATAGCAATGATCTGTCGATAGACGAGTTCTTCTGTAAAAACTTATAAGACATCCAGTTCAAACTTACTCATGAGTGTTATAATGACCCACAAATTTACGCATCAAATCATAAACATGGGAAATCAAATCACTTATAGCAAATTCCAACTGTCGGCAGTTTGACTGTGTTCTGTAAGGGTATTTACTATTCGTAATGAATTTTTCCTTCTTTCCAGTTCGTTTTCAATTTTCATTTTTGCTCACCGCATTTGCATTTTGCCACACGATTGCAACGGGATTGTTTACGACCAAGATTTCGCATTGCGAAATACTTTAAGTTGCCGCTTATTTATTCATGGATTCTTGCAGTGATTCTTGAGTTCGCGGCGGGAAAGGACGCAGCGTCTTGTCAATAAATAAAGTCTAAAGAAGTGACCAAAAGTTATGAATTTCTAATGTACAAAAACACAGATGTTCACAAATGTATTCATGAACTGAAATGTCATCGTTAGACGGAGCGAAAGAGATGGCAACAGAGTTGTTTTTACCGCTGTGTTTTTTTTTTTGGATAACATGTTTATACCCTGAGCCCATTAAAAATGAGCAGAAAGGGTATGATGGCTTTGTGAAAAAGTATGTAACGGGCAGACGGAAGCATCTCCGAATCCATGAAGTATATATAGTATATATTCTTGATCAGGATCAACAGAACACGCGGATCTCGGAGACTATAAGAATTAGAGACTTCACATTTGGAATACTTGTAGATTGCTTTATTTTATCGATAACTGCCTCCGTTTCTTAAATATCGATACATTTCGAATGTGTGGGAAAGAGGTGACATGATGGGTGTACTTTTCGCCCTGCTCACATTTGGGTGCAAATCTTTTCAAAGTGAAATTCGCCAATAAAAGTTGAATATATTGAACAGCTGGTATGTCGTAGTCGAGCTCTCTCGACTACAGCATTCTTACATGTGTTTTTTTTGTTGGTATCATCGCAAATTGTTTACTAATCAGTTGTGGCTGCCGCTCTTTAATTAATGTTCTAATAACGAATTCAATTCACAATATCAAACTGTCGGCATGCTCACAATACAAATGTTTTATGTGCCACATGCCCCCGACCAGCCCCTGCCGCTAAACCAACCCTACCCCAACTTGACTCAACAGTGTGTACATAAAACCAAAAAACAAGTAATTACTTTTTTGTTAGCTATGTTTTCTGCTGGGCATCATTTGGAATTGGGGCTAAAAATACCACATAAGTCAGGCATCGATTTAACGAGCCTTTGAAGTTTACAATCGATGTGAAAGATTAAAGAGTTGCTGCCAATTTGCATAACTAACTTGTTCAAAACACATAAATACGTTACCAACTAATTGAAATGTTGGGCTTCGCTCATTCTAATCACTTTCCATAGCTTCTACACTGCATTCAAATGTGTAATTAATCGTCTAGCAGTTAAATTGATTTGCTAATTGAAATATGCAGCTTGCCCCAACCCTTTCTTTCAGATTATATATATTGATGCACTTACATGACCAATTTATCGCTTAACAGTTTAATTAACTCGATTTGCTTCAGCTAAGCACCTGTTGCTGTAATTAATTGATAGCCATTTGCAGTGCTAAGTATTTTGCTGCACATTCCACAAGTCATGCGAACAAAGTTGCAACTGAATCAATCCATCAATCTTTTCACCCTCATGTTATGTCGTAACTTGGCAATTAGCTGGCAATTTGTTTGTAGCTTCTAATAAAAAATAAAATAAAACAATTTCCTCAACAAGTTCCCCTTCGAATTCAGTGAATTTACATCGATTAATTATCAGTGGCTGTCCGTTAAATTGGTTTGTATTGAATGCGCTTTTGGCGTGGTTTTAAAGTTCAAGGAGAGTGCTTAATATGGCATCTTAAACAATTTATAGATATTATTATGTGAATACAGCTGACCGTTGCAAGCCATTTGCATACTCGTCCCACATCTAACATCCACAGCCAACAAATCGCTACGGCGTCGCATTGTAATCGCTCGCGTTTCAGACGCGTTTTCTTCGTGTCTTTTTCACTAATATGATTTTAATATGAATAGCTGCATAAATTATGAAAAATCTGAGAAATAACAATGCCCAGACGTCATCATATTAACCAAATTGCTCTATGCGTATCCAATCACGTTTCCCGCTACTATTATTTAATGGCCCTACAATGTTGGCATTGGTAT
The DNA here is from genome assembly GCA_035041375.1 of Drosophila conformis. Lineage (NCBI taxonomy): Eukaryota > Metazoa > Arthropoda > Insecta > Diptera > Drosophilidae > Drosophila > Drosophila conformis. The sequence goes on from JAWNLE010000395.1 coordinate 297,989, forward strand.
CAATTCTAAGGCTAAAGATATTTGATATTAATGATATCTAGAAGGTTGATGGTATCGCAGGTGTGGCCCAACTTGCAAGCAGTAGTAGCGCTTATGAATCGACTTCTTTATAATATGCTTTACTTAACTCAAATTTGAAATGTCTATATTTGGAATTTACTTTTTAGCTCCACAATTCGTATGTTTGTTTTTCGAGATGTTTAATTTGTTGGTTAAAGTTTTACTAATGCATCAGAAGTTATTACATTGTCGGTCTTTAAGCACTATAAATCTTGTTTGCCATTAAATTTTATTTACACTTACGGTGGCGGACACCTTATTCTGATCAGCGTCAAAGAAAAAAAGGAATTGCCTGCCATAAGCTAACCATTCATTATTTTTCAAAAATTCCAAAGACCGATGGTAGGTATATGTATTAACCACCAAAATTAATATATGACCCCAATTCACTGGGGTTTCCCCACCTGCTAGGTAGGATTATGGCAGGCAATTACGTTTTTTCTTTGACGCTGATCAGAATAAGGTGTCCGCCACTGTATACCACATTGCTCAAACTTTACATTTTGATGGTTCGAATTTATTTTAAGACGAACTTTATTGGTGGCTGTTGGCATGTTTCTATTTTTTTGTAGAATTTTAACTGAACATGATCTGAAATCCGGCTTAACCTCTTGGCTAAGTGTGTGCCAAAGTACAGAAGTTATTACATTGTCTTAAATGCTGTTGTTGGCCTTTAAGTATGATGCTGCATATGTGCAATCTGCCGTTCAATTTAATGGCAAGTAAGCGAACCGGACTTGCAGAGGGGACTGGTGGGGCGGGGGAAGAGACCATTGAACCGTTGCGCGTTTTAAATGTATTTTTTGTTGTTGTTGTACGGTTGGCTGAATGCCGCTTACCTTGAAGAAGATGCCGAGGTAGTAGCGCTTCTCGCCCAGCTTCAGCAGCGGCATCGTCCACTTATTCGGCGTGTACTGTGACTCGTCCACGCAGTTGGGGCAGTCTAAAAATAAAAATCGAAATCAAGAAATACATATCAATAATTATACTTATCTGCCACAGAGGGGTAAACAACACAATAAAATACTTAAGTCCATTATTGCTGAAATTTAAACAGGGCAACAAAAATACCAAGGTCGATTTACGAAATTTGCATATAACATAACCGTTAACAAAAAAAAAAACGATCTTAAAATCCTGTTATGACAGCTATACTAAGAAATCCATTAAACTTAATTTTCATTCAAATAAAAATTGCGCCTTAATTGATTAATTAGCCATTGCGAATACCAACCATAAAAATCATATTAAAATTCTATACATTTGGTTTTTTTATGGAATTTTGAGTGTTCATCTCTGAAATTCAACCAGCTGAAGCATAGTACAAGCCAACATAATTAATATGGTAATTCGATGGCCAAGAATTGTTGACAATAGTTATGTGAAGCTAATGATGATCTGCAAATGATAACTATAACTACATCAGGGTCAGTGCCTTTTGGCATGGGTTCTGAGTATGTCAAGACCATATGAAATACATGTATACATGTACATATGTTATATGTTCTGCCAACAAACACACGTGTGTTGGCCAAATTAGCAACGATTTCCATTGTTATATAAGTCACAACGAACAGAGACAAGAGACAATAAAAACGACACCCAAAACAAATATATGGCAAATATTTCACGAATGTTAATAATTAATCATCCTAAATGGACGCCATTACGGCAGACCCAAGGTCTGCAGAAGGCGGCACTAATGGTAATTATGAATGTTGCTTTTTTTTTAAGGTTGGCATTGTTGCTTACGACGGTTTTTTTTGTGTTTTAGCCTCTTCAGAGCAAGCGTTGAAGCGAGCCAGTCGAGTGGTATATACATACATGAGTTAACACTGAAAATCAGGTAAACATTTTGACTGCATCATAAAAACTGTAATTTATTAAGAAATAATGCGAAATGATGCCATTTGCGTAATGAAGTTAACGCCGTAAATTGGCTACAAAATGTCAGTATTTACATACAAGAGATATATGTGAGAAGATAAAGCCATATGCAGATTGGCTATCTAACTATAACATTTTTAGTTAGATAAATAGACAGACTGAGTGATGGATGTGTAGATAGAAGAACAGACAGATAGATAGATTGATGGGTGTATAGATGGTTAAATAGGATAGATACATAAATATAGATGGGTGGATAGATGGGTAGATTGATGAGATTGACAAATGGATGGACAGATGGATAGATGGGTAGACAGATAGATAGATATATAACAGATAGAAGGATATATTCATATATATAGATAGTTAGATATATATATATATAGATAGATCTCAGATATTAGTACTGCCTGCATCAAGAACAATATATGCAAAGTTTCACAAAGACAGCAGCAAAGCTGACCAACTAGTTTGCATAGAAACAGGCAGACGTACTCGGCTGCTGATGCCAATCAACAATTTATATATATATATATATATATATGCTTTATGCAATGCATCATACAAATTAAACACGCTTTGTTAATTTGTACGGACTGGTAACGGTGCCTAGTAACGGAGCCGTCAATTTGCCCGCCAGATGGCCAACAAATCAAAGGTGCAAATTGATTAATTTACAGCCAAACTTTATTTATTTGGCCATTGTCTCTGCCAGTTTATTAAACAAAAGTTTGTCACAAACAATAACTGCTCATTTATTAATAAACAAAGTCAATATTAATGGCCGACTATTATTTATTACTTGTTTATAGTTCAGTGTTTTTTTTTTCCTGATTTCTGGCAGTCAATTAATCTACAGCAAAATAAACCAGTTTAGATTGAAGTTTTTGGCTAACAGCAGCGGGCGGGGCAGTCTCAAAGTCAATGTCAGTGCTTGAACATTTTCTGGGATAAGTGAGTCCAATTAAAAGTTGAATTGCGCAAGGCTGGCAGAGATTTTGACGTGACCTTCTGTGGGAGTTAAGAGATACTTTTCTCCCCAGGAGGGTGTTGACAGCTGGCAGCTTTCATTAGCATTTTCTTAACGTTCAGATAAACTGGCAGCCAGCAACAAGTCACTTAGACACGCAACTTTTTCAGACTTAAAGTGACTTCCTGTACAAAAATAGTTTTGTTTTGAATTTTAGCCAGAACTCGAATTCGTGTTATAACAAAAGAATCGTTCGATATATATATATATAAATGTGAATGACGTTACTTTTTGTTTTTATTACCATATGAACCAGTTTTACCCTCTTTTATGTTTGACAACATTTATTTATTTGCTAATACTTTAACCTTTACTTCGACATTCGTTTAGAATACAGTTTTGGCTTCGATTCAAGTTTATTGCCTTTAGTTTTGGGTTTAGCTTGAAGAAGGTAAATCATATAATAATAAAATTTATGTTTGCCTCATGGAAGTTATCATTTTTATTAGCTTTTTTGCAAGTCGACTTCGACATTATGCATACGCCATGTTGTCGAAAATGCTTTTTGCCTTTGTTTTAACATCTTGAGTAGCTGTTTTTATTGCACACCACGTGCCCCAGTTACTCAAGCACAAACTTTAAATCTTCCACAGATTTTGATTTTATTTTTATATCTTTTGCTATTATATGAAACAACTGACCATGGCCTTCGATTTGATATTTGATCTGATTTATGCGTTTGCTTTAAGTGATTTGGTTTTGCTCGCTTACAGCTGCTTTTTGGTGCTTATGTTATACATTTATAAACAGTCTGAAACAATCTGAAAACTTAAAAAAAACAAGCAACAACAAATGTACACACTAATTGGAGCAAGGCACGTTAATCAAACTCGGTAGCTGGCCTGAGCCAACTTACGGCATCGTATGTCAACAACTCCTTAATTAAATGCTAAAAGTAAATACCAATACAAGATACAAGATACCAAAGAGAAAAAAAACAAAAATTGTATAAATTTGAACTCTTTTTGTTGCAGCCACCGCTGCTGCTGCTGCTGCCATATTTGGAAAGTGAAAGTGAATTTTTGATAAGCTGTCCGGAAGGATGTGCGGCCAAGTGTTATGCAATGGCCTGCCTGTCTGCCACCTGTCTCAAAAACTGGGCTAAGTGTAAGTGGGTTAACATCAACATACCAGCGATGGGACCTGCTGCTTTGCTCGGTGTCGCCAGTGTCCCATCCACGCTGCACAGCAGCTGCACGCCCAGTATCACAGACAAAATTATATATTTTTCCATGCTGTTGCGATTGTTATCTCGTTTCAAATGTAGTTTATCTATTTGTTATGATGCTTTTTGAATATTTTATGTATATTTATTTTTATTGGAATTTTTTTTGTTTTACAGTTATGCAAATTGGCACTTCCGTAAAGCTAGCAAACAAAACAACGCATTTTTTGTTTTGAATACAAATTTATATTATGCCGCCGAGATGCACAGATTTCCAGATGATAAATTATGAATGCCGCGTTCCGCTGTTTTGTATTGTAATCGTCCGTTGTCGTTAAGCGAGATCTTGAAACGAAATCGAAAGTTGGCGAAAAAAAAACCAAAACTCAATCGATTTGGAGAGTCGGCTAACAATAATAATATGAAGAGCTCAAATCTCGAATACGTCGTGCGCATGCGCGCCCAAACTGACCGTCGGTTGTCGAAGAACTAACAATTTTGGTCCGCTAAAGCATCAACTAATGCTGAATCCCCGCCAGAGAGAAAACACAGCTGCCAGAGGGTCGCAGCAACTGAGAGAGTGAGAGAGAGCCGGTCGAACTGGTTGCAACCAACTTGTTTGGTCGGTCAGTTGTTTTTTTTTTGTTTTCGAATTTTTTGTTTGTATTTTTGGTGTGAAACGCTCAGAAAGATTAGCATCCGTTGAGATGCGACTGATGGGGAGCGAGGGGGATTGCGTGCAGCTGACTGACTGGCTTGTCAAACACTTGACGCAGCCGTTGGCAGCTGGCAAAAGCTGACCAAGGTAACATCAGCGAAGCGTGCGTTGATTTGCAGACGTGCCCACCGCAACCAAAGCCGAAATCGAGTTCAAACTCGAGCCGGACCGAAACAAAAACTCCAAAGTTGGGCATTCCAAAATTCTGGTTTCGCATTGCAAAGTTCTGCGACGTTCTACGATTTTGCAATTTCCCAGAAAAACAATAGCGAAACTAAATTCAAAGCCTACTCATTGAGTGATGCTTTGCTGATGCTTTCGATTTCTATTCAAATTGTTTCACAGCTGTTGCTAGCTAACTTTTGCAGCTGACTTTTGCTGCTGACCTTGAACAAGTGATACGCTGCGTATACGTGATTTGTTTGCTGCTAATAAATTAATTTTCTTAATCAAATAATTCACATCTAAAAAGCTTGAATAGAATATTTTAGCAATGTTTTTTTCTTTCAATTTGAATGAAGTTGTCACTTGTTTAGTTAACAGAACAAGTATTCATCGCTTTAGTAGATTTTTTTTAAGTGTACTCGCAGCTGTTGAAAAATGCTTCAGCTCTCGCACATTCTGATCAAATCTGGCAACTAAACTCATTTACACTTGCTTTTGGTGTCAGTCATTAAATTTTGTTGTCCAAAACTTGTCATGAGACAAGCTTACTTCAAAATAAAGAAAACCAATAAAATTTAGCAGAGAGCCACCTTCAAAATGGATGCACGTCCATCACGACTCTTGTCCGTTGAAATCCGCACAAGTGCAGAAGTGAAGAAATGGACACCTTTTATGGAGTTACTTGGGATTGTTATACTGACATGCAGCATATTTCGCGGACTCTTTGCATTCGTAGATGAGAGACGCATAGATTGTAATGCGTATCACAATGAGAGTCTTTGAGCAGATCTCGCTTTTTCACTGATTCTTTTGAGACTTCAAAATAAAAGCTAAATAAAGTCACCCGACAGACTAAACAAGTTGGCAGTTATACAACTAAAATTTATATCTCTTGTAGCGATTAGCATTTGCCATTGGAGCCGCTTCTGAATAAAAACAGATCGAGCATAATGGCCGATGCTTCAGTTCATTGCTACTTGGCCAGGGCTATGTTTTATTCAATGCAATCAAAATCGAATATCGTGCATAGTTTTAGGTCTATTTCGGTCATAGGAAGTTTGCTGTTGTCAGCCTAATCTAGCCTAAGCTGATTTTATAATTGGGCACTTTATGTTCTACAAGTTTGACTAGTTAAGATTTATTAGTTGCTTATAAGTTATTAATGGGCATAGATAAGACGATATCTCATGACTGCCTTAGGACCATACCTATAAGAATTGAGAATTTTAATTGATTTCCTTGTGCAAACGTGTTTCTGAATTGAGTTTTGAAATGGCTAACAAAAATAGTGGGCGATTTCGCAACGTGTCGCAATCGTTAAAAAATGTTTGCTGAATTTATTGATGGAGCTAATTGATCAGACAGACAGACAGACACCATAAAAAGGTAGTAATTTTCAAAAATACATATCGACGATTTATAGTCAGGTTGTGATGATTTGTTAGTTTGTTCGGTTGAGTTATGTTGCTTTTATGTTTTTTTTAAGGATTCATTATATACCATAAAAAGTGAGATGTTTTATTTTAAATTTTTAATTTGGTTAATTTGAATATTTGATATGTTTTTTATTTTTAAAATTCGATTTTATTTCTACTTGTCAAGCTTTTTTTGCCTTGTTTGACAGTGACCTTGATTAAGACTATAATTTTGTTTTTTTTAATAATTCGGTTCTTCAACCGAATACTTCTTTTTTTAACAAAGTTGATGGCTATTTATTTATTTATTTCATTTGGAATTGGTTATATAATGTTAATTAACTTGGCTTTCTTATGCAAATGGCCTTTCAGATTTAATCAAAAGTAATAAAAGTATTTTCTAACTGCTGAGTCGCAAAAGAATTCGAGCGACTCTCAGAGTTATTATCAATATTAAAGTCGATTTGGTTTGGAGGCAACAATGAGCCACATTAGCAAACAAGTTAAACGAATCAAATCGAACGATTTTTGCCATAGATGTGTGAAATCGAACGTTGCAAATCAATTGACTTGAAAGTACTCAAAAGTTAAGCAAGTTTACTTTTTTTTTGTATCTATTGACTATTAAAATAAGATACAAGACGCGGTTCCATGAAGAGTTAAATGCCAAATATTGATTGTACAATTATAATTCATGGCCCTGTTTATCTTCGTTGGCGAATAAAGCGGAAATTGCGTAAATAGGCTAAGGAAACAAGGCATAAATTAAATTAAATACACACAGCTGCTAATGCTGCAAATGACGTTGAAAAAAAGTGCTGCCATCCATCATACGCCGCGTGGGCCAGGAAACGGCGTGAAAATGACATTTACTAAAACAGCCCCTAAAAACGAATATTTGTGGACCAAACTTTGATGGCAGATAATAAGAAGAATAAACAGGGGCAGATTTAATACCCTAATGGGATAAACAAATTTTACCTTTTCTCTGTCTCTATGGTTTTGTCTGCTGTTCAACTAAGTAGCAGAATCATCAGCCAAAACCTACTTGAAAGCAAGGCCTTTAGCTGTAATATTAATGGCTGAATTATCTTTGGATTCCTAGAAAGACCCGTAAAAAATTAAGTTTATTGCGTCTGAAGTCGCATGCTGTGAGCATGGCTCGCTTCTTCATTGATTCGCTTCAGACTTCAAAATGTAATCTAAAATCTCGCCAGTCAGCAAGCTGGAAGTTTGCATGCAGCAGTTGCCATTGAAAGTGGATCGGTGCCGCTTCTAATCAAACACACATCGAGCATAGTAGCCGATACGTCAGCTCAACGCTAATTGGTCAGGGCTATGTTTCATTCAGTGTAATAAGAAACAAACCAGTATCGTGCATTACTTTAGAGCCAACTCAAAAGCATGCGGAAGGAAGTAGTTACTTATGGGATCTATGGGATTTACTATTATCATTTTGATTGATGGGGATTATTATTTCGTTATTTTAATAATTCGGTTAAGATTTCTGAGAAAACCATTATCTAGCAGTTTATTTAATTTTGTACTTATTATAATTTTAAATATTTGGTTATATTAATTAGTTAAATAATGTTCTCATATGCAAATCATTTTTTTTGCTATAACCAAAAGCAATACCTTCCTGATGACTCTTCTACTAGTCTACGTTATTCCAAGCGTTTGTCAAAAGTCATAAATAAAATAAAGGCAGACGCTGATGCTGTAAATGATGCTGAAACACAAATGCTCGCATTTGTCATACGCCTCGTGGACCATAAACCGAAACGGCGTGAAAATTACATTTACTACAACAGACCCGAAAATCTGCCATTTCCACGCAAATAAATGGCTCATAGCAAGTATAAACAGGGGAGGATTTAATAGTCTTATGGGGTATACAAATGTTACCATCAAAAAACCCCCTCTCTCTCTCTGTCTCTAATGTGTGGGCTATTGTTGGACTAATAAAGGCAGCATCAGCCAAAACTACTTAAGAGCAAGGTCATTAGTTGTAAAATTGATGAGATGCCTATGGAAGCTGCAGCTACTTCAAATTTGAAATTTGATTGATGGACAAGCTTAATGAAATGGAGCAGCAGTTTCCGTGATCCATTCAAATTCAGACTTGATAACTTGATCGCTCACTGATTTGAATGCTTAATTAATGGTTTCTATCGCCCACACACCTACACACACACACACAACCACACACACACGCAAACACACATGCACACTTACCGCTATCGATTTCATTCTCACTGGGATCACGATGAAATATATTGCCATAGTATTGATCGTGTTGCTCGGATTCAACACTCTGCAGCGACTCCTGCACATCCTCATCGAACTCATCCTGTGGATTACTGTTCGCTTGAAACTGCTGATCCGTCAGCTCATCCTCCTCCTGCTCATCCTCGTAGCGCACCCGACCCCGAGTCGAGCTCGTCGCCGTTGTTCGCTTTGCAGCTGCAGCTGCCAAACGATTCCGTTGCGCTCCGCCGCCGCTCTTCTTGAAGCCACCGCTGCCTGCGGAGAAGCCCCGGGGATGTGGACGACGGCCCGCGGCGGGCTTTGGCTTGGGCAATATATCAGCGATGGTGGGCGCCTTCTGGCTGACGGTGCGATTGGGAAACAAGCGACGCTCCAGATAATTGGCAAATATCTGTTGCGTTATCTGATTCTGGCGCGCCAGCTCGCTCTGATCCAGCTGAAAGTGATTGTTTGCGCTGTTGTTGTTGCTGTTGGTGCCTGCAATTACAATTGGGATGAAAATTGGTTGCACGATTAATCACTGTAATCACATGTGGGCCGTCGCTCAATTGCGAAATCCCCACACACCGGTGGCTGCCACTTTGGGGCAATTACATAAACGCTTCCGTGCTGTAGCCCACACTCAAATGAGGTGCAAAAAAAAGCAGTAATTTAAAAACGTGTACAACCTGTACAGGCAGACTCAGGGTCTCAAGTGAGCCTATTTATCGAGGGTCAAGTGTTTATCACGTTTTGCTTTAAAGCTTAATTGAAATGCCTGAAATTATTACGATTTAAATAATTAAATTAAGCTGGCAGTCCAGCTACGCACTTCCATTTTCAGACAGTTGCAGCAGCAATCGATTTCACGGTGTAATTAATAAAAAGGTTAAAAAGTGAGGGTAAAAATAAGTTCAAATTTTCCACAGTCATAACTGTGACAGAACTAAGCCGATTTTCAAAATCAATGGCATTTTAAATGAGATTATTTGGGGCATCACTTTTATGAATGCTTAAAACAAGATTCTGACTTTACATTTAAGTAGTGGTACGTGTCAAATCAGTTCACAGGCATAAAAATTGATCGCATTTTCAAAAGCCAAATACTGGTCTGACCTCTGCAAATATTGTATTCCAAAATTGCATTTCAAAAAAATGCCTATATATGCAACGCTAAACGAGAAACTACAAAACTGGTCATCTATCGCAAGCACACCTCGTTAATGACACTCTGACTGAGCAGCATTTTGGATTGACAACTGTCATCAGACACACATCAATCAAATCTGTGACCCACAGAGACTGACTCAGTGAGAGAGAGGCAGAGAGAGGGACGCAGAGAGGATGCCGGCTGCGTGTGTCTTGCCTCAGGGTCGCATTTCTGCGCAGCATTTAAGATCATTAGCTGGAGCTTGAGCTGGTAGAGTTAATTTTTTGGTTTTGTGACTCATCCCGCTACTTGTGCCTCATTTTTAATGAGAGATTAATCGTTTGCCATTTGGTTCCCCCTTCTTCAGCTGCAACTGTGTCAAGGTTGAATAAAAGCATTTTACTGCTCAACATTAAAGCGGATTCGCTCGAGTTTGCGTTACAGTTCCAGTTTCAGTGGCCATCCCCATTCCCCATCAAGTTAATGAGTTAAAATTGCCAAATAATTGATATAAATGCTGCTGTAAAAGGCGCACAACAAAACGACGTTAAAGACTTTACAGCTCTTCAACCGCTCGCTTGATGCACACACACAAAACATAAAAAAACATTTAAAAACAACAACAAAAAAGCAAAACCACAAAATATGTCGCGCGCCCACCGAAAATTGTTGAATGCCCCGTCGTTTTTTGGGGTTTGTTTCACATTTTGAGCGCGTGTTTTTGCAACGCCCTTACAACTGTGCTTTTTACCTGCATCAGTGTGTGTGAATTGAATTAAAATTGATTACACAATTTCTGTTGATGCCTGCGGCAATTATATTATATTTTTCGAAATTATTTTTGAAATTTTGCCTCATTATGGTTCAAGAGTCATCATTTTCAGTTTTCTGGGGCAACCCCCTTGACATTTGTGTGTGCGATGATGATGCAAATCAAATTTCAGTTATGTGTACTCAAAGTGGGCTACAATTTGGGTGTGTTCAGGTAGCTATTCAACTTTAAACGTTATACATTTTGATATTGATTGAAAACTATAAACATTTATAATAATTTACTCGTACTTAAACAAGATTCGTTAATATAATAACTCAAAATCAGTTAAATCTGATAAGCAAAAGGGAAGGCATATTTTTCAGTTTGATTTTGATATATTCATCATAATTCCCAACAACTAAAATCTATTTGCGGAGTCTGCAGCATTTTCAGACACAATCTCTAAGTGCAATCTAAGTATAGCACTCAAAAACCAATTGAGTGCTGAATTTGGTTTCCCGAGACACTCAAAGAGCCAGTCATTCATATTTATATTTTGACTGATTTCCGTGGCATTAATTATCGATTTCAAATCCCATCGGTCGGCATCCTTCAGTGAATTATTATTGGTTTTGGGCTGCTGAGGTCAAGCAGCTGTTACCGAAAACCGACAAAGAAACACAATGGGCTCTAATAGCCGTCATATTGTCGGGCACCTATTGTTAACAGGCCGTCTAATTGTTCTCAACGAGCCAACAAATTCAAAACTGAATAATCCTTGAGATACTATTATGACCATTTGTCGCTCATTATGGGCCACATTTCAATTGCTTTTGGCGCAATTTACATGCCATTGTCGAATAGTTGTCAAGTTGCCCAGTTGCCCAGTTGCCCAGTTGACCAGTTGACCAATTGACCAATTGAAAGTTGGACCAGCCAGTCGTGATGGCCCCAAAATGCACAATCTATAATGCAGTTGTCCGATCACCGATCGATTTAAACGCACCGTTTTTTGTCGTATTCGATTTGAAGTTTATTAATTTCATGAGCGTGCAACGTTCAACGTGCAACTATGCAACGTAACCCAGTTCTGTCTCACAATGTGATGTGTATCTCTCTATCCAGCAGTTGCAACAACGGCATGGCCACATTGGCTAATTGTCGTCTTGGTTGCCAGTCACATAAATCATGTTGACTCGTCGAGGATGTCGACTGCAAGCTGCCTTGAACAACAACAACAACAACAACAACTGCAAACAACTTCAAATAGTAAATCATTTTGACTTGCATCTGTTGCAAATAGTTGCTAGCTTCAGCTACAGCGCTTAATACATTTGTATCTATATCTGTATCTGTGTCCGTATCTGTATCTGTATCTGTAACTGTGCCTCAAGAAAAAATTGCAGCAACTTCTGCAAAGAATTGAGGGCCGCTTAATTGCCGCTTCGCTGGAAAGAGGTCAATTAGCACAGCGCACAGCATCTGCAAGTAGACTCCGCAACCTACGCCTACTACTCTACTCCTCTACCCCTCCCCATCCCCATTGCCCCACCCCCTCCATCTCTATCACCACTTCCCCAGTACTTACCCAACACAAGCGTTTGTTTTTGCAACGTTGCGCAAACGGAAAAAACAAACGCGATGTGCGAAAAATATGTATTCCAAAAATGTTTGCGATTTCAGCTTGAAACAAGACCAGATTTCGCACATTCCCCAAATGAATTAGTGTCTCAAAACTAAAATGTGCATTTCTTTGGCGCAAAAAAAATCTTTTATTTATTTTTCAATTGTGCAATCTATGCGCTCGTAATTAAAGCACAAATTGCTTGTCATACTTGGCGTATGCGCAACGCAGTCGCAAAGCGCATACGCCCCGTTGGATATCTAGAAACTGCGCTTGTTTTGGACAGAAATGTGATTAATAAAGTTGTGCAAAAGTATGTAACAGGCGGAAAAAAGCATCTTCGACATCATATGGCATAAATATTACTGATCAGCATCAATGGGCGATTCGATCTAGCCAAGTCTGTCGGTCGGTCTGTTTGAACAAGTCAATCTCAGAGACTACAGCAGCTTAAGACTTCGAATTTGGAATGATAGCATTAGCGTATCCCACGCAGTTTGCCATATCTTATTGAGAACTTTCTCCGTTTTGGGCATATCGATAAAAATCGATTATCGATCCTAATGAAATCTACAATTTTAAGGACATTTCTTTCTAATCAAGATGGTATAAACCTTCACATTAGATTGATCATCTCTTAAAATTTCACTAAGATCTGTTGGGGAACATGTAAGAAAGTCTATAGGTTAGGATATGGATCTAAGAGTATCTTCCAGTCGAAGTCTCTCTTCAGAGCATTCTTACTTATTTTTTTTGTACAGTTTGATTGACAATTGGTAATTTAATACATGAGGCAGATATCACGCATGTTGCAATTGTTTTTCAGTGTCAAACAAGATTTTGAACAAAAAAGCGAAGCAGCTAATTAATTATTATTAATTGTATATTAAGTTCTTCGGATTATTAAGATGTTAATTAAGCCATCAGTTAATTATATAAATTGGATATAAAATGCGTAGCTTATGTGAAATAAATAAATAAATTATCAATCAGCATTTGCATAATATGCTGTAAATTAAAGTTTCCAACCAAGAACTGTCATTTCAAATGTTGTAGCTATAGGCTTTGAGCATATAAATTATTGGCTACCATTTGTATAATTTGGTGTATACTTTCAGCATAAGAACTAGCATTTAAATGCTATTTTTAACTGATCAATTTGCATCTATGATGATTACATAAGAGGTGATTGAACTTGAAAAAGAAGATAATTTTGGGCATTTAAATAAATGTCATCATCATCATCTTTAGCCATTCAAGTCAATGGCCATTAATCTTTGAGCCGACTTTGGAAATTTGTTCGCCGCACGCGCTGAATTTTGCTTTGTTTTTCAAAATTTCTCAAAAAAAAAAAGTAGAAACCGAAATCAACTTTAAAGTGGCTATAATAAGTGATGGGACAAGTTTCATAATGCTTTCAAAAAGAATTTGTGCATATTTTTGGTATTTGTTAATTAGCTTAACGGTAATTTGTGAGCTCATCCAGCATGCCAAAAATGTTTAAAAAATCAAATAACTAACTATATATATCTATATGCCGCTGTTGAATATTTAATTATTTTGCCTATAAAGATGCCATTGACATTTAGAAGAATAATTTGGCTGGCTCTGCTCCTTCAGCAATGGCGCCAAATGGGAACAAAATCAAGTTTTGGATTATGGAAAATGATCTTCAATCGAGATATTTCAAACGAAAACAAAGTGAGCAAAATCTGTGGTCTTATCTTTTGCGTTGTGTGTATAATGATGAAATTAGCTCGAGATGAAGATTTTATAGGCTTGATTATATATATAATTACAAATTATATTCAACTAATCAAAAGTAGAAGTTTTTTTGCCTTTGTGTGGGCAGATAAGCCGAAATCGATATGATTAACATAAAGTAATACAGTTTTGCCATTAAGAACTCAGTAAGCTCATCAAAACTGGAATACTTAATAAAACTGACTTTTTGTCTCAACGAACACCTTTGTGGATAAACAAATAAAAAGTCAACAAATGCGCTATTTACATAAACAATTTAAATCTTTTTTTCATTAAAATTTTTGCGCTTTGCCTAACTTTAAGGTCAGTTTGATTAAAGGCTAGTTTCACGCCTCAACAGCTCAATAGTTGGCCAACTAATTTTCCCCAACTATTTAACGTATTTCGCTCTAAGTGCAATCTTAAATATTTGCCCCAACTATTGACGTGCCTCGTTAACGTATATATATCGATGGGATGACTGCGATGACCTTGGCATGGATTTAGGCATTCGATTGCCACTCGAGCTAGCACTTATGGCTGGCTGGCGGAGGTGGAGGGGGTAAGAGCGATCAAGAGCTACAAGTACTTACCTCTTTTATCGCGGCCATTTGTGGGCGCCGCCTCCTTCTGTTGCTCAGCTGTGGCTGCAACTGGAACATTTCCTCGTTTGATGTCAGTGCTGCTGCTGCTGCTAATGCTGCTGTTAAAACTTCGTGGCACATTGCGAACGGTGACGGTGTGTGGCACGTGCGCATTTTGTGGCGCATTGTTACCGGAATCGACACTGGCCAAATACGTAACGAGCACGATGAATAATAGTGTTAAACGTAGCATTTTCATTGCGCGGGATTTTCAATGTATCCAACGATTTGGCTTGTTAAGCTTCAAGTGGCAGCTGAAACTGAAACTATAGCTGAAGTTCACGACAGCGACACAGACACACGACTGAGCCGGAGACACGCCTCAGAGAAAGCCAGGTGCAGGCTGCAATCCCCAACTACCCAAGATGTTGATGTCGCTGATGTTGATGATGGTGTTTTGTTTAGGTATGTTTAGCTTAGCTGCAAATTGTTTGTCACAATCCGGCCGGATAATGTTATACAGCTCGGGTCGCTTTCTAAATTAGCAATGCGACAGATCTACATAAGTGTTATGGAATATGAAAAGAGTTCACAATGGGTCGATCAAGATTGTGTTGTTTCTTGTCTTTTTTTGTTTTTGGTTTTGATATCAGTGCTTGAGTTTTCTCCTCCTAGTTTTCATGGCATAGAGAGCGCCAGGCCATTAATCTGTGCCTCCGACATTCGATTAGATAATCGCACGAACTGGTCTTGTTTACTTTCTTTCCTAGATTCGGCTACGGCTGCTGCTGCTGGTGCTGCTGCTGCTGCTGGTGCTGCTGCTGGTGCTGCTGCTGGTGCTGCTGATGTTGCTGCTGCTGCTGCTGATTCGGGAGAGCGCTCGTATTAAATTACTCTCACTTTCAGTGTGGGGTTGCTCGCACTCGTGAGCTGACCGATCTCAAAAGTTGTTCGCATTTATCGCTGGACTGTCGTAGCGTCCAGAGCCTCGGCTGGTTGCTCCGTGAACGTGTTTTGTGGTGTTTTTGCTGCTGTTGCGTTAGCTTTCGGCTTGCTTACTTACAGACTAAAGCGTTTGAACGCAACTAAAACACGTTGCACGCTCGATTCCTCTCTGGAGCCGACGATCGGTCTTTGGATATTGAATCGGTCAGCTGGCTGCAGTTATCGCTTCTCTCTCTCTCGCTCGCTGTGTGTTCCACACTTCCACTTTTTCTCTACTCTCGCTCTTGGTATTCCAATCTCTCGCAACTTGTTTCCATTGACCAAGCCAAGCCTTAGCAAGTTTCGGTTGCATCGAGTTCTTCTTCTCCTTCTTCATTAGCTTGCATCGAAGTCATCTTCTTTGAGCTGGCTCGAGAAGCGGTTTCTAATTACACCTCCGTTCAGGTGTGTGTTAGGGTGTGGTTTTAAGCGTCTGCTTTTTTTTACTCGTCAACTGATTTAACCAGATTGTAAGTGGCCTACATGCGTTGATCGTTTGCCCTTTGCCAGGCTTGCTGGTGCGCTATAAACAAGTGGCTTATCCAACTGAAATATGCTGATTGAGCTAGCATATTCATATTTATAATTTAATTATGGACTATACACATTCCATTTTCTATTTCTTTGTAATTTCAAGACTGCACAGAAAGCGATTAACCGATTGGTATTTATATGTTAATATCATATATTTGGATATATCTTTATAAATACTATTTACTACGACATCTCATTCATAATTCAAAAATAAAATTTAACAAACCAAAATAAACTAAAACTAAATTTCCAGTTTTCGGATTTGAATTTAAATTTGGCAAACAAATCTTTAGATAATGGCCCGTGCTCCGAATTTTTTATACATGTTTCAGTTTGTTGTCGATGATCTGGTTATAACACGCACCAATCACTGTGCACCGGAAGAGTATGCGACCTGTGTGGAGATCACGTTCCGCAATAGCGTTTATGTGGAGATTTTCGCACGTTCGTGTACCAACCCGCCACAGTGTGGCAAGTGTTGCATCTTCGCACTGGAATCCCCAGTGACATCGGACGATCGCCTCCAGATACATGTCTATAAGAAACGTTCGAATAAATGCAAATTTCTGCTTGGCCTAACTGAACTGGAAGTATATTCACGATTTGAGAAGGTTAACGGCGACTTTGATATAAAAAATGCGAACTGGCTGCGTAACCTACAAATGAATGTGATGCAAACTCCTACATTGAAGGATACCAATCCTGATGTACTGGACAGATGCGATTGTTTCACTTCCGGCTATCCACGCCACGAGCAGCTGTGTCCCACATGGACAATGTTCAAAACAATGCTGCCACTGTTCAATCTCTGCCAGCAACAAACTGGAAATCTGGTGCTCATAACCCGTTTAGTCGTCCAAGGACCCACTATAGTGTCCAGTTTTTGTAAATTGGGGAACAAGTATGTGCCCTTGGAACGTTCTCCAGATCAGGATACTTGTTTCATGCGACCGGTTGATGTTCATGGCCAAAAGTGATATTGGTACTTTGCCTGCACCGCGGCAAAGTTGAGTCACTGTTGGCATTTGTGATATGAGTTCGTTCCCGATATATAGATATACACTGTGCCGTGTAAATAATATTTTAATGTGGCAATAATTTAGGAATAGGAAGTAGATGGTACTCAAATTTTATTGTGATATATTGTTCAATATTCTACTACAAATGTAAAAGTAAATTATTTTAAAAATTTTAAAGTATTTTGAATGATTTCTTTAAGTCGAATTAACCTTAAACTGAAAACGAAAGAAGTCGTCTTCAATTCTAAAATGAAGAAATAAATGCATAGTTGAAGAGTAAAGAGTAACTCTATAAAAATCTTAGTTTGCCATTAATTTTCTAAATATTCGATCTTAGCAAGCGTTGAACATGTGGAGTACATAAAACTTGTATCAACGCTTCAAAAGTCAAAACAAAATTAAGCAAGTTTCATTTTAGTTTCAACTACCGGTTCGGCGTTACCTATTTTGTCTAAAAAGGAAAAAAAAATTCAATCGTAACTTTTTTTTTTACATTTATATAACCTTAAAATCTATACTTGAATTGGATACAAACGGTAACCTTAATAATTGCACTTAAAGCGGACTCGCTCCTCTAAAAGGCGGAAGCGAAGGGCAATTCTTTTGGTTTTCCTCAAGTCTATCAAGTCTATAAACTATATATATATATATATATATATATAAATCTTGTGTCATATAATTTTAGCGTACAGACGAACTATTGGGGGAAATTTGCGCCATTTACTGGTCAAGTGCAATATCCAAATTGAGTCATTAAATATTTTTATCAAAATTTAGCTAAGCGACCACATCAAGCAATATGGCCAAGAAGGGGAAGAAGGGCAAAAAGGGCAAGAAGGGCAAAAAGGTCAGCTGCCCCGTCAAAATCACCGATCAAATGATAAGACCATTAATGCCGCAACGTAAGTACTACTTGTAAACACGTATGATTGATCAGTCATCAATCATTATGAACTAGCGGTTTGCGATGAGTGCTGTGATGATTGTTGTCAATGCCAATACGATTGCGATTGTAGTCCAGAGATCCAGCCATGCTTTATACAACCCACTCGGCCGGATGCGGGTCCGGAGGCCTATGATGAGTTCGAGGCCTGTTTAAATGGCAGTGGTCTGACCATACGTGTCCTCAAGAATACGCACAAGGTGCACAGTGTAGATGATGGTGCCGGCTCGAATTTGGGTGCCGACGATGATCCCTGCTACAGGCAGGACATAGATGATTGTCCCTCGAACGAGTGCCTTAACGATATGCTGCAGCACAGCAATTTCGCCCGGAAGCATATACAGCGTCGCACCTGCGGACGCATCATCAATCATCCGAGCATACCAAAAGTGCGAGCGAATATCAAATACTCTGGCAACGATACCTGCGAGACGGAGAACTTCTATGTGCCCTTCTCCAAGATCAAGGAGGCGTGCGAGAAGGAGGAGGCCAAGGTCGATTGTTATCGATCGCGTGTATGCGATAAGCACGAAGCCAAAGTCGATTGCTATCGTCGACGCTTGTGCGGTGGCGGAGTTCCTTGCATTCCGGCCATACCGCCAAATAGGAATCAACGCAGCTGCTCTATGCAGGTGGAGGCCAAGGATATCAAGGACACAATGAAGGGCGTCAATTTAGACGCACGCAAGAAGGGCATTGAGGTAAGCGAAACAGCGGCAACAATCACAACGGCAGCAGAAGCAGCGTCAGCAGCAGCAGCTAATAGCTCCCGGTTGCATGCAACATTTGGAACGTGTTGCAATGCGGAATTGTAAGCATTGTAAATCAAGTCGAATGCTTCAATTGTTCCGTGTCTTGCTCTGGCTAAATGCTTTCGACAGCTGCATGGTGCACATGCTCCACATGCTGCAGCATGTGTGTCTGTTGCATAACTACACACTAACTGCACCAAATATGTGGCAACCACAATTCGAAATCGCATTTGATGTGGTTGTCAGCCTGCCAGCAGCCGCTTTCTACGTTGCCAATTTTTTTTTTCTTGTTTTCCACTTCTTATTTAGGTCTGTTACAAAACGTGCGAGGAGACCGATAGCGATGTGTTCCTCGTCAAGTTGGGCAGCAAGTCCAAGTCGCAGCACAAGAAGAACACCATCGAGATCGAGCTGCGTACTCCCAAACAGCCAGTCACATTGCCCATCAGCAAGGTGACCACGGAAACGTATGTGACGGAGGCTTTGCTCGATGCCACCAAGGGCAAGGGTAAGAAGGGCAAGAAGGGCAAGAAAGGTAAGAAGGGCAAGGGGAAGAAGAAGAAGGCAAAATAATTGGCCAATATTGAAGGATACAAGAGTTGCCACGGCTGCCACTGCCTACGGCTGCCATTGCCAATCCATTTACCTGACATCAAATAAGAAATATTAAATGGTTAGTGGGTCGATCAAACTATAAAATATATATTATATTTTGGATAAATCTTACTGCTTATTAATTGACATTATACCCAATAAATTAAATAATTGGTAGGTACAATTTTGTCGACGGCGCTTGGACTTGCTGCTCATGCGTCTCTTGCGCGGTGATCGACGGGACATGCATGGATTCGCAACACATGTCCAATTTTGGCATGGGCCGACTTTGACCGAAATGGCAGTCCGTACAAATTGCGCTGCTGGGGAGCCCGTCATCCTCGTCGTTGCCAATGAACATCGGCAACAGCTACATGACACCATCGACGTTACTAAGACTCTCTTCTGACAGCGAAAGGGAAAAATCAGACCCAGACATTTAAAAAATTAAAAACGACAAAAAAAATATTAAAACTGGAGAACTAACAAAATGTAGTTTTGAAAATTTTCGTAATACGATGTGTGTCTTCACTTGCACAGTGTCCACATTCCTCCATCAGCGTATATATTTGCTGCTAGTTCTTTCGGGAATAAACATGTAGAATATTTTAACTGAAGAACCCCTAGAAATCAAATTGCGAAAAAGTTTAGAAAAGGTGCTGTGCTGCAGCATGGATTTATTGAAATAAGATCATTGCAACGGCAACCTTGACGCCTTTTTAAAACTACAGATTTTGATGTTCCTTAAAACTTGTACATTCAGTCGGCTATCTATACGGATGGATCAGTTTCGCAAGCTCTTCGGAGACGAGTCCCATATAGCTTTGGCTTTGTAAAACACGAATTGTATCCGCTTTGGCATTGACAACACTCTTTACACTTGACTTGGCTAAAAATAAAACAGTATCGGATTAAGACAATATAAAATAATTCATGGCGAAGTAAACTCGAATTTACCTTAAGGTTTAAATATTTGATTGGATTGTACGATCGGCTGCGTCCTTGATGGCTTTTAAAATGATTTGACCTACTTGACTAAACTTGTATGTTGTATTTGACCAACAAGTGTCGCAATTGTCTTATAGCTCGACTGCGCGCTGTAAGCCAAATTATAGTCATTAATATATATTCAAGTATTATTATTATTTAAGCTCACCCAAGTCACAGCAACTGGCATATTCGGGACAGCAGTGGCTGCAAGGATCTTTGGATCCTGCGCCATCAGCTGGTAGCGAATTGTCACCAAAGATCTCTTGCCCGTTTGCCAGCCAATCGTCATCGCAACCGGCACCACCACCGGTCTGGCGACCCTTCTTCTTCTTTTCTTTGTCCTGAGTCTGCTTTTCCTTTCGCCCCGTCTCCATGTCCTTCTGCTTCTGCACCTGTATGTATCGAGGCTGGGCTGGAACGCCGCCGCATGGACCACAAGGCTCCAAGCGCTGCTCAGCCTGCGACTTGCAACGACGCTTAGACGGCACAGTGGGGCATTCTGTGAATACACGATGAATTAGATGTACAGATGGACAATGACGGATCAAACAAACTTACCACGATCGAACTCATCCTCACAGTATTCGCAGGGACACATTTTGTCCAGATTACAGGCAAAATAACGCAGACATTTATTGGCCAGGGATTCCGGGGGTGAATAGCAAGGATCGGGCTGCACACACTGTGGCGGCGGGCATGGTGGACACCTGCCCTTGCAGCACTTATTGCCCTTGTCCATGGGACCACCGGTGGCATTAGTGTTGCCTGCGGCATTGCAGCAGGGATCGCATGGATCTTCGGGACAGCACGGCGGTGCATCGCAACACGCCTTTCTCTTGCCACATGGTGGACACGGCTCACAGCAGGGCGGCGGACATGTTGGATTCCTTGAGCAGATCGAATGATTCAGCGAGAACTGGGACACGATTGTTGGACCATTGCACAGCAGCCGCATGATCAGCACCATGTTACCCGTCTGCTGCTTGCAGAGATTGAAGAGTGGCAACAGTCGCTTCGTCAGCTCCGACGTTGGACAGAGTTGTTCGCGTCGCTCAAAGCCGGGATCATAGCAGGAGCAATTATCCATCACATCCTTGTTGGGACCCTTCATTTTTGGCAGAGACTGCAGCTGTTCCGCCCAATTCTTATCCCAGTTAATGTTCTCCGCATCGAAGGACTCCTTGACACGATCGAAAATTGGCTTCATTGGCAACTCAGTCATTCCGATGAGGAACTTGCAGCGATTCGTTTTCTTCTTATACACATGTATCAGCAGACGATCCTTGTCGGTGACCGGCGATTCGAGCGCAAAGATTGCACACTTGCCGCACTTGCACTGCTTGGGATTCACACAGGTTCCAAACTCGCGATCGCAGATGTTGAGGAACACACTCGAACGGAACGTGATCTCCACACAAGTGGGATACTCCTCGGGCGCGCACAGATTCTGTTTCGTTATCAGCAGATCATCAATCACAAATTCAAACATATAGATCAAGTTGTGCGGCAAGGCCATAATGCGAAATGTGTTTCCTAATTAAATATTTGCAATTTTGACTGAATTGGAAAAAAATTTCCAAAATTTTGTAAAAAATATTGATGTTGTAATTCGGGCCGAGACAAGAAACTGAACTGATTCAGTTGGGCTTTCACAGCCAAAGCCTGCTGAGATGAGGCGACTGCTACAAATTATTAATTTTTCTCAAATATTTGTGGTATGATGTGGAAAATGTATGTGTGCCAAGTTAAAGGGAATATATTGATCATTTCTGAAGATGCAGTTGATATATAAGTCTATTTTTTTTAGCATAAGGTAATGAATTAAGAATTTATTTAGCTGATTATTCGCCTTTGTTGCAGATCTGATTTAGCTCGCTAATAATTCCAATTACTTTAATCAAGTGAAATACTGCTGCTGATGAAGTAATCAGTTTTGGATGACATTCTTCTAAATATATCAACTCAATCACTGATAGTTTTCAATTAAGAGCAAACAATACAGTCTGAGTCATTTGGTTAATCCATCTGTAATATTAGCCAGAGGAATTCATGGACAACAATTGCGGCTTAAGCAGAAATCTCCATTTCTTTTTCCACATTAACCAAAGACCGTATAAAACTCTCTCGCTCAAAATCCTTTATTACATTTTTCAAAATTTGACTACAAGCTTTGATTGAGATACTTGTATTTTCGGTTTAGCTTAAGTTTTAAATATTTGATTCCACATCTTTGAGCTGACTTTAAAAATGTTTTGGCCTGCTAAATTTCAATGTTGTATTTGGCCAACAGGAGTCGCAATTGTCTTACAGCTCGTGCTGTAATGCAAAACAGTCGTTGTCATTAAAATATTGTGAAATATGGTCAAAACTCACTCAAGTCACAGCAACTGGCAGATTCGGCACAGCTGTGCCTGCAAGGATCTTCAGATGCTCCGTCATCGGATGGTAACGAATTGTCACCGAAGATGTCTTGTCCGGTTATCAGGCAATTGTCATCTCCACCGGTCCGGCGACCCTTCTTCTTCTTCCCCTTTTTCTTCTTCTTTTTCTTACCCTTAGACTTCTTGTCTTTTGGCTCCACCTGCACGGCCTCCTTCTTCTTCTGTACGTAACAAGGGTGGGCTGGATCGCTGCCGCAGCATTTACACGGCTCTAAACGCCGTTCAATCCACGACTTGCAACAACGCTTACACGGCACAGGGGGACATTCTAGGAATTAGAATTAGATGCCTCAACTGTTAAGTTAGGATCATCCATCATCCAAACTTACCGCTATCGGACTCATCGTCACAGCATTCGCTGGGACACATTTTGTCCAGATTACAGGTGAAATAGCGAAGACATTTGATTGGCTGAGGAGTGGGTACACAGCAAGGATCTGGTTGCACGCACCGATCCAGGCAGGGCAGACACCTGCGCTTGCAGCACTTCTTGCACTTGGACATGGGACCAACGGTGGCACTAGTGCCACCAATGTATTTCCGATTTTGTTTGAATTAAGGAATAAAATTCCGAAATTTTGTAACTAACAAATATTGATGTAATTTGGGCCGAGGCAAGAAACTGAATTGTTTCGGTTGAGCTGAGATGATGTCAAATATTTGTTGAATGCTGTGAAAAATGTATTAACTGAAACTCGTTTTGGGTTTTTGGAGGGTTTCCTCTTTTTTCTAGTAATGCATAAAACGCTTTATTCAATTTATCGAAATTGTACTACAAACTTTGATTGAGCTACTCGTAATTGTAATTTGCCTCCTTGTTGCCCCCTTATAAATCTGCGCTGCAGCGGGAAGCTTATGCATAAAAAAAGATATCAACTATAAATAAAATATGATGTCCAGGAAGGGGAAAGGAGGGAGGGATGGAAAGATAGGTCTAAAAGAGCACGTGTTGAACACAAAAATACACAATTAAGGGGAGTCGGGAGCATTGTAAACAGGAATTTTGTTAAGTATTTATTTATGACTGCGTGCACAATGATGTCTTTATATATTGGCCAAGCATGAAGAAGGCTTTGAGGCTGTCCATGGTAATCGTTGTGATTATTAGACGATACTAACGTCAGGCGGAATGAAACGACATGAGCGGAAAAAGCCGTGGCCATTGAACGAACTCCACGCCGTAATGCATAATACCCGTGGCGCTAACCGCAATCATTGCGCCCCAGAAGAGCATGAAGAGCAGGTTCTCTGTATTAAACTCCGCCGGATATGTCATGGTGATAACAAACATGGCCACGGCTACGAGCAGCACCGAGGGGAAGGCGAAATAGCGCCAGCCATGTGGCGCCATCAGTGGCGATGGTAATACACTGCCCTCATTCTCATTGATCAGATAGTGGCCCAGGAAGAGATCGATGCCATCCTGACGTATTCCATCCGCAAAATTGTTCAAATAATAACGGATTATCGAATTCTTGCCATCCTGCATGGCGCCCGATTTAGTTCGTTTGCCCGTGCGGGTAAAGTCCGTTTTAAGGGCACCCGTTCCACTGTATTGCAGCGACACCAGATCCGCATTATCCGCCCAGACGCCCTTGAAGAGCGTCTCAAAGTTACTTGAGGCATGCTCGACCCGCTGACCCACATGCAGCACGCCCAGCTTTTGCAGGACAGCAGTCAACGAGCGACGAGCGAGCATGCTCTGAACCACATTTGTTCGATCCAGACAATCGATGCAATTGGTGCGAAAGACGCCGGTCTGCGTAGATACCAGATTGCCATTGTCGAAGGCATGATAGAAACCAAAATCTTCCAATTCATGGGCCAGACGATCGATGAGTATATTCAGACGATCCCATCGCATCTTCCGACACTCGTGATGGAAATCGAAGGCCTCATATCGCACACTGGAATTGCCCAGTTCACGCACCAGGCGCGCAAATGTGGATGCCAGTTCACCCTCGGCACCCTTTTGATCGACCAAATTGACGGCCACCTGCTGTCCATAGATCTTCAGCTGTGCATTGAAATGCGCCGCGCAGGCAGCCAAATGATCCTTGCCCGGTATGAGTCGTGGACGTGGCTTGTAACGTAGATTGGGCAACTGCTGCCAGAGGAAGGGCATGCTGCCACGCGTCTGGACGAAGCTCGTGTGTTGGCCATTGAACTCGACAATCTGTTCCGTTTCCACAAAGTTTGCCACATGTCCCTGTTCGTTGCTACCGCGGCAGAAGAGTCGCGTGCCCGCCCGCTCCACCGATCGTCGGGTGACAATGCTCCAGAAGAACGTTTGTCCATTGATCTGCACCTGGTTCACGGAGACAAAGCCGAGGATTAGCGGCAGCTGAAATCGTTGCATTTTATCGCATTTGAATTGCTCGAGCACATATGCGTTCCACACAAAACGTCGATCCGCACGCTGCAGCAGACCCTGATCGCCATGGTAGGGTCCCAGTAGTTCGCGCTGGCGCTGAAGCGTGTGCGTCAGATCGTAACTATACGAGAAATAATAGAATTTGGTGTCCAGCGTTTTCCGCAACATGTTCAAATACGCTTGATTCTCGGAGCGTTGGATGGCATTCGGAATGTAGGGGATAATATCGTAGCCGGCCAGGCGCCAGACGATGGCATTGTTGAGGACGCCCACAAAGAGACGATGCGTGGCGACCAGCAGGTAATCGCAGCTCAGCAAATGGATGGTGCCCAGCACACCACAGATGCGTCGCGTGGGACGCAGATTCGTCAGCTGAGTTGTTTTGGCCTGTACACGGGTCACTTTGTCGAGGCGGCCAATTAATAATAGCTCATCCTGACCATTTGGTTCCACAATGAAACTCTCCTGTGTTATGTACAGATTCATGTCATTGTAGACACTATTGCCTCCCATTTCGACGTCCATGTTTTGCTGGCACCTGGAATATAAAATAAAACACATAAAACCAGCAGTTGATAACTAATAATTTGTATTGTTTTTGTTTTTGCCTTACTGCGCTTTATCTCAAAGTACTGCCCACTGTGCACACACGCACACACACACGCACGGAAACTCGAGCACCGGCAGTGGCAAAGGGAACAACGTTGATAAAGTGATTTCTTTGATTATGTCGTCACCTGTGTCAAGCTATCGAGTCACCTTGTGTGTGCTGTGGTCGTCCTGGCAGTGGCAGTTATTCGTCGGTTGTTTTTACTTATTAATAATACTTAAACGCTGCTGCGAACATAACAAATTTTTATAAAACTAAAAATTTAGAACGAGGTGACGAAGGCACAAACACACATACAACAGTGCTGCAAAACAATCGATGCCATATCGATAATTGCACTGGCGCCAGCTGGCGGACTTTTTTGGCAGCTTCGTTGCTCGTTGCGCGCGATACTTGCACTCATTGTTTTTCTTTAGTTGTAAGCATAAAAGTCAAATAAATTAAATATGTAACTTAAAATGTGCTCTAACATAAATAATCAAAATATTTCTGTAATAATTTAGTTATATATTCACAAAACACCTTGCAAGTGTATGCACACTTAAAATACAGCTTGGCCAGTGTGTACACACCCGTAAAGTACAAGAACACTTTTTCGCAGTATTCAAACCGAACGGACGACGCGATCAGCGAGGCGGCTTTTGATATTTTGTCATATATTTGTAAAAAATACTTTGTTTAATTTATTAATTAAAATAAAGTAACGTCATAAGATTGGCCAACTCGTGATCAGTGTGCGGTGTTTGAGAGTCACACATTAACTGCACACACACTCACACACACATAATTAAGGAGACTTACAGTTATTTGTAAAAAGTGCTTGGCGTCATTTATATAGTGAAAATGGATATAACATCTGGTGCGAATGGCTCGCGAAACCAGCAGCAACAGCTACGCAAATCGAACCAAAACATTCAGGTCTATGTGCGAGTCAGGTGAGTTAGTCGCCTTCCTCTCTTTTGATCCCTTTGGTGATCTTGTGTTGTTATTTTCTGTTGCCTTTACAGACCTCTAAATTCGCGGGAACGTTGCATTCGCTCCGCGGAAGTGGTGGATGTGATGCCGCCACGTGAGATCGTCACCAGGCACACCATTGAGTCGAAGCTAACGAAAAAGTTTACATTTGACCGCACCTTTGGACCGGAATCTCGTCAATGCGATGTCTACGCAACGGTTGTGGCTCCTCTCATCGAGGAGGTCCTCTCCGGCTACAATTGCACGGTGTTCGCCTACGGCCAGACGGGCACGGGCAAAACACACACGATGGTGGGCAATGAGTGTGCCGAACTGAAGTCCTCCTGGGAAGATGTAAGTATGATTCAAATTCTGCCTGCCTGCTTGGTACAGTTGCGTTTTATTAGAATAATAACTTATTTTTGACCTGCGAGGACTGCTACTAAAACAAGTAGATCAGAAAAACAAGATAATCGACTAACAAATACCCTATGTAAATATATAACAGCATACCGATTAGCATATAAACAAAATGAAGCAAAATATATTTATATAAGAACAGATCTCTTTCTTTCTCTCTGTTACATACATACATTTACCTGTTCTACCTATAACACATACCTTAACAAAACTAATATACCCTTTTTCAATTTGTAAAGGGTATGTTTGACAGCAGAGCTGATTTTCTAGGAATTACAAAACCTAAACCCTTGTCTAATGTCGAAAACACGCCTCTTCTGTTTAGGACTCAGAGATTGGCATCATACCGCGCGCGCTGAGCCATTTGTTTGATGAACTTCGCTTGATGGAGCTGGAGTACACGATGCGCATCTCCTATCTGGAGCTGTACAACGAGGAGCTGTGTGATCTTCTCTCCACGGATGACAACACCAAGATACGCATCTTTGATGACAGCACGAAAAAGGGTTCGGTGATCATTCAGGGACTGGAGGAGATACCTGTCCACAGCAAGGATGATGTGTACAAGCTGCTGGAGAAGGGCAAGGAGCGTCGTAAGACGGCCACCACACTGATGAATGCTCAATCTTCGCGCTCCCACACGGTCTTCTCGATTGTGGTGCACATACGTGAGAATGGCATCGATGGCGAGGAAATGCTCAAAATTGGCAAACTAAATCTGGTCGATTTGGCGGGCAGCGAGAACGTCTCCAAGGCGGGCAATGAGAAGGGCATTCGAGTGCGCGAAACTGTCAACATTAATCAGAGTCTCTTAACTCTCGGACGTGTGATAACTGCCCTAGTTGATCGTGCCCCACATGTACCCTATCGCGAGTCCAAGTTGACGCGGCTGCTCCAGGAGTCGTTGGGCGGACGCACCAAGACATCGATTATAGCCACCATCTCGCCGGGGCACAAAGATATTGAGGAGACACTCAGTACGCTGGAGTATGCGCATCGTGCCAAGAATATACAAAACAGGCCGGAGGTCAATCAAAAGCTAACGAAGAAGACCGTACTCAAGGAGTACACCGAGGAGATTGATAAACTGAAACGGGATCTGATGGCGGCACGCGACAAGAATGGCATCTATCTCGCCGAGGAAACGTACAATGAGCTGAACCTCAAGATGGACTCGCAGACGCGCGAGTTGAACGAAAAGATGATGCTGCTCAAGGCGCTCAAGGATGAGCTGCAGAACAAGGAGAAGATTTTCAACGAGGTCAGCATGAATCTGGTGAAGAAGACCCAAAAGCTAACACGCACCGAACAGCATCTGACCGACACCAAAGGCACCCTGCTGCTCACCAAGAAGGTGCTCAACAAGACCAAGCGACGCTACAAGGAAAAGAAACAGATCGTCGAATCGCACGTCAAGACCGAGGAGCAGTTGACCAACCAGGCGCATCAAATACTCGAGGCAGCTGACTTGGCTGCCGGTGATACGCATCAGTTGCATGGCACTATCGAGCGACGTCGTCATGTCGACGAAAAGATTCGCAGCACATGTGTCCAATTCACGGAACGCATGCGCGATAATCTCGAGTTGCTCGACGGCAGCCTCAATCAGTATCAAGAACAGCAGGCAGGCTCCACCCAACAGCTGACAGAGGAGCTGGGTAAGCTAGAGAATTATCATACTCCACATAATCATCTAAATTCACTCACTCCCTCCATCTAGCTAATTGCACCACTGTGCATCAGCGTCTGGTGGCAAATGCCAGCCAAAGCATTGACAAGTTGCGTTCCATTTGCACGGAGGCTTTGACGGCCCAGGGGCAGCTGCAGGCGCAGTTTGCAACAGCTGTGGCGGGTAGCGGGGATGCACATTGCCAGGCGCTGGTGGCGCAGCTCTTGAAGCACATGCAGGAGCGCAAGGTGCAGCTGTCCGAAGAGATTACGGCTAGTCTGCAGGATTTGCAGGAGAATAATCAACGCCACCAGGCGGCCTTGGATAGCATGCGTGATGGCTTCTCGCCGATCATTGAGCGCAATGCTAAGGCGCTGCAGCAGCACGTGAATCAGGTGCAGCAGCAATTGCAGCAGTTGACAGCGATACAAGCACCCGATACGGAGCAACTGCAGCAGCTGCACGCTGAGCTGGCCTACGAAGAGGAGTTGGCACAGCAGGAGCAGGCACTGCTGCAGCAACTGGAGCAGCTGCAGCAGCAGCGTGCCAAGAATACGATTAGTATGGGTACACGTGTTGGCCAGCTGAAGCGTAGCCATGCAACGGTCATCGAGCAGATCCAGCTAACCGGCAACAGTATGCAGGCCTATGCCATGGAGGGATCGGTAGCCGCTCAAGCAGCACGTGATGAGCTGTGTAACCAGCTGCACACCGCTGTCCTTTGTGTGGATCAGGGTGCGGCCAAGTGTTCGACGTTGCAGGTGCAACTCGAGAATCTCACCAAGGAGAGCGCCAAACACGCCGAGCTCAGCACACAAACAGTGCGCAACCATGAGGTGCAACTGCGTCAAATGTGCGCCGCCAGCGAGGAGCATGCCCAACAACTGCGTCACGAGCAGCAGAAGCAACTAATTGCTACTGGCGAACAGATCAATCAGATTATCATTGATGATGTGCAGCTGGGCAGTGGTCATGCGGCCATCTCTGCCGATCTCATTGCTAAGCTCGCGGAGCAGACGAAGCAGCATGCCTTAGTGCAGCGACAACAGTTCCAGACTTGCCATGAGGACCTCTCGAACTTCAATCAGAGTGAACTGAAAACTTATGCGCCCACAGGGACAACGCCTTCGAAGCGCGACTTCATCTATCCACGCACCCTGGTGGCCACGTCGCCACATCAGGATATTGTGCGGCGCTATCGACAGGAGCAGGATTGGTCGGATCTGGACACAACGGCCACCATTGATGAGGTAAGTCGAGTACTGATGGTATATCCTCCATTTACATTTTTAATTGCAATTTGGATTCGCAGCTAAGCGAGGGTGATCTGGAACAGGACTCGTCGCTGGTCTCCGTGGCGGAGCTGTCGGAGACTGAAACCATTATGAACTCGACGCCCATTGAGGCCGTCGAAGGTGTTATTTTTAAGCAACGTGGCTCTAACAATGCCGCCCCGCCCACCTCACGCAGCTCTAACACGCTGAAGCCGCAGGTTGTCAAGCAGCGCAGCAGATCCTTGTCCCGTTCCCTGACGCCCAGTAAAGGATCGCCACGCAATTCGCCGCTCAGTTCGCCAGCCTTTAATAGGGTGAGTGAAAAATACATCATCTGTTGAATAGTACTGCAATCAATAAATCAAAATTTCTCTTCTCTTCCACCCGCACAGCATAACAAAGAGAATGTGGCCTGAATCACACTTCATACAGCATACCAGTAATAAATATTATTAAGTCGCTAATTGGAGCATTTCTTCTCTGTTTACTTGTTCTTTTTATTATTATTTTTATTTGTATTTTGTATTCTCAATTCAATTCTTGAAATACTTATTATTATTTCACTTTGCACATATTTCTTGTTTCTATAATTAATAAACACATCTGTATTACAGTGAAAATTTCATCTGTTTATTTAATTCATTAAAAAAGTGCAAATTGGGTCAAAATCGTTTTTTTTTCCGTCACACTTTTTGCGTGTTTCTCTTGAGAATATCTTGTGCACGCACCAGTTACACAAATTCGGTTGCGGTATTGACTAAATTGCGCTCGAGCTAAGAACTGAGGCATACTTTTAGGGGCGCGCAGATCAACGACTTTTGTATTTAGGTAGAAAAGAAGATAAAATCAATATTTCCTGTATTGTATTTATAATATTGAAACCCTAATCTATTTAGCCAATCATTTTAAATACTTAAGGTACGTAAATATATAATGGTGTATTGTAATAAACATTTGAGGACACCATCAGTCGTCTTGGTCCTCCTCATCATCCTTGAGTATGCCCAGGCGTCTTGCCACCTCTTTCACATTGGCTATGAACTCCTCCTGCACCAGATTGAAACTCATGGCGAGCAGGGCAATGCCAAAGAGCAGATACAAAGAACAGTAGGCAATGGACTGCTCCGATTCGTCCTTGACGCCCTTGGCGGGCACAAAATCGCCAAAGCCTAGAGAGAAGAAGAGTTAGACTGAAAGGAGTGCGGTATCTCAAAGACACTCACCAATTGTGGTCAGCGTGATGAAGCAGAAGTAGGCGGAGTCCAGGAAGGACCAGTTCTCCCAGAAGGCAAAGAGCGCCGCACCGCCCAGAATATAGCTGACAACGAGAAAGACGCACAGCCAAATGGGCACTGGTCGATCCTTGGGCATCAGATCATATCTGTCGCCATACTCATCCCCATACATGGAATCGTCGTCATCATAATCATAACTGGGCCGCCGACGAATCTGCCGCTGCACCGGGAAACCCATGGGCGACATAATACGAGGCGAGGGTGGAAGGCGACGTTCCCGTCTTCGTTCGCGTTTCGGCTCCCGATTACGTGAACTTTGACGTACTGGATAATCCTCATAGTGACCGTCGTCATCGCTATGGGAGAACTCATCGAAGCTCTCCTCCACGTAGTCATCGTAGCGTGGCGAACGTCCGCGTCGATTCCGTTGCGGCTGCGGTGCTCCATCATAATCCGGTGGCTCCAGGTGATTGCCATACCGCGAGGATTGACGTCCCAGGCTGCCGGCTCGCCGTACATTGTGGCGTTGCTGACGATGCTGCTGCTGCTGTTGATGCTGCTGCTGATGTGGATGAGGATGAGGATGATGGTGATGATTATGATTGTGTTGTGGATGTGGGGAACGCTCGCGTTCCAGTTCCCTTTGACGCTGGCGCTGATGCGCCGATCTTGGCATGGATTGGCTACGCGGCGCATTCCGTGCCTTGTGCCCACTGCTTGCGAAATCCTCATCATCGTCCAGTACATAACGATTGGGTATAATGGGCGTCTTGCGCACCACATCCTCATCCACATCCTCGTAGTGCGAGGACTGCGGACCATGGCGTGGATCCACAGATTTGGCGCGACCACGACCGGGATTGGATTGCAGACGAAGCAATTCGCGTGAGGCACGCGTCTCCTGACGCTGCGGGGATCGCACCGATCTGACGCTGGCTGCCCGCTTGGCCGGGGGCTGCATGTCGCTGAAGTCATCAATGGAGCCATGCATGTGTGTCTTGGAGTGACCCAAGTAGCGTTCCCGCTCCACCGTATGACGATCTCGCATTCTGTCCCGCTGTCGCTGCCGAGTGCTGTAGCGATTGGATCGATTCAGTGTCTGGCTCTCGTACTCCGAATCGCCATAGACGGTGTGCCGCTGGCGAGGCTCATGCTGCAGCGGCACATGATAAGGCTGTTGGTGACGTGAACGTCCGCCTCCTCTTCCTCCTCCATTACCTCTATGCCCACCAAAATCACGATCTCGATCGCGATCATCATAGCCACGACCATAGGTGCGCAGCTCTGGATCAGAGTAGGCGTGACCCATCGAGGGACCCAATCCGGAATCATTGTTCGAACGCTGCGTCACCTTCATGGAACGGCGGAACGAAGGTGGCGGTTGCGAACGCGACGTCACCCGCGGCTGACGCATGCGCATCGATCTCTGGCGGGGACGCGGATTGCGCGGACGCTTCGCAGATCGGGTGCACACATAGCAGCAGATGCGCCAGTACAGGAAACTGCATGACAGTTTAATAATTTAATAAGGGCCAATGATTAAATAGATGTATGTGTACCCACCGAAACGATGTGGCCATCACATCTCCAATGTTTGACAGACAGAGCAGCATCAGCGGAATGCCAACGATAGCATAAAAGATCGTCGTCACCTTGCCCCAGTCCGTGCGCGGTGATATGTGGCCATAGCCTGTCCACAGTTCAAGTTGCAGTTGCATCGCCAGGTCATATGTAAATAAATAATAGAGGTAGAACCATTTAAGTGATTATGCTTTAAGGTCAACAACTATTAGACTTAGCATAATTTAGAAATTGGAATTACTTTATAACACTTTTTTAGCAGTTGAAATCTGAAGAATCAGAATCAGACTTTAAGATTGGAGTGGAGGCTAAGATTTCGTTTAATGATAACATTGATCAGACTCGATTTTCTCCAGTATTCAAAGAAATTGTAAGCTTATAGCCAATTGATATATAGTAAACCCAGATTTATTATTGATCAAACGTAAAAAATGCGTACAGTTCGGAAAGGAAACACTAAATTTTGCTAAGCAAAGCGGATTTGCATGTCTTTGAACATTTAATTTGTGTTGAAATATACATACTGTATAGTCTCCCAATGGAACCCACAATATACCATTATAATATTTTGTAGACTTTATTTTATTCCAGCAACACTCTTTGTATACAATTTTTAGCTTTTTAGATAATTTTGCTGACTTAAGAATTGCCTTGAATCTTATCGAATTGTGCTAGCTAGCAAATAGCCAAAAGTTTCATGAACTGCTAATGGGCGCAACGTGTCTAATCGCTCCGGGTTGGGAAGCCAGCTAATCTATTATCGCCACCTACGCGCACTGAACAACTACCAAAAAAAACCGACGTTTCAAGTATTGCCGCCTGAAGGCATTTGCGGAAATGCGGAAGTAGAATGGGTGTGCTGTGTTGTGTGTGTGTGTGTGGTGTGTTGTGTGGTGTTTGGTATTAGCGCAGCCCAAACAAGCATCGGTCATTAAACTCACACTAAAGCCAAACTAGACAAGACAAGTCATTCTAATAATTCAATATAGCCATATGGGGAAATTGTGCAAAAAGTTAGCATCATCAATCTAAAATCTGGCAATTAAACAACTCATCTGCAGTCAGTCGTGTTTGACCTTGCGATTGTTTTTTTTTTATTTTCGAATATAATTCAAACTTTTGATTTCAAATCAAATCCGTATCCATTTTAGAGGTCATGCACGTGGTGCCGTTCAGTGGGCCACTCAACCTGTGTGCAACAAAGTGTGTCCAAAATAAACACAAAACTAAAACTGACCTATGACTGCACGATCTGAATGATAAGCCACAAAATATGCCATAACAATATGCAGTATCTGTAGAAATCAGTTAATGGACATTCATTATGCACAATTAAGTGGTGGAGTGTAAAAATCTGTTAACTCATTTGAATTTCCAGGAAAGTGTTTTGAAATCAGAATGCGTCGGAGTCTAACGTGCAATTACAAAACGATCGTGCGGCTCTTCAATATTTATGCGTTTCGAACGTGACCATTGTCCACCTCTGTCCAACTGTCCAACTGTCCAGCTGTCCAGCTGTCCATTTGTCCAATCGATTGCAGCAAGTTCCTGGGCGGCACTGCATGAATCCGTTCAGTGAACACAGAACATGGGCCTCTTAATTTGCGGTTTGGAAATTTCTTTGACATGGATGAATCAATGCTAAGTACGTGGACTGCCTGCCCGGCGATCAAACAGATCGCTGATCGATGGCCGATTTCTGATTGCTGTTAAATCTGGCGTGTCTTGTCTGCGACTGCGTCTCCGTCTGCCACGATCGTCAATCTGTCTCCCTCTCCCACTAACTCTCTCTCTCTCTCTCTCGCCCTCACACTCTGTTCCACTGTGGTTGTCTGTTTGTTTGTTTGGCTTGTTTGCGTTGATTCATTAGCTGTTTACACTGGTGCACAGTGGAGCAAAGCCTATCTGGGTGTGTTAAGCAACACAATTTGTTTCCTAAACATAAATATAAAATATAAGGCATTCGACAAGCACATTAAATCAGCCCATAAATCACTGATGGAGAGCAAAAAGCAATACGTATCAATGTTGTTATTATAAAAAAGAAAAGAAAACAAAAGATTAATAATACATATTATCGCGAAGTAGTCTATAAATCGAGGCTGCACTGAAAAAAAATCAGTTTAGATCGCGGCAAATATTCACAAACAAAAACAAACCAAAAATCTACAAACTGAGTAAAATTCATATGCGCTTATACAAAATGTGCTCAGATGGAATATAGTTTCTAGAATCTATGCTCAAATGAAAACCAGGAAAAGATGCAACATCCTAGGGCAGCATATCATGAGGCCCAAGGACATAGAAACCCTCAACGCGACAAAGATTCTAGCATTCGCGCAGGAGTTGGGATTGATGGAAGAGCTGTAGGCTCAGTAAGGGGGCACAATATACCTTATATACCAATTATAATAATAATGCTCAAATGAAATATATCTAAAATCCAATCTGATTGACAATCTATATCTGTATTCCATTTGAGCAAAGATCAGATGTAATGAATATATAAGTAGAACTACGATTTTACAGGTGTTTCTCAATGTGATCGTAGTTAACTTTATAGATTCCATTTCCAACTGCAATTTGACAGCTGTTTATCGGAGTAATTCATCTTTATATATTGAATTTGAACAGAGATCATAGAAACTATATTTTATGGAGGTTCTAAGAACAACACACTTCGTATTATTTTGAAAGCATTCCGAATATTTTGTGCCTTTATACATTAAATTCATTTTTATGCTTACATTAATATTTTAACTACTCTTTTTTTTCTCGGAAGCATTTAGCGTAAATTTGATTGGCGCCATAAAGTACAGATTGAGATTAGGGAGCAGGAGTGTTTGCTTGTTCTTCTGAACAAAGCAATGCGTCACTTTGGGCTGGTTCCACTGTGCCCATTGACGCACCTGCCTCACCTTTCGCATCTGCGTATGCCTCGGCCTCTGCCTCACCCTCCGCAACTCGGGGGTGTCTCAGGGGCCGCTGCCTCTGCTTCAGCCACAGTCGAATGATTTTGTGCGCTGTTGTCGTTTTGGGCCATTGTTATATAAGTAGCGTGCGCCGCTCGCATTGCCGAATTATTCTCTTACCAACGCTAAGCACGAGTGCAAGTCGCGACCAAGCGAGAAATACGGGTCAGTGTGTGAACCACTCACAGCAACAACAGTAACAACAAAAAATAAGAAGAAAGGCCAATCTCGGCAAGACTGCGAAATCATGCGAAAAGATTGCCTCATCGCATTGCTGGCACTCGTCTGTCAAGTGGCCCTGGTGACAGCGGACAGATCGGATGACAATCATTGGGTCTGGCGCACCTACAGCCGAAGGCAGCGTGCATTCAAGGATGACGACATCGATCGCATTGCCACCTCCTCCTCGAGGAAGACGCACGAGCAGCAGCTGAGGCGGGAGCCTACGACGAGGAGACCGCTGCCGGGGGAACCAGAGAACGATGAGATCGAGGATTATGTGGATGTGCACCCAACGGTGTCCAGTGTGGCCACACGCCAATACAACCCGTATCCCAGTGGCAATCCCTTTGATGGCTTCGGTGGTGCACAGCCTAATGGCGGCCAGTTTGCAGGCGGCTTTGGTGGCAGTCCGGGCGTTCTGGTAGGTCCTGGTGGACCCACAGGGGTTATTGGTAGACAGCCTGTCTATCCCAATATCTATCAAAATGGTTTTGGTGGCGCACAAAATGGACTCGGATTCGGACAGGGACAGGGACAGGGATTAGGTGGTTATCCTGGCAGCTTTGGCAACTTTGGTGGCTCAACTTTCCCTGGAGTGGGTGGTGGCTATCCGGGCGCGCAGCAGGGTCAGTTTGCCGGCGCTGGCAGTCAGTATCCATTTGGAGGCTTTCCCGGAGCAGGCACCAATTACAACAACAATCAGTTCGCAGCGCCTGGAGGACAGTTTGCGGGAGTCGGACAGTATCCGGTTCAACAGTACGGCGGACCACAATATACAGAGGGCTATGGCCTCGCAGGCTTTGGCCAAGGTCAGCCCGGTCTGCCAGTCACGGGCTTTGGCGGCAACTATGGAGCGGGCGGCAACTATGGAGCGGGCGGCAACTACGGAGCGGGCGGCAGTTTCGGATCCAATCTATTTGGCTTTGACGAGAAGTCGTCAACCGTGGCGGAGGGCAAGAGTGCAAAGTCTGTCGCCATTGCACCAGCGACTGTCAATGATAAGCTCAGCAATGATAAGAAGGCTTAGTTGCGGCTATCCTCAAATCCCCACCAACCTGTAGTATTCATTAGTGATCTAGGCTTAGCTTTATGAATAAAATATTCCTATCGAATATTCGATATACATATATATTTTATATTTACCGATTGTGGTTATCACGATGATGGAGTAGAACAGTGAGCCGGCGAATGTCCATTGGGATGTGCGATCATCCTCGTCGCCATCCCAGCCATCGGCCTTGATGGCAGTCAATATTTGCTTCTCAAAGTTGGCCAAATGTTTGCTCACATTCGACATCCAGTCGTTCTCCCGCAGCACCAGTGCATCATCGGAGAGCAGCCAAATGCGTTCGGTCAGATTGTAGCGCAGATTTTGAATATCTCGCTTGACCTGCAAACGATTCTCTCAGCTCACTTCAGATGCTGGCTGCGAACTCACCTCAATCTCGTGGGGTCGCTCGAGATGCTGGAACAAGTAGGCGCCACCCACACAATAGGAGACCACGAGCGCAACGAGCAACACATGCGAAACGATGCAGGTGAGCACCTTCCACGAGAAACAGATAGCAGCCACACAGCGTCCTCGCTGCGGCTTCGCTGGCTCCAACATGTGTGGCGGCATCGATTGTGCGCGCCTCGACGACATCGCTGCTCGCCTCTCCGGCTACGCTTCGGGAGACTTTCTTTTGTGGCCAATTTCACGTTTCGCTGCACACAAATTATGAGAAGGCTTTTGAGATGGGAGGCAAAACTGCAACTGCAAATACCCTGTCTGCAGTCAAATATTTAGGTCGTTTTTAATAGGTCTACACAGAGAGAATTGAATTGGACCAAACTGAAGTTCTAGAGTGGAATCTTAGGAAAACATCAAATCTTACAGAGAGTTATTCTATGAAAGTTTTTATAGTAAGCAAAAGAAAAATCAACTTGCAAACACTTTGAATTCTTAGCTACTTGCTGAAGCTTGCTATCTATCCGTATTTTTGCTGAAGGCAGTACATATGTAGTTCAGAGCCGACCAGATCGGAACACAATATTATATAGCTGCCCTAGGAACAAGCAGTTGTAAGATAACTTTTAAGGTTGTAAGGGTTTCAGTCAGTTTCCCTTTTCGATACAATATAACTATACAAGTGTGGAATATTCAGTTCAGTTGTGAAATCATATAAATAACAACCGCATAATAATATTTTGAATGCAGATGTCAGCAGAAAAACTCTGGGTGATTAATCTTCGGCCTGCCTAGGATATAAGTTCGTTCTCGTTTATTATATATATGAATATGCTATATTTAAATTCATTTATGACATGTCTTGTAACAAACACACACTTTCCATCACTAACAGGGTATATTTGTACTGACAAAAGGACCGCAAATTACAAGCAGGTGTCTAAAATTGGAGTGGGAAACCCCTATCCACTATCCCCAATCCCCCGATTCCACAAACACACACAGACATGTACATTAATTTTTGTCTAAATATTTATGTAGTCGACGCGCTGTGGCGCAAGGCAAGGTCGGGGGTAAGTGGATACGCAGGGGGTGAGAAGCTCACCGCATTCGGTTTATGCAAACTATTTTTGGGGGAACATCCATCCATCTCATCATCACCGCAAACAGACAGACAAACAGACAAATACACAAGGAGACACACGGACAGACAGACAAGTGGACGGACAGACACAACAGAGAATGGATCGAGCAACCGAACTTTTTACTTTTCATAGTCTAAATACTAGCCAAGACATAACAGATAAACTATATACCTATATATGTATATATAGGCACACATGTTCGATTTAAGAGAAGCACCAGCTATATAACATGCCAAAATAATTAGTTTCTTTGATTTGATTTCAATTTCCCTAATGGGCAATTAACTTTGGACAGTTTATGAACTGATTGGATTCTTTATGGCAACTCATTTACATTTATGTTCACCGATCTTTCACTATAAAACTGTTTCAAATTTTTTTGTTCCCCTAATATTTCCAAATTCGTTTCATGCTGTGTGTGTGTAGATTTTCCGAATATTTTCCGATAGCGGGTGCACACATGGACCGATCCCGACGACTCTCCAAAGATTACTGAAACATTTCTCGGATCGGCAAACGCTGCTCGAGTGTTTTATTTTTGTTTTCTTCTATGTTTAATATTTTGGAATACTTTTTTTTTTTTTTGTTTACTTTTTGCATTTCACGTGTTCTCCCGTGAAAAGAACAATCCGAGCAGCTGTTTTCGTGCAACTCTTCTCTCTCTCTCACTCTCTTCCGATTATATAGTTTTGTGCAATATGTTTTTACTGCACATTTCTTAAGTACAAATGCATTTCTCTGTTTCGAATACACTACAATTTATCATTATCAAAACATGATAAGCTTTAGCTTAAGTTATAGATAAGACATATAGTACATATATGTATGTATATAGCCTATTAGTCAACATTTAGTTGCCTGAAGGAACCCTCGTATCCACATAGACTCTCGAAATCGATGGGTTTGCCCAGTCGCAGTCGCTCATCCGTACCATAATTGGCCTCCTCCACCCAGTAATTCCTGTATGCATTGATGCGTTGCTCCCACTCCTTGATTAGCTCTGGCACAGAACCATTTTCGCCACCGTACTCAACGGGCAAATACTTTTGTGGTATTTGCTCGTACAGTGACTCCAAATTGTTGCCGTGCACAAAAAGCTAGGGGAAATAATTGTAGATTATATTAAGGATCTCTATTTAGACTGATTGCTTACCCTGCTCTGTTGTTTCTTGGACAACATCGGTTTGAACATGTTGAAGATCTTGTCAAATCCTCCGGGTGTATTTATGAAATGTGTTCCCA
This sequence comes from Drosophila conformis, assembly GCA_035041375.1. NCBI lineage: Eukaryota > Metazoa > Arthropoda > Insecta > Diptera > Drosophilidae > Drosophila > Drosophila conformis. The sequence continues at coordinate 337,939 of JAWNLE010000395.1, forward strand.
CCGTGCGCATAGGTAAAGCCTCCTCCTGAAACACGGTCATCCTCTTGGATAACGTGGGCGTCATCTGTAGATAGTGTCCTGTCTTAAGGTTTGTCAGATCCAAAAGGTGTATGCAGCCATTGACAATGGCATCGTCATCCTCATTGAGCATTATCTGATGCATTAGAGTTCCAGCCCGATTAATGTCCAGGAATTTATACAAATCCGGATTATGGGCGCCCATGCGCAAAAGGATTATACGCGGACCATTGTCGTTTAGTGGGCGTGGCAGCACTATGGCGTTGCTTTATCAAGTTTATCAATTTCCACATTACCAAATTCAACAATAGTTGAAAGGATTACAACTCACCCAATCCGAAACAAGACGAGCAACTTATCCACATCCACATTATGACCTAAGAAGTAATCCGGATATTTGGTGCGCAGCGTATAAAATCGATCAATTTTGGATTTGGCCTTCTCCAAACTGAACTTGCAGCCACGCAGAAAGTTAACCAAAGTCTGATCATCGGTGCGCGCCTTCAAATGTGGCTGCTGCTCGATCCACAGACGCAGTGCAGCAATATCGTCATCAAGGCGTTCCGGCACCTCATTCAACTGCTCGATGGCAATTGTCTGTAGCTCAGCGCGAAGCGGACGAATCGATGGCATGTTGACCAGGCTTCAATGTCGATTCACGAATGAAGTGTCCATTTTCGTGGTCGATCAATTGGACACGAATATATAATCAAAACTAAGATAAGATAAGTAGTCTAAAGAATAAGAGAGGGAGAGAGAGTAAGAGACAGCTGGAGTGAGAGTAGGTAGAGTGAGTTAGTCAAGTCAGTTAACGACTCATTCAATTTATTGCTTGCTTATAAAAGTAAATAGTTGGCTGAGTTCAGTCGATATCTAGCTTGCGAAATGAACCATCCAGGCCGAAGTAACTCTGGCAATTTATATTGTCAGCGTTATGTTCTCTCAGTTTTTCATTGGTGCCAAAGTGACGCGACTGCTCAAAGTAATCGCGATAGCTTAACAACTTGAGCTCCATCTCATCAATAATATCCTGCATGGTTCCTTTGCTGCCACCATATTCCTGCGGCAGATTCTCCCGACGAACACGCTCGAAAATTGCTTTCGGATCGGAGCTGACTGAGACCTATAAAAAAGATTATTTTTGCAGACGAATTTTGGCTAATTTTGTACTTACGCGCTGCTTGATCTTGTCGGGAAAGAAGGATCGCAGCGAGTTGAAGCCACTCTCGAAGAACTCCGGTGCATTTATGAAATGTATACCCTTTTGCCTGGTGGGCATCGCCTCATCCGCAAAGGTGGAAAACTTGCTCAGCAGCTGCGGCTGCAGGGCAAACAAATTGGCCGCTGTTACTCCGGCCATATCCAATATCTCGATATAGCCGCTGACATTCGCATTGTCATCCTCCATCATCATGATCTCGCCAAACATGGAGCCCACCCGAATGATGTCCTGGAACTTGAATTTGTTGGTGTCATAGGAACCAGCTCGTATAATAGTCACCGCAGGACCGAGATCCTCCTCATCCAAGGGAATGCGTAGGACAATACTATTAGAGTGGAAACTTGATTTGGGAAAAATTGTAAGATTTAGTCTTATTACCCCATGCGTACGATCTCCAGCACCTCAGGATCGTCTGCGAGGCGTTGCTCGTTGAAAACTTCGGGTATAGCTGCCTGGAGAGTGTAATATCGATCAATCTTGTGTTTGGCCTTCTCCAAACTAAATTTACTGCCACGCAGAAAGCCGAGCAGAAACTGATCCGTGAGGCAGGAGCAGATATGGGGTTGCTTTTGGAGCCATTCTCGCAGAGTGGCAATATCAGAGGATGTACGAGATGGGACCTCATTCAACTCCTCACTGGCAATGCGCCGAAGACCCGCCCGCAATGGACGTATGCCCGAGGAAAGATTGCTGTTGCTCATAGTGGATTTCAGATGCAGACTAATAGAAAACAATGCAATTTGATCAGGTAAATTGTGTATTTTTAATGCGATAAGATACAGGCTCAATTGCTAATCCTAATCTGTCTAGTGATTAATTCTTGTTAAGTGCGTTACTAATCTTTAGAGATAACTGCTAATTAATAATAAGCTTAATGATTTATCAAAATTTAGAGAGCATAATCTAAATATGTTGCAATTATAACAAGTGGGGCAGTAATATTTCACATTATTTAATTTTTCAAACATTTAACAAAATTTGGAAAAAATAGTTACCGGTCAACCCATTGGGACCATTTAAGGGTTAAAAATGCGCAGCTTTTTTTTTAATGTTAACTAACAGGAGCAGTAAAATGCGTTCATTTCTGTTAGACGTTGTTGTGAATGGATAACTGTTAAATCTAAATAGAAACAAATACGAGAAGCAATTAGGGCTTAAAATTAAAAAGCAAATCACGTTTTCTGTTAGTTTTTCGCAAACCTGACTCGATACAATTAAATCGCGGCTACAACTGACCGATGAATTAATATCGCACATCTCTAGCGTGTAACAACATAGTGAGCTAACAGCACACACACTGTAAGTTAACAGCATCACACTTTGAGTTAACAGCGCCTCTAAGCAGACGCACTCTTAACAATAAAAAATATAAATAAATTAAATATCAAAATTAAAAGCGCTAATTTGTTTAAAATCTTAGCGCTCGTTATAAACTATATCAAATATAATCAAATTAAGTACACCGCAACGGTCAGCTCGAAACGCACTCGTGATTTAGTTGTGAGACGCAAAATTGCACATTGCAATTACCCCCCAAAAAAGAAAAACAGCTGCAGCATTTTGGTTTATAAAACCCGAAAAACAATGTAAGTTTTGCATACAAGTCAACAAAAACAATGGATAAAGTGAAAGCCAGCCATGTCATGTCATGTTGAGTAAAGCCAAAGTAAAGGGCGTTGTAAATGCCACATGCTAAGGCGGCGTCGGCAACAGCCCCGGTGGGTGGCAGCCGCCCCCCCAGTGGGTGGCTGGTTGGCCAGGCGACCCCCTCAAGGGCAGCATTTAACCGCTGCAAGGTGTCGTAAGTGCCGCGAATTTCCCCGAATTGCCATTCTCAACAATGTTGGCGCACTTTAAGCCCACAATGCCATTTGTTTACTGTTATACGCCGTGATTCATTCGCTAACCAATTACTGTATTGACGTAATTTTGCAAATATTCAAATTAACTTTTTTATGAGTGTGTATGCGTGTGTGTGTTTTAACCTATATGTGTATATTTCCAGCTAGCGTGAGATCAGATCAAAATGCAAAACAATCCCAGTCCACAGTTGCCCTGCAAGGGCATTTTAAAGACTTCGCGCAGCTTTGACAAGTCGGGTGCCAGGTAAAAAAAAAATCGCTTGATTAACTTTGACCTTTCCTAGTAACAACAATGACTAAAATAGTTTCTCTTTTCAATTTTGCTGTGCAGTTTTCGCAAAAGTGCCAAGTTTGATGAGCTGAACGTGCTGCAAACGTTTCATCCGGCCGATAAGGACTATGGCCATATGAAAATCGATGAGCCAAAAACACCATACAACTACACGGAGCCATTCAATGAGAACAGAGACGAACTGGACACCGAGCTGCTGGTGGAGAAGTATATAATTGTGCTATATAATCATTCAGCGGAGCATACACTAAGTTTCCTTTCATAAATTCTATTTGTAGACTACGCATAGCGGCCACCTCACAACAGTCTTCCCAAAGCATTGACGACGAAGGTTCTTCCGGCGATGATCAGCCCCTCAGCGAAGAGGAGCGACGTAAGCTTCAATTCAGCATCAATTAAATATGCATTTAACTAGTTTATTCTCATTCAGAACGACGTCGTGAATTCGAGCGACGCCGCAAGGCGCATTATCGCGAATTCGAGGCTGTGAAATTGGCGCGCAAGCTGATACAGGAGGAGGATGACTTTGATGTTGATAATGATGCAGCTCCTTCGGCTTCTGGGTCAGCTCAGGGCACCGCTCCCACTTCCAGCAGCTCGATACAAGAGTCGAGTCCAAAAGCCACCACATCCGCGTCCGCCAGTGCCATTGCCCGGGCAACTGCCCCGAGCAGCAGCAGCAGCAGCGTCAGCAATATGGATCTGGAGCCAACTCAGAATTAAAGGCAATATGCAATGGGGCTCTGCTCTTAACTGACGTTGTTTGTTGATGTTAATGTTGTGCGCGAAACTTAATTGAATTCTACTGTCGTGATGAATTGAATTTAAACTTATCAGGCCACGGTTCAATCGTATATATATATATATAAATTTCAATTTAGCAGCCTTCGCTAAAATGTGCTTTCCATCAAAGAATACGATAAAGAAAAAACAACAAAATTCAAGCAACTTGTAGCTAACAAATATTTTACAACAACAATGTTTGCACATGATAATTAATACGTATGTATGAGAAAATATGAAAAATTTGTAGTGTTATATTATCTAGTTAATGTCTATTGATCTGAGTTTTCCATTTGAATCACATTATAACTGAACTATTCGTCCGGCCTACTCCAAACGCATAACGCATTGATTTGCATTTAATTTTCAATAAGTGGAAATTTAATTTCTAAACACCTACACACAAAAGTGCCACAAACATTAAAATAATAACAATAATAATACGAAACAGAAGAAGAGGAAGCAGAAGAAGAGGAAGCAGAAGAAGAAGAAGAAGACTACAAGGTGGAAAACTTGTTGGTAAAATTGCGAATGAGAATGAGATGAAATGAAAATTGATTTGGCCTTACTTTTAGTTATTTATTAAACCAATATGTGCGATTTACTATTACTATTATAATTACGATTACGATTATCATTGTGAATATAATAGTTTTTAGCAATGCAATACGAAAGTTTCAATAAAGAGCAATGTGAAATCCTTTGTAAAAACCCAATAACCCAAAAAAACAACCAAAACCAAGAAAGAAAACGCACTTATCCTTCTCTCGTCGTGAGTATTCAGAAACTTGCCATTTATTTTGATTTATCAGTTTTCATAGTTTTCATTTGTTATTGTCGCACGATTGTGTATATATAGCGTAAATCCATTTCATTGTTGAGTCTGTGTTATTTTTGTTTTGTAAGTCTGGGAGTCAGCTGAGTGGACGCCTTAGAAGCCGCACAAAACTCAACTCCCTGCTAGAAACAGCAGGCAAAGGCATCCTCATACTTTATATTGCCTGCCGGCAGGAAATCGGTTGATATGCGCTCCTAAGGATATCCCCCAGAGACAGTTGCATGTGTGGACATGTCTGTATGCGTATATATGCTTTTAGTACGTACGATAAACTCACGATAGTATCTGCCGTGATTCTGTGTTTGCATATTCATATAACTTACTTAACGGTTCATTGACATTTTTTTTTCATATGCTCGTTAACAATAAAAATAATCGTAAATATATATATATAGACAAAAAATCAAGCAAACTCAAACTAGTTAAACAAATCGGACACGATTCATAAGCAGCGCCCAGAAATCTAGCCAGAGGTCGAGACTGAATATGATATGAGGGCGTTCTTTATCGATTCAATTTACAGTTGACTAACCCAAAGCATATCATACTAAATCGGGGCCTATGGCGCGTGATTCTGGGCGTGACTGCCCGATCGGTCTATATAGCAAAACATTGTGAATAAATATATAATAATAGTTTTGATAGATATGTTAGTTCGTTTTTTTTTTTTTGGTTTTTGTTTTTTACAAATAATATAATTATAACAAAGTTTCATTTTCCATATCATATCCGTTTTTCATTTGCTAGGTCTCGTTTCTTGCTAGTTCAATTCTCAACTTAAAGATATATGTTTATTTATAAATTTGGCAAAAACATAAAGGCATACTTTCAAGTATTCGTGTATTTATGTTATGCATATGCTCCAATATTTATGCAGCATACAGAATTCAATCTTTATATTATATATCGCACATATAGCGCTCATTACACACCGATTTCACTTGTCTAATCTGTGATGGATGAGCTCTAAAGTGCTTGTAGTGAAGTACCGGGTGTACTTCGTACCCTGATAATCGTTTCGTTTGGCATAATTATATAAATAATAAGAGATAGATAGATTGATTGATTGAGTGATAGATAGATAGATAGATACGTATATAAAGTTGCTTTGTTAGTAGCGTTTTTAAATTAGTATAACAATATACATATATAGTTTTGTATAGTATAAAGTTTCATTTCGTTAGTTTTCGTTTTAGTAACATATACATGATCGTTTCTTTTTTAGTATTATATGAAGTGGGTTCCATTGATTTAAATTTTCTTTCTTTCTTCTTTAATTCTTTTTTTTTTTGATTTTCCTCCTTTGAGCAGCTATATGTTGGGCTATAGCTGCAATTCTATTCAGACGCCAACTTAACCGAACATATGCTGGGTGCCTGGTGGCACCTTGTAGCTGGGATAACCGTTATTAAGCTGGTGCCTGGCAAAGAAGTTGGTGTAGTCCTGTGAAAGATAAAAGAAGTAGTTGGGAATTATAACAGTTATAGAGTTTTGAGTTTATATTTGTATAAGAAAAATACAGATGTAAAATGAGAGCTCTTTAGGAGGAGTAGATGGGAAATATATGAATAAAACCAATTTCAAACTATTTTGAGCTTAGCTATCAACAGAGTTGGGTATTATCAGAGTTCCACAAATATTGAATATTGAGTATTATATAGTTGAAAGTGTTATATCTCTCCATAGCGTGCATTACTTACACGATTGACTCTACGGGGACGGCAGACGGGGCCCAACGCCAACAAGCGACGCTCCTCGTTTTCCTTAACAGCAGCCTCCTTGTACTCTGGTGGTGGCCATTTCAAATCTCCGCGCAATTTGCTGCCTCCTGCAAGTCATGAACTTGTTTATTAAGCTGCCACAGAGTAGATGGACGGCAGCAACTTACCCTGATAGCTGACGGCGGCTGGCTGCGAAGTGTAGACAGGCTGAGGTGTCTGTGAGACGGGTGCCTCCTTGCGCAGCGTGATGATGCCAGGACTGGCGCCACGATAGCCTTGCTGCTGATCTGTCTGATCCTGCGAGTAGGGCAACTGTTGCTGCTGCTGCTGCTGCAGCTGTTGTTGTTGTTGTGGCTGCGAATAAGAATTGTATTGCGGTTGAGCATAGTTAGCGCCACCATTTTGTTGTGGATAGGATGGTTGTTGTTGCTGTTGTTGTGGCTGATATGGCGACGTCTGATAGGGAGCCTGATATTGTTGCATCTGTGGTGGCAACTGTTGCTGCGGTGGCAACTGTTGCTGTGGTGGCTGTTGCTGTTGTTGCTGTTGCCATTGCTGTTGCTGCTGCTGATGGTTATCGTAGGATGGTGCACGATATTGTTGCTGCTGCGGCTGCTGTTGTTGTAGTTGTTGTTGTGGTACAAAAACATGCGAGTCATGGATTTCAGGTGCCAAGGTTATGGATGTGTTTGTTGGTTGGTTGGTTGGTTTGGGTGCAAGTGCAACAGATAAACACAGGCAGTTACAGTCACAGTTACAGTAACAGTAACAGTTTCAGTTAACAGAAATCACAGATGTCCAAGTAAAGAGAGAAAGAAGACAAGTTATACAGTTAAAGGTATAATGACTAAAAGTGGAATAGTTAGTTGGCTAGGCAGTTGGGGGTTAAGGCTACATTTCTGTAAACATTCAATAAGCGTTAGCAGCGTGTGGCGCAGTTTACAGCTAAAATGTGCGCATAGAAGAAGCAGAGCAGAATACACAGAGAGAGAGAGAGAGAAAGAGTGAGATTTTTGGTTAATGGCAACTACAATGTATGCATAAGTAATATTTACATATGTATGAGTATATCTATAAGCATGGATATAATAAGGATATAGCCTACGAAGCGTACACAACTACTTATTAGTGTGTACAGTTGTGCACTAAATAATCAAAGTGTTAAGGTTTACATGTGGCGCATTTTATGTGAATTGACAATCAAGTTGTGACAAGTCAGAATGTTCTAGTTGAGCGACCTGAATCAAAGTCTTTAGCAATCAAATGTTGTACTTGATTGTACGACTTGGCTGTTAAAGCTGTTCAAGAATATATACCTTATGGGGTTGATGATGCTTTCTTCAGCCTGTTACATACTTTTGCTTAGATTCACAAAACCTTTTTTCACTTATTTTTAATGGATACAGTTCATAAGAAGGGAATCAAGTGTAAAGCAAGAGCGAACAAAATCCCACTTGGAGGATCATTCAACTGTTGAGAGCAACTACAGAGAACGGCGGAGTTCTCACTGGCTTTACCAATACCCATTATGAGCAGCAGTCAACATTCCACATCCGCATTAACAAATATAATTAAGTCGTGTAAAATGAAATAAACGTATAATTTGTGTTCATTGTCTGCAATGATTGTTTGCAAAGTGTTTGAAATGCGTTTAATTGCCGTGTAATTGATTTTCGCTAGGCAAGTGCAGCCAACTGCATTGAAATCGAGGGAGAGAGGGAGGGAGAGAGATTAGCTCCCTTTAAAGTTGCAATTACTGCTTTTCCTTCTTAGTTCTTAGTTTGCTAAGTGAATGAAAAATGATTTGTTGCTGCTGCATCGAAAGTGAGCAAATTAAGGAGAGGAGTACAAGTGATATGCTTGCTACAGTTGATGAGTGAATAAGTTTGCATTCCACGCTGAATACATTTTAAATGATATAAAGAATACAATACAAATAATCCATCGATTGCAATTTTACTCGCCACTTACCTAAATAATGTAAAAAGCGTATCATAATCATAAAGCAGCTCCTATATATATATATATTCCTAATCAGCCACTCAGTACTTTACTCAATTGCTTTGTCAATTCGCGTATTGTGCACCACGCATAAACGTGTTTATCAACTAATTGTTAGTTGGTTAGATGCCGTGGGAAAAGGGATTTTCAACTTTATGAAGATAGTAGAGAGACAGCAGCAGCAAAAGTTTTTTGTTGCGTCGGGGCCAATGCCAGGCAAAGCCAGACAATAAATCCATACAGCCAAACTTGTACCTGCTGTTGATATTGTTGATGCTGCTCATATTGCTGCTGTTGTGGGTATTGTTGTTGCGGTTGTTGCTGTTGCTGATAATTTGAATAGGCATTGGTTGCGGGTGCAACGCCACCAGCAGTAAAATCATTGTGCGCCTTGGGCGACGGTGCGCCTATATGCTTCCAGCCAGGGCCCGCATTATGAGGGGGATGAGTGGGTTGAAATTGCTCCTGTTGCGGCTGCTGATAAGACGGTTGGTATTGCTGCTGCTGCTGCAGTGGCTGTTGCTGCTGCAGAGGCTGTTGCTGTTGCTGCTGCTGCTGCTGTGGATAGTGGGCGTATTGTTGGTTATCAGCAATCGCAGGTGCAGGTGCAGGCTCCCTCGAGGGTTGTCTATTGAACTGAGCCTGTGTGTATTGGATGGGTTGTTGTTGTTGTTGTTGTGGTTGTTGTTGTTGTTGTTGTTGTTGGGGATAGTTATAGTTATTAGATGGGTAGGTATTTTGGGTGGGAGCAACTGTTGCTGGTGCGTAACCATTTGACGCATAGTTAGTAGTCTCTTTGCCATATACATTCTGTGTGGGTTGTTGCTGGTATTGTTGTTGTTGTTGTTGTTGTTGAACGTTGTTATAAATGGGACCCTGCAATGTTCGCAGTGAGTTTTCTCTGTTAGGTGGACTATGGACTATGTGCATGTGAATGTGTATGTGTGTGTGTGAGTGTGTTGTGTGTGCTTGTGTGTGGGTGTTTTATATTTATATATATACAGATGTGCGCCTCACCAGTTTACCCAAATGACAGTTGCAGTTACGGTTACAATTATATTTACAATATACATAATATTTACAAACTTGATAAATTCAACTATAATAGATAGGAATGTTTCTGTGTGTGTGTGTGTGTTGTGTATATATACAAAATATCAAGTATCTGTTTGAGGCAGGCAGCACAATTTACCTGTGGTGCAGCAGCAGTCGATGGCTGTTGAGAGGGAACGTGGGCTGCGGGGGCAGTGGCAGCTGACTGTGGATAGTAGCCACCGGCGCCTGGAGCCGGACTCTGCGTTTGCGGTTGTGGCGTAAATTCACGCACGATTCTCTCCTCCGATGCTGGCGGCCAGGCGACACGCTTGTAGCCTAAAGAGAGAGCGAGGTAGACAGGGAGAGAGAGAGAGAGAGAGAGATGCATTAGCAAGAGTTGTTGCTGCTTATATGATGATGAATTATGTATATACACATATGTATATATACATATCGGATTGTACATAGAGCTCTGGTAGACAGACATTCAACAAAATGCGGCCAAAAGAATACACGCGCAGAGATGTGGGCGTTTTTTTTTTGTTGGCCTTGGTATGCAAACACACACACACTCACAAATACATAGAGTGAAAAAGAAATATTAAAGATTTAGTGCAAGACAAATAATTTCAAAATGATTTAAGCCAATTAAAAGTGTACGATATGTGAATAAAACATACAAAGAAGCAAATTAAAGACAACTGATGAAGAAGAAGAAGACGAAGAGTGTGAGAAATTTGATTTAATTTCGAATTGCAAATAATTCGTAGTTGTTTTTCTTGTTGTTTGTTTCTGGCTGTTGTCATTGCCTCTAAATTTAGACGGGACGATTCAAAAGCAAACTATTTGCAGCAACAGCAGCAGCAGCAACAACAATAAAAGCTAGAGCAACAAACAACAAACACCGTCTTTGACGACAGCATTGCCTATACGCAAAATACGTTGGCAACAGTGTTGCAATTGTTGCAGCTGTTGATGTTGCTGCATTGCGAGTAATGTAAGGACGGGGTGGGTGCAGTTTGAACGAAATGTTGCCATGCTGTTGAATAGAAGAATTGATATTGGTGTGCAAGCAACATGTTGTCAAGCTGTTACTGTTGAATGAACGAATTGTGGGTGCTCTTTAAGCAACATGTTGCTACGATTTTCAATAGTAGAATTACTATTGCTGCTGAGGCAACTTGTTGCCAAGTTGCTGCTGTTGAATAAGGGAATTGATTTAGCAGTCAAAGCAACAAGTTGCAAAGCATGTTGCTGCGAATAAGTGAATTATGAGTGTTGCCAAACTGTTGACTAATGGCAGCTGCCCTTGAATACGGGAGTTGCTTTTGCTGTTCTAGCAGCATGATGACAAACTGTGTTTTCAATCGTTGTTAATATTGTTGCTACACTTAAAAATAAATAAAGTTAAGTACTTGGAAATATGTAAAATGTTTACCCTCCATATTCCTGTAGTTTTGGTTAATAAGTCTCCACTGGGCGCCCATTTTGTGTGTGTTGGGTTGGAGTGTGTTGTGTTGTGATGTGTTGGTTTGTGTTTGCTTTAAATTCTATTTAGTAGCTGCTAGCTATATAAGTCGGCTACTTTATTTATGATCGAGCGCCGCGAGTAAAAATAAATTTTATTTTTCGTTTTTGCTTATTTTTCAGATTTTAGTTTTTGGGTATAAAATAACAACAAATATATACGTGTGTGCGTGTGTGTGTGAGTGTGTGTGAAAAATTATAGATGCTGCTTGGATACACACACACACGGCGTGAAGAAACGCAAACGGTTATGTAATGCAAATGCAAATAACTTAATTGATGCGTTTGTTTATCGAAGGTTGTTGCTTTGGAACACCACACGAAACTCAATTCAAATATATTTAAATTCGTTAGTTAATTGGCAACAAGAATCTATTCAGCTGGCGCGCGTTTCGTTTCAATTTCTCTAATATATTTGATTTCAATTTATTTATAAGCCTCCCTCTCCTTTCTGCAGTTATTTTATTTATCTTTAACTTCGTCGAATTTCGTATATTGATCGTTGCAAAAAAAAAAGTGAGGAAAGGCGCAGAAATGTTTTGATAAAAAATCAATTTGAATTTAATTTGCTATGTTCTATGGTCGAAATGTTCGTTCTTCGTTCTTCGTTCGCGTTGGCCGCGCCGATATCTTTGTGCCTTCGATGTATGCTACTAAGTGAGCCAGCCCCCCAAAAATGCTAAGGAGAATTATTCGACACGCCAACAAATCACACAATCCGAAAGCTAATCCCCGCTAGTATGGGTGTCTCTATTTGCGCGTGTGTGTGTGTATAGAGAGTGCGAGAATAAAAACAAGTGTGCGTCTGTGTGTGTGTGTATGAGTGTGTTTTTCGCAAAATGAAAATTACTTGTGGTGTATGGTGAAAATCGCTGTGCGCTAAATACGTGCAATTTAAATTGTTGTTAATGATGCTTTAGTATCTATCCAAGGCAGCTGTTTGTCTAATTCAGTCTGCTTCTGCTTTGTTTACACCATCGATTTGTGCCGCACCTTGAAATGATGCACAAGGGTGTAGATCACACACACACACAACAATACATATTCGGAATAGATCATGTTTTTCATTGCTTTTGTTCTGCTTTTCAATTATATAAATCGCTTATAGATTGACGATCGTAGATTGCATCGCATATAAAGTAGTATTTGACATTATGGCTAATGTTCGCTCATAATGTAAATCGAGTGGGTGGTGGTCAACAAATTCAAACTTGTCGCCAAAAGAGACATGACTCAAGTGTGCCTGTATATACATATATACATATATATCACAAGATATATAGGCGATCTATAGCCATCTATCTATCCCGACTAGTTGGGTGTTCTAAAATTAAATGAAAAACTGTCGCTAACAACACTGCATTAAATAAATCTGTTTTTAAACGTATTCTCACAGGTGTACGACAAATGTTGGCTCATTAAAATTATTAGCAATCTTGTAAAACACACTCATTATATACTATATACATATCTGTAGTATATAGTATTGTATATGCATCATGAAATAAGTGTCTATTGCGCTTGTTAAGCGTACTTATGTACATGAGTTATGTTCCTCTGGCTGCCAACAATCAGCGATAAGTGTAAAGCTGGGGCATGCGACTAATTAGCATGGATTTAACTTAATAGATAATACCAAAATACATAAATATTAGCTGTGATTTAGGTTGAATATATAATATATATCTACACTTAAACAGAATGAGATTTTGCAACAAAAGTACTTGTGACTAATATTTCAATGTGTTCAATGTTTTCCGTGTGGGATTCGAAATTTAGATTCGCCATAAACATTATTTGGCAGATTCCCTTTGATATTAATGACTAAAAATGCTAAAAATGTATCTAGAGAACTACAGACTGTTAAATTCGCATTGATTGAATAGCTGTCGGGGCTTTATGAACATTATTTAGAATATCAAAAGAAAATAATCAAATGATGTACATTTGATTCTGTGCTGCTTTGAAATACTTGCAACTCTAACAATATTCATTTATGCCAAATAGTTGGAATAGCCTCTAATAACTATATATAAATAGTTCGATCTTCGCATTTGAAATTCTTCAACCGATCTGACCTAGTCTGTGCCTTGAAACCACCTGGCTGGCTATCTTTTGCAATTTGTCGGTTTTCCTTCAATATTTTTGTCTTTTGCTTTCTTTCTGTCAATTTCTCAGCCACACTATAAATAACAGAGTGAATAATTAGCTATAGCTCTGACAATTGGGTATATAACAAAGAATTTGCAACGTATGCTCAGATCTTAGAATATAAATCATTTGAATTTAAACTTGTCTATTGAATTTAGTTCATTGATTTTAGAACGCAATTTAAGATGAGAACTTTTGAATCAAGTCACAGCTGCTGCCTTACTTCAGCAGCCTTACTTCAGCTGCTTTACTTTAGCTGCCTTATATCAGCTGCCTTACTTCAGCTGCCTTACTTCAGCTGCCTTACTTTACCTGCCTTACTTCAGCTGCCTTACTTCAGCTGCCTTACTTCAGCTGCCTTTTAAATGTAAACCAAATAAGTCAAACACGAGATCCAAATCAAACTTATAAGATCTAAAAATAAGTCAATAAGTAAATCCAATTAATACCTATGGGATCTAAATGAAATCCCATTAAGTCTTAAAGGATCTCGAATAAGATCTCAAATAACTCACTGTTTCATTGCTTAAAGTTAAACACTTTTCACGATCACACTTTGACTGACAGAAGGATATACATTACGGAAGTACTTCTTATCATGCCACACAGAAAGTAACACATTACTTGGGGTTTTTTCAAGACGCACCTTCAATGCCCAAATAGGGGCGTGGCGATGCATTATCAAAGCAACGATTAACGCTGAAATCGCGAGTGGCCTGCGGCAAATCCTCGCCAGCTGCGAGCGACTTGAATCCGGTCAGATCCAAGTGGGAGCTGCTCAAGTTGGGTGCTTCGGGTTGCATGCCTAAGCCATGTTGCATGAGGAACTCAAAGGGCGGCGGCTGTGAGTTGCAGCGGGGCGTGGCAGGCGGTGTGGCAGCCAGCAAGGATGATGAGTTGGACATGCACAGCTGCAACGGTTCGGTTGCGGTGCGCACGAGTAATCCAATATTGTGACCCTCCAGCTGGGGCACATGACTGTACTTGGCCTCCAAAGGAGCAGGAGTTGGGGAGGATCTCAGCTGGACGGCATTTAGCCCAAAGGGGGAGCTGCAACGTTGCGCCGTGTCAATCAGCGGGGCAGGATATTTGCGCAGGGACAACGGACAAGGACTCGGCGAGCGACTCAGTTGCCAATCCCTGGCATCTGGTGGACCAAGTGCAGCAAGTGTGGCAGCTGCTGTCGGTGTGGTCACAATCTCAATTTCACTGCGCTGACGTTGCAACTTCTTCTTTGAGTCCTGCGGCTGCTGTTCCTGCTGTTGCTGCTGCTGTGCATCCTCCCAGGATATCTGGCGGGAGATGTAAGGACTGCGTACCTCATACGTCGATTTGTAATTGGCCAACGGCTCATTATGTAGATTATCGAGGCGCCACTGATCTGCCTTGGTCAGCTTGCCCCAGCCGCGTGGCGAGTCGCGACACTCGCCACAAACCGAGCAGTGACTGCTGCGACTAAAATCCGTACTGTGAATTGCCTCGTGTGCACAGCCAGCAATGCCCGTCTGGGTAGCTTCTGTTGCTGTTACTTGCTCCGGCTCCCTTTCCAGATTTCTCTCATTCTGCAGTTCTTGCTTCAGCTGATCCTTTATTTCCTTCTCCCTTTCCTGTTCCCTTCTCTTCCTCTCCTGCTCCTCCAGCTGCTCCTTGATTGCCTTTTCTTGCTCCCTTTTCCTACCCTCTTGCTCCTTTCTTTGCTGCTCTTCCAACTGCTTCTCTCTCGCCTTCTCCTGCTCCTTATTTTGCTGCTCCTCCAACTGCTCCTGTCTCGCCTTCTCCTGCTCCTTCTTTTGCTGCTCTTCCAGCTGCTCTTTAATTTCTTTCTCTCGCTTCTTTCTTTCATTCTCCTCAACTTTCTCGTTTGACTTTTGCTCCTCCAGGCGCTCCTGCTCCTGCTTCCTCACCAGCACTTGTGCCTGCTCCAGATACAGCTTGAATTTGCGCCTCTGTTCCTGCCTTCGCTCTACCTCCTCTTTCCTCTCCTGCGCCTCCTTTCGCATCTGCTCCTCCTTTCGCTCATGCTCCTGCCTCAACTGCTCCTCTTTCTGTTCACATTCGTTGCCAAATTCAGCTGCTTTTATTTCCTTCTGTTCCTCGCTCTCCTTAGCCTTAAACAGTGACAATTGCTCTTGGTTGTTTTCCTGCTGATTTTGCTGATTTGTGGCTTTCAATTTGTCTGCAGCCAGCAGCATCAGGTCCTGTCGATTTGCTGCACTTGTCTTGCCCAGCGTGGACAGCTGCTCATAGTTGGCAATTACATCCGACACATGCCTGTAGTCCAAACTGAAATCCTCCTCCGCCTCTTTCTCCTTCTCCTCTTTGGCACTCACGTGCGAGGCTTCCTCAGCATTCTGCGCTTCCCGCTCCTCCTCCTCCTCGATGAGTACGTGCTGTGCCCGCGCTGCAATTGGCGTTGTCTGATGCTCGATGTGGAGCAGCGCGTGCTCATCTCCATCCAGGGCCACGGCAATCTTGTGCAGGTCCTCCAGGGCACGCTCCACAATCGGCACGTTCTCGGCGGGCACTTGGAGCACTTCGAGTGGCGTTGTCGTCTCCTCCTGATCCTTGGTCGACACGTGTACGCCAGCGGCACGGCAATAAATCTGCCGTAGTATAGCCTGCAAGGGACTCTCCACGGCCAGGATGGGAGATTGGCGCGAAGCAAACATATCCCAAGACTCGTTGTTGCTATTAGCGCTGGATGGGGCTTTGGTTGGCTTTGCTGGCGCCGTTTCTATAGGTGTGGCCTGCACTGTGCGCTGCAGCGCCGTCTTCGCATTCTCCATGTACGCATCAATCTGACGCAGATGCTCCGTAATCGACTGCTGTATGTGTACGTATTTCGCCTCCAGTTGAGCTATCTCCACATGCGCCTCGTGCTGCAGATCGTGCCCAAAGATGCCGCCCGGGCGTCGCTTATCCTGTGCAGCCCTCGCCTCCTTCGCATCCTCGCGTGACTTGGCGCGCAGTAGTAGAGATGGAGGCGGCAGTGGCGGAGGAGTTGGTATACTTGGAGTATTGCTGGTTGGCTTGGCTTTGGGTGCACTCTCCTGCCGCTGCAGCTTGATGCCACCGGTGGCACTCACATATGTGGCAGGCGGATTGCCCTCATCCGCGCTGTTGTTGCCAGTTGTCGTTATAGGTGGCGTCATCTTCTTCTGCTGCTGATCCTGTTGCAGATAGCTGCAGGCGTCGTCGTAGATCCGCTGAGCAGTTTCAACGTGAACTGTTATGGGTATAATGTGTTCACAGCTTGCAGCCTGCTGTTGCAGTGTGGCACCACCAATTGTGGCCAGCGCCAGAGCCATCTGCTGCTGCTGCTTAAGTGCCAGGCTGCTGTCAATTACCGTTGCTGGCTTTCTTGGCAAGCTCATCGACTTGGTGGCAGCTATGCCAACTGTGGCAACTGTCTTCTTTTCTTTTGGTGTCTCGGGCAGCGGCAACGTTTCCAAATCGATGTCATCTGTGTATTTGGGACTCTCGCCAACCTTGGGCTCCTCCTCGCTGTCGCCGTCATAACAGATTTTCAGCTCGGTGGCCAATTTAATGCTGCGTCGCTGCACTTTGGGTGTACCACTTCCACTTCCATTTCCACTTCGATTTTCCCCTCCATTTCCCCCTCCATTTTCAGTGCCTTTGCCAGCAACACTTCCATTTCGTGGCTTGGGTGGTGGCAGCTCTGTGGCACCACTCAAGATCGTGGCACGTTTGCGCGCCCGTCCACGCTCCAGTGAATACGATTGCCGCTTGAGTCGTGGGCGTGTGGGCGTGGCAGTTTTTGGGCGCTGCTGCATCAACTGTTCGTAGTACTCACATTTGGGCGCCACCAAACCTAGATCAGCATCAGCTGCCTTCGTCTCAGGCGCGGAGAAGCCTTTCGCTTGTGGTGTGGTATTAACCAGCTCCTGCTGCAGCTGCAGCTGCTCCTCCATTTTGGGTGTTCTGGGTCGCTGCTGGCGCTGCTCTCGGGGGGAGAGCTCCACAATGCGCGTGGGACTATTGAATTTCTCGCGAAGCACATCGATGCTGTGCGTGGGCGATGCAATGACACCTCCTGCTCCTGCTGCAGCTGCTGCTGCCAGCTGCTCCACTGGTGGCCAGCTGTGATCCCGCTTGAGCAGATTACGCCGCGACGTGGACAACCGATTGATGCGCAACACGGTGTCCCGATCGATGACAATGTCATGCTGATGGCTCAGATACTGTGTCTTGATCTGGTCCAACAGTTGCTGGTGCAGCGCATGATGAGGCGCCTCCAACTGATTGCCACGTTCCGCATGCCGCTGACGCGAGCGGCTCTGACGCGCATTAGCGAAAAACTCATGTGCTTAAGGGTTAAGGTTTGGGGTATTTGAGTTTAGTTTTAAATAAAGTGATTAATATTCATACTAAGTCTAGACAGTAAACACTTGACGAAGGCGTCTGTGTGTCTGTGTGTGTGGCCGTGGCATAATTTTGTTGAATGTCTAACACTAGGTTGCTCGATGTTGTTGTTGTTTCTGTCTGTTCATACACTGTAACAAAAATACAAACAGAATTTGACAAGCTGTTGTTCACCTACCGCATTTGACTTGCTGCTCCTCCTCCTCGACGGCACGCAGAACAGCCGAGTTGGCCAAGTTCAGTGGCTTTGTGATCTGTTCGTCGATTTCAATCCTACAAATTAAAACAACATCATGTTTAGAAATGTTTAGAAATGAGTTAGATAATGTTTTCTGTTCATAATTAGCTTAGGTATACAAAATTCCATCAAGATAACGCCCCACAACAATTTACACTTGAGTCAACCAATAATTATGATAAGCTTTTTATAACGCCCCATTTTGAGGTCGACGTTGCCACAGATAAGTAATTTCAGACTATAAATCCAGAAATGTAAGACTGATTAAATTGAATTTGAGTAAATGTTGATTGAAAAACCAGATTGAATATTCTAAATTGTATTAATTTTGCAAATTTTCTCCATAAACTAGCTGCTAGAATCTCAAAAATAACCAACAATAACATAAATCATGAAAGTCGCCTTATTTCTGGTCGCCAAGTTCTGGCGCAAAAGCAAAACCAATCTGCTGTGTAAATAATAATCGCAGGCCAACCAAAATTGTTTAAATTTAAACATAAACACTTTCCAGCTGCGGAGTACTCAGAGAGAGAGAGACAGCGAGATACTTGAGTGTTAAAAGTGGATCTCAATGTATGAAAAAGATATTCGTGTCAAATGTTTAAAAATAGAAAATCTGCTGTCATTACAGTTGTAGAAGCACTGCTTGACAGTTTGGATATGACTGTGGCACTGCTTGCTGCGTTGTGCGCGCACTGCTTGCGCCAGCTGTGCATATAAATAAAACATTTTGGCGCGCTGTAAACCGCTTAAGTGCGCAACCAGACGAGTCAACCCAACAAGACCGTGTGGCCTAATGGATAAGGCGTCGGACTTCGGATCCGAAGATTGCAGGTTCGAGTCCTGTCACGGTCGAACAGAATACAATTTTTAAAGTTTTTTTTTCTTATTCCCACCTATTTTGAAATTTATTTTGCTGCACTTATTCCAAGGTAATTTCATGTTATTGTTGTTTCTGCAGTTTTTTTTTCAAGTCTTGTTACTTCTAATTATATAAATATTTAGCTTGAGGACGTGCCTCGTCGCCATCGTCTTGGGCATAAATTAGTACGACCCACGTATGGTTGACCCACAGGTAATACTAATCGAGTCCGACAAGCGGCGGCAACAGCCAGCCAACTTGGATATAAAAGCGATTGCAGCTCTAGGAGAATATAACACATCCTGTGCAGCATTTAACCAGGCAACAGTATATCAACAATATCCAAGCAGAAAATGTCGAAAGTAAGCAAACAAACGCAGCTGCAACAGTTGCCGATGCTAATGTTGCTGCTGATGGTGCTGCCGGTTGCATTCAACAGTGTGGATGCTGTGGCCACCATTCAGGCCTGCGGCTCGTCGCTTTCGGACATACTCTACATGTCCTGCCGGGGTCGTTTCGAAACAATTCAATACGCAAAACGCGGCGGTTCGTGTGAGTATTTTTGTAAAAAAAAAACAGCAGCAGCAGCAGCAGCAGCTGGGAATTGAGATTAACCCAGTTTTTTATTTGGCCTTGCAGTGGATCTCTTTGACTATGTGGAGCAGCAGCAGAACGAGATTAGCGATGGTATTAATGGAGATGAGATTGGCTTGATCTGGCCACAGAACTCCATAATGGCCACCAGGCGTTTGCCGCGTGGCGTTGTCGACGAATGTTGCCGCAAGCCCTGCAAGAGGGTGACATTGGACAAGTATTGCTCTATCTAAACGGTACAACACAATTATTCTCTGTATTCTAATTCATATTTTCTATATGTATCTATATATATATGTATCTGAATATGTGTATGTTTATGTATGTAGTCCTATTAAAGCAAATGTTCAACACAAAAGAACCTCTTCTTTCTAGTCATGTAACTGTGTATGCAACGCAATCTAAGCACAACAAAAATGAAATGAGATACAACTGAAGTTAGAGAACGAATGGGCGAATAAAGAATGACTTTCAGGGACAGAGAGAGACAAATAGAGAGAATGAGAGAGGAGGAGAGGGGATAAAGAGAGAGAAAGAACGGTAGAACAGCTCTTAGTTTGCTTATGTTAATAGGTTTTTGATTTTAACTCAATAAAATAAAGGGAAGCCAGATACAGCTGAAGTCGGACAGCAAATTCTTGACTTAAGATATAGATATATATAGACAGAGAGAGAGAGAGAGAGACAGCGAATGAGAGTTGTGATTCTCTTGAGAGCTTTAGTTTGCTATGTTAATTGGTCTTTGATTTCAGTTCAATAAATAGCTCAATTATAGGGAACGAGAAGGAGTGAAAAAGAGAGAAAGAGAATGGGAGAGATGGAGACAGAGCTCAACCCAGCTGAGACACCCTGTAGAAGTGTAGAGTATCCTTTCGTTTGCTTATGATAATTGGTATTCGATTTCAGTTCAATTAAATAAATGGAAATCAAATACAGCCGAAGTCGGACCACAAATGCTTAACTTAAAACTTGGTCTTTAACTTTAACTTTAATAGAGACAGAGAGACAGAGAGAGAGAGAGAGAGAGAGAGAGAGAAGTAAGTTCAATTCTTATGTTCCGTGTGGTCATTTAAAAGGTTCGTTTGATTTTTCAAAAGCTTTTCGAGTTGAATGATTTATTAACCGCACTTCACTTCTTTGAAGCACTTGTCAACTTTTTTTTTGGATTGAAAATCAAGTTTGGCAGCTGCTATTTTATTTAATAGCCAACTTCCGCCCATGTTAAGTGTTTATATTCAAAACTTCCCCCCCCGGAACAAGTTTTTCATTTTTATTATTATGTTTTTTGCTCTTCAAACTGTTTTATGGACATAATATGCTGGATTTTTGCTCTTATGTGAACTTTTTCAGTTTAATTACAAAGAGTTATCGCACTTCGTATACTTCCTATACACTATAGCGATGCTTCACTGTCCATTTTAGAGCAGCGACTGTGAGTCACTTGCGCAATGGCAGCCAGTCAACAGATGCATCACAACTTTTTTGGCTAGGCGCCTGCATTGTTGTGTTTGTTGACATTGTTGTTGCTGCTAATGCAACCCCCTCACCCCCCCATCACTCTATCGAGTGAGTCATCGATCGTTAAAGTATTGTTCAGCACTTATATAAAATGTTTAGCCAAGTATCTTAAGTAGATACTTATTAACATACATTGTGAAAGGCGGCGCTGGAGTTATGTGGTTATTGTTGTTGCTGTTGCTGTTGTTTCTGTTGCTGTTGTTGCTGTTATTGTTGCTGTTTGTTATTTTTGTTGGTCCAAAGAGCAGCAGCTAAAGACTTGATAAGTTGTGTGCACACGCGAACACGTTTAAAGTATGTTTGCGTTTCTGCTGGCCGATTATTTTCACTTGCTCTCTGTAATTAAATTGTTAAGATACTTTTGCTGCTGCTGCTTGCTGCTTGTTGCAGCCACTGCTGCCACTGCCACTGCCACTGCTGCCACTGCTGCTGCTGCTGCTGCTAGCGATTGCTACTTGCTGTTGCTGTTTGCTGCTTGTTGCACACGTTTTGTCGCACGCATAGTCACCGTATAACTGAAAAAGCTACTTGGCGCAGTTTAGGCCGGTTTATTCAAACAACACTAAAACTTTTGCTAACAACACAAAATACCAGAGATAATAATGGGCGCTTGTTGTTGCCCATTTTGGCGGCGACAGCAACAACTACATTCAGATACACACAGACACACTCACACACACTCAAGTATACAGCATCTTTGAGATAGACGTCTTTATTGTTGCTGTTGTTGTTGTTGTTGTTGCTACTTACGTCTAGCACTTGATAATCACAATTAAAAGTCAGCGAATTAAATTGTGCGCTCTCTGTGTGTGTAAGTGTGTGTGTGAGTGTGTGTGTGCATGTGTGTGTGTGCGTGAGATACAAATTGAAAAGCAACTGCAACTACAAATCGCCAACAGTTGTCGTGTTCGCTGCTCGCCTCGCTGCTGGCGTCGCTGCTTGCGCTTCGCTGCAGTGCACAAAATGCGCTTCACAGTTGCTCTATATCATTCACCAGATATATATATATATATATTTATATCTATCTGTACATTAACGTATATATGTAGCATATTCTATATACTCGGCGCATTAATGTCTTTTCATGTGCACCTGTGCAGGCAGCCAGCTAGAAGGCAGCTTTAGCTTTAGCTTCAGCTTCAGCTTTAGCTATAGCTATAGCCATGGCTAATAGATACAAGATGTAATAGCTACCTGGGATGTAGAATACCTTTTTTATTTTCTAATTTATGCGTGGATGGGGGAAGCTAACTAAGGGTATGACTTGTCTCTTGGCACCCTTTTTATACCCAGCATCCATTCCAAATGGGAGAGAGGGTCTGCTGAAGCTGGAGATAAGTTTGTCGCGTACCGCATCGATAACTGTCGCCATTAAGTGAATATCGATTACAATAGGTTTTCGATTGCAATAAAAAACCATATTATAAAGATATAGTCTTCTCAGCGAGCCTATTATACATTTAACAACTGGATTGAGGGTATCTACTAGCTGAGCTCAGCTACAGCATTCTAGCTGTATTATTATACCCTGCAGATATTTCAAGGGGATAATACAGCTGTCATCAAATTGTTTAAGTTTCTAATCAGCATTAACAGCAGCCTCTCTCTGTCTCTATATATATATATATATATATAAATGGCAGCTGTATGCACTTAATATTCAATGCTAACTTTGCAGATATGTTAGAGTAACTTTAAGTACAGGGTAAGGTGTTAGTTGAGCACTCTCTATCTGTCGCTCCCTGGCCAGGAGCAGCTTTTGTTATTATCTCGACGGTTACTACTAGCGGCCTTTCATCTTTCACTTTCGTTTGCGCTAACGCTCTGGCTTTGGCGTTGGCCCGTTTTCTATGAAATTATGCATTTAAATGTATATGGGAATCATTAGGCTGAACTTACCCGTCGGCCCCGAAGGCCTTCAGTTCGCGATTCAGCGTTGCCTTCACGTTCTCCTGGGAGTAGAGGCCCATGGGTGAATTGAATTGCTTGTGCACAAGTTTGCGTTGTACGGCAGCCATTTTTGTTGTTGTTGTTTAGGTTGTTGTTGCTGTTGCTGTTTGGATTTTGTTCAGTTGAGCTTCTGTTTGCTGCTCCTTCTTAGCTGTTTGCTTTTCTCAGTTTGTTGTCCGGCTTGTGTTCGAAAAACTTTTAAATTATTGTTGATAAAAATATTTGAAAATTTCAAACTGTGGCGCGTGCAAGTTACTAAGAATGAGACTAGACCACTTATCGACTGCTTCAATTGACTTTCTATGTTGCTGTTGTTGCTGTTGCTGTTGCTGTTCTACTTCTAGTCCTAAACAATTTGCCCAGCTTCTGCTTAATTTAAATCGGTAATCGTAGTTCGTTGTTCGTTCTGCAAATTGAAATAAGTGAAAATTAATATAATATAATTTTCATTAGTCAAATGAATTGGTAAAATGAGTTTAATAATCATTTCAGAGTTGTGTGTTGTGTGTGTTCTGTGTGTTGTGTGTGTTGTGTGTTTTGTGTTCAATTACATATGACTGATATGCGTAAAGTGAATGCCGTACGACTCATTTCCGGCTCATCAAGTTCCGTTTTGCAATATATATTTTAAATATTCATGTCATCTGCAATGTGCAACACACACACACACATACAGACACACACACAAACATACAGCCACACAAGGTTAAATTACGAGCCGCCCCGCTGACAATTTAATCCCCACATAACGCTGGCAATTTATTGTCATGCCTTCAGGAGTTGAGAATTCAGAGCTGAGAGTTGAGCGACTTTTTTTTCTTTTTGTATATCCATAATAATATAAATAATAATAATAATAAGATAAGTCAATTTCTTTAAGCTGATAGGCCATTTAATTGCAATTTGCTTTCTGCGCCTCATTATTCATTAATGACTTTAATCAGCGGGCAATGGTTGGCAAAAGTTTGCATAATTCCATTTATAAATTGCTGCAAATCCGAATGTTGCAACTACTAAAATAAATGTGCACAAAATCTAATGGAGCACAAACACAATCAGCAATTTCGAATTGATTAAATATAATAAATGCATGTTATCAAAAATTTATTGGTTAAAACATGTTTGCTTTGAGCCAATTGTATGAAAACCAATTTAGTATCCCAAATACATAAAAATCAAAAATTGAATGTGTGAAATATTGATGATTGCAAATGGTTCCAATCAGCCGCAAAACAGCTTCAATGTCAGTTCTATATATATATACATATATATATAGTTTCATATATATTTATTTATATACATAATATATTCACTGGAAGCATTCGCAATCAGATATAGACTACACCATTTGCATTCTATATGTATTTTTCGTGTGATTTTCTTTATTTTTGGTTGACATATATCTTTTGTAATTATGATTCTCATTATTTGTCGCTGGCTTCCAACAGCTGCAAGCAAATTACAAAATTTTTCTGTCGTTTGTTTTTGAATATTTCGTATTGAGCACACTCACTACTGTCACATTTAAAAATGTATCTTAAACTAATTCGAACGGCACTTTTTGGCCTGCTGAAATATTATTATTTTTATATGTTAAATATTTGTGCTTGCTGCTTTTTGTTGTTGTTGTTAGTTAGTTAAAAATAGATGCAACAACACACAGTCTTCACATTGAGATATGCTCACTTTTTTGCTATTCTAATATTTTCCACACACACACACACACATGGATTTAAATGCTCATTCGAGTTGTGCGTTTCCTCTCCCGCGCTCTCCTCTCGCGCACAAATAAATTCCCGCCTTGTGTGTCACCTCAAATAAAATTAGCAACATTGAGCGAATGGCATTATATAGATTTGCGTCATTTCTGTCTGTCCATTGTCGATATGTCTATAGCTGTGTCCGTTCTTCTTTTGTGTATGTATAAATATAAATATAAAAATATATATACGTCTATATATATATGTGTGTGTGTGTGTGTGTGTAGACTATTAATGAACATAATTCCAATTTGAAGTCTCGTTGTGCTTATTGCATTGCAGGTCAAAGAATATTTAAAAAAAAAAATAGATTTATGATGCAGCAGATTGTGATGCACTTTAAAATAACATTGGATTGTTGAGCGCAATTTATTGGAATTTGCACACACTCATTTATTAAAATAACATTTGTCTAAAATCATATAAAGTAAAATTTGTATATACAATTCAGCTTTTGTGTGTGAGTCTTAACATAGTCCTTTAACACACAAATGTACATCTAACATTGCTCTCAATGTTAAGGCAAGATCTCTTTATGTTACTCAAAAGAACTGTTGTCTGTATATTCAACTCTCCAGCCCTGTTAATGGCATTTAACAGTGACAAATTGTGGGTGTCCGTGTTAATGCGTTAAATTATTTTATTGTAAATAAAAGATTAATTCTTTGAACATGTGTCTCTAAAATATTCATATACAATTCAAATTTTGATCTCTTTATGTTACGGTTTGCTCTCCCTCTTTGTCTCTCGCTAAAATTGCACTTTCCAGGCTTTTGACAGTCTCACATTGTGGATGGTATTATGTTAATGCGATTAATTATTGATTGGCTGCTCTGTAAAATAGTGCTTTGTAAATAAAATGTACATTTCATGCAGATGTGCGCAAATAACATGCGTCAGACTTCACCAAATAGCAATTAAGCGGACATCTCGACCAAAAGCCATTTGTCCGAAAAGAATTCAATAAACATGCAACATTCTTGCAGACGTATATGTGTGTGCGCGTGTGTGTGTGTATACCGCTAGCGCCCATTGGATGTAGAGCAGACAAAATGTGGCAGCAAAATGCAATAAAATGCTTAGCTCGTATGCTTGAAAATACCTAAATACACACAAACACACACACACACACACACACACACATGAGAGTGAATATGCGTGTGTTTATTTTATTTTTTGTGTGTGTGTGGGTGTGCTCGTTGATTCGTAATTTGTGCGTTTTAATTGAGCTGATCGCAACTGTTGCCTGCAGCTGTTCGTTCAAATTGCCAACTTATGAGCCACTATTTTGCATATGAATGGATGCACCCAAAAGCATGCAACACTCATTTTCTCTGTGTGTGATTGTGTGTGATTGTGTGTGTGTGCGCTTGAGCGGAGAAAATTAATCAGAATTTAATAAAATATTATGCAAATCACACACATACCCACACACACACACACTGAGAGAAGTAGCCTGTATAATGCATTTGTGCTGGCCACTTGATGTCCCAATTAAAGTTTTACACACGCCCACACACACGCACCCAAATATACACACACACACACATAAGGTAGGTGTACTTTGCATGGGATTAAAAGTGCTCCTGCATTGTGCGAGAAAATTCGCATATAAATTGCAGGCACACAAAAAAAAAATTCTTTTTTGCTACCAAAAAGTTGCTGTTGCGTGCGTGCCTTGTGGGCGTGGCCACCCACTGAGCAAATACACAGAGAAATACACACAGAGCGGCTACAGGCTGCAGCTGCCATATGCAGAACCCATTAAAAAATTGTTAAAAGGGTATAATGAAGTTGTGGAGAGGTGTGCAGCAAGCAGAATGAGGCAGCTGCAAGCCCACAAAGTAAATTATATATTCCTGATCAGCAACAACAGACGAGTCGGCTTGTTCGCCTGTATGAACAAAAGAGTTAGTTCAAATTATTCATAAGAATTGAACGACAACTGCACCAGTTTGAAGAACATCGATCAAATTAGGTATATGTACATATATAATTTTTTGATATTTTTAATTGATATATTACTATCTCAGTGAGACAAGCTGAAAGTAAGGCACTAATGGAAATACTGATATGAATAATCTAAGGACATTAAAATTAGTTTCAATCATTTTCTACCTTAATGTTAAATATGTTAAATTAAATATTCCCTAATTCATTTATGGAATTTCCCATATAGCCATCTGATATACCCTGACCAATATTATTCATCAACTGTGGCAATTTCAATAAGATCTGTTGGGAACACAACTATCAATAATAACAACACTGACTTTAATATTTAACATACTCTTACTGGCATAATGGTATTTGCCCCGTCGAGCGCTCTCGAGTGGAGTCCTCTAACTTCTGTATTTTGCCTGGCGCGTGTGGAAACAATAAAGAGAAGCGTTGCATTAAAACCAGGTGCAAATATTGTTGCTGTTGCACTGCAACGCATAAATTGCACAAATATGCTGTGTGCACCTATGCATCTATTTATGCAGCAGTATGTGGCAGAGTGGGAGGGACTGTTGTGGAGCGTAGCGAATTGCAGATTATTTGATTTGATTATTAGCCGAGAGTTTTATTTATTTTCGGTTGAATTGTTTAAATATTCAATGGTAAATCTGATTTGCTGAGCCCACTTCGGGCGCTTTCGAGTTCTAATTAAAGCACATCATTAAAATTAAAATTGTTATTGTTTAGTTATTTTGTTGTTTACTTACCGTCTTTTGCAACTGCACTCCGCCAAATCCAATAATAATGCGCGCAAAAAAAGGATGAACTTCGCCTGGTGTCCTTGCGCCTGTTTGCCTGCTTGCCTGTCTGCCTGTTTGCCTTTTTGCCTTTTACATTGCTTGAGCTTGTGCAATTTCGGTTCGCCATTCGCAATTGCATTTCAATTGCAAATATGAACACGACGCAGCAAGTGGCACAAAAAAACTGAAATCCCGGACACGTTTCATTTCTTAGTGGCGAAGGGGGGGGGGGGGAATATGGCGGGGATTTTGGGGCGCCACACGATTCTTGCGCGGCCGACACGGCCAACCGGCGTTTTATGAGCGCACCATAAGCGAACTGAACAGAACAGAACTGAACTGAACAGAACTGAGTTGAATATAACACGGCATCGTCGAACTCGACCGCAACTCAATTCAACTGGTCGCAAGCGGCTACCACTGCCACTGGTGCTGCTGCTGCTGCTGCTGCTGCTGTGGCAGCCACTGTGGCTACAATGGCGATATTGTTGGACTAGACTCAAATTGAAAATGAACATTCAAATGAAAATGAAGAAAAACTTTACGCAATGATCATGCGTTTTGAGTGAGAGTCGTTTTCCAACATATCGCAACCTCATCCATCTATACGTAGAAGAATGTGTATGCATGTGAGAGTGTGCGTGTGTGCTGCTCGCACAGTGGCGTCCACGAATAAAGTGCCTGCAGCTGTTGCAATTCTAAATAGTCTGAAATACTCTTAAAAAAAACTAATTACATTTTGCATTCAAATTCCAGCTAATCCACATTTAATTAAATGTTGTACTATGATGAAAAACGAACATACCAAAATGAACAGTGGTGTCCGCAAATACAGTGCCTGCTCATTGGGCATACAAATGAATGATATGGTCAATTAGGCACATCACTCAAAAGCAAACACATCTATCAAAACTGTGCCCACTTGCGAGTACTTTTAAAAGTGAAATGTTTGAAGATTCCTATTTCAAAACTTGGCAGCTGTTTCCTATTCTAAACATGGCGCTTCTTAGAAGTCTAAAATCTAATCTCATCTAATCCCAATTTAATTAAAAAGAACTTCGTTTATGTGATCATAAAAAACGAACATGGCCGCTCTCAAAATTAGCTTTGATGAAGTATATCGAAATGTTTGGCAAGCTGTCAAGAAGAGTCAGATTAATGTTACTAGATGGACATATCCATTTATCGGTCTGCTACCTATGAGAAATGACTCAATGCCATTTTCTTTACAGCTGATTGCCAGCTTTATGTGTGCAGTACACCTCAACCCACCCACCCGCATCCGCACCCCATCCCTGCAGACTGATTCATATATGAAATACATTTGTAACTTGGCCCAGTGCAACTCGTGGCGTACGCTACTGTAGCCATCTGAAAAGCACTCACACAGATAAATGAAATTTATATATACATATATACATCTGTTTTTGCCACACTTCGACAACAACAGCAAATGCCGCAACAACAACAAGAACAACAACCACAATTCAGACACTTGAAAGTAGTTTTGGGAATATAGTTCACAAATGCGATGAAAAAAGCATAAATGAAATATGAAAAGGAAAATATGTTTTGCAGCAGAAGAATTGCGGTCCGTCAATGGACTTGTGGCAGTCAGATACAGATGCATTCAAAAGACACATCTATATGTATGTATCCATCTAGCTGTGCGTGCTGTGTGTGCGTGCTGTGTGCTGTGTGTGCTATGTGTGCTGTGTGTGTGCGCTGTGTGTGCGCTGTGTGTGTGCTGTGTGTGTGTTTTTGTGTGTGTATCTTTTCGGTGGCCTCGTGGTCTATTACAGCAGTTTTTACTTGTGGGCAGCTCCTCCACAAAAAACAAAAAACAAAAACACGTCTCAAATATTCTATTTTTGAGTTCAATTCGTTATTTTTGTGCTTGTCTTTCTGGTCCACGTCGCAACGTTTTTTTCTGCCATTTTTCTTGTCCACGTCCCACAAAAAACCAACACCAGCATTATTTTTAAGCATTTCAGTTTTCTTCACAGGTTTTTCCGCAATGAATAATGCCAAATTTCGTTGCTAGCAATTTACATTCATTTTTTATCTTTGCCGTTAAATGCTAATTAGCTATTATGGCCACAAGTGTTATTTCTTTAATTTCCTTAATTTGCGGTCTTATCTTTAATATTATTATTTATTTTTTTTGTTGGTTTTCGATTTAATTTAATTAAATTTGGATTGCACGCACGCGCATCTCTGCACTTTGCAACAACTCTTGGCTTGTTGGCAACGTCTGCTTTTGCTGCTTCGCACAGTAACACAATGCACAAATGCACAATGCATTTACACACACGCACACACGCATGAGGAGTTGATTGGCACACACAATCACACACAGTCACACACACACACAGGCACACACATTCACACCTGCGTTGTCAGCGAGTACGAATGCGAAACTACGAGATATTCTTCACAGCCTGCTGAGGTGATTCTGTGTGTGGTTCTGTGAGCTGGTCTATGTGGTGGTGCAAGGTGTGGTGCGGTGTGGTGACCACGTTCGCGTTGCGTTTGCGTTGCGAATTATTATTCTTACTCGCCGTTCACCGTTCACCGTTCGTTATTCGTGTGGCAGTGTTCTCAAGCAGCATTCAACACTTTTGCCCCCAAGTCATTTTCATCCACAAAAAGTTTGCAAAAGCAGCGAGAAAAAAAAGTCGCTGCTGCTGCTGCTCTTTTTCTTCATGGAAAATGGAAAATGATGACACACACACATACACACACACTGGCAAAATATACATGCTGAGACAACATCTACTTAGTACTTATACTACCTACTAACAAAATCATCCATCGCCCACACACATGCTTATAAATTAGTCTCTCCGCCTGAAGCTAATCGCGTATTTTGATATAGCCCCCAAACTAAAGAGCCTCCTGCACAATCGCAATAAATATTAGCCATACACACACACACTCACTCACACTCGCACACTATCATACACACCTAATTAAGTACACTATAAAACACCGATATACATATGGTCGATATATGTTTGTAGTTGTACACATGTATTTATTTGCGTGCTTTTTTGAACATTCAATATTTATTTTTGGCCTTTGGAAAGCCATTTTAAAACTGTTTCACATACACTACAAGGCGTTGGGGCTTATGGATTAGTTGAAACAGTTTGTGTTCTTTGGCTAATTAGAAGTTGCTATTGGATTTGTTTTGTAGTTAACAAAAGTTTGTTTATTTTTGTATGTTGTCGAGTTTATGACTGCCTATATTATGAGGCAGAGCTAGCTTTACTTTTACATCACTTCTAGATGCTCTTTAAGCAGCAAGTGCTTTACTTGATCAAACTAGAAGTGGAAACCAAGCAAACTGAGAGTGCTCAAGTTGTTTTCAAGGCTATCTTCCAGGTGTTCTTCCAGTTAGCGATTGAGGCTCTTCCAAGATTATGTATGGGTATCATATGTACCAAAAGAGTTTTACAGAGCCAAATTGAGCGAAACTGGGAAAGTTCAATATCATGTTCAATCAGTACATCTTTCAGAGGGAGCTCTTTCAGATAGCAAACACAAGATTCCTTCAAGAGATTATGTAAAAATATATATAGTATACAAAGTGGATCTAACAGTCGCATGGGGACCTCTCAATAATGGTCATAGTAAGTGATATATATATTTTAGGATAACCTAATAAACTAATTCCATCAATCTTTTTCTCAATTTCAACTTTATGAATTAACAAACTGCTTTGTTTACCAGAGCATCTGGCAGTCGTGCCACTCCATCACTCCTCCTCCCCCCTGATGAGGATTAATATTGGTTTTCTTAATCGCATTGCTGTCATATATTTAAGTTTAATGTGCTTGTATATATGTTTTTGAATGTGTTTTGTTTAACGTTGCTCAAATGAAGCACATTTCACACAAATAAACAAATACACACACACAGACACACACACACACACACACATCTCGGTTTATTATGTGGTTTTACGGGATGCAGTTGAAAATGCAGTGCGGTCAAGCGCATCAATTAGTGCATGCGAAATGTCTGTGTTATGCCTGTGTGTGACGTGTAGAGGAATACACACACACCCACACACACACCACACACACATATTGAAATTCATCGGTGGCACTCAATCGGCAGTCAGGTGATCAATCCACACAGCCAAAGAACCAAAGAGCCACAGAGCCATTTAGCCGCAGAGCACCTGACAGCGAACTAAGCTTCTCGAAATTGTATTTTAGTATTTCAAGCTACAAGGCGAACAAAAATATAAATACAAGAAAAAATAAGCCAAAAAAAACATATATATATATATATATATATATATATATGTATATATGCTTAATGTTTGTGAATGATTAATGGGGCATTAGAATTGAAATTGTTTTGCTCCGGTGGCAATGGGGCAGCGAGGCATATTGCAGAGAGCAACTCTTTGCCAAGCGCAGCAGTAGCCGCAGCAACAGCAACAGCAGCAGCAGCAGCAGCAGAATATACTACATTTGCCATAATATACAAATATTTATATGCCGTTTTTTTGCCGCTTGCCCAGCCGCAGTATATTTGTGCCCCCCCCCTTAAAACCCACTCACCAGGCAGTGCCAAATGGATGTGGCCTTCTATGAGCATACCGAGCAGTTGGCGGCCAACAGCCAGCAGCCAACAGTCAACCTGCTACCTGCTACCTGCTGCCTGCTGGCAAGAGGCACCGAGCCAAACAGGTGAGTGTTTATAATATGCATGCCAAAGTGCGCAAGCTGAAAAAAAATGCTGGTGAGAATACTAACACCGAAACACATATAGCAAATAACACACTCTCACACACACACACTTTTACACACACACACCTTTCACACTCATGGCTAGTATAGTTTGTGCTTAGGGTATATCCGTAGTTATAGTTATTGTTTTGCGGTTGCTGAGAGTTGAAAGGTTTCTTATTGTTGTGCAAAACTTGCTAACAAGCTGAGATGTGCTGCTTCTAAACTATATGGTTTATATATGTA
This sequence comes from Drosophila conformis, assembly GCA_035041375.1. NCBI lineage: Eukaryota > Metazoa > Arthropoda > Insecta > Diptera > Drosophilidae > Drosophila > Drosophila conformis. The sequence goes on from JAWNLE010000395.1 coordinate 370,426, forward strand.
TATATATTCTTGATCAGTTTAAGCCGTACACATTTCCCAGGCATAGCATAGAGTTTGGTAACTATGCAGTCACCTCAAACTTCAACTTTTGCTCTAATTGAGCTCAACTTCCATTTGAGGATATAATGAATCAAATGAACAAATGAAATTATAGTTTATCATTTAATTTATAACTTTTTTCCCTTTTCAGCTTCAATTTCTTAATTTAATTGAAGAAAGTTAACATTTAAATATATTATCAATTATATTTACAGCTCATAAATCATAAGTTAGTTTGTAATTTTGAAGACATAGCTGGTGAATAAGTTGAATAAGCAACAGAGATTTAACTTAAGTAACTTTAATTTATCTTAATTTATCTTTACCTTATATAAACATTCTCCTGAATAAACCGAAGATTCACAGTTTAATCAAAAGCACATCTGCAGCTCAATCGAATATTCATTTCTTATTCACATGTATATTTGCCATGATTGTTGAGCAGCTCATTAAAATGGAGTTAACGAGGAGACGAAGGGAAACTGTAATTAATATTCGATTTAATTGCTGTGTGAAACTCATATTGTGGCATTTGTGCAGATAAACAAGCATAGTGAATCACTCTCCACAATGTGTGGCATGTGCATTTAGCAGAATTTGTCTACTACTCAAGATGAACACAAGTTGAGGCCTACGTAGTTACACAATTGAAATGATTATTTAACCTCAAGTGAAATGTGAAGAGTCCACAAGTGTTTACAGAGTATCTCATAGTCTGGCAGTTGTTATAAGCACCAACCTTAATAGTTGTTTATGCTTATGGGTGAACATTTGCAAAAGTTGTGTGCGTTGTTGCATCACAAATATTTGTTTAGTTAGGTGTTGTAGGTGTTGTGTTGTTCCTCCTATTGCTGTTGTTGTCTGCACAACTGTGCGCAGAAGCCAAATGAATGGGCAAATGCGATGTGATGGGTAACCAAGACGATACTCAACCGAAAACCCCAAATCCAATCTCAGATGGACCAAGACAGTGGAGGGGTGCTGGTGGCAGGGGGGAGGGGGGAGGGTTGGCGTTTGGGAATAGCAGAGAACTTTTGCCAAATTGCAGAAGCCGCAAAAGCCAGCAAACAGTTTTGTCCTCGTCTTCTACAGCGAATTGGGATGAACAAGTGATTGCGGTGAAGGGCGGGTGCGGAGTTGAGTTTTCAATCTAAGATTGACTAAGAGTTGTTGGAAATTTCTTAATAAACTTTAATGACTGCGGGCTGTGTTGCAGTGACAGTTGCTGCTGTTGCTGTTGTTGCTGTTGTTGTTGCAAGTGCAACTTTGATAGACCTGATAAAATGAAGCGCCTGAAAGTATGCAATAAGGAGCCCCACATATATCAGGTGTGGTGCAGGGTGAGTGGTGAGAGTTTTGGGGTGTTGGTGGTTGGTGGTTGATGGTTGCTGTTTGAGGATTGAGGATTGAGGATTGGGGACTATAAAAGCAGGCTGTCGAACAAATTCGCCAATATCAAATGCTAGCGTAGATTTCGCCAATAATTTAGTTGGACAGCACGTAGCACATAGTGTCACGCATGCAGCAGCAACAACAGCAGCAGCAGCAACAACAGCAGCAGCAGCAACAGCGGTTGGGCAAATTGGAGACAGGCAGTCGAATCGTTGCGAACGGGGCATGCAACAAGCTGCGGCAGGGTCGGTTGGTTGGTTACAACATGCTTATGCATTACTCATGATGTGTACGTCAACGGGCTGAAGCTGAAGCTCGAAGCTGGCCCCGAATTGTCTTTGCCACAGCCCAAACACACACACTTGCCACACAGTTGCTGCTTTAATATGGACGCTGCGGTTTTTGCCCAGTTTAATGGAGTAGGCCATAAAAAACAGGCATGCAGGCAGAACGAATGTTTATTTGACTGGCTGACTTGTTGGCGCAAATTAATGCATTTGTTTACAACATCCAATCCTTAAATATTTATCGAAAAACAAGCCCAAAACATAACATTAAAAATTTTTGCGTTTATTTTCATATGTATAGTATATAATACATTTAAATATAATAATCATAGTAATATTAATAGACGAATTTTATCACACACACATATGATATGGCTGTACCACACAGGCGCACACAAGCACCCAGCACACACACAGAGACAAACAAGCACATACACTCACATAAGCACACTCGCACACACACACACACACACACACACACAGCATACAGCATAAGTTGAGTTTTGATTAGCGCATTATTTATTTGACATTAGGAAAAGTGTGCGCCTGCATGCAGCTTAAGATGGGAGTGGCGGAAACTTTTCCAAGTCATCCTCCGTACTTTCTCTAAACTCATCATTTCGTTATTCACTTATAAATTCGTGATCGTTGTCGTCTCCAGCTGCTGCAACAGCGAACAGCGGAGAAAGCTCAGTGTCAACAGCAGCAGTGAGATGAGAGCACAGCAGCTGCTCAACCGTGCCCTGCCTGTGGCATGCCCCTGCAACGGCAGCTGCTCCGTCTCCAGACACAGCCGGAACTCGTCATAATCCAGGCGTGTGATGGCGCAATAATGGTTGAGCATGCAGTGACCCAAGCAGGCGGAACCCGACTGAAACCGAACAGCGTTCGCACGTTGATATCTAAGTTGGGTGTGGGGAGGCGAAAGATTAGAGATGGCATCAAAGGGTTCCACTTGATTACACACCTGCCAAACCAGGAGGCATCCCTGCCCGTAAAGCGCTCAACAAAGTTGTGCAACGCTATCGCTGAGATCTCGCCCAATCCATAATAGTGGGTCAGATTGTATTCGGGCTGCCAGAGTGGTTCGTGCACCCGGTTTGCCAGCGGCAGATCCAACCAATACTGTGTGTAGTCCAACACCTGCCCGCTGCCCGTATCAAACTTGTACAGGCGCAATGCTGGATTATTGGAGGCACCAATACCCTCCTTGCGTGGCACCACCGACGGCGCCGTCATCAGCCAAGAGATGGGTGTGCCTGTCCAATCGAAATTCATTAATCTACTCCAACTAACACCAGTTACTCTTGATCATTACCTTGCTCATCGTAGATCAGGCGAAAGGTGTCCGAGTGCAGATGCCCAAAGAACTGGCCCTGTATGACCGATGCGTACTTACGCACTATATCCAGATATCGTTGGTTATTCCGCTCCGTAAAGATCAGCTGACCATGGTGTGGTGTACCCAGGTAACGCTCATCTACTCCAGGCGGCATGTGACCCACTATGTAGACCTGCAATAGGAAATTAAGGCATAAATGTTGAAGTGAGGAACAAAAGATACTAATCTAGCAGATCAATCCAATATTAAGAGGGATGGTTTTGGATCATGGGTTGACGTAGTTAAGCTAAGTTGATAGTAGTTAAGTTTGCTTACCGTCTCTTGCTTATCCCTCGACTTGGTAAGGATCTCATCCAGCCAGAGCCACTGCTGCTCGGCCTGCAGCTGATCCTGGGCGTTGGTTGCGCTACTGGATGTCTTCTGTTCCGCATGATATTCGACTGGCCAACGTAGACTCTGCGCCTGCTTAGAGTCCACATCGTAGTCGTGTCGCATGAAGTTGGTGTTCAGAGCAACGATGCGCAGGCGACTCCTGGTCTGCTCGATGGAATAGTAGCCACCCTGCTCGAAGGTGACAAGTGCCTCGGTGGGCAGCAAGTGGCGCCACAGCTCACCCATTTGTTTGTACTTGTGCAGGCCACCATCCTCGTGACCCAGCACCGGGAAGATGAAGGGCGAGGAGAAGCTGCGTCCGAGCAGTTCGGTAATGTTGCGCAAAATCTCCTGCTGCCGCTGCTCGGAGAGCGCTTGAGCGGAATGGGAGAGGGCATCGCCTGTCCAGAGTACGAACTCCACGTTGTCGCCCTGTTTGGCCTTCATGGTCTTCACCGCTGACTCGACCAGACTCCAGGGACTGTCGCAGTTGTAGTTGCCAAAGAAACCCGGTGACTCCAGCTCCTGCACGGCGACAGAGGTGGGCGGGTTGCGGGCTGCGAGCTGCCAGCAACTTTTGTAAATGTCGCCCTGTGTTGAGTAGAATGTGTCCAGATGCAGGTCACTCATGTGCCAGAAGTAGCCTGCAAATGAGAATTGTGAGTTGACAGTTAAAAGGTTGAAAAGTCAGTTAGAGGAGGGATTAAAGGGGAAGCTCGATTTTCCAAACACGAGAAAACCGGGGAAAGACCACATGCCAGCTGGCTGTGAAAAACCCTGGCCGCAACACACACATTTCCCCGACCCCGACCTGATCTGCTACCTGACAGGAAGGCGAGAGCGTGAGACAGATCTCAAGAAGTCACTGTGAGCCTTTGAGGTGAGTGAGGAACCGTTCTTGCAATCAGTTTGGCGTTGGCATGCGCATTGATCAATTGTTTTACGAGAGTCGTCGAGTCGAGAGTGGAACGACAGCATATAGGGAAGGGGGATATTCAGAGAGAGTGAGGATCTGGGATTGGGGGATTTGGTCGGGAGCAAGATGAGCTTGCGATTCAGTCTATCGCTGCTGCTGATGGTCGCCATGTGGCAGCTGGTGCAGCAGGTTGAAGGGCGCCGCAAACTGTGCGGCGATGAACTCAATAAGGCCCTTGACCTGATTTGTGTTAATGGATTCTCAAGCAGAATTAGGCGCTCAATCAATTGTAAGTACAGATTGTCAATCCCACCCAACTGTTGCCTGAATTAACATCAGTTTTAAGCGGACAGAAGCCCCAGGACACCCGAGCAGGCGTTGCGCCACAAGTGGCATATGTTGGCATTGAGGAAACAACTGGAACAGGACGCCATCAATGAGGCGGGCAGTGATCGCGAATTGCGGCGTCCGCGTCGAAGGATAACCATTCAATGCTGCAAGCAAGGCTGCACCTACGACGACATCCTGGAATATTGCGCCTAACCTTAACTTGGACGCGGACTTCGACTTAGACTTGGCCTGGCTCATGCCATCAACGGATTATCCCCAAACAGAAACATTGAAACAAAACGCAAGTTTTGCAATTCATTCAATTACACTTAGCCTCTGCCTAAAAAAGGAAAATAATTAATTAACGCATACATACACACATACACATAAATATATATATATATATAACTATAATTATATACTTACTCTTTAATAATTCGCAATGTTTTATTGTAATATTTCAAGGAAGCAATAAAGTTACTCGATAACAAAACAAAACAGCAAAACAAAAGGCAACTCATAGCATCAAATGCCTTGAGCTTAGTGCTCTTCATTGCCAACCCCCCCCTCCCCGCTCTCTGCTACTGCTACTGCTCCCACCCGTTTGGGCCACCAACTGTGTGCTTCTGGGTACTTCCCCACCATTTATTCGTCCCTACCTCCCCCCGTCCGGTAAATGAGAATGTGCTGGCGCCCTTGCATTCTCGGAGCAGTAATGAAAATTTTGAATTTTTAATTAGATGACGTTGTGTTTTTGTGCAAACAACATTTTGAATGCTGCTCAATTGGCAACGAATCGTGTATACTCTATAAAACCAATATTCAAATCAAAGCAATCACTTTCGTTTGCCAACAAATGCCACTTTGTTTTGGCACCGCATGTTTGAGTCGAGCGGAGAGTGCTATTGATAGCGATTGATCTAAAAATAGACGATATCTTTTGTAAACACAATTATTGAACAAATATACAAATTGATGTTAATATTGTTTACGTGGCATCCATCAACCATATCAACTATATAGTCAGTGGCCTGATATCCAGCTGGGCGTACCAATTCTTTTCAGAGTATGCGTAAACAACAATAGCTGCAAGTGTAGGTGCTGAGGGGGTGCAGAGGGTGGCAGAGGGGCACTTGACTTTGTTTTTCAACAGTTGTGATCTACGCGTTATTATTTTGCACGGCACAACATAAACAAAAGACGTCAGCTGATATGAGTAAACCCGAACCCAAACCACCCACACACCACCGCTCCTCGCAGTCTGTGGCAATCTGGCTGTCTGGTTGGTCGCCTCAACTAACTGACACAACACCTAACACACCCTGACACACTCTCTGTGTCTGTGTGTGTGTGTGTGTGTATGTTCCTCTCTGCAGTGCAAACATTATCGTATAAAGCGCTGCGGTGCCGCAGCACGGGGCACAGTTCTCGTTAGCCACCTATTCACAGTGGTTCAGTGTGGTGCGTGTCTGTAGTCAACAAAGGATTAACAGCCAAACAACATAATGCATTTGGAGAACGTTAAGGTGCAGTGTTTGCTCTGCAGCCTGGCATTTCTGGTGCTGCAAGTGGACGCGATTCGATTGTGTGGCACCGAGCTGCCCGAAATGCTGGAAAAGATTTGCTCCTACGGCTACAATACGCAAATGAAGCGTGCCAATGGTAAGCCCCTCGGTTCCACCTTAGCCAGCTCGTATAATTGAATTTCTGTGTTTGTCAGCGCCTCCTCCAATACAGCACAATGGCATCAGCAGTGAGTATACCGACTCCTATTCAAATCTGGATTCCAATTCACAGCCATTGCTGCAGAGGCTCCATCTGGTGAATAGCCGACATCGTCGTTTTGGTGCCTACGATGATTGCTGCGCCAGGTCTTGCACCCGTGCAGAACTCTCCTCCTACTGCAAGCCGAGTCCCTGAATCTCGCCAGCTCTCTGCTTAGAGTGCTCTAGATCTTGATTGGAAACCATTTGGACTAGATTTAAGCCAGCTCATCTTTCCTAGCTTCTAACTGTATAAATACTTATAAATAAAGCATTAGCCTTAGGCATAGAACAACAAAATTATAAAATAAAAAATATATGTACGTATTTATTTATGAATATTATTTGTTTTATATATATATATTATATTATATATTATATTATATTTGTCTAAATTACTTTAAGTTGGGAAAGTTGTTGGAGAACTTAGATCAAACCATAATCTTTGATAAATTGTTGATTCTTTCAGTTCTAATAGCCTTTATATATATGATTCACTCTATAAGTTGCTATGGATTTATATAACCTCAATATTATAATCTTATTAATCGTTTATGCAGCTTGGCTTTTTATTGAAAGCATCTATAATATAAATACAACTTGTGGATTTGCAATATAGGATTAGGGCGTAACAATTCTAAGGTTCAATTTCAAAATGTACTCTGATCACGGTGCTTCAACAGGGTTATCTACTGCCCTATGCCTTGGACTTAGGCGGCACAGTAATTAGTCAGTTCTTCGATTTGGCAAGACCTCCTGCAGCATTCATCAACAATTCCTGCCCTAGTGCGTCGTCTGGTGGAGGTGAGAGAGTTGAGGACGTTGTTCTGGTAGATGTTGTGCAGGCGTCCATTGCTCAAACGATAGGGAAGCAGCTCGGCAGAGGAAGACTCCTTCTCCTCAGTATATTGAATGGGATCGAGAGGGTCCATGTCCATGGGGGCTGCAGTGCATCCAAAATGGGGAAGTTTATGATTGGCATTGAAAACTCTAAATTGGACTTACGTGAGCCGCGTTTATGGAAAAGTCCATTATATCCTGTGACACTACAGAGTCTGCTCAACATATCGTTGAGGTCTTCGCTGCACCGGCGCACCGAACGATGCGAGTTGGCAGATGCCACAACACACAAGGCGAAGAGGAGGGCCAACGAGAGGGAAATTGACTTGCACATTGTATTAACTGGGATAAGATGCTTTGATGCGAAGGAAGGAACTGATGCCAGCACACTCGCTGCCGCATGCTTATATACTCTGCAATGACACTTTATGTTGGGGTGGCATACCAATTTTGTGGCATGTGGCAATGTAAACTACATCGGTGTCAAATTGCGTTACAGGTTATTGGGACAAATTGAGTGCATTTCCGAGTAGCTGGAGCAGCTTGCTAAACCCATTCAATGTCAACGTTCACTTTTCGTTGGCTTATGCAAATTTCACCCACTGCTGAGGGTGGCTTGTGGGCGTAGGTTGCGTGGTGCCACGCCCACAACATTTTCCGTCTTTGTCAGCCAATTAAACAATTTCGGTATAAAATAACAACGCAAGGTTCTGGCGTGTGCGAACCTAAGGCCTTTCCTTGCCTGGCCTTGCCAGGCCTTGCCTTGCCTTGTCTGCATTTATGAATACCAAATGAGTTGTTTCTCAAACTATTCCCTGCAAAAGGTTGAGGGAAAGGGATGTGATTTTCACGAGCTTAACAATGTATTAAATTTGACTCTTCATGATATTAAAAACGTTTTTTTATATAGAATGACAAGCAGAAAAAGTTTCTTACTTGTTTTGCTAATCATTCAAATAAAAATGAAGGTTCGAGTTGAGCATGAAGTGTTCCTATATCAGGTACTACTTCTATGCTCTGCGACTGAACCGTACCCACTCCCATCTCCTATACAATGCAATGGCAGCGATAATGAGGATACGGACAAGGGCTTCAGCAAGTACGGTCCCTACTCAGATCTGGATTTTAATTAACAGTCAATGCTGCAAAGTCTTCTGGGCTGACAACCCGACTCTGGTGCACTGAATGCTGCCTCAGCTCTTGAACCCCAATAAATGCTCTAGATCTTGATTTAGACTCGGTACGGCATTCTATTGTGCATATACATTTATACATGTGAACATTATCTACTTGTGAGTATTGAAAAATGTTTTTAGATATGAGAAAGTTATATGTGAAGGGTTTCCCATTTCTCATTGTTCCCCATTATACCGACTAAGTTGGTTCTTGGTACGACTAGATCCGAGCAAAAACTATTTATCTAAATGCTTTTTTAAGTCGTTATTATTGCATGTCTAGACTTTTCAAAAATTCTGTAATTAAAAAGCCTTTTATATTTGTTGACTATAGCTCCCAAAATGTGAAAGCTATAGGCATTTCCGAGAGTTCAAGATGGGAGTGGCTGAACTTGGAAGACATCTCCAGCAACATGTACACAGAATTTGATAATTCTAGCTTGAAAGCACTGGGTGATTTATGGCTAAAAAAAGCATCGAAAGTCATTTAAACATAAGTTATAAAAGGACATTTTAATAGAGAAAACTGATCAAAGGTAGATCATATGCTTGCATATCCTGCAGAGACCTGTGTTCAAAATATTTCATCGATAGTTGCCGAGCAAATATGGATTTTCCGGTTTCAATTCAGCGTTGGAGATTTTCTCTTAAAAACCAATTGTCTTTGTATTGTAACTCTTGATTTTCTGAGACTCGTCAGCACCACCGATTTTTATAGTTCTCCCCAGAAACATTTTTGTTTGAAGCATATATTTAAAATCCTATTTATTTATATTATTGAAAAACCACCTTCGGCTTTGGCTCTTAGCTTAGAAAAAATATCATCCATAAGGCAGCCAGGTATCAAAATTGTAGTCCTCGTTCTTAAGTTGAAATATTTGCAGTGTTCTTCCGATTCATAGTTTTAACATTGGTTTATGCGGCTTGACTTTTATTAAAAGCATTTATAATTTAAATACATTTCGTTAATTTGCGTCATGTAAATACAATAATATAATAATGTAATACAATATATATAAGGGTTAACATTTCGAAGGCTTTATAAATTCAATAGATGCACCTTCTAGGACTTAGGCACAGTAATTACGGAGAACAACATCTGGATCGCAAGTCCTTCTGCAGCATGCGTCCACAATTCCTTCCCGAGTGCGTCGTCGGATGGAGCTTAAAGAGTTGATGCTGTTGTGCAGGCGGCCGTTTGCTAAAGGGTATGGAAGCAGCTCGGTAGAGGAAGACTCCTTCTCCTCAATATATTGAATGGGATCGAGAGGGTCCATGTCCATGAGGGCTGCAGTGCATCCAAAATGGGGAAGTTTATGATTGCCATTGCAAACTCTAAATTGGACTTACGTGAGCCGCGTTTCTGGATGAGTCGATTATATCCTGTGAGACTACAGATTCTGCTCAACATATCGTCGAGTTCTTCGCTGCACAGGCGCACCGCACGGTGCGAGTTGGCAGATGCCACAACGCACAGGGCGAAGAGGAGGGCCATCGAGAGGGAAATTGACTTGCACATTGTATTAACTGGGATTAGATGCTTTGATGCGAAGGAAGGAACTGATGCCAGCACACTCGTTGCTGCATGCTTATATACTCTGCAATGACGCTTTGGGTTGGGGTGGCATACCACACCTGTCCAAACCGAACTACATCGGTGTCAAATTGTGTTACAGGTTATTGGGACAAGTTGAGTGCATTTCCGAGTAGCTGGAGCAGCTTGCTAAACCCATTCAATGTCATCGTTCACTTTTCGTTGGCTTATGCAAATTTCACCCATTGGCGAGGGTGGCTCGTCGGCGACCACGCATTGCCACGCCCACTACGGTTTGCGTCTTTGTCAGCCAATTAAACAATTGCGGTGTGAAAAGACAACGCAAGGTTCTGGCCTGTGCGGACCGCAGGCCTTTCCTTGCCTTGACTTGTCTTCCCTGCATTTATGAATACCAAATGAGTTGTGTGTCAAACTATACCCTGCATACCGTTGAGGGAAAGGGTTATTCATTACAACGAGCTTAAATGTATATTAAAAGCGACCAAGAGAATATTTAATTGAGTGGTCTCGTAAAGAATGACAAGCAGAGTGGGACGTCGCATAGTAAGCGATTTAAATGTGTAAACATAGATTTAATGATTGCTCTTTTTAGTTAAGAATTAAGTAAACAATCGATGCTTACAATCGATGATAAAGTATATTCACGACTTGTTTTGTTGTTCCATACACACAAATTACTTTTGTAGGAATCTGGAAGCATTTCAGCCTTGGGGCTAGTTACATTTTTCAATCTCATTACCGTCTGTTGTCCTCACTTTAAACCTGTCTTCCTCCCCTTGCACCCACTCGCCCAAGAACATGTCTCCAGTCTTACGCACAATCCAATGATGCCATTATCGCAAAATTTAATGATTGTCCCTCGAGGGATAGATTTAAGGAATAAACCAAAATAACAAAAAAAACACAAACCAACAGAAAAATACATTCTGGCTAACCGCCATTGCAAGGCATAATGTCTTTTTCTTACTTTTATTAAGAACATTAATTTAAATTCTAAGTTTGGGAATTCCCATTCCGAGATTCCGAGGAGCACCAAGCACTTTAATATCCCCGAGGCACAAATGTACATATGGATAAAATACTTTTGAGTATGTTTTAAGCAACATGCATAAATCTATTCAAACAACTGGGCACAGGGTAGCTGTTAGTTGGTCATTCATTGGGGTCTCTCTTTACTTACCGATGCGGGCGTTGGCATCATCTGGCATCCACAGAAATGGCAGAAGCGCGGTTAACAACCAGCTGAAGCTGAAGCTGGAGCCAAAGTTAGTCATTTGGCTGCTGCTGATTTTGCTGCGTGTGGAGTATGGAAATAACGGCAGGAGTTGCTATTTGGGGTCGGGAATTAGGGGGATGGGGTCTTTTACAGTTTGAGTTGGTATGCAAATTGTCTTAGTAACTTTTGCCTTAGCTTTTGCTGAGCTGTGAAACTTTTTTGTTACAATTTTGTCTTTTGTTGCACAGTTCTACTTTTTATTCATTAGCTAAAATTTGTGCTGCATAAATAAGTGGGTACGATAATGATAACGATTACGATTACGATTACGAGTATATGAGTACAATATCGCTTGCGAGTATGAGTTTGTGCGTGCTTGCGTGTGCGTGTGTGTGCGTGGGTGTGTTTGTGTGCGTGTGCGTATGACGATTACGAGCGACAATAGGCCAAGAGTTCCGGATAGCTGCATGAATTGACACAGCATTCATCATAAATGCCGGCACGCTGCCGCCGCATGCGCCGCGTTTTGATGAGCACCTCCGTTCCATAAATGCTAGACAGCAATGGACTCAACGCGTAGCCTTCATCGCTGCCATGCGGCTGCTGTAATTGCGCTTGCTCCGCTTCCACAACACCATCGACATCGATGAGCGATGCCTGATTGGCATCCATGCGTTTTTTGGGTATCGTATTATAGCCATTCACACAGACCATTGACATGGCCTCATTGAGGGCGGGACCGCACAGCTTGTGTTTGCCCTCACGCAACGGATGGGTGTTGGGGGCGGCACTGAAGCCGCGAATGCCATCGGCGCAACAGCCGCTGCCCATGATGGCTATCAGCAGGGCCAACAGCAACACCAATTGCCTCCCATCTAACGATGCGCTTTTGTTAAACATTTTGCCAACTGCCAACTGCTGACTGCCTACCGCTGAGTTTGCGAACGTTTGCATGCCTGCTGCAGGCAACTGGCGCTATTTATACGGCGGTAAACAAGTGCAACAATAGCAACAAATAAACAAACCCTCTAGCGGCAGTTCAATGCACTTTTTGGGTGCATACATAATTCCACATACAAACACATACACTTACACATACACATATATGTATGGCATGCCAAAGTTGTTGCTACTTTTGTAAACATAACAACAACAACTCACACCATCAGCAGCTGCCTTATTACTTAACGCTAAAAGGCTGTGACTGCTGTCCCAAAGGATTAGCGTAAGTGTCGCTTGACACACGCCCTAAAACACAAACAGACAATGCGGGCGGTGTGTGTGTGCGATAGTGACAGCTTCATTAGCATGCATGTAGGCAAAAAGTATGCTTCATTTGGCTGCTAACGCGCTCTGGCGGCCGTGTGTGTAATCACACTTCGATCTGTCTCTCATTAAATCGATAAGTCGCGCACAGTTCGATTGCAAGCAGCTCGCTTATCGAGTCAACAGTTAGTCGCCAGCAGCGCAGCAAACGGTCGCAGTTTCGGAGTTTTTATTGTCATTGAGAGAGGGTGACAGACAGAGAGTGCGAGAGTGATAGTAATAATGGTGATCGATATTAAAATGTGTCGCTTTGATAATGTGCCGTGGGGCTTTCGGCTTGTCGGTGGCGCCGACTACGAATACCCATTGACTGTGGTTAAGGTTAGGGGCACGTTCATTGCAATAATAATAATAATGATACTAATAATATCGCATGCAGCAAGCACACCTTTGTGGTATTTGCACCTGTGTGGTTGGCATTTGCCAAAACTAACCACAGCAGAGGCAGCGGCTGCAGCTGCAGCAGCATTAACTTTTGCAACAAAATGTATCGCAAATTAATTGCAAATATTTCATTGTTTCAAGCCCATTATGCAACACACAGTGCTTATGTGTGTTTTTATTTATTTTCCCTCTGTGTGTGTGTGTGTGTGTTGGGATTATTTGCGAATTGTGTTAATTAAAGCAAACTTGTCAGGGAAAGTGAATATCGCTCAGCCATTTGTCTAATCGTCTGAATGTATTTTTCTGCTAATTAGCCGCATAATGTGAGTGCAATAAATTAATTTCAATATTAATGTTGCCTCATCTGTAATTCATCAGCCGTCGTCGACAAATTAGCAAATGTGCTGAAAGACCAGCAGTTAAAACCATTAGCCAACAACAATATTATTGTATTTAAGCATTGGCGCAAATACCAACAAAACGCAAAATTTTAATTGGCAAACTAAGCGCAACACACTTACACACACGTACACAAGCACACACACACACACACACACATAACACACAATGTAAAATCTATCGAGGGCTGCTGCGTAATTACAGCTAGTTTGCGGTAATCAAATTTTATTTAGTTAATATAGTTTCAATTAGCTTTGCGCTTTCAATTTGGCAACTCTTTTCTAATTATTAAACATATATTTAAAATACAGAAATTCTTATAATGAATAAAATCTGTTGTAAATATCAATATAACGTTATCGATTACGTATGCTAATAACAGGCATATCGATACTGCGATCGATAAATCTTTCTTCTTTGTTAAACCGCCAAAGCAAGCGCATCATACTTTTCCCGCGCAAACAAACCCTACAGGTTATGGGCCCAGCACGCTTCCACTGGCTAAAAACGACTTAAAACTGGTTAATTCGATTTTTGTACGTTTAAAATCGAATGAAAGAAAAGCATTATTAAAAACGGTATCAAATTTACAACTTTTGTATCATAAGACGATTTTGCATTTTCCACTTTTGATTCAAAAATCCTAAGTATTTAAAATGTTTTCTAAAATATTAAAATCTTCAAATCTTTAAAAACACATTAATTCCCTTAGAGAAAATTAACATTTTTAGAAACAGTTCTAAGCTGATTTCGAAATGTAACATTTCCATATTCAAAAACACAAACTCCATTAAATATTCTCCTGTTTGCTTTGAAAATTCTGGAATGAGTGAAAACTTTTGTGTACAGCAAAGGGGGGAGTGAAGGGTGTGGGGCGAACAACTTGCGCATTAAATTGATTTCAAGAAACTTTTATTATTCCTATGATGCTGCTAGCTTGTTAATTTATGGGGCAACCCTCACGCAACGTGCTACATTCGGTAGCATGTCTCTCTCTATCTCTCTCTCTCTCTCTCTCTCTATCTTTCTCTTTCCTGGTTTCGTTTTATCTGTGCATATTTTTTTGTTGACATTTTGCGCGCATTTTATTTATATGCACTTTGCGCGCGACGCCAGATAATTGATTTTTTATCCGCAACAGTTGCCATAGCTATGTAGCCTACACTTAGCGAAAAGCTGTGTTCTAGAACACAGACAATATCCCATACTTAACTTATAATAATAAGCGAAAAATGTATATAATCTATATATGTATATATTTCAGAAAAAACCCAATAATATATTTCTGTCTCTCAAACCGTTTTTTTTTTCAGAGTTGTAGCGCATATTTTTCTGCAAGTGTAGCAACTGATTCTTTCTATTTTTTCGCTGCCAGGTCGCCGAGGGCAGCATCGCTGAGGAGGCAGGCCTGTGCGTCGAGGATGTGATTGTGCGAATCAATGATACGGCTGCGATGCCTTTAACCCATGACGAGGCTCATAACCTAATCCTGAACAGCGGAAGTGTTTTCTACTTTGGTGTCTATCGGTAAGTCGTCGCCCGCTGTTTCCTCCATGCCCCCAAACATTAATCATGGCTATAATTTCTGGTGGTGACACACATGTCGCAAGCAGCGAGCACGAGGAGGAGCTCGATGAAGGTCCAAGGCGGTTTCCATTGCGGGCAAGTTCGTTGACCAAGTCCGCAACGCCAACGCCTGAACGGTCGGCAACCGCATCCGCATCCGCCTCGCCGCTGCCGTCATTAACGGAAGTAACAAAAGCGCTCATACCGGAACAGGAGCAGGTCGAGGTTGCGCAACTGGAGGAACTGGAATGTCGCAGTGCCGCAATGACGGAAATGCATTCGCATGCCAACGACAAAGAGCTGGGGCAGGCAAAGGAGGAGGAGAATGCGAATGCGAATGAGAATGGGGACAACACCCAATATTTGCCCGAGCTGCCCGATCGTCCTTGCTCGGCGATGTCAGAGCGGTCGGAAATGAAGCTGGTCGAGGAGGAAATTGCCGCCGTGCTGTCTGGCGAATCGGAGGTTCTCAAGGAGCACAATGTGCTTGGGTGCGTTCCAAGAGTGGCGACTCCTCTTGAGCAAACCTAAAATTCCCTCTCACTCCCAATCTCAATATATATTTATATGTGTAATAGCGTTAATTTTTACAGAATCTTTCCCAAGCCGGGCGTCTGCATGACCAGCGATGTGCTGCGCTCCCTCAACGAGGAGGTGACCAAAACGAAACTTGAAAAGGAGAAGGAGAATCGCAAATGGTCGACTTTCCTGCAGCGACCCGATCGCCCCGTGCCCAAGAGCAAGCAACAACTGGAGGCGGAGCGGCGGGCCGCAAATGCTTACAAGGTGAAGATTTCGAAGTCTGTGCCGCGGGACAAATCGCCCGTGGTGAGTAGCGTTGCATGAAACCCCATCTCCCCCAAAAAAAGAACACTGAACAGTCACCAACTTAAGCCTGTGACAGCCGGAAGCAAAGCCGAAGGAAGTCACCCCACCACCAAAGGAGCCCACACCACCAGCAAGTGAGGAGCCGCAGGAGGAGAAGGTGGAGGAGGAGGAGCCTCTGCCCACGGACAGTGAAGTGCCAAATTTGGAACAATTGCCAGACAATGACAACATTAACAACAACAATGAGCTGCCTGAGGATGCGGAAGGTGAGCAGTTGGAGAAGGCGGATGCCACCAAAGACGAGCAGAAGGAGGAGCGGGAGCAGCTGACAGAGTTGAAGGCACAACAAGCTGAAGACGAACAGCAAACAGGAGCAGCATCCGCAACTGAGCCTAACGAGCCAGCCGATGCAGCAGCAGAGAAAACCGATGAGGAACTGGCACTGGAAAAACAATTGGCCGATGTGCAAAAACAGCTAGCGGCACTGTCGACGCTGCCCTCAACCATACAGTCAACATTGGATGCGGTGACCAAGCAGTTGGCCGAACTGCTGCCCACATTTAAGCTGCAGCAGAAGGAGGACTTGCCACAAATCGATGAGCAGCAGCAGCAGGAGCAGGCGCAGGAGCAGGGTGACTATGAAGGTGCGCTTCGTTGGCAAAGTTATGGGCGAGGTTACAGTAATTAAATTTTTCTAATGGCACACTTTGCATATGCCTCCCACTCCCCTCTCGCCCCCCGCTCTGCCCACTCTATCTCTCTGCAGATACTGTGGAGAAGCAGCAGCCGGATGAAGCAGGAGCAGCATGTGAAAATAATGAGGATAAATGCGTCGCCAATGACCTGAAAGTGCCTGAAATTTCTCTCTCAAATGGCGACAACCGTCAACGGGAGGAGAGGGAAGCCGGGCCAAATGTGCCAGATGAGGAGCAATGCTTCAAGAAGCAAAAGGTAAGTGCGCACTACCAAAAAAAAAATAAGTTAGTAACGAAAAACTAAATGAAAAATGTAGAAAAATGTAGAAAAATGTTGCGTATTTATATATGGCAGCGCACATAGCAGCGCATGTGGTTGCCACTTGAAAGAATCTCAGACAGAAGCTGGACAAGTTTTTAATGGGTATAAAGTCCACTTGACAATGCAATTTAAACTTAATCTCCAAAATTTGTCAAAGTCATGCATAAACAGTCGAGCTGTTTTGCGCAACTACCACAACGCACCAAAAGCTGCATAATAATTGTTGTTAACCACTGCGGCTATCTTCCAGTTGTTTACCAACTTGGATTCGAGTCAAGTCGGTTGTCATGCAATGCAAATTGAATCCTGTCCAGATGTCAGTCAGAGCTGTCTTTGCTCAAAATCTAAAACAGAAAACATGTTCGGCCAACTTCAGTTAGCCAAACAATGGAACATTTCAATTTTTCTGCCTTGGGGCCAGTTTTTGCAATATGCGCTTGCTGAAACTAAAGGGCATTTAGTTTAGGCCAAGTTCGATTTTCCGATCTGCAGACAGCTACACAAATTAAATAAATCATTGAGCAGTCAGCATTTAGCCAATATCTATTTGGCAAGCTTAAAGTTGTTCAACCTCAAAGGGTTTAAGTCGCTTTGCAAACCTGAATCGCTACAAATCTGTTGGCTATATAGACAAACCGCACATTTTGTGTTTTGCTTAAGCCATGTTGCTTGTTGGCAATTAAAAAATAAATAACCAACTTTCTCTAAAGCCAGGCAGCTTAAAAACCTTGTTGTTTGCAAACTAAAACAGCTCACAAAAAAAAGAAGAAGAAGAGGGAAAAAAAAGGGGAAAAACCCACTTGCACTTGCCATAACCGAATACAGTTGAAGTGCACTTTTCGTGTGCAGTTTCTGTAATAATCAGCAGCGATTAGTGCAACATTTGAAAACTGGGTTTATTATTTACTCAACTTCTGAACACAACCGGAATTGCTAACCATAAATGCTGCTAGTTGTAGGCCAGCTCTGTTCTACAACTTAAATCAAGTCAAGCCCTATCAATTCAAATCCCATCGAATCAAATCAAGTCCAATCAATTCAAGTCGTTTCTTATGCCACACCAGCTGAGTTTTAATCATCTGCTCCACTTTGTGTGTGTGGCAAAGTTGAATGCGTGCCAAAACAGTTTACAGCTCTGCGCCAAGAATTAAACCTTTTTTGTGTCCAATAATTTATAGGCCTCAAATTTATAGGCTATCTGTTAGTCGTTCAGCACGAACCTAGTTTTGAGTTAGAGTTCAATTTATTTTTTTCCCGTTTGTTGCTGGCCAGCTGAGCCCCATCTCAAGTCTCCTTTTTGCTGCTACCGTTTCCTCTTCACTTTTCTTCTGTGTGTTCTCTATGTGTGTGTGCGTGTGTGTGTGTGTGTTTTTTGGGCTCATTGCTGGCTGCAACATTTTCCATAGCCCAAACTCCACAAATCAAATTAACTAAAACGCCATTTGGCTTTTGTCTTCTTCTACTTGCAGCATAATGTGCGCTTTCAAGACTAGTTCGCTTAGTTAGCTTAAATCGAGTTTAAATTTTGATAAATTGCCACCAAAATCTTCACACACACGCGCACACACACACACACTGAAGTGTGTGTGTGTTGTGTGCCTTACTGCCAGTTAAATAAATGAGTCCAAAAAACACCAAAATCACAGTGGAGTCTTCGAGTCTCGTGCGCCTGGGTCTTATTTGGAGTCACAGTTCGTGGCGTGGGAGGGGGGCGGGGGCGGTGCAGCAAAAAGCCAGAAACCAAAAGACAATTAGTAGGCAGCAGTGACAGTCGAAAGACCAACGCATGTAAACCCGAAACCATTGCATAATTTTTACAATACACTCAGAGAAAAATACTAGAACTGCGCAGAGTTGCACTCAAATCAAGTACAGATACAAGGAACAAAGTTTTTAATTTAAAGAACGTTTTTGAAACTTGGATTGCAACTAAATCAGTTTTGACAATAAATTTAAAATCAGTTTAAGAAGTTTTCATTTATTTTAAGTTCTTGAAAGTCTTAAAATGAGTAAATTGTAGTTAACTCAGAACTTGAAATCTGTCATTCGCTTGGGATTTTTCAATAATATTTAGAAGCGTAGAATGAATAAATAGTTATTAGTTGTCTACCCGTGTTTTCTCTGAGTGTACCAAGACCCACAACTCCCTCACTCCCTGCCTCGGTCTCTTGCTCTTAACATTTTCTCTTGTGTGTTTCTCTGGGCTCTGGTGTATTCCGTTTGCGTTTGCTTTGCGTTGGATGGAATGGAATGGGATTGGATTGGATGGGATGGGATGGTTATGGTGCTTGTGACGATGATGACATGCCAGAAACACAATGTTATTGAGGAGCTCGAAGAGCATTTGGTGCGCAAAAACAATCCGAGGCGTTCGAAGCGCGCTTTTGGTCCCCTGACGCCATCATCGGAGCGTCCTTTGGTGCTGCCCGGCGGCAGGCGCTGGTATCGACCCAAGGATGCCTACAATGATGAATTCATTGCCGAAACGCTCAGCGCCCAGGCAGAGCTTATAACTGGCAGCACTCTGGGGTGCGTATCTATCCATCTACCCATCTATCTATCCATATAGCCACTCAAAACACAAAAAAAAAAAAATTGCCTGTGTCGAAATTGCTCCATAAACCGCCACCCTTCCCCACTCAGCAGTCGCTAGCACCTCCATTCTGGCAGCTCATCAACAGCATTGCAATTGACATTACTAAAACCATGTTGTGTGTGTGTGTGTGTGCCTTGGCATATTGTCATAATGCCATATTGCCATGGTCACAGTCACAGTCCCAGTCCCAGTCCCAGTCCAACTCAGCCTTACAGCCCAGCTCATCCTGCTCATCATTGTCATATACTCATCCACATTTCTCATTTTCCATGGGCTTCATCAACGCACTGCACCATGTCAACGGGGCCGACAACAATCATTTTGCGCATTAACAGCTGTCCGTATGAGAGCCCGTTGCTCGGCTACGATGCCAGGTATTATTATTGTTGCCACAATGCTGCTGCTCACTGACAGCCAAAGCAGGCAGCGCTAAGAGGATGCACTTTCATTAACATGATCATATTGAACGGACCCGTCTTTTCCCCATCTTTACTCTCTGTCAATCTGTCTGTCTTCCAGTCCTTTGCCTGTCTTCCAGTCCTTTGCCTGTCTCCCAGTCCTTTGCCTGTCTCCCAGTCTTTTGCCTGCCTCAGTTCATTTTGGTGTTTGTTGGCTTGAAGTTGATTTGACTTTACCCATTTACCCATTTACCCCCATCCCAGTTCTTTGAATGCATGCTTTTGGCTTTTGTTTCTCCAGTCTTCTTTGTTTCTATTGTAGAATGCATGTTGGAGTCGTGTGTTCAATGGTGGGCACACACAACCCGCCAGCATTTCAGGTAAGTTAGCACAGCTGGCTTTGATTTTGTCTGCAACTTTAACTGCAACGGCTAATAAGAGGCCAACGGCGCACGTTGCAGCTTGCACTTTTTGGACCGCCCTTGTCTTGTAGTGCTTAACCAGCGGGAGCCTTGATTGCATTCCCATGGATTTTAGCAAACATTGGCTCTTTTGCTGGCGCTCTTAATACACTGCACTTGAAAAAGGTAAACGATTCTATTGGCTTAAACTCTGTCTTAACTTGGGAATTTCAATTTATTTTTTGCCCAAACAAGATCAAAGAAGCTTGTCATTCAGTCATAATAAACCACTGCTTTTAGATTAACTCTTAGTTGACATCTTTTGAGCATCAACTTAATCATTTTGCAGCATTCTTCCACATTGTCAATAATGTAATTTTCTGTCAACGCCCACTGACAATGCAAAAGCGTACAGAATCCGTGTCAGTCGCAGTGTCAAAGGTAGATTTCTGCAGAACTTATCTAAAGGTCGACGAAACAATTTCCCCCCCCCCCCCCCCCAAACATTTTCATAACAGCAAAAAAGAAGGAAAATGAAAAGAGATAGCGAGGAAATAACTTGACTGTCACTGCAGAGCACATTTTGTTGTGTGTGTTCAGTTAAGGCCCAAAAGGTCGAAACTATTTATTTTTTATACATTTTTATGAAAATCAACACGCAAAAAAGAACAAAAAAACCAAAAAAAAACCAAAAAAAGGCAGCTGTCACAATGTAAACAAACGGCATTCTGCTTTGGCTCGAATCGATAGATATTTAACTTAAAGTTGAGTGAAATTAAGCAGCTTAGCGCTAACTGAGCAGTGGGCAAATAGAAACTTTGCAACTGCGAGCTAGACATGTGAAAAATGAGATTTCCACTTACAGTTTTAAGCTATTAAGTGAGAGAACTAAATTGGCTTTAATCACATTTGATAATGGCAGCAAAAAACATAGCTGAACACAAAAAGTTTTCGCAGTGAGTGGAAAAGTTGTCCTATTATCAACTAAATTCCAGCATTAATTGTACTTGCTACAGAGTATTCCACTAACGTTTATGCTCGACTGCAATGTCCTTTCCTGTTCATTTTTTTTGTCCTTTTTTTTTATTCCTTTGGTTTGGCTCGTTTTCGGTTCAATTCATCGCCCGCAGGGAGCAACAGAGCCTCAGTGTGGCAAAGGCACCGCACAGGTTAGTTTGTCACATGGTTCATTGCATGTTTCTTTTGCCCCAGAGAGGGCATCGGCAACGAAGGGGGAGGAGCAGGAGCTGCACAGCTCTAGTGAGCTCAAGAGCTTCAACGTGACCAGTAGCACTTATTTAAATGCACTTGCATGTCCATCCTACTCAATGTGCCCCTCACTTTCCCCTCACTCTGCCACTGTCTCTGTAGCTTGTTTGCCTCCCTGCTAGCTAACGTTGGCTGTTGCGTTTTCGCAGGGTCAACTTTATGAAGTACCAGAAACCGGAGCGCAAACTCGACTACAATCGGAGCGAGGTCTACAAAGTCATCCATCATCTGGATCGTGCACCAATCCGGGGCATCGAGGTGCGTGCCCCCCTTGTGGCAGCCGAATCAGATATACGCCAATCTTTGCAATCATCATAGTTTAATATGTATACACCGTTATATACAGCGTTATTATTCTGTTACAACAACAAACACTCGAAATGATATTACAATAAGCTCAAGATGAAATAAATACAACAAACTATGAATATGTCGAACAGGTCAACATCATTATGCTTATCATCGTCATCGTCATCGTCATCGTTATCATTGTTAATGTTGTTGTTGTTGTGTGTAAGACGCACCCTAATGTATGTTCTTACATAACTTGTGTGTGTCTGCGGGGTATGTGCAACATGCCGTATGTGTAATGTAATGTGTGGCAAAGTGTCGAGGCGGTCTTTTGAGTCTGCGAGTCGTGTGCATTTCACAGCCGCAGGGCTGCAATTTTCTTTTGCATAAACACGCGTCACCAGCTGTGTGTGTCTGTTGTGTGTGTTGTGTGTGTGCTGTTTGTGTGTGTGTGCGACAAGTTCTTTTGACATTTGCATATGTTAAAGCAAATGAATTTGTCTTGTAAACGAAATGAAAATGAAAATTTGCTAAATGACAGGCGAGGCCAGCATAATCTAATGTAACAATAAACTCGATTTTAGTTATGAGCAAAAACACCACACACACCACACACACACAGCACATCACACACACTGGAAACACATTAAATTTAGATTGGGAATGGTTGTCACGTTATGCCGGGTCGCTGGCTGCGAGCATATCACTTGCCCCCGAATACAGTTACGCTCATGCTCACGTTAACGGTTACGAAATTATTAGCCATTTTGCAAGACCAAGTTAAAAGTCGTCGATGGCTGGCCATAAAAACGCGCCAAGTACGACGCGTACTGCTTTCGGCCCGAAGCGTCTTCTTTATCAGTTACGTAGTTTTTCCCGACTGTTTTAGCCGTATTTTTTCGCTCAGCGAGCTCTTGCGAAAGATGTCCTCGACGCGACGTTGATGGCGTCTCGTCCTGAACTGTCACTGTCACAATATTGTTGGCATTTTGACTTCGCATTATCATTGCTATCCAAGTCCTCACCACACTCGCACACACACACACACTCACGCACACTCGTACACACACATACCATGTTGGCATAGTCCTTTGAGTGGAGTTGGATTGCTGGCAACTGTCGAGTCTTGGGACAGCTTTTTTGGACTACATTTTGAGCTTTTGCACGCATCGAGCTTGAGCCAAATTTGTTTGGGAGCTTTTGGTTGTGGCCAACTGATAAGCGGCTGAAATGAAGCGTCAGTACTGCTTCAGCCTTAAGGTAAGCAGGTTGCTGGGAAGAATGGCGAATATGTATTTATAATGTTTATTTATTTCTCTAATGTTTATACAAGTTTTAGTATTAGTTTTAGATAAATGAATATTCATGGTATTATGCAAGAAATTTATAATATTTTAAGCGCTTGAATTTCGACAAAATATTAGGTTTTCAGATTTAAATGTAATAATAATCTAAAGGTCAAACACTGTACAAAAAGTTACTGCATTTGAAAATCGTTTTGGTTTTGACAAGTCTCAGATGGCTATGGAGATTTTGAACCCACGCCCTAAGGATTCTGGCTGTCAACTGTGCGGCGGACATCTTGGACACCATCAGCATCAGATTGTGGCCGTTAACCAGAATCAACAGCTGCTGCTGTGGAGTCGCGACTTTTGAAATGCCCATACCAGAATATAGCTCGCATGGACCGCATGGACCGCAAAGTCTGTGCAGGACAATGCAGACGACAGGTCAGATCCAGCCAGGGTGACTTTGGTAAGCCACGGCCGGTTCATGGCAAAGAGTCCGGCGTTTGACGGCCTTTGCGTGGGTGTCCAGAGATCCTGGCTGATACGAAAATCATTTTGCTTTAATTATGATATTAAATATTCAGCGGCAAACGAATACGATTAAGTTGTACAATTAATATAATAAATTTTAAATCAGTAAATTATGGGTTTTACTCTTGGGTACCAGATGATTCAATTAGGAATGTTCTTGGAAAATCCGCAAGCATTTGTCCAAGTTAGAGCCTATATTTCCCCCCTTTGATTATTTGCCCCTAAAAGTATGCTTCATTTTTACTGTATGGCAATTTAGCCAATGCAGCAACCATATTTTTATCCTTACCATTCGACATAAATAAACGGCGTCAGATTTGATATAGTTTTGGATTTTTATTTGAATTTCAATAAAACAAACTAGACAACAACTACTTAAGAGTAAGTATCGTTCGAGTACAATTACATACATACAAGTTACATAAAATTAGGTTAGAATTGCTCCGAACGGATTATCTAATGAAATGGTTCATAACTAATACAAATATCGTAAGTGTATAATAGGTAATTTCAAAATAAAGGCAAAACTTACAGCGGCTACGTCACAAAGGAGCATTCACTTTAAAAGTGTGCGCGCAAAACATTTATTATTTTAAACTTTAATTATATAATTTTGTGTTTTTCTTTTTGTTTTGTTTTTTATTTAGGGTTTTGGGGTTTGTTTTGTGTGTGTTTGACACTAATTATCACTACGTCAGTTTGAAGCTAAATAATTGTAAGATTTTGTTTCGAAACATGCTGCTTCTTGCTCATGTTCATTGCTCTTTCGATGAGAGTAAACCGATTTCATTATTGTAAACACATCTATATACATATATATATAGATGTGTGTAAGATGTATGCATAGGCAAAACAATTTATTTATTGCTAATAATACGCGCGAAACGAGAAAATATTCAACAACCGAACCAAATAAATATTTACTCCATTTTTTTGTTTGTTTGTTTTCTTTTTTTGATGCAAAGTTATTTTGTGTTTCTTGTTTAGATATATATTTTCGCTAAGCAAACATCTTGTCATAAGGCATAATGTAAGTTCCTAGCTTAACGAATTAAGAGTCTTTTGCTTGTATATTATCAGGATTAGAATCGGAATTGGTTAAGGGTAATCGCTTATCATTTATCGATAATACACGAGTAGAGTTTAACATATTTTGTTCAAATACAGATTCTGTATACATATATATATTTATATCGCTTTCTTGCAAAACATATATATTTATATATTCTCGTTACTTTGCTCTACCAAACATCATGTCATGTTTCATTTTAGGTACAACGTTTACATATTCCTCTTAACTTTCAGCTTTTGTTTTAGATGACTTTACTTTCAATTATCTCTAATAGGTATTCAGGTATGTTTTGTTTGTTTTTGTTTGTTTGTTTGTTTGTTTGTTTGTTTGTTTGTTATATATGCTACATCTTTGTCTCTAAATACTAATGCAGGTAGTTCGTTAACACGATCACCAGAATTTTTGTCACAAACATGTTCGTTATGCGTTTCTAGATTAGTTAATTTTTGTTGCTGTTGTTGCAGTTGTTGTATTTGTTGGGACGCGGCTTCTAATACTTTCAATACGACTAATTTATGTTTAGTTTTGGCCAAAATCCGAGCCTGGCTAAATGTCGGCATCTATTGATGGGTAAGTCACTAGGCTGGTATGTTTGTCTGCTCGTAGAAATCGGGCTCATCGTCGCCATTATTTTTTACCTCGTTGCCATCCAGCTGCATAAAAAGGATTCGATTATATTTCAAGTTATATTTCGATTTTCAAATTATGCTTACCGCTTGCAATTCCTCTTGGCTGTATAAGGAATTCAATCGGAACCGTATCGGCACCATCATGATCAGGAAGAAGGGGAAGGCCAACGAGAACTTGGATGACTTAACAGTCCACAGGAGGGCGAGACACAACACCTGAATGGTGGTAAACAAGTGCAGTTTCCACGGTCGCAAACGTTTCACATAGTTCGTGGGCGGATAATGCTTCACCGGCATGAAATACAGTCTTATGCTATAGAAAAGGAGGAGTTGAAATGATTAGTTGGCATACATGGGAAAGAATGAATGTTTTCAGATTGTTTGCTTACCGTTCAAAGAGCTGCACGCCGCTCATCGACGCAACGCCCATGTAGAGAAAGACGCCAAAGAGCACCGCCATGGGGATGAGGCGCAACAGTGACGCCATCAGCACCGACAGCCCAATCATGACGCACACAAAGAAGCCGGACAAACGCTGCTCCTTCACATCAATGATTCGCGGCGATTCACCGGGTGCATGTGTGCTGTGCCCAAGAAACCAACAATTGTTCAAGCAACGAAGCCAGAAAACATAATAAATAAATACGGGTTCACTTACCGTGACATAATCGTGACGGAGGAGACATGAGTGACCGATCGGACTGTGGCCGCACAATGCCAGGGCATGCCGAAGAGACCGCAGAAGGTGTTCAGCAGGCAGAGCAGCACAATGTCCCAGTGCAGGCCGGAACCCTTCTTGAGGCCACGGTCCGGCTTGTCCACGATCAACTCCGATATCTGTGACTCCATGAAGATGAGTATATAGACGAGCAGAGCAGGCACCACGCAGGCGAACGGCACCCAAGTCTCCAGATTTGTGTTGAAGCCTATAAACCAGCCACGTCGCGTCGGATCGCTGGGCGAGACACCCTCTGGCACGACCAGTTTCTCGGTGTACACCGATGGCACCAGGTAATCCACAAGCACAAATATCGCTATGGAAATGGGCACACCGAAGTCACCCAGTGCTCGTCTCGCATTGCGGCCCAAAAAGTGCGAATTACGGAATAGTTTCAGATAGTAGGCCACAACAAAGGTGGCCAGGGTGAGTATGGTGCAGAAGAGAGCCGTATTGGGTTGATTGCTGGGCAGCTTGTTCGAGGACGCTGGTGGTACAGAGGTCGACGAGATGTTCGCAAAACTAAGGCTCGTATTAAAGTTCGTCGCATTCTCGTATTCCAGCAGCGTGGGCGGCGGCAAATTATAATCGGCTCGTAGCGGATTATCTTTGTAAATCGAGACGAGCTTCTCCACTGTCTCCACGATGTAGATGAGTGTGATGAGGGCGGAGAAGATCTCCTGAGTGAAGCGCGTCAGGAGACGCACATAGACACTGCCCTCAAAGGCGGAGACGCACAGCGCAATGACGATCAGCCAGATGCCGACATAAACTCGCAACGATAGGAAATCAAAATTGTTCTCCGTACAGAAGACCATCAGAGCCTCGTCAAAGAGTAGCAGGGGTCCCGTGGTGCCAATGATGACCAATGGCTGGCAGGATAAGCAATGAAAAACGATGCCGACCAGTGAGCAGGATATCAACGTTTCCGATATGCCAATCCAGCCCTTCGTCTTGTCCGAGACCAGGCCACCAAATGTGATCGCCGTGGAGAGGCAGGCAAAGTACATGAAGATGGTCGCAGCCAGTGTCTCCGTGTTGACGCCATCGAGTATATCACTCTTGTACATGGGCATGCGTCGCATTAGATCGTTGCATAGTCCGCCCCACAAGCGATGCGTTTTGTCCATGGGACTGGGTTTCTTTTTCTTGCCATCGGAACTATCATCGTCGCCACCATCGCCACCCGGATCACCGCCGGGTCTAGCTGGAAGCAGCTGCTTTTCGAGCAGCGCCTTCTCCTCATCGCGTCCGATTTTGATCATCTCGCTGTCACGCTTCACACGCAACGCCTTAATCTTGCGAGTGCGAATCCAGTCTTTCTTGGCCTTCAGCTCCTCGAAGGGCAACAGATCATGACGATCCCAATTGCCGGGCGGCAGCACAATCGAATCATCCAGGAACTCATTGATGGCAGACAGAAGATCGCGACGATCGTCGGCCTTGTAGGCAATCGCATGAAAATGCTCGTTGGCCATCAGGGTGGAGATGGAACGACCCACCTCATGGTAGTCCAGATCAAAGTTACGCGGACCCAACAGCACAAACATAAACCTCACCGGCACCGGCACCTCCGTCAGCGTGGGCATCAACACACCCTCCGACAGACGCACAAAGGCAATCGTTGGCTGGTCCAGAAACTCAACGGCACCAACCTGAAAAGGATTGATGGTTTAACTCTATACAAGATTAGAGATTTGATTGATGGCTTACCAAGACAGTGGTCGCCTCAGCGCCCGCTGGTATGCGCTTGAGTATGGTGTCATTCTGCAGCTTCTTGAGGTCCTCTTGGGAAGAGGAGTAGATGTCATCCTTCATGTCAATCTTGAGCTCATTGCTGCGCTTGCTGCCACCAATATCGTTGGCTGGCATAATCCGGATCTTCTTGTCATCGGTGCCCGCCAGGTTCTGTGAATTACAATCCAAGCAGCTTAGCATCAAAGAGTTCCGCACAATTACGTTATGGATTAGATTGAAAATTAACAAAAGCACACAACATGCTGAACATTTAACACAGGCGTGCACTTAAGGGTTAAGAAGTTTGATTTTTGGTGCAGTTTATGTTTAGGGTTAAAGGATGCAGCATTTAAACGGGCTAACTTACGAGTAAGCTTTTTTTGATTTTGTTTTTGCTTTTTTATTATTTGTTTTTTTGGTAAATAAACAAACAGAACACAATTGAGAACTTGCCAATCGTGTAGTTGGAGTTGGAGAGCATTTAAGGTGGTTCTAAGAGGGAGGAGGGCTACTTGTGGTACTTGGTGGTGGTTGTGGTGGTGGTGGTGGCTATAATGTGGACTAGGTGGGCTAAAAAGAAACGGCTCGTATTCTAAAGCGCTTTAAACCGAGACAGGGAATGAAACCGCTCCACTAACTGATCAACTCAATGCAACGCTGCATGTGCATTGTTGGATTATATATTTTTAAACTGAATAATTTTAGATAATATGATCTATATTTAGCAAAAAAAAAACATATTTTATAAATATTAACAAAAGATTACCTAACAGTAAATAATCTGCAGTTATTTGATTGCACGTTTCCATCAAAAACCAGTTCAGCTAAACCTAACTTTAGTTGGGCCTATTCGACTTGCTTGAATAAGTTTTGAAACTAAAAAAAAGCGAATTTAAATTATTTAATCTTTCCGATTTATTAACTTAAGTTATAAACATTCATTTCATTCGTTTTGTAAAGTTATTGTTAGTAACAGTTTTATGGTAGTAATGAACTCTGCTCATGCAAAAATAATCAGGGTGTCAAAACCGTAGCGCAAAGTTTAAAGGTCAAGTTTACGAGTTGGTTCCACATTTTTACGGTATTTGGTTTAGTTGGTGTGCCAATCTGGACTAATAATACAGTTTCCTGCGACTGATTCTTTAAACATTTTTCAAATTCGGTTCCGTTTCCGGTTCGACACACTGCTTTGCAATCTTTAACTCATTTACAGATATAAGAAATCAGATAAGGATAAGGATAAGATCCTCAAATATATATGTATATACAAAATGGCATTCAGTTAACACAGTTTCATTCCCTGACTTCCAGTTTGTGGTTGAATGTGGGGAATTTTAGAATTTGTGGTCAAAACTAGGGCTATAAACTTATTACACCCAGATACGATGTGGTCGAGTGTCGCCGATGATCTGTGGCACCCACATTGAGCATGGCCGCTGGCGACACAGTGGATGCCACACAGATGCTGCGTCTCGCTTTCGAAGTTCGTTGCAGGTATTGTTGCTGATGCTGTTGCTGCTGCTGTTGTTGCTGCTGCTGCAGCTGCTGTGTCGCCTCGGCGCCCATCCAAAGTAGCTTTTTTTTTGTTATTTGGTGTGGTGCGCAATTGTGTGAGACACAGTGGTGTTCAGTTATAAATATATTCGTATATATATATATGTATTTGTGTATACACTCAGAAAAATAATCGCCCTAAAATGATGTTCGGCCTAAGAAATAAGTTTTTCTTATTTTTAGAAATAATTTCTAATAGAAGAAAACATTTTTCTATCAAAATCGGAAAAGGCTTTCTGAAAATCGGAGCGATTTTTGTCTGAGTGTATCGAAACGAATGTTGAACAATAACAAAACGATAGAAACGAAGAGTTGAAATGAAACGCAGAACATTTTGGTGGATTGAAAAGCAGCTCTGATAAGATATGCCTGTGTTGTTATGCTAGATATGCTAGATAGTATATCTAGTATAATTTATGTGTATATATATATATATATATGTCTATATAGCCGTTTATTACCGATTTGGGTATTAGATGCTGTTGGTGTAGTAGTAATAGTTGTTGTTGTTGTTGTTGTAGTAGTTGTTATACGAGTTGTTAGAGTCGATTGGTGTTTAACGAGAATGGTTGATGAAATGTAGCACAGTTATGGGCGCAGAAATAGACAAGAGCATAATGTGAACACGATCGTAAATGATTAACAAAGATTATTTTTTGGAAAAGAAACCACATTATATATATATATTTAAAGCCAATTTATGTACACGCAGCACTGGAGTAATGCAAGGAAACTGGAGACTGAATGAATCACTGGGTATCACTGGATGGGTGGATGGGTGTGTCCAGCTTACCTGGAGACTGGTGTAGCTGCTGTGTTTGCGCTTGGTGAACGGCAGCACACCCTGATGCTCGTTCACATGGCGATGGCGTAACAGCAGCGAACGCATCACCGAAGGCTTATCATTGATATCGATAAGATCATCGACGACCATCTGTGGGAAACAGAAGAAAGATTAGATGAGTCACCTTGGAGAGAGGTTGGGGGAGAGGGAGAGGAATAATGCGACTTATACCTGCTCAACAACGCGATAGGCAACCGCGGGCAGATCCTTCTCGTTGAGGTCGAGGAGCACAACGCCCGTTTCCAGGCAGCGACGCAAATTGAGCAG
Source organism: Drosophila conformis (assembly GCA_035041375.1). Classification (NCBI taxonomy): domain Eukaryota; kingdom Metazoa; phylum Arthropoda; class Insecta; order Diptera; family Drosophilidae; genus Drosophila; species Drosophila conformis. The sequence continues at coordinate 400,769 of JAWNLE010000395.1, forward strand.
CGAGTGGAATGAGAGAGAGGCAACATGCGGTTTGCCCCAGCGATCGGAGCCCTCCTCCACATCCTCCTCATACTTGATCCAGCGTGCCGTCTCCTTCCACTCACGTTCATCGCCAACGCCAATAAGCTCATCCAATTGAACGAAGATCTAAACAGAGACAAAGGAAACTTAAGAAGCAGCTCCAAGAGAGAGAGAGAGAGAGAGAGAGAGAGTTCTCCATTTAATACTTACCTCATGTGGACTGTGATCGATCTCGGCCTTCTTGTTTAGAAATGGTGAAATTGTGATTTGGGGCAGATCGCGCAGCTTGATGGATGAATGATGGATTTTGTGGCGTCGCAGGGCGCGCGGATCATCCGAACGATGTGATCTCAGCTCATTGAGATCAGCTTCCTAAGTGAGTAAAAAGAGACACATTAGTAAAATCCAAATCCAAGACAAGTTCAGTGAGGGGGGGAAACTAAAGACTCAAAGGATTGAGTGGTGAAAAATTCTGGTCAACCTGTGTGGCCGGCGTTTGGGCATTTCTCTACGGGATGTGAATCCGTGAGCGGCAGCAAAGAAAAGCAAAGGTATTTTGACTGGTTTAGTTTCATTGTTAGATTCAAGTTCAACTAAAAACCTTGGTCAAGTTCAGGATGTGAATAGTCTAGCTAGAGTTACGGCTGGCCTACCTCCAATGCCGTGTCCTCAGGCTGCACAGAGATCCTACGCGCACCTGCATCACCGTTCTCCTCGAGTGTCTTTTTGGCTTCCACGCTGTCCTGATGTGAGAATTTACGTTGTCTATAATACTGATGGCGGCTGTAAATAACGGGAAAAATATATTATAAATCGTATATTTCAAATAGATTTTTGGGTATTAACCTTTTTCTGCGTTTGCGTTCGTGCGATTGATCCGTTGGCTGTTCATCATAGGTCAGACTGGGCGATGTGATGACAATCTTCTTTTTGGCATCCCCGAACTGCACGTGCTTCTCATCGGCCGAGTTGTCCGAGTGATCGCCGTGACCAGCACGCTCCGAGACTAGTGGAAAATCTTCGGGTATATCATCATAGTTTTGTGCATTATTATTTAATGGCTCTGTTTGGCTCTCGTACTCCGAGTCCTCCTCTATATTAAGATCATTTGCGCGAACTGTGAACAATTTAGATGTTGATACCGATCAAGAATATATATATTTTATAAGCTCGCAGATATTTCCTCCTCTTGCCAGAGGATTCAACTTACCGCTCTTTTTACGCGAACCAATCGGCTGCTGGCTGTTGTCCTGGAAAGTGTTTACATCGAACTTTTCTTTGCGCTTACTTGAGCCGGCAAAGACCTTGTCCATTTCCGAGTCCAGCAACACTTCATCGGGATCCTCATTGCCGGACTGCAAATGCAAGTAAAAGTGAAAGAAGAAGATGAGCAAAGGTTACTCAATTGCTATAATGTATATAGACACACACACACACACACACACACACACACACACACACACACACACACACAGAACACTTTCTGGTCACGTTATGTGACTCAAGACAAAATACTTTTCAATTAAAAGTCTATAAAAACAAAACAAATAAAATAACAACAGAAAATGCAGTCATGTGACTTGGCAGCGACAACACTCAGCATCATGCCGCTCGTCATCATCATCATCATCATTGTTGATGTTGCTGTTGTTGTTGCATGACGTCGTCTTCGTCTTGAGTTGACTAGTCTCATGTGTAAATAGAATTCTCAAAATATTGACAAAGGCTAGACTGACTGCGGAAAGTGCTGGCCAACAAATTCATCACCAAACAATCACCCTGCCCCTGCCCCTGCCCCTGGCCCCATACTCATCCCCTTTCCCATTCCCTTTGCCGCTCCCGATCCAATTCCCAGTCTAAATAAGTGATCACATTTGTCTACGCACCAGAAACACTTGAAACTTAAACGAGATGGGGGCCATGTCCCATCATCATATATCATATCTCAAACAATCTTTGGAATCGTCGACATAGTATCGCAGCAAATAAGTATATATATATATGTATATATATATATATATATTTAATGGCGTTATTGTTGATTGCTTTTAATCGAACTCAATTGGTTCCCATAGTGACGAAGGCATTGATTGCGCCATTTAACATTTGACGCTCTTTGCGTAGTTGTTGTTGTGGTTGTTGTTGTTGTGGTTGTTGTGGTTGTTGTTGTGAAATATTCACAATTCGAAATCAGTGCGAAGGCTAAAGCCGGTTCATAGCCAGTTTAATCGAGTTACAAATACGATCTACGAGACAAAATATTTGAGTAACGAAGGTTTTTCCAGAGGCAAGATTTACTGAAAACAGGAAACATGAACCGGAACCGAAACCGAAACCGAAACTCAATTCTTTTTTAATTGGTCAGTTATGGAACACTATATTTTGAGTTACTTTTGAAGCTGATTTCTAATGAAACTGAATTATTCCTAAAGTACCATAAAAATCAAGGTATGCAAAACGAATTTACACTTTACGTACGAAACGAATTACGATTCGATTTGACAGCCTGATCAAAATATATTACATATATAATATTATCTCAAACTGCGAACCAAGTCAGTTCTCATTTTAGTTACACATTAACTGAGTTCCACATAAGATCAAAATTACATAAAGTGAAGTGAAATTGTGGATGTACGAATAAATATAATAATATAATATATGTTTTACAGCAGATCTGCAAAGTAACTCTAGTTTCTATATAGATTCAAAAATCCATTAATCTGTGTTAAAAATCAACTTTAAAGCTGTTCTTCCTCAGCATAAAGCCCAATATTAGTCAGCAAATCCTTGAACATATATCAGATATGTTTACTCCCAGCAAGCTGCTCATTTAAATAACAATTGCGTTCAATCTGTATAAATTGGAGCACAATTCGAGCCAACATCGCACACATTATATATATGATATATATATAAAACTGATGTGACATATGTAAATGCATTCGTCACAATTTAAGTACACATTTAATGTGTTTGGGGCCATTAGCTGTACAAACCGGTGTTGAAGCCAATGTGTTTGCCACGTGTATAACATTTCCTCAATTTCCCCTTGATTTTCCCCCATTTTCCTACAATTTTACGGTCTCTGTATACATATATATATATATATATATATGTGTGTGTGTACGTCAGCCAACAAAATGAAATCCATCTTCGACTAAGCACACACATAAATGAAAATGCGAATGAAATTAACTTTCCACCCCCCGCCGCATTTTCCATTTGTGCACACAATGAGCACCTGCACAAGTGAAAAGCCATCGTGCCACGCCCATCAGTTTACACACGCGCCCACACTTTATGCTAAATTTGCCTAATAACTTTAGAGCGTATCCTTGACAATGGCGCATCTGATTAGCCAAGCGTGATAAGCGACAACAGACAACAGACAACGCCAAATAAATGTAAACACAATAAAGAAAAAAAACAGAATATAGAAAATATAATAAATAAAGCAAACAATAGTCGAACAACAACAACAATAAACAACAACAAAAAGAATGTGTTCAATTCCGTTCGCATTTATAAATAGCAATTTAATAACGCTGAGAGCAGCGACCACGTGGGAATATCAAATGTGCTTGTGGGCAAATAAACATTACAATTGTCCTGGCTGTGTCTGATGTGTCTACTGATGTGTGTCTACTGATGTGTGTCTGTCTCTGTGTCTGTGTGTGTGTGTGTGGGTGTGTCTCTGTCTGATAAGTCAAAAGCGTAACACGGCCCGTTACATTAATTAATCGATAAGCGCGCATCGCATACAGTATAACATTATAATGATGATGACAGTGATGATAATCGAGTTGATGTTGTTGCCATTTTTGATTAGTATTTTTCTTTTTTCTTCTTTATTTTTATCATCTGGCCATTAGACAAGGCCATCATTATGAGTTAAATGCGTTTCCAGGTAGGTAACAAACCACTCAACCACCCAACCACCCACCCACTGAACCACCCACCACCCATCCAATCAAGCAGCCATCGCTTATAGCTGATACCGGTTCGCTGGAGCAGAGAACGCACTTTAACTAAATATGGTTGTTGCTGCAGTGTCAGCTTTGTCGTCGCTCCGCTCACTTATCAAAATAATCGATGGTTTTGCCCACCTGCAACACGCCCTCCTCCCCTCCCTCCCATCAACGCCCACTCCAGTTTATTGTCAGCCACGCCCACAGCTGTCTGAGCTGTCAGTTTTCATTTGTTGTTTTTCTGTTTGCTTCGCGTTTTCCCTAAATTAATATGAAAATGCCGACAACACAAGTCCCTTGCAGCAACAACAACAACAACAACAACAATGACAAATGACAACAACAAATCGAACTTTGAAAATCCCTTAAGAATTCTATTCCCTAAAATATCATTTACTCGACGGATGCCATATTTTGGGCTGCTGCTAGCCTTCAAATATACGTGACAACGTTTGGGGGCACCTCTTAAGTATGTAGCAGTGCAGCTTCTTCCAGCACTAAGCAAATATTTGTTATTAGATTAAAATAGAATTCGCCAAAAAAATATTTGAATATTTGAGTAGGCATCTTTCATGTTTTATTGCCACCGTCTAAGCAACTTTGCATATTAATAAGCCATGAATGAATGACAATTAAGTCAGACTGCTCAACTGGGAGGCAACCTGAGGCCTGCTGTTAGACATATTGATGTTGATATAATATGCATATACGGTTTGGTTACAAAATCGATCTATAATGGATAATTAGGAACAATATGTCAGAGTAGATATATAATTATATCAATTTGTTTACAATTGAGTGTTTTATTGTTATCGGCAATCGATATTTATCGAAAGCGGAGCAGTTATGGAAAAAACTAAAAGTACTACTACTTAAGACATACGAGAAGATATATTCCTGAGATCGACTTGTTCAAAATGTAAACAGACGAAGCTGGTTCGATGAGTGGATTGACTTTTTATGCTGATCAAGAATATATATACTTTATAAGTTTACAGCTGCTACCTTCTCTTATCATCATTATCGTAACCTTTAACTCATTTTTCTATCACTATTTCTGTGGCAACTTGTTCACTGAATTGGCCTCCCAAGTCAAGTCGCCTCTTAAAAGTCATCTCGAAGTCAACAACTTGAATTAGCTATCGAATTGCACAAAATTGCAAATTGGGTATTGAGTTGTATTCGTCTGCCCGGATGGGGGTGCAACAACATACGCACAACCAATTTCGGGGCAGTCTAATTCAAACATTTGGCGAGACACTTGCAGCTTAAAGAGCCAGTCGTGCATGTGGCAGTTGCCAGCCGATTGTTGAATGTTTCTGATTCGATTTGACAAACATTTAACTGTTGAGATCGAGAGAGGGGCAACAGCGGCACGTGACTTATTTGTCAGCGTCAAGTTTTGTGGTCGTGGTCTAAGCAACTTTTTGTTGCCACATTGCATGTTGTCGTCAGTCAAATTGAATCAAATTGTGGCAAACAACTTGAACAGATTCAAGTGTCTGTTGCCACTGCTACTGTTGCCATTGTTGTAGTTGTTGCTATTGCCACAAGTTTATATAAGCAGCTGGAGCCAATAAGTTTTCAAGTCAAGCCCAAGTCAGTTTTGTTCGTGCCCAACTTTGCATCACCTCTTCAGCAATAAAAATGCCTTCGTCTCAAGTTCTTTGGCACTTTCCACGACATGTCCTTCTTCGAGTCCGTGTCCGTGTCCATGTCAGCGTCACTTTCCTAGTCGGTTTCCGACCCCTCCCAACACCTCACCACTAACACCAACACCTACACCTACCCCGTCCCCTGTTTGTGCCACAGCCTTTTCGGCTTAACTTCCGCACAAATTTTCCGGCTAAAAGGGGCTTGAGTTGCAAATAAAAGAAATACAGGCCCAAAAGGTATGCTGGACTTAAGACAAACTGAAAGTGATTAATTACCAAGTAATTTACTCATTATAATCAGAGTAATTATCGAAGAATTAGAGAGTAATTTCATTGCCATGATTAAAATCAAAGCACCTCTCACAAATATGCCCCAAATAATATACCCCATTGCGTTGTTGAACGTGCCGCAGAACATCAAATAAAGGCAGAACCAAAAATATTCCACACAATGCAGCACCGCTTGTAAAACTTTACATTTCACTTTTGACTTTGAAGCCGTCTAACAGTAATAAACCAAACTCAATAATATACAAATAAATATAAAAAAAAGAAAGTTGCCACGCGTTGCGCATAATTTGCGTCGATTTTGCTGGATCCTTTTTGGTGCAAGCTATTTTCGTATACATATATATCTTTGTTTGCACAAATTAACGATGCTTCAATTCGTTTCAAGCTACCTCTCTCTGTCACACACCCTCTCCCTCTGTCCCTCTCCCTCTCCCCCTGTCACCCTCTCTCTCTCTCATTGTCTGTTGTGTGTGTATGTCTCTCTGTTAATTTAATGGGAATTTTCGCAGCGGAAATGCTTTGCTGAAGCGCAGGAAGGGCCTGAGACATTAGGAAGTGAATGTGGACAGTGGGTGGAGGTCAAGGGTTGGGTGTGGGGGAAAGTGGGAATGGGGGCTTCAGAACAAGTGACACGTGCAAAGGTTAAAGCGCTCATTGTTCGCTTAAAGGCGTACAAGACCATAACGCCATTTGTGCTGACAAAGTTTTATTGCAGTGTAGTGTCTTCTCTCTTGTTGCTCGAAAGTGTTGCATACTTCAAGGTCAACATAATGATACTAAAATCGAGCATGATTTCCACTTGGGTAGCCCGCACTGTGTGTCTGTATGCGTGTGTGTGTGTGTGCGTGTTGGAATTATGCTGGGAATGCGAAATGTATTCAAAGTCACTTATACACACACATTTACAGCTTTTACATTTACGACCGCAGAAAGTGTGCCGCATTGATGTGCCGCAAGAGGCGACTGCGGCCCCTTGGCCGCGCCCCTTCCTTGGCCCATCTGCTCATTTTATGAGCACCAAAATAGTATGCTGTAGGTGAATATCCACGTGTGTGTGTTGGTGGATAAGTGTGTGTGTGCAAATGGCCAGGCTGCTCACTTGTTGTGTACTGGCGGCCAGCTAGAATTTTATTAGAATTATCTACATGTGGGTGACAATATATATACATATATACATATATATATATATAAAAGATCCAATGTGTATCTGTGTTCGTTATTTTTCAAGGTTGTGTGCTCTTGAACAACTTTTCAGGTGTGTGTGTGGCTGTCTGTGTGTGTGCGTGTATGTTAGGAATTTTTAATATGTGCAAGTTTTTATAGATCGAACATTTGCGTGGGCGTCTTCTTTATTTTACCTGTATTATTTAATTGATGGCTGAAAGTTTTCACATATAATTTTTGATTGGCAACTTTTTGGCCAGGCACGCAAGCTTTGGTGTTTTGTGCAGGCTTTCGTAACAGTTGCTGCCTGTTGCACTTTGACCCGCTGGCTATTTAACAGTTCAGTGCAGTCAGATTCACACACACATACACACACACACGCGCTGAAGAATGCAGAACGCGTGCGAATATGGCAAAAGCGAGCTTTTCGAGCCCTAACAAAATGTTCGTTGTGGCTTCTGGGAAGGCTTCCCAGCAAATGTCGCTGCTGCTGCTGCTGTTGCTGCTGCTGTTGCTGCTGCTTCTGCTGCGGCACACACATGCTGCGTGTTATTTGCGCCGGCGCACAATTGAGAGACTCTTGGGGTATAACTGTAGCATAGTTAACAGCTGCTGCCGGCTGCGCTGTCCGCGGCACTCACAGCTGTTCTCTCTCTCTCTCTCTCTCTCGCTGTCATGGTCAAAGCGAAAGACTATTTTACTATTGCTGACGTAAATCAAAATGCACACTAATGAAAAAAAGCTTTCATCAAAGCTCTCGCGTAACTGCATCTACGCGCTGCTGCAGTCCACAAGCACAGGCTATACTCAAAAGCACCGACAGAGAGTGTGACTGAGACAGAGAGAGAGAGAGAGGGAGGGGGAGCCTTGCACACGGTCAAGGTCAGCGCGTTTGCTTGTGTCGATTGTGTGGCTTTGAGTGAGTGGGTGTGGGAGAAAGGCAGAGGCGATGGCCCTGCACAAAAAGCTGCTGCCAAAAAAAAGCTTCTGCTTCTTTGGGTGCTAAAAATATTCACATTATAAACTCTTCGTTGCACACAGCATAAAAAACAGGCTCAAATCTAAGACCTACAGATTTAAGTGGTTAATTAAAAAATAATATTTAGGCAATGTAAATGAGCAAAACAATTAAGTGCTTAAAAATGGTTGCGTTTCAATTAAATATGATTTAATGTGAACACATTAAGCTTGAAGCTAAATAAATAAATTAATTGCTGTCGGCTTGTAAAAGAAATTAAATATAATTTAGGAATTTTCTTATCTCTTGTTTAGTATACTAAGTAGAAAAGTATAATGTAGCAAAGTAAAATTTTAATTGGGCTTTGTAAAGTCGTCTAAGCTTCAGCATAAAATCTTTCAAAAGTCTTTCAAATACTTCTCAACAATCTACAGTCTTTAGGAATTACTTAGAAATATCAAGGGCTCTTAATTGAGACGGTTATTAATCACCTAGGCGACAACAACACATCAGCTTGAGCTTGTTAGCTGCCAAGAGTTGTTCAACTGTTTTGGCCACACTGTGTCTCCTTTGGTGGCACATAACAATGTGCGTGTTTGAGGCATCAACGGCAATTACGAACAACGATAACAGGTTGCTGGCTAAGTGCTCAACCTACATATAGATGTATGTAAACGATAGTAGGTGTAGCTAACGGAATAATTGAAATGTAGCTAGACTAAATCATTGCCTACTTACTCGTCAGAGGGCGGGCGGGGTGTGAGGAAGATGCCACCTTGACAATTAAGTTAATGACCAGGCTAAGTTGTTGCTTTCACTTCAGGTGTGAACGATTTCATTACGAGCGAGCTCACACTTTCTGACCAATGTCAATGCCAACACAATTGTTGCTCTTGTTGTTGTTGTTGCCACTGCTGTTTGTTGCCTTTATTATTACTGCAGTTGCAGTTTGCAACCTTGACCACGAATATTGATTTCCTGTTGTGTTGTTGACTGTGTGTCGATGGCTGTGTGAGTTGCCGTACGCTTATATATATTGTGTTTGTGTGTGAGTGTGGTTATGTATGTGTGTGTGTGTGTGTCAGTGTGTGACACTGTGTCTGTGTCTCTGTCTGTGTCGTCCGCATGCTTTGAATGTCTAACTAGCTTCCGGAGCTGGCCGTTAACTGTTCCTCGACGCATAATTAAAAGTGCGTTTTTGTTTTTGTTTATGTTGTTGGCCTGCTTTGTGTCAAGTGTTTGCTGTTGTTGTTGCTGTTACAGTTACTGTTGTTGTTGTTGTTGTTGTTATACCCATTTGGCTTTGACCTTAAAGCCGCCCTCTCTCGGCTGTGTGGCAAAGCGGCGTATACGTAATGTTCTCGCTTTTTGTCCCGCCTTGCTTATAAACACATACACTCGGAAAAATGGCTGTTCTCACTTGTGTTTCAAATAAATTTGGAAGGTTCTAGTTTTTATTTTAAGATCTAAATAACTTACTCCAAGTAGTTCTACTGTATTAAGCTTGTCTTTCAGTCTATATGGACTTGTTTTTATTATTGCTTGATCTATTTTTGCCTCTTGCTTAATCGTTTCTTCGAGTGTACAATATCCGAGTGAACGTCTAACGGGTCTATCCGTAAATGTGCCTCTGTCGCAGCTGGCGTGTGCGATGTTTTGAATGAATGAGTGTGTGATTATGCGAAACCCCCCGTAAAACGACCTCAAACCACCACCTCCCTCCCCACCCCCACACACACACACGCACACATACGTATCCCATAATCACCCTCGCCCTCTACACAGCCCCCCGTTATGTTGTAGGGTATTTTGGCACACGATATTCGCCAACTGTAAATGAAATCGAAACCAAGTCGAATCCAAATACGAAACTGGTTTCTAAATTGTGTCACTGACTGACTTGCGGGCATGGCCAGGCCAACTATCTGGCTAACACAAGTATCCGGCTATCACACACACACACTCACACAACAGTAAGTGCGGAAATGTATAGAAAAAACAACAAAATAAAATTTGTGATAGCAACAACACAAAATCAATAACAATTACTTGACATTACTGCCGCGTAAATTCAACACAACCAAAAAAAAAAATCATAAAAAAATATTATAAAAAAACAAGACTAAAAAAATATAAGTGAATTAACGAATTCACAGAAATAAATGTATACAAAAAAATGGTCGAAAGTTGACGTATTTTGTAAACGCTATTTTTTACAGTTGCCGAGTTAATACACGATAAATTGAATAACTGAACATTAGAAAGCATTTTCAAAGCCATTTACACGATGACCACATTTGATAAATCGATTTTCGTAAGATTAAACTCAGAATCTGATGTGTCCCCGAGATAATTACTGTTTTTTTTCGAAATATCAATTGCGATAATTGATTACAAAAATTACAAATTTAAATTAGCTGTTTTTTTTTGGCATCTCAATGATATGCAAATTTTTCAAAATGAGTTTTTAATTTGTAATGCTAATTTCAACTTTTTTTACACCCACAAAAAAAAATGAATTTAATTATGAATGTTTGTTAAAAAGCAAAATGAATCTTTTTGACTTGAAAAAAAACTCAAAATGTATTTTTTTGAATCGATTAAAAATTAATTATTTGGCAAAGTTAATTAAACAAATATGCCCAATTTCGACATTTGACACAATCGACACAAAGTTTTCCATATTTTTTCATCAAGACACAATATATGAGCAATGAATATGCCTAGATTCTTCTATATTGTTCATGAATATTCAAAATTGTTTCTTATAAGTTTTGAAAATGTTCGTTTTTTACTTTTGCTTTTGCAGTGCAAAACATTGAGTAGATTAAAAAAAAATTACACAATTGTGGCAAGCTAATTTAAAATCCAAAAGATTTTAGGGTTAAAAGAAATTCTGATTTATTTCCCCTGCGTTACTTGATTTGTTCCTCTTTGGCTAACACATTTCCGTACAAGTTCAAAGCCTCATCCAAGATTACTTAATTAAATTATATGTTTTTTGGGGGTACTGACCTTTTTCTTGGTGTTGAAGCCCAAAAAGGACAATTTGCGAACATTGTTCTCACGGCCACTGGCCGAACTAAAGCTCATTTTGTCGCCGTCGTCGTCGTCTCCTTAACGGTTCAAAAGTATTATACGATCCTGATTGGGGGACTGCTTTGGGCTGCGCTTTATTTGATGATTTCCAGACGGCTGGACCCGGGCACTTGCATTGGCCTCTGTTTGAAATTACGCTCCAACAATCTCGGCATTCGATGGGCAAGGGTGCCGAGTGGGGGAGGGAGAGGAGCCGCTGCAAAGAGTAGAAGAAGAAGAATGCTCAATTAGAACGCAATTTCATTAATAAACAATAAAGTTATAAGAGCCCACAATTGAGAGACACACACACACACACACACTCATACATAATTCGAGCAATAAAATTGCGCGACGCGACTTTATTAAAGCCAACTGCCAGCAACACGCACATCCAAGGGGTTGAATGGGAGGTGGGTGGGGTATGGTTGGGGGGTGGCTGGGTATTTGTGTTTCAGCACGCGACTTTCAGTTGCGGTTTGTCACTTGATCAATTGTGGCGTTGAAGAGAGCTAATGACGATGCTGTTGTTGATGAGGGCGGCATCTCTCTGATCGCTATTTAATAGTGCAGCCACATTAGCCGCTTCCATTTTCGGTGGCAGTTGCTGTTCTCAGTTAATTTTTATTTTATTTGGCATTTTAATTGCAAATTGTATAATTATGAATGACACACGCCAAAGTGTGCGACTGAGTCAGTGGAACACAAACGCGTAACTGAGCTGCTGACAGATAGGTGGCACAATATGCAAAGTGCCTACAGTGAACGCTCGATAATTAGTAATTAAGTTTATATACAAGCAGAGGTTTTTTTATTATTATTATTCTTTTAGTTTTTATAGGAGTTGGGAATTCTATTATTCTAATACAAACAATTTATCAAAGTCAAAGAAAATTTCTCATTTAAAAATTTGCATTATTTACATTTGAAGAATATTTTTTAGTTACTTTTTAACTTATTTACTTCAAGTCAGAAATTCTACAAAACTCTTTCACTTTCTGCATAAAAATAAATATTATTTTTTACCAAAGTTTTATTCCAGTAAAAACCATTTCTCATATTAACTTCCTGCATAAAAACAAAAACGCGGTTTCAAAATATGAATGCAATAAATCCGACAAAATTTCGAATATTAGAAATGTTTTTTTCGAACTTCAGAATGTAAAATATCTTCCTTAACGTCCTTTTCACCAAACAGATTTTATTTTATTATTATTTTTATTATTATTATTATTATTTGTATCACACTTTCCAATTATCGAACGTTCTCTGTAGTCGAGAGCTGCGTGTCGATGGCTCCTTTAAAAAAGGCGCGTGCATAAATTGATTAGGTACCTTTTTGGGTATTTGATATTCTATATCCAGCCAATTGGCAAATTGAATTATTGAAATAGACGCGAGCTAAAACGGATACGTATCCGTAGTAGGACGACAGTAGAGTGACAGTGTGGCAGAGAGACGGGCGGGAGGAGATGGCGGCAAGTGCCAAAATCGCGAAACGCGCTCAATGACAAACGAAAGCCGTGTGAACCTGTTGCGGCAACGATGGCGCTGATTTATGCCAGCCACGAGAACATTGACAGCCGAAAGCGCAGTGCCCAAACCCGAAGTGCACTTCGTGTCGCAACGAAACGAAACGAAACCAAACGAAACGAAAGTGTTATTGACACGGTGTTAATGAAAGAGTCGCGAGTAACGGAAATCGAGTGTGGCGACTTTTTACAGAGAATCCGACATGAGTCTCGTGATTAAATTGGGCTTCCAATACAGACCTATAGCTACTATAGTTATTTCCAGCGATTTCAGCCAGGAAAACTGGTTATGCAAGCGAAATATCTGTGAAATGTTTAAATGGTTTTTTTGTTGCCTTTGGATTTTCTATGTTTACTCAAGCAACCTGTGATAAAATTGATGTGTGCTCGTAGTATTTGTATTTATCTAGAGTTTGGTAATGGGATTACACTTAAGTCACTGCACACACACACACACACACACACACACACACAGACTGAGAGTGATTTGGCAACCTTGACAAAACGCGTGCACTATTTGGCAGCAGTTATTAACTCATAAACGCGTCTGATATATTGAGCAAATAATGAAAAGTGGAAAAGCGTTCTTAACAACGATCGATCATGTGGCAAGTTGTGGCACTGATTTTATAAAATTGATAATGAAATACGTGCAATAAATTGAAGAGTGCTTTATATAACAACGCTCAGACTTCTTAGATTCTAACCTATGTTTGGCTAATGAGTTTATTATTTGTTAACAGAATGATTCTTTTAATAGGTTGGGCGAACAGTCAACGCTTTTATGGTGCTTAAGAATTGGCCGCGACAGTGAAATGTTTGGCCTTCAGCCAAATTGGCATTTTTATGGCAGAGATTTACAGACTGGAATTTCGGCCGAGAATCGTGTGCTCAGATTTGAATGCTGTATTCATCTAGGCTCGAAATGATGCTGAAGAAGGCCTTGGTTATAGTAGATATGCTTGTGAAAGGTTGCTCAACACTACAGATACCCACTTGGGTTGGGATACGTTTCTCTGCCTCTCTGACTAATCCCAATTTAATAAAAATGATTAGCTGTGCCATATACAAAACTCAATTATCAGTGGAAGTCACATTATTTATACAACTGTGCCGAAATCGATAGAGTAAGTTGTGTGTGCAAACATTGAACATGTTCTTGCGTTTCTTTTATATTTCGATCAGCTGATATACTGTATGGTATATCTAAGTAATTAATTAATTTTCTTTTATGTTTAATCTAATCGTAAATCAATTTCCAAATATAGAATAGACTGCACTTCATCAATCTTAAAATACACCGACAAGCAATTGGAGGAGTTGAGGGTTATTTATAAACTCGCTCAACTGATCGAATCGAACGCGTGACGCTTTCTCGCCCAGTTTCAGACGATGGATGTTATCAATAAAAAAAATTAGAGAGACAACAAAGATTGGGCGGTATCAGGGCAGTGGGTGGTTGGGCGGAATGGAAACCAACGAAAATATGAAATAAAGCAGAAGGTGCTCAAAGCCGTAAGCAAATAAATTCACACCACACAAAAATCAAGTGGAAACAGAGGCAGAAGAAGAGCTCTCGTAAATTAACGTGGTGATCAATTTTATGGGTTCATTATGAAACGTTGAACGATCGATCGATCGTTCGAGTGTCTCGACTTAGTTGTGATTTAAATTATTATTTGTATACGAATTGTGTCGGCATTAAAAACTGTCTGCACTGACTGCTAGCGATAAGGAGTGTACAGTAAACATCCATTAGACCGGTCAACTGTCAAGTGATCGCTTACAAATGATTTAGGCACAGTTGACACTAATGTATGGCTCTGCTGACCCATCATAAATAATACCCACATAATTGTCTATCGAGTGTCGTCCACAACAAATTGATTTCTATATTAAGAATATTATTAGTGATAAAACACGCGACTAAATTGCATCATAATTATTGTTTAAATAATTGACTTATCAGCTGGCATTCCTGGGCGGAGCTTTCAAGTGGATCTCTTTATCTTTGAAATGTATCACATGCTCGAGTACTGGCTGCCTGATCGAAGACAGAAACGATGAACAACTCGAGATCAAGCCGGTTCTACACTCAGAAAAATATATGCTTCATTCGTCTCATCGAAAAAGAGCTTTTCAGTTGAGGGTTCTCGGCCGAGCGGATATGTAAATTTCTGCAGGGAAATAATGATTCACATACCTAGAACTACAGTCTTTTTGAGAACGCTTGACTCTTACACGATCGTATATATGTTGCGGTCTACTTTTATTTTGTTCAGTGTAAACATTATTTCATAATAATGCTTGGCTAAGAACAGCTGCCACTCGCAGCAGTTGCTGCTGATCATGACCGACTACGAGTGCAACTTCAGCTGGAGAAGAACCGGTTTAACCGATTGCAACAGTTAAGAGGCAGCTGCCACTGCTAATGCCACAAACTGCAACTGAAAACTGCAACTGCAACTGACATTGAACTTGAAGCACTTCAGAGCAGCGCAATCAGCGAACTAGATATATAGAGAGAGAGAGAGATGGACTGAGAGAGAGACGGCGCATTTCCTGTTTCGCTGAACGGCATAAAAAAAACACTTGAACATGAAATCGTCAGCCA
The DNA here is from genome assembly GCA_035041375.1 of Drosophila conformis. Taxonomy (NCBI): domain Eukaryota; kingdom Metazoa; phylum Arthropoda; class Insecta; order Diptera; family Drosophilidae; genus Drosophila; species Drosophila conformis. The sequence goes on from JAWNLE010000395.1 coordinate 416,053, forward strand.
TGAACTATAACTGGACAATCAATGCGGGCGCCATATATATATATATATGTATATTTTGTATTGAAGTGGCTCCCATATATATATATATCTAAGAAAATATGAAATACATAATGAAGTGAAGCCCCAAAACAAAGAAAGCACAAAAATGATTTGCAGTATGCAAAAAAGATTAAAAAAAAGGAGGGTAGTTTAATGAGTTTTAATAAGTGATCAGCATTACAAATTGTAGATGGGCGTGCATTGAAGGATATAGCATACTTGATTCGGTATTAGAAATAAATAATATATCCAAACATCTGTAAGAATTTTACAACTCTAATAATAATAATAATAATAATAATACTTTCGCTTCAAATTCATAATTAATTCATAATTCGCAAATTGATTCGTATTTAGTTCAATCTTTGTTGTTCGCATTTCAATGGAATGTTTCGACGCAGTGAGGTCAGTTTTATGAGTGGCGAGTAGTCCATGATTAGTGCATATGAGTAATCAAAACAAGGTAAACTTTATAATCTAAACAATTCGTCATTACATTTTCTCCTTACTCATATCTAATTTCATATGTCATTTACAACCCAGACAACCACTCAAACCACCCTCGCACTGCTCGTTCTCATTTCATAAACTATGCAATTGAATTTTATAGAATTGTTGACCTAGCTCGGGGAGCAGTAGTCGAAAGTAGTTTCCATTACCACTTGAATGCAAGTGGAACCCGTTGCACTTGGTGAAGGATTTATGGTGAGCTAGGCGAACACTTATGGCGGCAAGGGTTCACAGCGCACTTGAAAAGTAACTGCACTTGAAGTGATCTAATGCCAGCTAGCATTTATGGCAATCGTACGCTCCAATGATTCGCAAACATATGGTTATCGGAATTCAGAACGCCATGAAAACCAATTGTGAGTCGACAACCCAACTGTAAATACTTCAAAACGCCAAAACAAACACTTTGAAACAGCGAATTCTAATTGAACTACCAACTGACCAATTTAATGAGCAACTGATACGACTATTGAACAATTAACAGCCGCTGGTACACGGAAAAAAAGCACGTACTTCATTTGAGTTACGGTTTTTGAATCAAGGCTGACAAGGAATAGAGAAATAGAAAGAAGCAGGGAATTAAACCGAAATGAATTAGTGAACCGGTTTTGATAACGAATTTCAATCGGTTCCGGTTTAATTCTCTGGAATGAACAGTACTTTAATCAAGTATTTTGTCTATAAATATAATAATAATAATATCCCGAATCCATTGATTAGGGGGAAAATATAAGTATATAAGCGAAAGAAAGAAACATATTTATTCTTGAACAGCGAAGTCAATCGAACCATCTGTTGATCTGTCTGTCCGATCTCACAGAATACCGATAACAATAATAGCCACAATTTGCCAATCCGCTGGATATACATATGTCAACATTAATCAACTGTATGAATTGCATTAAGATCACTTAATCTTTATTACTTCTGTTTTTTTCCTCTGTACGTTCGCTGAGTCACACCAATTTGCGTAGGCGACTTTATCAATACGTCCGTAATAGGAACCACAAGCAGAGATCATTGACTTAGGTTTAGTTCCTTCTCTATTTTTGCTTTCTTTGTATTAGATAAGCAAGCATTTTTCAATATCCGATATGAATAAGTGTAGGGGATTTTATTTTTTTGTTATTTTTTTAGAAACTCTGTGGTTTTGCTTTAAAAGAAAAGTTCACCACACTTTTACACAGAGAGAGAGAGAGAGAGACAGAGTGTAATGAACCAAATGACTAATTGCTTTTTTAACGTATACGATTGCTGCTATTGCTATTCTCAGTTTCATTCTCAGTGAATACGCAGCAAAAAAAGAAGAGAAAAGAATAAATGTTTACTTATCAGTCCCCATATCGACTTATCTGAAGGGCAACTTAACACATGAGCAAATTTTAAGAACTGCAACTGATTAATAATAATTGGTCGATGTTTTGTTTATGAATTTGCAGCTGCGAGTGTTTGTTTGTGTACTTATATAATTCTGATTAATCACGAATAAATCTTGAGGCGTTGAGTCGTTGGTAGTTGAGAGAGTATTGCATTACACTCTGAGAAATTGAAACCGCATTCAAAATTCAACGTTTTTCAATTACTTAAAGTACATTCGCACCAAGCACTAAGCACCGCCCAACCACCACCCATTGACACCCACTCGTAGGGCAGCCATTTGTTATTACATACTCGGCTGCATACTTTAAATTGCAGTCGTTGCAAATTCTGTGAACCGTGCACAGGAACAATAAATACTGCTAAACTGGAAAACAAAACATGAGAGATTCGCTTCCCCCGCAACTTGTGTAAACAAAACTGCTAAAAACCAACCAACAACAATGCCAAACAACAACAACAAACAGTAGCAACAACAACAACCATCAACTTTAGGCGTCATGATATATTTCGGTTAAATATCAAAAGACCGACAGAGGCAGAGAGAGAGAGAGAGAGAAAGAGGGACTGAGAAAAGAAAAATACAAAAAAACTGCACACAAGTCAAGATAAACAAATTCTGGTTACCATTGTACAACAACGCTTAACGGAGGGGGGAGGGAATGGGACTGAGAAGCACATAGTTGCGACTCAAGTGAGAACGGCAGCCAAATTATTGAGCCATTACTCACACACACACACACTCACACACTCACACAGTAAGAGACTGTCAAATATATTGCAATACAAGCCGCGAATATTCACGTGCAGTTTAAAGAGCAACCTTAACGGTGCAGATAACGTTCCAAGTCGCTGTCAACGCAAGCAAGACACAAAAACAGTTTGCTATTGTTACAATAGTTTTGCATAAGAACAGCAGATATTCAGAGGGAGAGAAACAAAGTGAGAGAAAAGCAAACTATGTTTGCTTTGGCGAAACAAAAAGAATGAAATGAAATGAAATGAAAGACATGTAAGAAAAGGTGAATGTTGAATGGGCAGGCAGGAGGCAAACAAGCAAGCAAGCCGAAAACTATATGGAACCAGTTTCAAACAGAAAGAACGGCAGAGAGAGCGAGATGGAAGACACATACTGCATTTTCGATTCTTGATTTGTTGTTCTTTTTTTTCAAATATTTTATGGGCTTCAAAATACACTTGCGTGTTGACGGCAGTAAATCAACATCAAAATACACTTGGCAAAAAAGTTGGGCCTAGAAATATTAAGAAAATCTCGTAATTTTCTCCGAGTGTAGCTGTGTACTTTTCTGGTTTTTTTTTCAAGTACATAAATTACTTTGCTTCGCTGCTTTGACGACACTTTTGTTTTTCCGAATTGTACTCGAAATAAATACCATAAGAAGAAGCAATGGGAAGAACAACATATCAGCGTCATGGCCGAATAGGAGAAAAAGTCAAAGCGTTGAAAATATTCCAATTTTTAAAAATTGGCACACAAATAGCCCGAGTGTAACAATAACAACAACAATAAATTTAATAATACATTCATTTTGGCCCAGACGCAGCCGCAAGTCGTTAAAAGTATATAATAATTGACACGTACTTTAAAAGAGCTCTTTATTTTACCTACCGGACTATGTTTATTTTCTTTCTTTCGTTTTTTTTTGTTGTTTTTTTTCCGTTGATGGGTTACTGTAAAATTTCACATCTGCTTTTGCGAAAATTTTCCACTGTGTGCGATGCGATCTCTGGCAAAAGGTCCGCGCGGGGTGTGACGTGTCGATGCAAGGGGGTGGGGTGTGTGCTTGTAACAGAAAACAAATCACTTTTGCGACGAACCAATTAATATTTGAAAGAAACGCGTCGATAACAAAAACAACAAGAAAAATAGAGAGAGGCGATCGAAAACCGCTGACGAACGGAGATCTTCGCAACGGGAACGGCCGAAAAAAAAACCAACAAACACACACACACACAAAATGGCAACAACAACCACAAGGAAAACGTTCTTGTGTATTGTTTATGTTTTTATGTCCGTTTTATCGTTTTTAACTTATTTCTTTTTTTATTTTTTATGGTTATTTGGGGACTTTGATAGCCAAACGACGACAGAATTCGTCAATGTTGTTTGATAAAACTAGAAGTTATGCGATCGAATATAATCCGCGATCGCAGTGTCTTTCCGGTCGCACGCTTCTGGACGTAATAATTTACTGTTCCTGTCGCAGCACGTTTTTAAACGGAGAGCAATCGACAGCAGCACAACAGCAGCGACAGCAGCAGAGTACAACAACAAACACAGTTTGAAACAAAGCGAGAGCGTTGTTTTAATATAATACCATGTCGACTCAGGAGATACCCTGTAGAAGATTTTTAATATATTTTATGTAATGTTTAAAAATATATTACAAAACTTAAACAACGCAATTGCTTTCATCAATCAAAATATATATATAAATATTTATTTACCATAGCTTTTGCTTACAATATTCATTATACTCCCCACACGTGTGCATTGTAAATAGAGGGTGTTTGCAAAGCATGAAACGGGTCTTTTGTGAAGAGCACGTGAACACTGATGAGCGAGCATTTTTACAGAGAGCCCACCCTCATTGGACGATCGGTTCGCGCTCACTCTCTCTCTCTCTCTCTCTCTCTCTCTCACTGGACTGGCGCTGTCTCGTGCGCAATCTGCTTATGCGATGGACTGTGAGGATATTGAGTGTGAATTTTAGACGTCAGCTGATAATGCACTGCTGCTGCTGCTGCTGCTGCAGGTGAAAGTGAGATAGCATGCACAAACGCGCTCATCTATTAATAGTTATCGAGAAGCATGTCTAAACAGACGCTAAATCGAAGGATGAAACCGTTAAATGGGAGCAGACAGATTTAGGGGGAGGGGGAGTTGTTTATACAGTAATTGACACAACGCAAATTAACCGATTTGGTTGTTCTAATTGATTGACTACCGTTTTCCTCACACACGCACACATAGAGAAAAGGTGCGAAGCTTTGTGTGTTTTTTGACGTATTCCATTATATTTTACCAGCGTATAAATGTCAAATTATTTTGAACAATTCCGAACAAACTTTTCAGATCTTAAACGCTTCTAAATGTGCCGCTTGAAGGTGTGAGATTTTTTGTATTATTTGAATTATTTGTAGATAAATATGGAAAAAATTCCACACCAAAAAATTAAATATTTTTTATTTTTCTTATTAACTCTTTTGTAGTCTTTACTCTTGTATACATTTTAATTTTCCACAGCATAAAGTTGGTTGAACAAATCTATCAATTTAACAGTTGCTGTTGATGGTAACAATTTGGGGCATATCGTTAATTGCTGATAAATTGTCGCTTGAATTGACTGCGAAATATTTTCAGATTTCTGATCTATTTTGATCGCGTGCTAATTTGTGTGTGATTCGTGATTAATGGGAATGCGAATGGGAAAATTTGGAGCCTCCAGCGATTAGCATGTGTCGAAATTGAATACCAAATAAAATGGGCGACACACGTATTGAGCCAATTAAAATGCAGTTAATTGATAAGCGCAAAAAAATGTCAATTAGTCATGCAAAAGTTCGGCAAGTGCTAATTAGACGGGCCAGCGCAAGGGTTAATTAGCCAGCTTCGGCCTAGAAGCATGCAACGATTTTCGCAACTTCAGTCGCCTGAAAGTATGTGTGCAAAAAATATACAGCAACAACCACACTCCAATCAAAGTTTTTGCGCCCAAGAATCACTCAAAAGTGTTGAGTGCTTTTGTCTCTCTGTGTGTGAGTGCTAGCAGCGCGTCGCTGCTGTGGTGGAAAGCTCTACATTGTCCCAAGGCTGCTCTGCTGGCAAACACAGTCGCAGTCGCAGTCGCCGCCGCTCCTGTTGCTTTTGTTCTGATTTTGTTACTGTTGCAGATGTTGTTGTTGTTGTTGTTGTTGTTATGTTCGCTTTCTGAAAGCAGGCCAAAAGAGGACTACAACTTCATTTTTTATCATTTGATTTACCTCTGCTCAGTTGTACAATGCGCACTTCCGCCAAACCGAAAACTGAATTTTTCTTACCTTTGTCGCGTTTTTATGTTGGCCTTTAAATCCCGTTAGGTGTTGGGGAGGAGGGCAGGCGTGTGGGGTTAATGGATATGTGGGTTTTGCCATTTGGTTCACCTAACTATGTGCAACTATCTATTTTCAATTTCCCTGTATGGTTGCCAACCTGGCCAATGGAAGTTACACTTCAAAAAATGGGTATGTACTTTAATAGGAAATCACTTGGAATATTTATAAACAATAAATAGGATAATTTTGAATTTCTCGATTAAGTTGAACTGTTTCTGCTCTTAAATTATATATTTTATTATTATTAAACAGTTTAGCTGCTTTTCAGTAGTGTTTTCTATATTACAGCTTCTTTTTATGTGTCATATTTTTTTGAAGTGCACCCGTGCGAGCCCATACAAAACGGAAATAGAAGTTTTGTAAATGTTTTCCTTTGTGTGTTTCTTTTCCCAGTTCTTCCATCGCTGACTGTCTGCCTCTCTTTCTCACACACACAAGCCAGCTCACAGATGTATATATTGTATCTGTGCAGCAATAACAGCCAAGACTAACACTTACGCAATACGATGCCTTTGAAAGATGAGCGCGTAACACACCAAAATGGGTGCCAACACAACGGTACACAGAACAAAAACAACGAAAGGAACAAGAAGAGCACCAGCAGCACCAGCAGCAGCACCAGCAGCAGCAGCGCAGCAGCAGCAGCAGTAGCAGCATATGGGCAAAAGGACCTGCACTTTAGTTTTTGCTACTTGCAAGTGTTATTCCCGGTTGCTGTTGTTCTTGTTGTTGTTGTTGTTTTTATATGGCACTTGACGCTCTGCCAAACTCAAACTCAAACTCAAGCCAAAGGCGGTTGAAGAAGTAGGAGACGAAGAAGCAAAAGACCGAAGCCATTTGTAACAGAAGAAGAAGAAGCAGAAGCAGCAGACCAAAGCCATTTGGCGGGCAAGTAGTTCCATGCAGGTGGTAGTTTGCGTGGGGAGGGGGGCAGGGGGAGGGGTAGTGTTCTCTCTCACACTAACTACAAACTATCTGCTCCATTTCTTGTTTGTCTTTATTTTACACACATGTTTGGGGTTGGGGTTGGGGTTGTTTGACGTTTTAGCACCTTTTTGTCACTGTTCATCGTTTGGAATTTCACTTTGGGTTTTCCACTCTATTCTTTTTGCTTGCTTGCTCGACATAAGAGATAAGAAAATTCCATTTTAATAGCTGCAACAGTTATGCGTATTGATAAATAGTGCGACAATGTGTGCGTTCAATTTTCATAGACACTGTGGGAGCAATTAGGAAAGCTGTACAGATCCAGATAACAACAGGATGCAGCACAAGTAGTGTGTGAGCGTGAGAGAGAGAGAGATGGAGTGCTCTTGTGATTTTAGTATTATTAAGTGCAAAGTTGACTCTAGAAAAACTGTATTGGTTTGATTATATTTGCTAGAGGAAATTGGGAAATCGAATTGCGTACTTATGAAAGGCAGGCAGAGAGAGAGAGAGAGGGAGGGCGCAAGAAAAGGATGAGATTTATGTTAGACAGCAAAAAAGAGAGACAGGCAGAAAGAGAGGGAAGATTGCGCAATCTGATTTCTTATCTACAAATATATACAGCTATTTAAGTACAGATAAATTAAAATAGATTCAAATGCAATTAAAATTTCTCTCTGTGCAGAGGCCGTGGGATTATCGGTTAAGCAAACAAAAAGCACAACGCTCGCAAGCTTTACGCTCAGCTGCCCAGCTGCTCAGCTGCTCGGCTGCTCGATTGCTCGGTTGCTCGCTTGCTCACCTGTTGTTTGAAGCTTTCGCTTTCGAGCTTTGGCTACTTGGCTCTGACGATCTCAATTCTAAATATGCTCGCTCCGAATGCGTAGCTGCTTCCCAGTCAGTTGCCATTGACGCTCTTGGCTAATAATAATAACAAATGTGACGCCAGCGTGAGTCAACTAACGTTATAAAGACTTAAAGCCGATAAAAAAAAAAATACAAAAACTTGGACATGTGAGTGAAGGCTTCAATCAAGGTCAGAGCCATTTGAAAAGGAATTAAAGCAAAAAAGTAAAAAGTAAAAAGTGGTTGACAACGGACAACAAAACACAAAGTTAATGATACAAAGTGCAGTTGACGGAAGTGCAGTGCTTTTAACTTGGCCAACAGTCTGTAAGTGCATTGCATTGCACAAAGTGCTCGACGCAAGTCCAAAGAGTGCTCGAAAATCGCAAATTTAATTACGTGATGTACAAAATATAACAAAAAAACAGTAACAATTACACAGGCAAAAATATCAAATTAAAAGTAAACCCAAAAGCAAAGTGATAAGATAAGCGAACGGAACAGAAACCGAAACCGAAACCGAAACAGAAACGGAAAGCAAACAACAACAAAAAGCAAACAACAAGTAAGTAAAGGTGGGTTCATTCCACAGAAATCTGCATCTCATCATTTGCAAAACTGATACCACAAGTTGGCAGCGAGACAACGGTTCATGTTCGAGATCTCGCACAGACACTGAGAGAAAAGATCCTTACTAAATCAAGCTTAACGTTAGCAGTAAACTCCAATTCAATTCGCTCTTCTCGATTCTACTCAAATCTCAAATTAAGTTTGATCTTAAATATTCATTCTTAGATTTGTATATTGAAAACTTTTGATATCAGCACTACATGCTCTAACTTTTCGCTCAGTGCACACATAAATAATACTTGAATTAATAGCAAGTGTCGATTTTCAAGTTTTTAGTGTGGCAAGGGGGGTTGGGGTCTGGTGGATTCGCGCTTGAGTTGACGCGTGCACATACATTTGCCACACACTGTTACACATAATACAGTTTACTACACACACACACACACACACATACACACACACACAGATATCGCACAGTTATGCATATTAAATATCTGCGCTCGTAATACCCAAACAATAACGGGCCAACAGCAGCTGACGGCATTTGCATGCCAAGGCGTTAAAGTGCCCGCAAAGCCACTTACCAAACACAAGCACATGGCTCAATCCACTGGGCCAAGTTAACGAACCGCGTTTCTAATTGAGCAAAATAAGAATGCGAGCAAAATGGCTCGCGGGCATACAAATTGGCTAGAAGGAGGCATACATTAAGCATACGACGTGTTTGCCGCAAACTAAAACTACGAACTTAGCCAGAAATACAGCTACTCAATATACATACATGTATATATATATATATATATATATGTATGTATGTACTCCGAAAGTGTGTACTTATTTGTTTTCAGTGCATGTCCATATCAATTAATTATGCCTTCAAACTTCAAATTATTATTGTGACGAAATCATTTCAGCATAATTAATTCACAACTCATTGGTTATGATTTATGTGAAGTACAAATTGATTTGAGTGTACAGATTTATAATACATTTCGATTCGTATCGCTGGCCAATAAATTGACTAAAGCCCATCAATAATTGAGCACTTGACGAACGATTTTGTTTGCCGGAAAAGTCAACGTCGAATTTTAGAATTGAATAATTACAATTCCGAACAGGCATCAAATACAAATAGCATCCAAACAAAAAGGGCTGTGTAAATAAATACACACACACACACACACACACATACTCATACACACAAATGCACATACATACCAAAGAGCTGCGCTTAAAGGATGCTGTCCAAGGGGGGATGTAAAGATGAGGGGGGTTAGAATTGACAGAAGCTGTCAATTGCGTAATTGCCAGGTGCACCTACATACCCTGTATGGTTGGGTTACTGTTTACACACACACAGCATACACACACACACACAGCATACACACACACACACAGCACACACACGCACACACACATATACATATATATTCAAAGTGCGCAAATTGGCAAACAAGCCACGAGAGTTTTGAGCTTCAAAAAGGCCAAGTGACAACAACAGCAGCAACCACTACCTTAACAACAACAGCAACCACCACTACGTTAACAACAACAACTACGTTAACAACAACAACAACTACGTTAACTACAACAAATTTGCAATTATGCGACTTGATTATGGAGCTTGTCAATTGCGTGTAGTTTGCACACTCGACTGCTAAAAAGACTCGTTGAAGGAAAAAAAGAGCAACTTTAACTTGTAAGTTAAAGACCAACAGCAAATGCCACAGCCACAATAATGACTGCCCAAAAGTAATAATTAAAGTAAATTGAAATATATAAAGGTCTCTACCATTGCCTTGTACATGCACACACACACACACACACGCACACACTCGTCTTCACATGCATTCACATGTTGCCAGTGGGCGACTCACTCAAGTGTTCAACGCATGCAAATGTGAAAGAAGTCGCTTGTTAATTGCAGACTGGAGTTCAACTACTATTATTAAGTGCACTCAACTAAACAAATACACTTCTGCCTTCCAGTCATCATTTGACTTAAAAGCCAGCAACAATTCTTTAGCTCAATTAGCTTTCAGCCCGTCTTCAACTATGACTATTATACTATTATGCAAATTTCCATAACAATGTCGATGACATCATTTGCACATTATTTGTCATTATTTATTATAAATTCAAATTGTTAAAGATATTTTTGGCAAATGTATTTAAGAGTTGAGTAACAACTTTTCCCTCTCTCTTTGAGCCAGCAATCTTAGGCGAAGCTTTGCAAATGCTACCAACAAACTGAAAATAGTTTCATAGAAATGCATCAAGCTAAAATGTCAAAGGAAAACTATTGTGCAAGTTGGCGAAAAGGCATAAGCGACTGAGAAATACTCTGCTACCAGCTGATAACAGGCAAAATACACTATCTAGATGAGGTTGTTGAACTCACTGGAAGTGTACCTAGCCAGTTTTTTGACTTTACCTTGGCCATTGTGGGAGATATGTGCCGACAGGAAGTCGAGAAACATTTTAGATTAATAAACTATTAAGTTATATGGCTACATCGAATAGACTAGTCATGCTGATAAGGAATACATATATATTTAGATTTATACATTAATTAAATGATGACATTTTGACATTCTCAAGCTTATTTCATTTCTATTATTATGAAAATTCATTAAGCAAAGTGAAGATTAAAAGCAGCTTAAAGTGGCTCATTTGAAACTCAAAGTACACATAAAATGCAACAATTGCTTTGCTTTAAGTTGTTTGCCAAACATAAAACTGATATTTGCTGCATATATATATATATATATATATATATATATGTATATACATATGTATTTATGCAGACAGTCATCTGCATGAGTAGAACGAAAAGAACACATTGAACTCTCAATGGAATTCAATTCGCTTCAATATACACATTCAAATTCCTATCAAGTATCCTTTCTCTCTTACCCTCTCTCTCCCTCTCTCTCTCTCTTTCTCTCTCTCTGTTTGTCAGTGTCTCCTTTTCATTGGCATGCATTCATTTTGGTATGTGTAGTTGCAATTTTTGAATTTCAGTTTCGGCATCCATTCGCTTCCTGTCGCATCCTGGCAGACAACGCCTTGGACTATTAACGTGCTCTTTTTCACATTTTCCTTTGCATGCATTGTCCGAAAAAGGAGGGTGTAATGTACAAACAAGCTAGAAACAGGCGAGAGAGCTCGACCGGCAGATACTCTGTAGCCAGCTGTTAAATATTTAGTTAGCTAAAAGAATCAAGCAAAAGTAAGTGAGATGTTTTGGCTAGCAAAATCTGTGCAGCTGATTAATCATACATATTTATGGATATCGTTAATCGATTATTATCGATATACATATTAGAGGTTGCAACACTGAGCTGCATATGGTATACATGAGCTTAAATGCCAAAATTTGAAGACTCTAGCTCTTAAAGACAGCTCAGCTTGCTCAGACCTTAATTAATGCTGATCACAAATATATATAGATATATACTTTATGGCATCGCCTTCATCCGCTTGTTACATCCACTTGCACCACTTCATGATATCTTTTTAAGCCCTTCGCATTGGGTTTAGGGCAGCAAAATGTGTGATGACAAAACTTTCAACGCCAGCTGCAAAAGATTTGCAGTCCAAAATACAAGTAAAAATTTCTACATTTTTTATGGGCTTAACGCTGGATCTGTGTGTGTTTGTGTGTGTGTGTGTGTGTGTGTGTGTGTGCACATATAGAAAAATCTGATGAGAGGCTGGGCACAGTTTTGAGCTTACTTTTTCCATTTCCCAGTGTCAGTTTTTCAAAAATTGATTTATGGCCAATAGTGCGGAACTGTTGTTGCTTTTCTTCCTCTTGTTGTTGTTGCTATTGCCAATTTGGTTGTTGTTGTTGTTGTTGTTGCTTCAATCCGCAAAGCGGCAGGAAAACCTATCAAATATCCTGGACTCTTGTTGCTGTTGTTTTGTGCGCTGTGTGTAGAAATATTTTGGTTGAGGCTTTGCACCGTCCGCTTTTGGAAACTGAAACATTTTCAATAACTCAAACAGATCCGTTTTTTAACACAAAAAACTTTAAGCACTTGCTTAAAATCACACACATGCGTGCATGTATGTGCATTTCTGTGCATGTATGTGTGCTTCTATATGTATTTATATGTATTGAAGCGATTTGCGTGTGTCTCTGCGGCAGACAGATTGAGTCGTCAATTAAAATGCAACAGCCAACGAGTAGCAATTGACGCGACTTGCACGACTTGCAGATACGCTGTAGAATCGCGCACAGTGGCTGCTAAAAGTGTTTGCTTCGTGGTCACGTTTTTAATTGTATTGCCTTCTCGAATTTTGTATACTTCTAAAATAGTCGTGGTCAAGAGCTGTAAGAGAAATTGACTGACTTAGAGTTAGCCTGTAAAGTATGTGTACATTTTTGAAAATCTGAGTTACGGTTCCGGTTCCAGTACCGATACACTTTGCGCAATGGTTCTGCTTCATTTTAATTGGCTCCATAATTTTATGGTCATTCGACTTATATGAGCTAAAATTATTCGGTTCCTTTAATTTGTGCTCAAAACAAAGTTCAATTTGAGTTACTGTTCCGGTTCCGGTTTTGTTTTTTTATTTGACTTTCCATTGCAAATATTTGTATACGCTTTTCAAGACTCATTTAGAGTTGTACTCTAACTTGTTTAGTAAACTTTTATTGATTATCAATATTGATTTGAATAATATTTGGAATCGAGTTTGTTTCGTTGTTGACGAAACTTGTTTGTTGTTGTGTTGCAAGCTTTAGTTTTTTGCCTCTTGATAAGAAAATTTGGCTTCAGTTTGATTCACTCCCTAGCAAACAGGGAATTGGGGCAACTGTTGAGCTTCTGATTCTAATTGCAAGATTGAATTGCTTAATTTCTATTAACGGATTCGATTCCAATTCCGATTTCATTTTCTGGCTATGACTTTAAGTTAAGATATTTATTTCAAGGCCTTTTCAAACGACTTTGAATCCAAGTCAAATTTTAGTCAGTGGCGATTTCTGTGCACAAAAAGCATATACCCATATAGCTATATACCCTATGCAGACAAATATAAAATAAATGGTATAATGACAGCCACAACATGTTCGGTCCAACAAAAGGGACAAAAGCAACAGCAGCAACAACAGCAACAACAACAACAGCAACAACAGCAACAACAACAAAAACAGCAACAACAACAGTGTTGGCAAAAAGAACAACAAACATTAACAAAAGCCATTGCTCATTTTTGCACATTTTCTGCGGCATGCAAATGCATTTCCCAACCTTCTGGCCTCAGCCCCCCTGCCCCTACCTTCAACCTGTCTCATTCATGAATACAACAGAAGTTTGTTCGACTCGCCGTTCAACTGTTGCCACACCTCCTCCCCCCGTCACCCGACCATCAAGCGCGCAACTGTTTGTGGCAGCGCAGCCAGACGGTTTGTCTGGCTTGTCTTTTTTGGTTTTGTGCAGTGTACAACAATAATTAAGCGTTGACTTGTCCAATTACCAAAATGCAATTGCTTTTAACCACGCAACTCGTTGGACAACCCCCCACTTCGACCCATCCGGACTGCTTGGCACCTTAAGCGCATTTCTGCGCCAATGAGTATTTACTGTAGTTGCGGTAACTTTATTGTTATACCCTGAACCCATTACAAAATCATGGCAACGGGTATGATGAATGTGTGCTAAAGTGTGGCACTATTAGATCTATATATATATATATATATATATATTCTTGATCAGCATCGAGAGTCGATTCGAGTTGGCTAATGAGCGAACTGATCTTAGAGACTACAAAAGGTGGATAATTGAAATATTCATTCTAAATTTCCGTATGCCTTGTGCAGATAAAGTTTCAATGTCGATAGCTGCAACCGTTACGCGTATATCGATACATATCGATTTTCGATAGAATTAAAAGTTATCGGATTAGAGATACATCCTTCAGCCTTATTATTTATCAACTGTAAAACTTCCATTCAAAATCAGTTTTCATATTGATCCATAAACAGCATTTAACAGGGTATCGCCTAGTCGTGCTTTTGCCTCTCTCGCCTAGCGCATTCTAAGTTGCTCGCCGTCAATTTGCATGGCAAATGCATAAAGTTGGGCGGCAAACTTTTATTTTGACGCCTTGTATTAAAACTGTCAGCAACTGTTTAATTTTGTGTGCGCGTATTTTAATCATGGCTGGCTGGCGCAACTTTTGTGTGTTGGCCAACAGCTAAGTTGTTTTCTTTGTGGCCCGGACTCATCGCATTCATTTGGGGCAACAATTGTAACTGTGCAGCTGTTGCATGCCACATCGATTTGCCACGTAATGGTAATGGCAATGGGCATTGTTATGCTTATGCATAAGCTACGTGCCAGAAACACACACACACACACAAACGCACACATATACGAATAGGTGTCCTTGCAGCCAGTTGCCGTTATCTGTGGCATCCTCGTCGATTAAGCCAAGTTGCAGGCACAACGCTTACGACGCTTATTTATGCGCATAATTGCTCACATGCCGAATTTGCATATGCGTCGCATCGAAGCCAGAAAGGATTTGTTCGCATACAAGCTGGCCGCATTAAAGACGGCTTAAATTGCAACCTGGCAAACACTTGGCCACTGTGCAACTGTGTGTTGCAACTGCCACTCGCAGTGGCGAACAGAATTGCCTCATTATGTTGAATAGTAGAAGAACGCATCAAATAAAAACGCGGCACTTAACACAAAAGGGACACGTACTCTGTGGAGGGGGCGTGCAGGGTTGTGGCATTGCATCAGCTATGCAACGTTGCAGCGGGTCAGTCATTAAAGCAGCGCACAAAACACCGAAGACCGTGCGAGTCGAGAGTGCGCGACTAACAGATGCGCTAAGTACCAGAATATTGAGAGGAAGAAACTTGTATTTGAAATATTAAATGTGATAAATGTGATTTATAAGAAGATCAGAGTGGGATCAGGAAGGTATAGCTTTTAAAAATCGATTCAGTTTTGATGAGGTTGGTGATGTGAGAAAATAGAAGTCATGCAAATAACTGATTATTATATATACCCATTTAGAATGGGTAAGAAGTGTGGGAAGAAGAAATCATTTCCGACTCTAGTATATATATTCTTGATCAGCATAGACAGTAGAGTCAGCTTAGCCATATGAACTCAGAGACTACAAGAGCTAGCTACCTGAAATTTGGAATATAAGTTCCAGATCAAGTTTATTTTAAATCGTATATGGGAACTTACATATTCGAGAAAGTGGAGTATATTTTACACCATTTTTCCATTTATATTATCCTATTTATATTATATATAAGTGTTCTCCATAAGACTCCATGAAATATTAGCCAAACAAAGTTAAATTTTAAACGTGACCAAATTGCAAAAGCAAAATTTGGCAGTTTTTTGCTGTTTTACAGCTCTTCAAAGGGAACAAATAACACGTTCGCAAACATGATACATGGGGTTATATATATAAAATAAATAAATATATATATATATATATATATATACTTACTATGTACTATCTATATAATTTTTGTAAACATGCAAAAACAAATGTTAATTGAGCTATGCAAGACGTGTGAGACTTATGATAAGTGAAGACTTCTCTTTTGGCTATCTTCCAGTCGAGCTCTCTCGACTACAATGTTCTTACTTATTGTGGAATTCAATTTTTATGAGTTGAATTATAAAAAATCATATTTAAAGAATTATATCTGATATTTATATAGGACACAAGCCACATTCCTAAGGTTTTAGCTCTTTAAGATCATTTCGGTGTTGACAAAGTGATGGCTGCTTAATGGCTAAAACCATATTATTTGGTCTGTTGCATAAATACGCACAACTTCATCATGGCCACGCTTACTGCCCGTTTTCGGTGGGTGCACAGGGTATGCAAGGGGCGTGCCAGTGAAATTTATGCGGCACAAAGCCGCGTGGCAAATGTGAGTAAGCCAAACGACATAAGCAGGCATAAATAGCGCAACTGCTAAAGCAGCAACACACACACACACTAACACACACAAGCACACACATACACACACACACACACACACACATAGAGCAACTGTTGTGGGTGTAAATTTTGTTATGCGGCAAATGCGCCATAAAGCTAGCAGCCAGGATCAGGATGCGTCCTCCCAAAGGCATCTACATACATTTGCCACACGCCCCTAACCCAATCTCTCTCTCTCTCTCTCTACCTCTCTCTCTGTGTCTGTGTTGGCTGTTGCTGTTTTTGTGGTGGGCTTCTGGGAGCTGCTTGCTGCACGCTGCATGCGCTACTCTAATAAAATTTAATAAAAAACGTGTTGCCTCGCTTGCTGCATCCACAAAGAGCAGCTTGCTTTTGCATTACGCAAAATAAAAAAATTGAAGCACATTTGGCAAAAAACAGCGAGCACAGCTCAATATTGATTACAGTTTGAGAGTGCTGCGTACTGTTCAGCGAATTTTGAATAGATTTAATATTTGTTTTCGATTCAGCTTAAAGACAGATCGCTGATGGTGGAAAGTCCTCATTAAACCCTTGTGGAGTATATGATAATGGTGAGGGAAGGTTCTTGAAATGGTTCCATTTGAGATGCGTTCTTTTGTTGTATAAGGTTATTCCTACAAATATGGATTAATGGAAAGTTCATTGAGATCGTATTACTATATCACATATTAATGAAGTCTCCTATATATCTAAGTCAGGGCATTAAGTCGATTCGTATATTATCTTTGATGTCTGTTCTAAATTTCCGTCGGCTAATTTTGATTCCAGTTTCAGTTCCGGTTTGATTAGCCTTCATCAGCATGTCAAACCTCTACTCAGCGATAACATTGCGGTTCCAATTGGATACACTGCGCAAAATAATACTACAACAATAAACCTAAATGAAACTTAAAATAACTGCTAAACATTGTTCAGTGTAAAGCGATTTTTATGCCACAAACCTTAGCTATTTGTGCTAGTCTGTTATTGAGTATTATTGGCTCACTCCCAATTTCTGCAAGTGTAGTCAGTTGTTAACGGTTAGCCGCAGTGTCAGCTACGCTCTCAGCATATCAATATGCAGCGCTGGCTGTCAAACACTAATATGATAACCCCGTCACTCATGCGATTATAACTAATTTTCAACAGGCAAGTGTGTGGCAAGTGTGGCAAGTGCTGCAAGTGGAGCTACAAACAGATCAAAGGCGAGAAGTCAGGAGCGGCTTACGTGCAGAGTAACTGTGTGTGGGTGTAGCAATCAGGAAACTCAAATGGATATCAAAATGTGGAATCGAATCAAAATCAGCTAATGCAGACGGCAGCGAGACGACTCCATGGGCAAGTGTGTGTCCCGGCAGACGGGGGCAGTGGGTAGCTGCAACAGTTTGGCGGCGGCGGCGGCACATCATCAATCTGTGCTGACATTGTCGCTGTCCCACCAAGATTTGGCCCAGGCCCACAAAATATGGCAACGGTTGACAGCGAGTAATGAATATATAGCTGCCACAGCAGAGCAGCCATTTTATTACCACATAAGCCGCAGCCACGCAAGGCATACACCAGAGGAGCTGGAGTCGAGCCAAGCAACGGCTGTGCTGCACATTGAGTCTGTCTATAATCATTTGGATGCCCATGTGGATGCCGAAGTGAATGTGGATGATATTATTGGCAATACGTTGACAGGCAACAACAACAACAACAGCAACAACAACTACAGCAACAACAACTACAGCAACAACAGCAACAACAACAACAACTACAGCAACAACAACAACGAGGACAACGCGTTTGCCACTTGCCAGGACTTTTTGCTGCAGGAACTCGCCCAGACACTCGCAGAGTATCATCAAGTGCCACTCGTAACTCCTTCCCAGCGCCAGCAGTGCAACTGGAGTGGCTTCATCACACATGACACATCCATCTGGCAGCCGATTGATGGCTTCAGCGATAACAATTCCGACTATGAACATGAAAATGAACACTTCCAACTGCAGCAGCAGCAGCAGTACCAGCAATTGCCACTCCAGGTGAGTGCTCCTCCTTCATTTACGATTATGAATCGATCTGTTATGCCAATCTCATAATCACAATGGGTTTACAATAATCATGGCCATCAAAAAGTGCTACCAAAAATAGATACTCCTTTTCGAAATGTTCTAATCAAATAACCTCTGCAAAACTCACCCATTTAACGCTGTTGCACACAGGAAAAGAGCAGCTTTGTTCCTCTAGAAAGTTCCCCTAAATGAAATACAAAATTTATAACTTTCACTATATATACATATATAAGTGAATGCTCTTTATCATTTCATATATAGAATGATCTAACTTGTACTTACTTGTGCACCCAAAACATAGAATTCAAATTTGTTCAATAGTCAAAAAACCTGAAACCAGAAAACAGGCAGTCATTGAAAAACATATTTCAAATATAATAAATGTTTTTTACTGATTTGGAAAGCAAAATGCATACTTTTGAGTAATATGTAATATAAATTTCCATTTTTTTGAATAGACTTTTAATGCACACTTTTTTGGAAACATATTAACATTTTTTATAGCTTGATTTTAGCTAAGTAAAATTCTTTCTAAACTCTATTTAAATCTAACTTCATAAACTCAGAATACAGAGTATTTGCTAGTCGCGCATAAGTTTCCTCTTAGCCCGTTTCAAAAAACCGTTACTAAGCCATTCACAGGCGCACACGCGTTATTAAGCCAAGCACACCCTGTGCACAAGCACACACGAACGCTAGATGGCGCCAGCGGAAAACCACCCTCGATTTTGGCTGCGGCAAACACTTGTTTCGGCGTTTGGTGGTTGTGCGCATGTTTGTTGCCACTCTCAAGGCATACACTCGATTGAGCAAGCCACAGCTACCCAGAATTTTCAGCAAACGCATTCAATTTTCCGAGTGCTGCTGTTTCACAAGTGAAAAAATCTCCAAGGAATATTAGCCAACAAAAGCAAAACATTCAAGAAAAATTTGACAAAGAAAGAGAAGAAAAGCAAATAAAAAACGTTAATCAGAAAAGTGAATTGCATACTTTGAGGCAGTGTGTGGAAGCTGTGGCAATTAATTGTGCAGCAGTTGTGAAATCTATTTTCCGCATCGAAAACTTTTTCAAGGACCTTCAAAAAGTCGGCGTACACACGGCTTTGGGTGGGTGGCAATACATATATATTACATAGTGTGTGTGTATTCGTGTGTATGTGTGAGAGAGAGTTTTTTCTATAGGTATAACGATATTTGCTTGCCTCCAGATTCAGTGGCAGGCAGCAGACGCAGTTTAAATGTCGTAATTTGTGCGCAGCTGTGTAATGAAAATTGCATTAAACTCGACGCAATTGAAGAAACCATCGCTACTTGCTACGGAATCTTTTTTGGTGGCATTCAACAAAACGGCAACCGTGCAGATTTCAAGTAGCGCTGCCCCACAAGCCAACGGAGGAGACTCGCGAACAGAGCGAGTGCCTCCACGCCGCCGACGTGCAACATGGATGAATGCGACAACCTCGTCGTCGTCACATTAGCCGCACACGAGGAGGCCAACGCAGCCGAAGTTGAAGCCATCCAGCACGAGTTGCAACAATCGCACAAGGAAGCACAGGAGCAACATCAGCAACAACAGCAACACCAGCAACAGCAACAACAACACAACACAGACAGATCGACAGTTGAGGAGGACGCAGCAGTTGACGCGGAAGTTGAGGCAGTCATTATGGTAAAGATAGTGCCTCAAAGGATACACATGCTGGCTATTTAGTATATTTAGTACACTGTGCGAAAAATTACGTTCCAAGACGCCATTTATTTATTTTTTTTATGCAAGAACAAAATGTTCTCAAATATAAAAAAAAACAAAATAGAAACAACTTTTCTGCTTGTCAGACTTGTCTCAAGGAAGAACGTATATTTTTTCCACAGTGTAGTTACATGTATCTGTTAGATAGTTTTGTGCAGCAGCTGCAGCAGTTGACTCATGTTTTTGTAGTAGTTTTTCGTTTTAGTTTTGTTGCTTTTGTCGTAGAAACTTAGATTTGCATCTGAATAACCATTGCACCCAATAACCACCCACTCAACCACCCACCCACTGCACCCACCACTCACCCACTGCACCCACCACCCACCATTCAGCATGTATTTGTTTTGCATTGTTTGAATGAGGCTCCGGCTCAAAGGCTGTGTGCCTCATTTGTGCTCATCCAGCTCATCCTATTGTGCGCTCATCTGTTGACCCATTTTTCGCAATCACATCTTAATCGTTTGCCTAACCCGCTTGTGCAACCACTCATCCACTCAACCACAGGGTCAGACGGAGAGCAAGAAACATGGAGGGAAGTCGCATCGACGTCACAATGGCAACGGTCCGCCACAGGAGCTGACCGAGCGGGAGCAGCAGGAGCAGCTCCACACCAAAGGCACAGCGATGTCCTTTGGCTTTCGCAAGAAGCTCAATGGTACGCCCAAAAAGTTCAAGAAACTCCTGGAAGGAGGCACACAGCCGAACAAAATCCAAACAGACACAAAGGACGACAATGGCAATGCTGGTAAGAGTAATGATTACCAACAGCAAAGGGAGCAAAAATAGCAAACGGAGCAAAAATAGTAAAAGGAGCAAAGGGAGAAAAGGGCGCAAAAGGAGCTCTGTCTAATTGGCTATCGTTATGGCTTTTTAATTTGCGGCAATTTGCCCTTGTCTTCACCACCCTACTCCTAACTCACCCACTCCTCACTGCTCTCTCTCTATCTGTCCTCCCTAGCACCCCCAATACACTTTGAGAAAGTGGGCGTTGCCGCTTCCAAGACAACAACAAATGCGTGCAACAATCGCACAGGTGCGGCTGGCAAGCGTTTTGGCTATCGTGGCGCCCTTGTGCCACGCCCCGCATCCACAAGCCTCACAACAACAACCACAACCAGTGCCAGCGAAGACTCCGAGGAGTCGGCAGCAAATGCTCAAAACAACAACCACAACAACAACAATGGCAACAATGGAACAGCAGCAACTGGCCAGGGACTGGTTAGCAATTGTAAGTAGCCCGGAATGAGAATGACAAGAAGCAATTAAGTATGGAGTGCCGAAGGTTAAATACCCTTTGCAGACAAAGGATATTTACTTGCTCTTAGCCAGAGAAAAGGTAACTCTATGGGAGCTACGAATGGAAGGGAGTCTAGTAAAAGGGGCGAATTGAAGAACAGATTTTACTATATACAATAAATTGTAAAAAGAAGTTGGCCTAGAAGCAGTTAGACAGATGAGCAGGGATATATCCACTCGACTAATATTGCTTATCCAGACGATATAGGCTTAGGGTATACAAAAGTACCTCTGGGAGCAGTCAGATAATAATTAGTGTGATAAACTACTTTATATGGTATAATGGAAAACATGTGTGCAATATGAACCAATAGTTCATATGTAAGCTATATATATATATATATATATATATATATATGTATATATACAGTTTGAAGCGGAATAATTGCTGAGATTAGACAAGATATGTAAAATGAAAACACTTTAATGATTCGATTCGTTGGTTTCAACTTATTTATAAACCAACCAAAGAGTCAAATTTACTGGATGAATGGGCAAACAGACAGTCGGACGGACATATATATAACAACTCAATTCATTCAATCAACCAAATGCATATATATAAATGTATATTTGATGGAGTTGTAGAAGTCGCTTTCACACATTGCCACCAGTTTATCATGCCCAAGGGCATAGAAGAAAGGCCGGCAACTCTTTGACACATCTCTCAATGACATCCCTCTGACTCTGACTCCACCCCTCTGCTCTCTGCTCCGGCACGCTGCATGTACAGTGAAGCGTCGCTCGAAGAGCGCACACACAGGTCGCACAATTGATGGGGAGCCGAAAATAGCGCAGCCCAAGCAGCTGACGTTCAATCTGAACCAGAACACAACCATCGAGTATCAGCGCCGCCAGTTCTTTGGCGAGATTGCCGATGAGGCAAACACAGCGGCAACTGCAACTGCAACAGCAACAGCAACCGCTACGATTGCCAACCGACCCCGCTACAACTACAACAATCTGGCCAACATGCATGCGAATGTCATGTGAGTAAACCAAATCATATATAAATATCCATATCACTACAAGTATAACTTTCCCAAATGTCGATCTTGTTCTGGGATCTAAGATTTAAGCTTAATTTATCTTTAATCTATGCTTAAACTTTATCTTCTATCTATCTTTAAACTGTAGCTTCAATCTATATCTAAGATAAAGTTAGAGCTAAAGTTTCAATATAGATTGAAGATAAAGTTTACGGATTGATTGAAAATATAGAATACTCCAGATTTGAGTGCTTGTTTCTGGAACTCTAGACTTAACTTATCTTTAATCTATTCCGAAAGTTGAAGGAAAGATTCTTCCAGTTTTCTCTTCAAGTATTTTATATATATTTTTTATTATTTTATTTATTTTTATTTATTTTGATTTTATTTTTTTATGCCTAATCAATAACTGTTGCCTGCTTTCTCCTCTTCGTTAGCGTTCGTCCCACGCCGCGTGCTGCGCCCGCTAGCTTTGCCAAGTTTACATTGCAAACCGTTAGTCTGCCTCGGCCGGAGTATCCGGTGGCCATTAGTCTTACGGCCACCACACCCACAACGCCCAGCAGCAGCGTGCAATCGCCGGTTCCGGCACACAACAGCACCGGTGCCCGGGCCAAGGATATTCCGACGGCTTCGAGGCCACATCCGTTGACCTCGATACATGTGCAACCCAGTCGACAGTTGGATCAGAAGAGCGTCAAGCAGATCACAAACAATTCGACGCGGCGCGGTTTCTCGGGCAGTCGGGAGATTAGCGCCGATTCGGGCATTGCCAGCATGGATATGGCTGTGGATTCGGGCAGCAGCTCCGGCGGCAGTGCATCCAGCTCAAAGCGCAGTCGCAGCCGGCCGAGGAATCTGCAGATGGTGATGAGTGGACGGCACACATTCGAGGTGCGCGACGTGGATGATCCACTGTCCAGCGAGTCGAACTCTTTTGTGGAGACACTGGCGCTGCCCAAGTTGCCCACGGATAACAGCCAGACGGCTCAGTTGCCGCTGCTGGGATTAGTGCGTTCCAATACGGTGCTCAGCCGTGAGAGCTACGAGCGACGACAGGCGACGGCTGGACACGATCAGGAAACGCCGCAAACTCCACCCAAGCCCAGTGGCTCGGATGACAGCGAGAGCGTGGACGAGGAGAAGTTGTATCTGGACTCGTCCACCTCCGAGAAGAGTGCCAAACAGCAGAGTCACAGCCAATCGTCGTCCATGTCCTGGCGCTGCCAGGCGGGCGAATCATTGGCCGCCAAGGATTGCAGCAGCATGAGCATCACCAGCAGCGACACTCAAGCGACCACCAAAGTGGAGGACAAGGAGGAGGACATGTCCCTGGGCATGGATGATATCAGCTTGATCAATACCGAAATGCAATTTAGCACAATTTGTAAGTGAAAATGATTTGAGATTTAAGTTGGAGGAGAAAAGTAGAAGATGAAGAGTGGGATTGAAGAATTATAGCTCTGGGTCGGAGTAATCTTAGAGAATTTATGATTTTAGAAAACATTCTAACTATAATCTCAACTCTTTGCCCGCAGCTTCAATGACGGAAGCGACACCAAAGCCGAGCAGCAGCAGCAGCGGCTATGCGGCCACTGATCCGGGACACTTGCTCAACATGCACATTGTGGACAATCGCGAGGCAGTCATCGATCGGCTGCCCCTGGAGCGTCCTCGCTCCTTCAACAATGCGCTCAACGAATCGAAGTTTGCCGAGCTGGCGCTGGCCAACAGCAGCTGTCTGCTCTTGGATGACGAGACCTCGCCCACAGACAGCTTGGTCAGCAGCACTGAGGAGGCCGAGTCCGAGGAGGCGGGTGGCAAGCTCAAGAAGCACAAGTTGAATGCGGAGTTGCAGCAGAAGGATAACAACGAGGTGGACATTGATGATATATCGCCGTTGCTGGAACTGGAACTCGACATGGTCAGTCACAGTCCTCACTCCCCGGGCACGCCCACACACGCCTCCCATTCGCTTTCCCTCGGCTCGGATTGTGGCAATCTGATCGATGACGAGATTGCCGATCAGCCGGCGTTGCTGTGCAACAGTGAGGCACCCGATCTTGCCACCGATACGCCCACCCTAATGGAGACACACACACACAACACCCAGACCGGATCGCTGCGTTCCCTGAAGAGTCAGTCCAAGGCACGCACAGCACTCCAGCAGGCCATCGAGCTGAGCTTAAGAACGCCAGCTGCGGTGCGACGAGCTGTCCTCGAGAGTGCCGAATCCTTGGACACGTTGTCGCCCTGCGAATCCATCTGCTCCGATGATCTCATGATGGACTTTGATATCAATAGCAGTGTGGATTCCATCGATCGCACGCTCTCCGTGCGCAGTCGCAGTGGCTCCGATCTGCACAAGCTGGGCGCCGACCTGGAAGCGGATCAGGCCGAGACCGAAGCGGAGCTGCTCGCCCAGCTCGAGTGCAAGGGCAGCGATGTGATGAAGGAGCTCAACAGTCTGCTCCGCGTGCGCATGCAGCGCTCTGCACCCAGTCCCAGGGAGCGCATCAGGTGAGTTGTCGCCACACCTCGAAACTTAATCCACTTTTCCACATTTCCATTACCAAAACTAATTGAATTGGCTGCCCGAAAAATGGGCATCTCGCCAATATGCCCAAATGCTGCTTTTGACTTTTCCTTTGATATTCGCCTGCTTTTTTTATTAAGTCAACTGGCACATGGCCAGCAATTGGCAGTTGCAATCTTGGCGCAGTCCCTGCACCACTCCCAGCACCACTCGAAAGTAATACAACAACTTCTGCCCAATCAATCAGCACTGCAAACATGTGCTCTCTCTCTCCCTCTCTCTCTTTCTCTCTCTCTTTCTCGCTCTGTTTGCCGGCGACTTTACTTTTATTTAACACCAGAAAGACTTTTGGATTTCTTATCCCAAACTAATCCATCATAGAAATTGTGTTTTCTCAAGAGTTCAAATCTCAAGAGTTGAGGCTAAAAATAATTTGTACTTGAAATACTTTCAAAAAATGAAATCACAGAAATTTGAATCTTCTTCTTCTTCTTCTTCTGTTCTTCTGTTTAAAAAACTAAACGAATCAAATACAATTTAGACTAAATTTTAAGCTGCTAGATTTGAATAGACTGGTTTTTGTCATGTTTGGTTTGATTTATATGTCTTCCTAGTTGATCACATGTTGCAACAGAATATTGCACCTCCTGTTGCAAGTTTCTTTGTTCTATTCAGAAACTTTCGCATCATAATTACATATTTCGTCAATTCTACAAACTGATGTAAATAGTGTACACAAATCTCAATAACATCAAGCACTGCTTCGCTATAAATACCTCAAGTATCAAGTATATATATATATATAGCAATCTAAGAAGCAGTTGCAGCTGTGCGCATCAAAGTATCTAGATACAAATCTCATCACTTTAAGCTTACTTATCAGATACAAATCTTATCACTTTTAGCTGACTTATCAGAAAATGTAAGCTAAGCTAAAATTGTGCAACTTGGAAACGATTTGTATCTAGATACTTAGCTATACTTAGATAGTTAGCATTTTGTTTGACGTGATAAGTATCTAGATACTTAGATAACCACAGATAGATAGCAATAGATTTGTATCTTTATCTGCTTCTACATCATTATCTTATTTTTTATACTTCCCTTGGTTTGCCCACAACTTACGGCACTTGTAGTGTTAAAAAATTGCCATTTGCCAGCTCAGAGATTTGGAATTGGAATTGGAGGCCTTTGCCACATCCACGCCGAAGATTGCAAATTGAAATTAGCCCAAAATTAGACAGACAGCCAGACAGATAGACAGACATGCATGCGGCACAGGTTGAAACTTAAAAGTATTTTGCTGTTTGTTGGCTTTTCTCTCTCTCTCTCTAACTCTATCTCTATCTCTATGTTGCTGTCTGTCTGGTCGTTTTGTTTTAGCCAAAAGGTCGTTCCATTTGGCATGGCCAACAAAAATTCCCATTGCCGTTACCAATTGCAATGTTTAAGCGCCTGTTACCACGAAACCATGTTCAAGGGTTTGTCCGCAACGGGGGGAGTTGAAGGGGAGTGGAGGGGGGCCTACTGCGGAGGTTTTATAGCCAAAATGGCAACGGCACTTGGCATTTGCAAAGCGAGCCTGATCGGATACGGGTCTGAGGTCTAGTTGGGGGTCTGGTTGACTTGGTCTGGCCAAATCGTGGTCGTAGTTAAGATAACATTTTGACTTTGCGCTGAGACTTGATGGCGAGTGCCGCATTCTTTTGTCATGGCAACCACGACAACAACAACAACAACAACCGGCAACAGCACGACATCAGCAGCAGCAGCAGCAACAGCAGCAGCAACAATGTTGTCGTTGCGAAAAAGCCGTTTCTTGTTCCAGCCAAAAGTTGAAAACAGAGTTTTTTACATTTTTTTTTTTTTCGTTTTTATTGCATTGGCAAGGAAAAATCAATTGTCTGCCCATGTGAACCTGTTCCGGACCTGCTGCTGGCTGGAAAAGCCAGCAACAACAACAGCAACTTCAACGAGGCAAACAAAATAACTGCAAAATGCCGCTGGCCTCCGCGAACTGCATTTAGTCGCGGTTTTATACGCATGCTCCACGGGATTGCCTTTCATAAACGTACATATGTTTATACATACATGTATTTATGTATTTTCATACATACATCGAATTGGTCAATGTCCCCATAAATTGTTGCCTAGAAAATGCGTCAGCGAATCGCAGCCCGCCTAGAATCAGAAAGTCAACTTTCCTGTCAGCCAAATTTAATGCGCTGGCTTAAGGATTTTGCGCATTGAAAGTGGCTAAAAAGAGTATCTTGAATTTGTAGAACAGTATGTAACAGGCAGAGGAGAGCATCGGTATATATATATATATATATTCTTATACAGCATCAACATGAAGCTGATCTTTTAATATGTGAGCAGCTGGCAGGCATTTTACTTCTCAACTGTCAAAAAGTCCATTCAAATCGAATAAAAAACACAGATTTGGTTAGTCTAACAGTCTCGAGCATAGAATTCAAACTTGTTTTCTCGCAGTGCACGCAGCAGCCCACAGTGCTTGTCACACAATTGCGGCCAATCGGCAAATCTTTTAATCGTTTGGGAAACCATAATTCATATGCAACATGACTGCGCTTTAACCTTGGGGCAGCGGCCACAAGTGCCTACTTATGGGCCACAATAAGTCAGTGAGTCAAACAAGTCGGCAAAAAACAACCAAAAGTGCTGAGTCAGCTGTTGGCCAACTGCTGCAGCGGCCTCATCGTGGGGCATTTGCGATCTTCATTGATCTGGGCTGAAATATGATGGCTCAATAAACTATCGCCTATCAGTGGCGACTCGAAAGCTTTCTATTCTAACGGCAATGCCACACACAAAGCTCCAAAACAACAACAACAACAGCAACAACAACAACAATTACAACAACAATAACAACAATAACAACAACAACAATAACAACTCCATTCCATAACATTCTTGTCGCTGTTTGGTGTTTGTTGTTGCTGTGGAATCGAAACATTTGCACACTGGAACAAAATCAATAGCGGGAAATGTTGTGCCTTGCACCCATAAAAAGATATTTATAATTCGGAATGAATATAATGAGTGGTAATGAGTATTGATTATGCGCGGAATGGGAACTCAAATGAATGACGGGAATTATATATTTCGGAATGGGAACTCAAAATGAATGACAGGAATTATATATATGTGAATGGGAACTCAAATGAATGACAGGAATTATATATTTCGGAATGGGAATGCAAATGGAAGACATGAAAAATATATTTGTTATGAATGCTTAATGCAGGATAATTAACTAAGTGAACTAGGAACTATTTATATTGGACACTGAACGAACCTCAAACTAAACTCAAAAAAAAAAATACTTACAGTTGTTGAAAAATCCTAAATTGGAGTAAAAAAATATATATAATTCTTTGGTCTTAGATATTTTTATAATAGGACTAAATTCGACACATGAAAAGTTGAAGAAAAGTTTGAATTGCATTATTGCAATGACAAATTAAATAAATATTAATATTATATAGAAAATTCCATTTTCGAAGAATATTTAATAAGAAATTCAAAAATTGATCTATAAATTTCAGCCGGAAAAGGAAAAGAACATTTTTTCCAATTGAAGCGAAATCAAAACAAACTCAAATTCACTTCGATTTGATATATAATACTATAATTTATATAATATATAATTCGATTTGATATATATAATAAAACAATTTACATAATAGATAATTTGAAATGCTTGCCAACACGTTGTGGCCCACTGTGCGCTGTTCCATTTCCAGTTTGTTGCTTGCAGCCTTGACTTGCCCGCTGCCAACTTCAGCAGAGTTTAGTATTAACCAAGATCTCAAAGCGTTCGCTTCGCTTCCAAACGAGTTGTCTCAGCTGGCGTGGGTTACTCTGCACACACTAAATGATAGAGTGTACATTAGTTTAATGGAAATAGAATTGGTTTAATCATACTGCCTGACTGGCTAATCAACACGCTGTGTTGCGTTGTGTTCAGTGTGTTGCAAGTGTTTTCAGCTGCGTGAGTTCGGTTGCTTAACCCCTCCCCCCCGAGCCAAGTTAATTGCGCTGGTTAATAATCAAATGCCACCCACAAAAAATAAAAAAAAGCAACAAAAAAAAAAAGTAAAAATAGAAACAAAAAGTTAAACAAAAGCCAGTGACCGAATAGACCGCCCTCGCTAACGCCGTCGCCGTCGATACGCATTGTTGCCTTTTCCATGCCACAAATACCAGCAACAAACACAACAACAACAACAGCAACATCAATAGCAACAGCAACAGCAACAGCAACACTGGCAACACTAGCAACACTGGCAACAAACAGGCAACGCTTATTATAAAGACGCGCCGCAGGCACAAGTGTCAATGCTTTTTGTGTGAATTTTGTTGTGCAGAAAAAAATATTAAATAACATTCCAAACAAGCCGTGGCAAGAAAAAAATTCAAAAAGAAAGGGAAGAGCCGACAAAAAAGAAATAAACTCTTAACTGGTTTGGTTTTGGTCAAAAAGTGAGTTTAACAAAAAAAAGAAAAATATTTGAAAATTATATACCAAAAGTTGCGGAATGCTCAGACGTAAGCCGAAAACCACAAGTGGGTGCTGATTTCCGCCCCCTGCCACTCCCCCCCACCCCCTACCACGCTCATTTGCGTCACTTGATATGCAGCGGAAGACAATAGAAGAAGAAATAAAAGTGTGTCACATGCAAATGCATTCTTTTTTTTTTGTTGCTATGAAAATCGCTTGGAATTTGATGCCCATAAACGTAACAACAATTACAACAACAGCAACAACAGCAACAACAACAGCAACAACAACAGCAGTGGCAACAAAATGAGCTGCCATGTAAACTGAGCCCCATTTATGGCCAGAAGCTGAAGCCAGTTGACGCTTCAAGTTCAGGCTTTGCTTCAGTTGTGCTGAGTTGTTCGAGCAATCCATCTGTGGCCACTGAAATGGGCCTCTAAGTGCTGTCAGTACTTAGATAGGTCTCCGATCCAGACATGCATAATTCAACAGAATGCCAGACCGTTGACCACAAACTACACTGACAAAAAATGGGCACAATTTCCACCAAAGAAACCGACTAAAATGTTTTAGTTGGGCGAGCTCGACTTGCAGAATCGAATTGCAAATTTGCGTTTCTTATTCGATCTTAATCAAATATATATAAATGTATATATATGTATATATATATATATACAACTTGATCAATATTAATATGAATATGGCATCAGATAACTTTTATTTCAAAGTTGAAGTGCTTAAATCTTCTAGTCTCTGAGATCAGCTCGTTGGCTATATTGAGTCTGCTGTTTAACCTGATCAAGAATGAATATACCTTATGGGGTCAAACATTCTTCATTTCACCTTTCAATATACCCGTTCTTCCCATTTTAATGGGTGTCAACATTTAAACAGTTCGAAAAGTGCTACACTAAATAAAGAAATGTTTTTTATCAACTTTTTCTCGGAGTGTAGCATTGAGTGCAAATACGACTACGGCTAAAGCTACAGATACAGATACGTAGCTACCAATCTAGCTATCTACCTACCTGCCTGTCTGTCTCTCTATCCGTCTGTCTATCTGTCTGTCGTCATTGCCGCCTCTTCCTCTGTCTGCCAGGCATCGTTGATCTTCGTCATCATCATCTTTAGCTGCGCAAACAAAACTTCTCTGGCATGCCACAAGTTATATGCACAAGCCACACGCTACAAGATACACACAACAACAACAACAACAATACACCGGATTCCGATTCTCAGCGCAGATTTGTGTATGTTGTGTATGTGTGTGTAGCTGTGTGTTGTGTATGCTGTATCTTACTTTTATGGTTATTACCATTACGACGGCAAACAGTCATCGCCTTTTGCCAGTCTCCCAATCATCGCAGCGTCTCTAATGAAGCGCCCTTTGCTACCTGTTCCGCCTCCCCTCAAGCTGCCCCAAACCGTCTTCAACTGAAACTTTGGCCGTGTTTTGTGTGCACTTCCGTTTGGCTATGACAAATGACGTTGCACCATAGCAAATTGATAAGTGCCGTTAGGCTTGGCTCGAGCTTGTCGACGCCTCTGCAACTGATTGTAAATTGTGATTGCTTGTCATCATCAGTTAACAGTTGCAGGTTGCGGTTGCGGTTATTGTTTGCTGTTTGCAGGCTATCTATGCAGGTTGCAACAGCCCACTGGCGACAGGCAGACAACACTCGACCCGCTGGCATTGTAGCTGCCACAATGTTGGCTCCACATCATCAGCAGCAGCAGCAACAAACAAATAGTTGAGCCTAAGCGACTCTTCAGCTCCACATTAATTCCAGCAAGTCCATTAGCTGTTTTAATGTTGCAACTGTTGCAATAACGAACGTTTTGTTGTCCACATACATATTTATGTTTATATATACTCATAAATACATACATATGTATATATATATCTATCTATGTTTGTACAGGTTTCAAGTTTCCGGTGCTGTTTGCAGTTGTGCAAAGTGCTCGGCATTGTTTTGATTTCAGCGCGTCTCTTTCACAGTTGATTTCTGCACACTGCATACTTAAGTGCCACATAAGGCATATACATATACTCGATCCACACACTGCACTCCAGCCCAGCGTGCGAATTATGATTGTTTGTCTTCAGCTTGGCCAAGATTTGCATATGAAAGCCAAGTTAACAAAATGTGCTGCTGGGAAAACTTGCAGGCCTTCAACACCAACTGCAACCATATTTCCTATAATTATTATAGCGAGAGTGTGCCTTATTTATGGCACTATATAGTCGAGTCTAGTTAGTTGTCCGACAGATCATGCCATTTTTATGGGTTACATTTTCACCGATAGTCATGTTTCTAGATTGAACCATGACTAAACAGACCTTGCTTTTGAAAATGGGTTAACTTTTGAGAAACTTATGGCAATTTCAAGTTAAGATTGGTCCCCAAACAAACTTAAAATCTGGTTTTCCACCTCAAATGTAGTCCAAAAACGCAACTACTTTTGAAAATCGGTTACAATTTGACAAAGTTTTGGGTTTTGGAAAGTTAAGATCAGTTAAGAACTCCAACACCTTTTGGGGGTATCATTTTAACATGCATTTCGAAATGAAATCTTGTTTCAAACTCTTAGATGAATTTTGAGTTGAGTTCTTGTCTCCCACAATAAATGGAGTCTTAAACACCCTTAACTTTGAAAATCGCTTCATTTTGACAAAGTTTTGACAGTTTGCAGTCTTCAAGTGGTTATTCCTAGCTACTTGGGAACTGTTCACAAAAATCTCGTCTTTATCAGTCTGAACTGTAGTTAGTCTGATTCTCAGGCTTTCTACGGCTCCCAAAGAACTCAAGTTCTTGCCATTAGAATGGAAACGCATTAAATGCCATCGCAAATGATAAAGATCATAATAGAGTTGAAAGTATGTTTATTGTATGCATGTTTATAGGGGTCTGTCTGTCGTTCTTAGCCGCTAATGGAAAACCATTAAACGTAATTTTCGCTTAGCTTCAAGCTCGACTTTGTTCCAGTTTTCTGAAGCGATTACGTGGCACTTTTGCTTTTCGTTTTGTTTCTTAAAGTCAAACCAATTAAGTGTGTGTAATGTGAAAGTCAAATAAAATATAAAATGTACAAAAAATGTTAACAATTTGCCATAATGGCTGTCTGCGTATTGCCAATTGTATTTAGCGTGCCAATTGGCCATAATATTTATTATTTACCCGTGATGCGACCTGGAACCTTGTGCAACAACTACAAATAAAAGTAAAACTAAAAATAAAAGCAATTATAATAATGCCTAAAGACAAAATCGACGAGCATCACAAATTTCATTTGTGGCTCACATTTGCCAGCTTATAATACCCTGCAACTATTTCGAATGGGTATCATAAAGTGACTCATATAAAATAATCCCAAGCCAGAAGTGGAGAACCCTCCGCTCATTAAGTGTG
This sequence comes from Drosophila conformis, assembly GCA_035041375.1. Lineage (NCBI taxonomy): Eukaryota > Metazoa > Arthropoda > Insecta > Diptera > Drosophilidae > Drosophila > Drosophila conformis. Next base: position 448,957 of record JAWNLE010000395.1, read on the forward strand.
TATCCCATAATTATATATGCTCCACAAATTTGATCAATCTGACAGTGAATAAATTAATATACAGGGTATCATTTAATCGAGATTTGTGGCTGTTGCAGCTGCTGCTCGTGTTTTGTTTGACTAAATTATTTATTGGGCATTTGTCTTACGAATATTCAATACTCTCTTTGTATAATTTATGCCGTGAAGCGCTTAACAACGCGCATGTCTAAGACTTGTTGTGGTTGTTTGCTGCCCCCCTCAGACACTCAGCCACACAGACACACACACACATGCCCCTCCGCAGCTGAGTGTGGCATCCCTTGTCTGGTGCAACACGCAACAGTTGACTTTCACCAAGCAAACAGCAGTAAATATATATCCATGGCATTGTGGATTTATTTCCACCACGTAACCGACTTTTGAGACGCTGAGTGGAGCAGCTTCCCAGCGTGCGGCTAATTGCCCCTTATTGTGAGCAGACGTGGGGCAAGGTTAGGCAGCTAATCAATGAATGCCATTTCACTTTCAGAAGACGCACCTCACTTTAATTAAGAGCTTTAAATAATTGAAAAGAAGAAGAAAATGTAAAAATGCCGCTCGGGGCAAAAGTCTACAAAGTCTCCACTCAGCTGTTTGGGGTTTAGTGCGCATGTCCCGATTGTGTCATCGTCATCGTCCTGACATTTAATGGCAGCAGTCGCGTCAACAACATGTCCACCAGTGCAGTTAGCTCCTCGGGAGGAGTGGCTGCCTCATCGCCCAGTTGTGTGCGTCGCGTTCGCACAGATCTCAAGACCTCACAGAACATATTTCTAGCCGGACAGCAGGCACGTCCCAGGAACAGTTCTCCTCAGGGCGTCACCCAACCCCACTACCACTATGTGCCCGGTTTAATGGCGAGCAGTGCGCCTGCTGCCCATGCCACATATCTCAGGTTGCAGCTGACTGCTTGCAGCATGCTAATAATACTAATGCCTCTCTCTCTCTCTCTCTATTCTTGGCACGCTTCAGCGCCAAGCTGCCTGCACGCGCCACACGCCTGCTGAATCGCTCTCGGTTGCAGGATCAGGCTGGCAACGAGTCGGACAACAGTTTGCGTTCCACACACAGCGGCGCCTCCTCCAGTCGCAAGCGCAGCACAGCCGCCTCGCGTGCCTCAACCGCCTCCTCCACATCGAGTCTGCAGCGACGCCAGCAGCAGCAGCAACAGCACAAGCTCCAATCAGCCACGTCGTCCGGTTCGAGACGCACCGCTGCTCAGCGTCCGGGTGGCAGCAACGCAGAGCTGCACAGCTCATCGGACGATCTGATGTTGTATGACAAGTCCTTCAGGAATGCCATGATTCAGGATGTGCTGCAGTTCAAGAAGCAGCTGTTGCGACTACGTCGCATCCTTCAGGAGGTACGTAAGGACATTATTAAGTGTGTTATCCTTTAATTAAGTTGTGCAAAAGTGTGTAACAGGCAAATGGAGGCGACTCTGAACCCATAAAGTGTATCTTCTATATATCGTGCTAAATGCCTATGGAGCCTAGCCGATCTCAGAGACTCTAAGAGACTCTCAGAGACTCTAAGAGACTCTCAGAGACTCTAAGAGACTCTCAGAGACTCTAAGAGACTCTCAGAGACTCTAAGAGACTCTCAGAGACTCTAAGAGACTCTCAGAGACTCTAAGAGACTCTCTGAGACTCCGTATACAAATCCAGTTCATTATCAACCATATCGATACAAATCGATTTCCGACAGCAACAAAAGACACAATTGTAAAATTATAGCAATATTTGGCGGCTGAGTTCAGGGTATATCCCAGTCGACCTACCCCGACTAGCGATTTCTATCTTATCATACTCTGTAATCCATATTACTATTACCTCATCTTAATCACGAACTGTTTTTAGTTTATATTTAATTGGGCTCAGAGTATAAGGTAGTCGGTTGAGACCGACTTGCAACATTCTTACATGTTTTTCATTTCTTTATTTTCCTTATTCGATTTTCTTTTGCACATGCCACATGCCACATGCCACACGCCATACACACACTCATACGCAAACTCATACTCAATCTAAACTCACATTCGCACAGGAGGCTGATTTTGATACAAAGCGGGTAGGTTTTTATTTCCTTTGATTTTCCAGCATGCCCCAAAAGTGAAACGCATAAATGATGCAGTGGCAACCGGGTCTCATACATTATTCTCTCCTTCCATGCTTGCAGACGGAGACGCTGAATCCCTTCGAGAATGACAATATGCAGTTGTTTGCCGCCTGTGGCTTGGATAGCAAACAGTTGAATGACATCGATCTGGCCAGCCTGACATCCTCGACAACGGAGGATCCCTTGCAGGAGTTATCCGATCTACGTAGACAGGTTGTTTACCTTCAGGTATTTGCACGTTTTTTGCATTTCGTTTGCTCGTTTAGAGGCGTATCAAAAACTCAGTCTGAGAGTATCCAAAAAAAATCAACTCACTTTCGCTTTCTTATCAAACATTTACAATATATACAATACAAGGCAGTCACCGAACAGGATAACCGATTTCAAAAGAGTTTTCTTCTTAACTTGAACTTAATTTAATGCTACTTGCTGTTGTTTGCCACTAGTTGTAAATTAAAGATACTTTCCACTAAGCATGCAACATACAACAAACAGACCACATTTATGCCTACTACAAACAGTTGACACTCTTTGCTCTCTCTCTCTCTCTTTCTCTCTCTCTCTCCATATATATATCTCTATATGGATTGTATTCTCTGAGTATCGAAATTCCAACACGCACTTTGACTTTATCTTACTCTTTTTTAGCTAGAACACAAAGCAAATACCAATCTTTCGCTGTTGTTTGTGAAAATCAAGCTCTAAATTCCGAAAGGATAATACATATTTTTATATAGAAGTGGTATATAGAAGTATGTCTATGAAAAGGATTTAGTTAAGGTTTCTATTTTACAGTTGTTTAATTATTTATTATTTTTAGATCAGTTCATAAATTTTTGAACTCAACTTTACTAAACCAAATATGAAACATTAATGCAACAAAAATCTAAAATAAAATTGATTTCGGACTTTAGAGCTTGATTTTGTACGTTGTTGATTGCTAGCCTAGCTACATACATATATATTTATGCAACTCTTTTTAGTGTCTATAACTTAATAAATAAAAAAAAACAATGCTCTCTGGCTTAGTTTGTGAACATATAATTTAGCTAGCATTTTTTGCAAACGCTGCTCAAAAATTGCGCAAAACTAACACTTTTAGTCTTTGTTGTGTGTGTGTGTGTATATTTTTGGAATCAGGGTCAAGTGGATGATCGTGATCGCACCATACGCCTGCAGCGAGATCTCATCGAGCAGCTCGAGGCGGAGAAGCGACAAGCGACGCCAGCCGAGGCCAACATGGCAAATCTGGCCAACAAGGAGTGCATCAGCATGGCCACCCAAACGGAGCGAGTAAGTTGCCCCAAACCCAAGCTATATATCAAGACATAGCATAGATATGTGTGACTAACTGAGCGCTGTAAACGATTCCGATTCCACTTTCACAGACACGTCCACTTGCCATTGGTGCGGAGGGTTTGTCCAGGTAGGCAAACGTTCATCTTCAGTGCAATTTATTGTTATGAATTCTTTTTTTGCTAACCATGTACAAAACTAATACAAAACGCCGTTTGTGGCTGGTTGCTGCTGCTGCTGCTGATGTTGCTGTTGATTTGTGGCAGCTACAGCTGTCAGCTGGTTTCATGCGCTGCTGGCTTTTTTGGCCAACGGCCTCATGCAAATCAGTTGGCCACTTTTTCAACTTGACGTTAATGGCCGCAAATTGTAATAGCGACGGCCTAATTTGGCCAACTTGCACCAACAAGTAGCAGCCACAATAGCAGCATTAACAGCAGCAGCAACAGCAGCATCAGCAACAGCAGCACCAGTTGCAGCATTCACTTAATGTTTCTACATGCACTTGGAGAAAAACCTAAGCAAATCAAGCAATAAAATAAACTCTCAGTTTGAGGAGACTGCATAATTAATCTAGTTTTTTCTCCAAGTGTACTTTGTGTCCATTGCTTAACCATATGTATCTGTGTTTTTTCGCTTCAAATTAACCACTTTCCCATATATATATATCACCCACACACACACACACATACACAATCTAAATAACCCATACATATACATGCTGCCTTATATAGACTACAGTTTGGGGAGCAACAGGTACTATTTTGTGATTTCATATTGGCCATTATAGTGCTGTGTGCGATCAATCTCTTATGTATACTACACCTAAGCTATAATAACTGTTTGGATAACTGTAACTACTGCACCTGAATTCGTTGCAACTTGAACCAAAGCATTAACTGTACAAAATAACTAACTAAAATATTTAAATACTACTATAAAAAAAAGTTAAGACTCTTAGCTGTAAGCACTAGAAACTTATTGCCTGACAATTAACACTGTTTGTTAACTGTTTTAATTGCATGCGGCAATTAAATAGAGTCCTCAGGTAACAACTATACTAACCACAATCATGGGCGTAGTCAGGCGGAGGGGCAGAAAATGGGAGCAGGCCTAAAATGTTGACAAACTAAGTTATTTAGCAGAAATGAGCAAAATGTTTAAAATCCAATTTTGAATGACGGTTAAATTTGGAAAATATATATATATAGATATATTCATATAGACTCAAAACGTAATCGAGAATGGAACTTTACCGATTGATATACGAAACCGGAAACGAAATGAAACATTTGTTAAGAACCAGTAACGGTAACAAGTACCTAAAAAAAAGTGTAGCCAATTCATAAGCTTAACCGGAAACCTTACACTTAACTTAACCTTAACCGGAACCGGAAGTTTCTTAGCTTTGTTGAAAATATGTAACTTGTATAAAGAACATCTTTTGCAATACTTGCCCCCGCAACGTGACTACGCCCATGTTGCACATTCAAAAAGTAGCCACTAATCAATAGACACACTCAACCAACTCACACACACAATTGCATGCAAATTGAATGCTTACTAATCGCTCATTTGAATTTCTCTCACCTGGGCGGACAGAAGTAAGCCTGAATATACCAGTTATACCACGCACTTTCCGACGCTCCACTTGCATCATTGCAATGATTCCACCGTGGCGGCAACAACAATAATACACCACCAGCAGCAGCCACAGCAGCCATGCAATGGCAATCACAACAACAACAACAACAACAACAACAATAACAACAAGTGCAACAACAGCAACAATTGTCGTGCTTTGAGTCAGACACGTCGTCACACCATTATTTCGACCACGCTGACCAACTACAATCAACAGTTGGCTGCCGCCGCATATCCGCGTCGCGCCTCCATCGGTTGGGAGGCGGCTGTCGAGACAGCCACGCCCACAACTGCCACAGCTGCTGCTGCCCCTGCTGCTGTTGTTCCTCGCAAGCCCGTGCGCATAACACTTATTGGGGAAGCGTTGCCACTGTCACAAAATGGCGTCAAGACGCGTATTCTCAATGGTGGCAGCAACAGCAGCAGCAACGGCAGCTTGGCGGGTGTTGCACATCATTATCAGCCGTTGTATAACAGCAACAAGATGACAAACCCAACCGTAACTATAGTCTGATTTAGATACCCAATCTTTTTAACCCATTTTCGCCCACTCTACAAGCAAAAAGAAATGCGCACAATTGTCAACAAATAAAACTATTCTAGCTGAGTTTAATATATATTATATAGCTATATATACCACATACTATATATGTACATAAATACATATACTCTGATGTACTCTCAAACTATTTGCAGTCTTACCAAACCCAGTGAAAACATAAGCAGCTCTAAACGAAAGCTAAAACTGGCTAATAACAGCTGTGGATTTAAATTACACTAGCTTACAAAACTTTGGAATGTGTTGTAATAGGGAAGAGTCTTTGTATACCCTTCACCCATTAAAAGTAAGGGATATATATATTCTTGAACAGCATCAACATCCGAGTCAATCTTGCCATCTGTTTGTCCGTCTGTATGAACAACTCGATCTCAGCGAATATATATATAGAGTATTTGGAATATAAGTTCTGAAATACCCAGCGCAGATCAAGTTTAGCAATTTAAACATAATTATATCAGTTGGGTACGGGGTATATTCTAGTCGAGCATTGCCGACTAGAGCATTCATACTTGTTTAGACCTCTTCCCATCACTTGAACATATTAAAGGAAATCATTTTCCTTATTAGCAACCCAAAATGAGTCTTGTTAAAAAACGTTTTTCGTGTAAGCTAGTGTAAAATACACACTAGACATTCAAGAAGTGTAGCTTTAAGAGCTCTCCGAGAATTCAGTGGAAGATAAATAGTTTAGAATTGCTCCGTGTACAATAATACAATAAATATGCAAAATGTGCAACGCAAGTTAATTACACTAAAACAAAATATCGTGTAATTTAGTGGAATATTCATCATATAATTATTATTAATAAAAACATATATAAATAAACAACTATATCTATATCTATTTATATATATACATATATGTATTCAACTAAAGTAATTATTGTTAATTATGTTATTTAATTTGTAGCCTAAGTTTTAGTGCATTTTGTAATTATTTGATTTAGTTAACTGTATTATAGTATACCAACTTTCACGATGCTACAACAACAATTATAAACTCTAAAATATTGTCATACTTTAAATGGTAATCATATTTTTTTCTTCTTCAAGAGCACAACAATATGCATATATATAAACGTAATTATCCCAAAATACTTCAAACTATTGTAAACAAAATGCTAAGCTTATTAAAGAGCGTTCTAGCCAGATGCTATTTATCTATAGAATTAACTGGGCGAAAGCCCCTTTTGTTGTTTTTTTACTATGTCTGCTCTCTATTGAGATTTATTATAAAGGGTATGTTGAAGTTCTGGGAATAATGTAAAGGTAAGTAATGTTTAGCTTCCATAAGGCAAGCGTTGACGGACGAACCGATACAGATGTCATATATGAGTCTACAGGATCTAAAAACAAATCTAATAAATTTAAAATTATATTTTCAATACGAAGGAAGAAAGGAATGAATAAGGATATATGATTGCAAGAAATCCACAATTATTCAGATATGCCCTGCCGATTATTTACGAATTTATCCAGCCAAAATAAAAAACCTATTGAACTGTCGGCAAGCTCAAATCTTCTATCCCATACTTATTTTTTCGTTAATCATGTGCATTAAGTTTAAGATTTGAGTTTTATTGTAACGAATGGATAGTATATATAGGATAATGCAATGCGATTACATTCAAAGTGTCGTTAGGTCGTGTGTTCTAGCGTTTCTTAATCATCATCAAAGTGTTATGTTGCCAATTGATGTTATATTTGGTAGTTGGCTCGCAACTTGCTAATCGCTACTCGCTTCTCCCCGTTCTACAAGAGTATATAATCTTCGACTTAGTCAGCCAATCAAGTAAGAACTTCTTTCCGCATTAAATTGATGTGCAGGTCTACGAATTTTGCAAGTTATTGACATTGGTAGAGGTGTTTCCCCATCGTGTTTACTGCTGTCACTCAACGGTCGCTCAGCTGTTAAAGCTCTTGAGCCGGGCTTGAAGCGCGTTGAGAACCGGCTTTTAGCACAAACTTGATTTCTTATCAACGCTGCAGAGAGAGAAGCGAGACTCGAGCTGTGCACTCAGTTGCCGATGAGCATTCGAGCTGGAATGTTGCTGTTTTTCACTTGGCCAATTCTTTGGCTGCTCTGCTTGGGTTTTTCCCCCGGATTGGCTTTGGTATGTGAGGCTCAAGGCTGGCGTAGCTTTGAGTGCCGCGAATTGAGCAGCCTGCAGGAGCTGATCGATGTGAAGGCATTTCCCACTGACAACTGGCATCGGTTGATCATTCGGAATGAGCACACTGAACTGGCAATCGGCACAAGTAAGCCAAGAAAGTCAATAATTGGAATCTTGTCTTAATGTCAGTCACAGGTTTTAGTGCTCAGAACTTATCCAGCCTGATGGAACTGGATTTATCGCATGTGCAGCAATTGCAGCTAAAGAAGAGAGGCTTCTCCATTCTGCCACAACTCAAGCAGCTGAATATCAGCGGCTGCTCATTGGAACAACTTCTTGAGACTCATTTTGCCACTGAATCTGCGCTGCGGTTGCTCGACGCGAGTCACAATGAACTCACCAATCTGACAAAGGACGTCTTTGTCCATTTACCCAAACTGGTGTATGCAAATTTCACGCATAGCTCGCTGCAGCAAATCGAGTTGCCCCATCTGCAGCTGCTGCAGCATTTGGATCTCAGTCACAATCAGTTGATTAATGTCAGCTTCGGCAACAGTCCCCATTTGGAGCAGCTAAAGCTAAATGACAATCAGCTGAGCCAGGTGAGTCATCAAAATGTGTCTTCAACAGGCCTCTTACGCAACATTCTCAATCCGAATATCATTAGGAATTATACCCAATTCCCAGAACGAAATGGGAAATCGATAAATGAGCTTGCAAATTTTGTCAGTCGCTTACGTAAATCAGAAATAACTCATATCTTTTGCAAGTTTTTAAGGTCAGAGGTTTAATTTTTCAACAACTGTATTTAATTCGTACAGATCTAGATATAGCTACAAATAATATGTAATTTTGACAGACAGACAGAATTTTGCGATTGATGATGATCAAGAATTTTCTATATCGGAGATGCTTCTGACTGTTACATACAATTAATATACTTGTATACACCTTTTATCCGATTGATTGATTACAGGGTAAAAATGCAACTGATGGGAATTCCTTATTGGCTGCTTACACACAAACGTGCTTACTTGCATGTAGCATGTAATAAAAGTACAAATTTCGAAAATAGCACTCACCGTCAGCAGCAACATAATCCTCTCTTTCGTTGTTGTCTATTATTTGTATTCTCTTAAGCAAGCTGCGCATTTGGAGAGTGTCGCACTGAGCCTACATGAATAAAAACAACAGTAAAAAAGGGAATTTGTGCTCTCTTTCGATATTTCTGAGTGGACATTGCGTGCGCAGCTTGCTACGCACAGAACACTATACAAAAATAACACAGCTACTCCAAATTAAAACCCTTCGTTACATCAAACTAATACTATTTAAGATTATTATTAGGCGCGTATTAATTGTAATAGGTTAAATCTGCGACTATAAAGTTTGCGCCGCACTGCAGACGCTTACAGGCCGCTAACTGATTACGACTCCCACACCAAAATATTAATTGGGGTTTTTATTTTCGAGGTCGAATTTCGATCTCGCTCGCTCTCTTTAGTTAGTTTGTCCTCTATACACGCACAACAGCGCCAACTAAATAGGCAAGCTTTTTTTGCTTCTGCTTTGTGCTGTTAAATTTAGTTTTGCTTGCTGTTACCGTTATTTTAGTTTTGCTGTTGGGATTTTTTTTATCAGGTTAAGGGATTAGGAGGTAAATTAAATATCCCAGTTGATTAACAGAATCTGCAGCTGTTATTATTGGAAATAACTGAAAAACTGTATATTTTAGCTAAATTCCACCACATTTAGTGGCCTGGAAGGACTGCTTCACTTGCAGCTGGGTGAGAATCAGTTGGGATCAATTGATAAGGACACATTTCAAGCGCTGATGCAGCTGCGCTCGTTGAATTTGTCGCACAACCAACTGGATGCACTGCGTCCCCAAGCCTTTGGATCATCGGGCCAGGTGTTGTCGCTGCAACAATTGGATTTGTCTGGGAATAATATACGCCTGCTCTTCGACAATCAATTCCGGCAATTGGGTCGTCTCCAAGTGCTGGACATCTCCCAGAATAACATTGCCAGCCTGAGTGCGCCACATTTTGCGGGTCTGCAGGCGCTGAGGAAGCTTTACGTGCATTCCAACGATATACTCGAAATTAAGGCACACACCTTTGCGGCTCTCGAGGATCTGGACACTCTGGACTTGTCACACAACAGCATTGAGTCGCTCGATGCGAAGGCTTTTGGCAACAGCACTTTGTCCAGAATGAGGAAACTGAATCTCAATGGGAATAATCTGAAGAGCCTGCATGCTTTGGCCTTCTCCTCGTTGCCCTTTCTGGACTACCTGTCGCTGGGCAACAATGAGCTGAGCAGCCTGGATGTCAGAATGTTTGCTCCAATGAGGCATCTGCAAAAACTCCATTTGGGAAACAATGAATTGAGTGAGATCAAATCCGATGTGCTTGGTAGTTGGAGCAGTGTCAGGGATCTCCTAATTGACAACAACAAGCTGACCTTTCTGCCCGATCTGAATGGGACACTGTCGCAACTGAGGCGCGTGGCCATCGAGGGTAATCCCTGGCAGTGCGCCTGCTTTGCTCAGCTCGAAAGCTGGCTGCAATCCAAGAGGATTACATATGTGCGTGGCAACACCGGTTTCTACAGCGGGGAGAAGCCATTGTGCGTGGTGACAGTCTCGGATGATTGTGTGAAAACATTTCAAGAGGATCGACACCAGCAAGTTGTCGATGACTTTGAGGAGCATCTGAGCGGAACACCATCCTCGTTTGAGAATGATTCGGCTGAAGACTGAGAAGTGTGTGTGAGATGTGAAATAAATGAAGGATTGCTAATGATGATGCTGATTCCGTTTTGTAACTCGCTTCCTTTTAGGAGATCCCTCCTCTTTCTGCCCGAGAGAAGAGAGAGAGCCACTTCATCATTTGATCCGATTGGACATACATTTGTATTGATTTTAAACATTTTGTGGTACATTTTGCCCGTTTTTGTTGTTTGCTACTCCGCACAGATATTTGTGTGTTTGTGTGTGTGTTGTATTTTTACAAATTAACAGTTAAAGACTCGAGCCGTTTATGTGGCCTTAACACGCAGAGCCAAGGCGCTCAGATCGCCGATGCACTTGTTCAGCGTGTCCTTCTCCTGCTGCGGCGAGATGCTCGACAGCACATTGGCCACAATCCAGTTGGCCATATGCTTCTGGTTGAGACGACGCTCAACATGGCGGCACTCCACCTGGTAGTCCAAGCGACGCTTGACCTCCGAGTAAACGTTCATGGCACGCTCGCGGAACGCCGCCTCCAATTGAAGGGCAATGTTCTCCTTCTTGGCCTCCATCAGCAACAGGGCACCATCGGCGCGCCACTGCTCCTTCTTTTCGTCCTCAATGGCATCGGCGAGCACCTTCAGCTCTGCCTCGCGACCCTCCTTCCACTCACCTTCAATTTTCTACAGATAAAAGGTGTCTTTAGTGTGTCCATTTAAGATGTGCTTGTCTTGTGACTTACATCGATCTCTCCATCAGCCCAGCGAGCGATGGCTGGACCCAGTTTCTTGACCGCAATGATGGCCATGATACCGAGCGACAAACCGCTGTAATATTCATGCTCCATGACATAAATTTCCTTGGAGCACAGATAGGTGATCAGACCCACGCCGAATGTGTAGGGGCCGGTGACGCCAGTCTTCTTGTAGAAGAACTGGAACCACTCCTCGGGCAAAAAGCCCAGGCGCACCTTGCCGGGATGCTCGGGACGCTGGCGACGCTCAACGGCACCGCCACCGGATGGGGAAGCAGCAGCGGCAGCTGCCGAACGGCTGGCCACCAGGGTCAATGGGCGCTGAGCTGCACGAAAAAGAGCAAAACTAAATTAGTTGTTTCTTTCATTTGCAAACAAAAAAAATAAAGATCGAATTTTGACGGTTGATTTGCGAATGTTCGCCGTGATTACATAAACCACGATGGCGAACTTTGCGGTGCCGTAACCAATTTTCACGGTCGACTTTCGCAGTTACATACACACGCTCAGCTGCTGAGATGCGAGCTAAAGCATTGCTAATGCTTTTATTTCACTATTTTTTCGTTTACCTGTAAGGAGTGCGGCTCTGGAGAACATTTTTGCAATGATGTTTCGACGAATTTATGCCCCTAATTTGACGTTCAGTTCCTCACCTACTACGTAGATCACAATAGACCAGCAAAAAGCTATCGTTTATATCGATATAATTCTAACCTTCATTCACAATAGTGAGCGTGTGGCATTGCCAGATAACTGAATCACAATGGACTTAAATGTGGTATTCTTTGAGCTAAATAGAATATGGTCACACTGAGTAAAGTTTGAAATTTGGCGCTTAAATTTTGCGTGCGCAACAACAGGTGACTAATTATAAATAATAAACTTATTTATTTCTGCGAAATGAATAGCTCACACAATAAAAAACACAATGTATAATTAGAATGTTTATGTTTGTAACTTTACAAGTTGTTTTTAATTTAAAAATATTACAATTCGCTAAGTAAATTGTGTCTAAAATGAAACATTTCGCATTAAAATACTTTTACAAAATACTATAGAGACAGTGAACATAAATTAAACAAGAATAAACAAAATGATATATATGGGATTGCGGAAACTCGATAATGCATACTATATTATATGTATCGTTTTAAATCAGTTCTCAAAGCTATTGTGTGCAGTTTGTGTGTAATAAATTAGAGACGATAAATCATGAGCATCTTTGATCCGTTTTTGTTTCGTTTCCCTTCGCTAAGCTAACTAAAATGACTGTCTTGTGCGTAGAGGATAAACATTAAATAGATAATAGATACAAATTATAAGAATAAGGAATCATAAAAAAAGAACGTATACAAATCACTTGCGCTATATAGTTAATTGTACAGTATTTGTTTTGTTTTAAATAAAAGATGATACGACTATTTACAGCAGTTGAACATATACATATGTAAAAACGTAATAATACATGTATTAGACTATTTTACAACTTTTAACATTTTTGTTATTGTTTTGCTTAAATCTCTGTGTTGTGTGTGTGTGTGTGTATACAAAACGAAATGATTTGGCTCGCCTAACACTCGAAATGGATGGTGTTTTTTTTTTGTGTGTGTTGTTCTTCCTCGATGATTATTACAGATGACAGTTTGCCAGTTGACAGTTTTTGATGTCTCCTCAGTTCTCAGTAAAAAGGCTGATGGTGGTTTGGGGTGGGTTGCAGTCCGTTCGGCTCATTCGATGACATTGAAGCGTGTTAACAACTTGTGGTAGAACCAACGCACCACACGCTGGACACGAGCAGCGGCCCAAACGCACAGGCTGCCCGTGTGTCGCAACTTGGAGGCATAGTGCTTGATGTGATCTGTGTGGCAGAGAGTTAAGGCAACCAACAAACATGAATATAACAAAATAAACAACACAATGAAAGCATGGGCTTTTTTTGTAAAGGATATAATAATGTCCAAGGTGGATGGCCGCCATTTATGTAGGTCACGTACGTAAAACCATCCTTGCCCTTGCCCCGTATATTGTAGTAATAGGGCAGAAACGAGTGTAACGTAAATCTGGAAAAGGTAAACAATATATATATATATATATAGCAGTTAATTGGCTAAAGACACGCAACTGATGGATACTATCGATAATGGAGGTGTGTTACCTTCTCTTCTCGTAGAAAAATATGGCAGGTTGATTTGTGGTCAGCGTGTGCAGAAATATTGCCTTAACCGCATGTCTTTCAATTGTCGTCAAATGATTCATCAGTGCGTCCAACAGCAGCGAACCGATGCCATTCCGACGATGGGTGCGATGAACGCCCAGCGATAATATGTAGCCAACGTCTGCGGTGCGACCCATCGAGTCGGGCAATATGCCTTTGTCCTGCATGGGAAAACCGCTCAGCCTGGTGTAAAACTCATCACTATCACTGTAATTGGCTATTACCTCCTTATTAACATTTCGATACGGTTTGATTTCGGCAACAATTAAACCAATTATGGCCAGATTATAAACAGCAGCTAACGCAAAGAATCGCGTACTTGAGGTAATATCCTCGTACCATGACAGTGGATAGTCGATTGGAAACCATTCTTGGCACAGTGTCCGCACCTGTAAATCCCAAAATATATATTGGTTACTATCCATGAAGCGGATTGGCAATTGCAGCATACTTACCTCAGTCAGATCGTCGGGCACAAGGAACCTTAACTGGACATCGTTGACGGAGCAAAGCGGGACATGTTCGCAGTCGCAGTCGACGCGTGTAATGATATCGTTGTTGGGCGGTGCATTGTGTTTGTTGTAGCTAAGAGAGAGACACACAGGCCCCAAATAACCCCATAAAAAATACATATATATATATCCATATAGGTGCTCAATAAATTAAACCAAGTGCCGTAAATGCACTTAGAAATATATCCAGCTAGACAAGTGTGTGGTAGGCGACGGCGCCGATTTCACTTGCATCATTTTATGAGGCGATAAGCATAATAGAACAGTTAACGTAAGCATGACGCTGACTAGATACTCTATACACTCTAATAAAATTCGATGACTAATTCATCGTTTGTTACAGTGTATATTAAAATAGACATTTATTCCAAGGTTCCAAAAGATAACTTTTTTTATGATATATACAGATAAGCGGACTTGGCAACAACAGCTAGAGGCTAGTTCTTAGACACACCAAGAATATATTAACTATTTGCGCTGCGCACGACTAACACTTGATACCCTGCTGCAAGTGCTTAACAGGGTAGCCGTAATTTAACACGCACCCCGGCAACTCATAGCACAATCGGTGTCGCCTACTCATTGTTAAAGTACCACAATAAAAAATATGAAAAAAGAAGGAGAAATAATGCGACCCCAGCGTTATTTGTACTCACAGCGTAAATTGTGCCATGCTACCGAAGCTGCTGCTCTGCTGCCGTTGTTTCCAATTAGGGCAATTATGTCCATGGGTTGTGGTGGTGCACCACAGGTTAAGCGCGGAATTTGGTCAACTATTTATATGTTGTTGTTGTAATTATGTGTGATTCGATATTATACGAAATTTGTATGCGCTCAGTCGTGCTGTTTTGTGTTTGTTTCTTTTAGCGTGTGTGATGGTGTGTGTGTGTGTGTGCTGCTAATTGATCTTAATTAAAAATCCACATTTGCAACATAGATAAACCCACTTGCTAGCGCTCGCTGCAGGCTTAAGTGCTCCAATCATATATCAAAGATAAGGCGGTTAATAAACCCCATTTAGTGTGAGCCTGTTTGATTCGGGCGTTGAAGCACGACCGCATTTCTTGGTTAAATTAACAGCACACAAAATGTCTTTTCTAGATTTCTTTACATTGTTTATTACAACGACAAACGGGAAAACTTCACGGTGAAGAAGAGCACGATTGCAAGTGTGAATCAGCTGCTGCTGCTGCTGCTCGCTTGCCATTCACACAAAATGAGGCCAGTACTGCCACCTAAGCACACAATGCAGTGCTGCCTAATTGTGAACTGAACCGGGTATTTCAAATCTGCATTCAAAATTCGACTTTATTTAATATATATAAATATATATAGAAAAACTTCGTCTGCTTAAAAGCGCCTGGCTTGGCTGACGGCCTGTGAAGTACTCGGCACTGGTGGCGCTGCCGGTTTCGTTGGATCGTCTAGGACGCGTACCACCATCGAGCTGGTGGGACCCGTGCACCACGTGATTCCGTGCTCGTCCACAACGAACGTTTCCAGCGTCACCTGAAACTGGCCACCACTCGAGATGGGCAGCAGAAAGCTGCCCGAGAGGAAATCCCGTTGCGGCTTAACCATCTGATTGAGTGTTACTGTGTCGGGATTGGGCAGCTTCACCAACTCGTTGACCGGCCGCGGCGTCATTAGTTGCGACGTGAGGCTCAGTTGCACGGAATCCACACGTCGAAAGTGTTTCTGCTGCTTGCTAATGTGCTGGAGCACGCCCTCCACCTTGATCACCAGATTACTGCCCGATTGCACAATGACGGGCTCAGTGGCGCTGCGTGGCTGTGGACTGACCGACAGCTTGATCTGGGTGGACTGCAGTATCTGGAAGAAGTAGCGCGGAAGGCAAAGCGGCGCCTTTGTTATGATCTCAATCAACGCAAAGATCACATCCAAGTGCCGATTGCTGATAGTCTTGGCATTCGGTGGTTCTTGCGGTAGATTTTTCTGCATCTGCTCCATGCGCTGACAGCTGGCGGCAAAATAACGCGTCTCCGGATGATTGCCGGTGGTCAGAAATATGGGTGGCTCCGGCGGCGTCGCATAACAAATCGATTCAATGATGTGCGCAAAGTGAGCGCATTGAAATTGCGCCACTTCGAGAAACTCCAGGGTGACATTGTCCGCATCAAAGGAGGATTTGTAGAGGCGTGCATAGGTCTCCTCGCACACCTTGAGCGCCTTAACCAGTTTGCGCAACTGATTCGTGACGTGGCCAAACTTTTGCAGATAATCCCTCGAATTCTGGGCCAAGCTGCCCGCTATTGCCGGCGGTGGCACAATCACCTGGGCATTCTTCACCGTCACAGCGAGATGGAGAGTCTGCAGGAATTGTGCTCGTATCTTCAAATACTCTAGCTGAAAGCTGCACGGATGCTGGGGCGAGGAGCAGGCACGCATGCTGGCCAGCGCCTGCTGATACAGATTACTGGCCGCCTCCAGGCGCCTCATCAATGGTATCAGTGGCTCCGGTGCCTCGCTAGGCGCATAATTATCCCGCATATAAGTGTACTCCAGACCATAGTTGAGTATGCATTCCGCCTGTGAGATCTGAGCGAGTGCCACAAGGAAATAGTGCATGTGATCAGTGATCACAATCTGCGACACCTTCGTGTAGATGTGCGCCGCCACATAATGATGGCCATAGCGGCTGGCTGTGCGTGCAATCCGATAGAGAGTCCAGCAATTGACACGGTCGATGCACTTCTCAAAGCTCTGCACCACCGGCTGTGGCAGATAGCAACCCATTGTCGTCTGACAGACCAAGGCACAGAGTATTTCCACGGTGCGCAGCAGCTGCTCTGGCTGCTCCTCCCTATCCACCAGTTTGTTCAGCTTGTACAGAATGAGTGGCAGTCGCGACATCATCGGATTTGGCTGCAAAATTGGGATTCCCATTAAGGCTTATAGCAAGCGAGAGATATGTAGAAAAACTTACCTGTGCCGGCTCCGGTTCATCCGTTTCCATTGACACCTCGTCTTCCAGGCCCACGGACGTGGAGAAGGCATATTTGCGCAGCTGAAAGTGCTCGCAGAGTCCAACGGATGCCTCGCAAATGACTTGCAAATTCGCCGGCGGATAGATAACATTGTCGCCCAGCGTATTGGTGACCATCACAATGAAATCAGCGCCAAATTCTGCATTCGCTTGCGTTATGCGTATGCCATAAGCCAGTAGGCGGCGCAAATCCCTGGTGAACTCTGCACGACGTGCTGTGCAGAGCAACAGACCCTCCATGTGCAAGTTGACCATCTCGAGTATGACGTCTACTTGGGTAAACTGTCGCTGCAGGCCAAAGGAGAGCAGCGCGGCGAGGACGGCCATTGCCTGTGTGGCCGCTGTGTAGTCATCCAGTTTGCTGATGCACTCGTTGCACAGGCGGAGCAGAGCGTCGCGATGCTCGCACAGCAGATGCTGACAGGTGAGTGGACACTCACTGAGCTTGAGCAGGATGGAGAGGAACAGGAACTGCTCGGAGCCATTTGTGCAGAGATTAAATTTACTGATGAGTGCGCCAATGGCTGACTTTGGCCAAGCGTTGACGCTCTGCTTGCCGGCGAGCGCATTGAAGGAGCGCAGAACCTGGATGCGAACTGGCGTACGTAGATCCTGCATAAACTCCAGCAGCACATTCAGCTGGCCAGGCACCCCAACGAGCGTACGTGAGGATAACTGTGTCAGCGTATTGATGATGGCCACCACGAAACTCTGTGCCGGATATTTGGGCAGCAGCTCCAGGCACAGTTTGCTGACCAGCGCCGCCGTATTGGCATCGTGATGCATGTGCCGCAACACTGGGATTAGCAGCAGTTTCATCGGCACCGGCACCTGCAGTGATTCAATCATGTCGGAGATCTTGGCGCACATGCTGATCGCAAAGGAGCTCGACTGGGCGGCAAAACAGCTGCTCGCATAGATGGCCGCCTCCACCTCGACGGTATCGTGGCTATCCAGCGCACGACGAATCGCATGATGAACCTGCGGTTTCTCTGGTATGACCCGAGAGACGGCGCCCAGTGTGCGCAGGAGCAGAGCACGCGCCACTGGATCATTAGAGTGCATCACCATAAAAATGCGACGCACGAAGTTGTCAATATTGAGAATCTTATCGAGATGATTCTCGCTCTGCTGGCACACGCGCAGCACCCAGAAACGCAACAGATTCGAACCGCTCACAAAGAACTCGGCCAGTTTGATGAACGATGAGTTGATCAGTATGGGAAATGGATATTTCTCAAAGAGACGCGGAAATCGGACAATTGCCTCACATTGGATGCCCTGCTTGGCGCTGCGGAGTCCCTTGTCCAGTTCCATGAGCACCGCATTCGAGTCGTGCTCGTTGTCGTTGAGGAACGACTCGTTGAACATGCTGACACGCGTTCCCGTTGAATACGCCATTTTACCAATAATTATGCACTTACATTTAATTCAAAAATGAATTGTGGAAACAACAAACAGAAACCTGTGGCGAAAACAAATGCAGTTTGCCGGTTGCCATTCACCTGTTAACGTACGGAACAGTACGCAGCTCGCTCTGGCATTCTTCAAAATATATTTGTATATTAATGAAAATTAAATGGGACAATACAGCTAATGTGAACTTCAAATATAGCTTAAATTACTTTTCAAAGTCTGTCTAAGTTATTATTATAATTCTTTGTGTTGCATACAAAGCAAAATATTAACAGACCTGCTGAGTGCTTAACACCACTTTAACAGTTCTGCAACTGGTTCTTTTAAGAGTTTTTGTGCTTGTGAAATTGCGCTCCTTGTTTTTAATTTATTAAAATTATGTTTGTGCTAAATAAAGTGGATAATGGTTTGTAAATAGTTAAAAATACATTTATATTTTGCATAGTTAATCATATCTATTTGCAGAAAATGTAAAATTCATTTTGCTGCCGGTTAACGCGAAATACACCGTCGGACGCTTGTCGACGGATTTGATATTATCCGAGGATCTCAGCATTAGTCGCACTCATGTCAGCCTCTGTCTGTCCAACAATGAGCTCACCATGGAGGATCTGGGCTCCAGGTACGGCACCTTCATCAACAATGGCATCGAAAAGAACAAAAAGATGCCGGCCAAGACGCCAACGCCCCTCCAAATTGGGGATAAAGTGCGCTTTGGGGCACTCAAGAACATCTGGCAGGTGTCGCAACTGAAGCTGACGACAACCGGATCTGCCTTGGAGGGCATGGGATTACGTGAACTGGATCAGCTGATGAGGCCACTGGGTGGCGTTACGTTGCCCAGCTGGACAGATGAGTGCTCGCATCTGACCATGGACACGGTGTCAGTTACAGCCAAACTGCTGCATGCGCTGCTCGAGAATAAACCGATTGTTCGCGTCGACTTCTGGCGCGAGCTGTTGAAATTCGCGCGGCGTGTTCACGTTTCCGAGGATTGGCCGCAATCCGAAAACTTTGCGCCCGCCCAACCGTCGGATATGCCGAGCATCAAGTGGCGTCCCGAGCGCACCAAACTCTTTTCCGGCATCACATTTGTGTTCATGAATCGCAGTCATCTCGAGATGTACGGTCTGGTGGTCCAGAAGGCTGGCGGTCAGTGCAAGGATCTCAATTTAGGTGTATCCAAGCGATTTCTGACGAAAGCAAATGTTGTCGTCATACAATATGTGACCTCAACTCAGTCCCAAGCCACCGAAACTTTTTCCAATGTACAAGGTCTGTTTACCCCACAAATTTCTATCTAACATTTAAACTTGAAAATATAAATATATTTGTAGCTATTTTGGAGCAGGCTGGACTGCGGTTGATACCCGACTACGAGATTGGACTCGCCATCTTGCATTGTTCGTTGGAAAAGTTCTGTAATCCATCGCATGCGATAATAGAGAACTCTTTGACCACAACGGAATCAATGAATTCATCGATCTTGGTTCCCAATACGGAGCGCACTCAAAACCAACAATGTAATAAAAATAGTGGAACCGAGTTTGTTGTCCCAGAATCACACAAATCGCAAATCTATGGACTGAGTTTGGGCAGCGATAAACAGGAAAAATCGGAATCAGCACCCAAAGAAGTGCCATCCACCAAAAAGAGGCGAAGCAAACGTAATAATCCCATATATGTGGATGACTCCTCGGATGACGACGCCACGAAAGACGAGCAGCCCACAAAGAAATCTAAAAAAGCACCTGAAAGTATTGTTGTGGAGTCCTCGGACGAGGAGCCAATTCTAAGTCGATCAAAGCGTAGGGTTGCTAACATTATGGACTCTGACGAAGATCAGCCGCTGGAAAAGAAAACCAAACAAAATGAGAATGTAGACATCGGTTTGAGTGTGGAGGATCAAGCGGCGCTAGAGGATATAGCCAACTCAGAGGCAATGCCTATTGAGGAGGATTTGGTTAAGAGTAAGCCTAACGTCGGGCGACGGATAAATACACCAGTTATTTCACCCAAACGCTCAACTCGTGGCAATCCACAGCCGCCGCAGGAAGAGGAGCCGGCGGCCAGGTCTCCACGTCGTTCAATGCGTGGTAAACCATCAACAGAGAATGTTATGCGAAATGATAAGGAGGATAGTTCACAGGACGAGGAACTGTTTCAATTCGGGGCACATACTTCAGCTGCAGTTGTCCCAGATCGTGTAGCTTTGCAGCCAACTGAAGCCAACATTGCATCCAATGACAAACCAGCTGAGAAATCGGTCAACAGGCCAGCCAAAATTAGTGTGCGCAATTTCCTAGAAAAGTCCCAAAAACATGTTGCAACCCAAAAAGTTGTTGAACCTCCAGCTGCAACGCAGCCTCGCAAGCGTCTGTGTCTGGAGGTGCTCAATGATAACGATGACGTTGACCTTGATAATCTGTTCGAGTTTGGCAACAGCAAGAAGCCAAAGACAACATTTGGAGCAGATAATGACTCCAATGCTGAGGACTTATTCAACTTCAAGGAACGTGCTCAACAGGAGCAGAGCAAATTGGAGCAGAGTGATGACGATCAAGACTCGGTTTGCACAGAGCCATTCAGACCGGAAACTAAATCAAAATCAAAGTATATAGTGCCTAAGCCCAAGGAACTACCTCGAAAAATAGACACCAGTGGCTGGCTATCGTGTAGCGGGCTACACGTGGATGTCAAGCCGGAACCAGAAACAGAGCCGATTGCAATGGATGCTGACGCAGCTCAGCCAACCAATATTAAAATGGAAGCCGATGATGATGATGAAGATGAGAAGCTGAACCATGGCAAATGGCTGGCTGGCATTAGGAACAGCATACAAGTGCGCATGTGCAACTTGAACATCAGTGTTCGCAGCCTGGACGAAAAGGATGCGGCGAATACAACTGCCAGCAAATACATCGGCCGCAAGAACTTTAAAAACTTCATCAAGGTAAGTAAAAAATGATGTCCTGCCAGATTTATCAACCCAGTTCATTGCTCCTTCGCTTACAGACGAACAATGCGCATCCGCAGCAGCAAATTGTGGGCCTGAAGCGAATGCAGCTGGCCGAGGGAATGGTTGTGAATTTGTAAGTGATGAGTACAAACATATATTCCATATTTATCTTGTTATATTTTGCTGCCAATAAATTTGCGAAATATGTTTAAAGCCTTTGCGCTCTCCCTCGACTTGAGTTTGCGCTCGAAGAGCGTCTTTGCCGCCAGCCATTCGTGATTTTGAATTGCTTTCGTCAGGCAGCCGTTGGGTGCCTCTTTGCGGGATTTGGATTCGCGGTGAATGAAATGCTTAACGTCCTCCACGGTGACCAATGAGTCCAGCTGAAAGGCAGTCTCTGTTGTTGTTTCCGTCTGGCGTGCAATCACCGTGCCCACATCCGCTTTGGCCAACTGTTTGGCCTTCTCTGCTTTCGTCACCAGCGAAGGTGCTTGTGGTGCTTGTAGTTGGATTGCTCCAGGCATCACTTCATTTACTTGAACTGGCGGGGTAAATTTAACCTGACGCAGTTTCGCTGGCAGTTCGTATTTATCGGGCAGAAAATGTTGCTTTTCAACGTGGGGAAAGCTGGAGCGATGTGGCAGCAACTGGCCGTAGAGCGTTGCACAATTGTTGCCCTGCAGTTGACTCAATTTGTTGATTTTTGCGATGGCTGCAATCAGCAGCGTGAGAATCTCCATGAAGAAATTGTTGCGCAGCATTTGGCCAAAGTATTTGGTAGCCGCCAAACAGCAGTCGTGGATGCGCTCGTGCAGGCGATGGCAGGCAATTAGACGCACCAAGATGAACTCTAAGCTGTTACGGGTGGGCATCTCGCCGGACACTTCGTCATCGCAGGCATCCGGCAAAGCACTGCGAAATTGCTCCAATTCTCGCGGCAGATCGAGTCGCAGCAACCGGCAAAGCGCCGCATTTAGTTTGCAGACAGCACGGAATCCTGGCATGGCGCGAAAGGAGTTCTTTCGACGAGCCATTAGACGTCCAATTAAGGCGGCTGTTTGACTGAATTCCTGACCATTTGGCGAGGACAGCTGTTGCAGATAGCGATTGGTGACCACAAATACATCCTTAGCTGGAGGAGATATACACTTAATGTATATTCTTAATTGCAAAATGTGCGTGTATTTACCAAATCCAGTTTCGCTAACTTGCAAAGTGATTAGCGGTGGCTTTTTTAATTCAAATTCATTCCAAAAACATAAACTCGCCATGCTTCTGCAAAAGGTAAACAAGTTAATAAGTTATCGATAGTCCAAAGATTCGATTTGTTCTATTGCTCTTTATAGCATAAGGCTGCCAGATCGGGTTAAAATATGCGGTCTGCTTTGAATTGTGAATGCATTATTTTAGCTTGCATCGTTATCAATCCCATCTGTATTCAAAATGTTTCGTTTCGCGGCTCATCGTTTGCTTGGCAGCACTGTAACCGTGCAACAGTCTGGCAGCACAACTCTGCCCATATGCTTTGTCTCCACCTCTCAGCTTTAACAATTCCTCAATTGTTAATTGTAGAGAGCTGTTGCGTGATGCAGTTCGTTTGACTAAGCGCTGCTAATTGCCGTTTTTATATAGTATTAAAAATCAAAAGCAATCGGGAGGGGCAGAGCGCGGTGTATCTGTCGCGTGTGTCTGTTTACTGATTAAATAAAAGTTACATATTCGTAAGATTTACAAGAACAATATGCTTGTCATTAACACAATAAAATATTCAGCGAGAATCACGCTGCGTAATGCTTGGCTGCGAAATAGTTTAACAAGCTTCAATGCTACACCAACAAATTTCACGCGCACTTTCTCGCTGGGCCTGGCGCTTAGGCAACAGCAACCAGATCTGTAAGTAGCCGAAATACATTGCTTGGCGCAATTAACAACATATTCGTTTGTCGCAGTGTAAGCGTGACCTTTGTCAGAGCGAGTGGCGAGCGAATCAAGGCGTCCGGCAAAGTGGGCGATTCCCTGCTCGATGTTGTGGTGAACAACAATGTTGACCTTGACGGTTTTGGCGCCTGCGAGGGCACTCTGACCTGTTCCACCTGCCATCTGATCTTCAAGACGGCCGACTACGAGCGGCTGCCCGACAAGCCTAGTGACGAGGAGCTGGATATGCTAGATCTGGCCTACGATCTGACGGATACCTCCCGCTTGGGTTGCCAAATCACGCTGAGCAAGGACTTGGACGGCCTAGAGGTGCATGTGCCCGCCACAATAAACGATGCACGCGCAGCTTAAAAGATGCACTTGCTCCACAAAAAAAAAAGAATGAAAGAAAACCATTGTTACCTTGTCTACATTGAGTGCTAATAATTGCTTCGTGTCAACGCGTATGCATAGTCGATTAATATCCAATAAAATCTTTTGTATCACATGTCCCCCAAAAGCGGGACACTTAACGAGCTGAGACTATATATGCACAAACATCCTGTAATAGATTCGTGCATAAATGTGCATAAGCCGAAGGCTTAAAGATTAATGTAAATATTGATGTGTTCGTAAATAAATAGGCAGAGTACAGTTTTATTTTTCATAAAATATACAATTTGTAAATGTCGTCATTTGAATATGGTAATTTTAAAATACAAATTCACTTGTGGTTCGGAATTGAAGGTGCTACGTGATGAAACCAAGCTGAGATATATCTTTTTCGGCTTCAAATAAATAGCACAACTCAAAAGTATCGTTAGAAAACTTTGTTCGTTATTTGATATATATATTTTATGCACTTTGGCAAATCTAATCAGTGCATAGCAATTATCATTCGATTCTTGTCTGGCTGCATTATTGAAATGTTGCATGTCGACAAACTGCCTATGTCATCGTGACATTTCTAATCAACCAGGAAGAAAAAAACGTCGTTTATTATTTTTTTAATAAAAGTAAACTTTTTATTATTTCGCAGCTATCAGATAAAGTAATAAATAAATAATTTAATATATACATCTGCTATATTAACTTATTGTAAACGATTTTCAGCTTTTCCATTTCTCATCTTTTTTTGTTTGTTTTTTTTTATTTTATTCTTTTTTGCCGCTGTGCCATTTTACGAGATAACATATTTAAACGCGTAATTTCGAAAACATTTTTGTTGTTTTTTAAATGAATTATGTATAACTGAAACTTAACAAAACTGACAAAATGAGAGTGTGAGAATACGATGACGTCACAATTTTTGATTTCGTTTATTTCGTTTCGAGCGCTTTTTTCAATTAATAACTAAAAAGAAATTATGCAGTATAAGGCGACCTATTTGGATACAAATAAAAACAAAAACAATAAATAGTCGAAGCAATAAATAGGGAAGAGCAAATAAATAGATAAGTAGTTAATATAGGATAGGTAGGAAGTTAGGAAGTTTGGATTTGGGGGGCGAACAGGTGCACATAAAACTGATTTGGTTTTCTGATGGTGCAGTTGGATATATACCACTCTATATACGTGTGTGCGTGTGTGTGTGTGTGTGTGTAGTAAGAGTTGTAGATTGGTATTAGTTTAGTTGACGTAGGACATGCCCGCACCCTTGCGATCGAAATGACGCACACGGACAAAGAGGAAGGCGGCGACTAGAGAGGCCACGGCCAGGACGAGCAGCAGCATGACGAGACCACCCACAAAACTGGGCACAGACATGCAAATGGTTTCCGCATCCGCCGAGCGTGCCGATTGGATGACAACCGTCTCATTGCTGGCATTGCTGTTCAGTGCGAAATTGACATCGCCAGGTGCGACGACCTGAATGATGCGACTCGTGTTCACGTCGGTCATCTCCTGGGCGTTGCGCTTGTAGATGCGTTGTGGCTGTGGCTTCATCACAATCTCCATGGTGTCGCGACGCCGGCGCACACCCCTCAAATCATCGAGACCCTCAACGGAGCGTGGTCGTCCGCCCAGCGATACCAGATTGCCGCCAGCGCTCAGCTCATCCTTGCGCTTAACGGTGCTATATTGTCCCGACTGTCCGGGCAGTGGTGGTGGCGGCAGACCCAGTTCGTTGCTGTTGCCACCCTGCTGGAGTTGTGGCGCCTGTGAGCTGGCCGGTCCGCTGGCTGCCGACTCGGCGCTGGTCACCGCTGAGGTCTGGGCCTGGGGTGAGGGCACCACATCCGGTTGATTCTCGGAATAGGCCCCGCTGGCATCGGCCGCCGGATGACGTGGATCGGGATAAGCTGCCGGAGGCAGACCTCCAAGAGCAAAGTCATTCCTCTCATAGGCCTCTGGTGGTCCATATTCCTCGGAGAGCGCATTGCCACCCAACTGGGGCAATCCGTATTCACCGCCAGGCAGTCCAGGTCCGCACTTGGGCTCGGGACAGTTGTAGCGACACACTTGGATCACGCACTGGAAGTGTACATTCATCGAGTCGGGGAACTTGAAGGCCTGGAAGTAAGCGAAACTAACTACGGAGGCGGATGGTCCAAAGTTCTTGATCTTCTGGAATTTGCTCATGATCTTGGGCCGGACAACGCAACCGTTCTGATCCACCAGCTGAATGGGAGCACGTTTGCCATCGTGGGCAACACAATTGCGCACCAGCATATCGAATTTATTCTCATCATCCTTGATGGCCAACACCATCGTCATCGTTTGTCCGATCTTCACAATGCCGGAGACCTCCGATGCCCAGGGACCCTTGCCCACCTGGATTTGCATCCAGCACTGGAGATTATCACCGAGGAAATTGGCCGTAACTGCATGCAACATGTCCACTTGGAAGGGTCTGAAGGTGACTGCCTTCTCATAGAAATCGTACCAGGTGCAGCGCAGCTTGCGTGCCTGATCCCACACTTCCTGCACGTAGGGATCGTATTGGATGATGATCGTGTTCTCCACATAGCTGCCCGATGGCGTTGGTGCCCCATAGCCAGCCGCATTGTGATTGGCCGAGCTGCTCATGCCGCAACTGTTCAGGAAGATCTCAAAGGTGGCACTCAGATGGCCAGTGCCCGGCTGCATGTGCACACAATGGGATTCGCTGTAGAAGCCCTTGGAGAAGATCATGCCGTAGAAGGGACGATCGAACTCAATGTTCACCCGCATGTGCGTCTTCTCGCACTGCACCTGCAGATGCTTGATCTGTGGACTGTCATTGGTACTGGCCAGTGGCCAGGCCTCCTCCGACAGACCGTTCGTGGCGCCAGTGCTCAGCGGACCCTGTGGTGCTCCATAGATCGGTGATTGCGCCGGCGGCCCATAGCCAGCTCTGTGTTCCAGTGGCAACGCAGCCGATTCAATGTGTGAGGCATCGCCGTGCACCGAAAGATGCTGCAAGTAGACAAGCAACAGATTTATTAGTAACTCCAGAAAACCATAAATATTTTTTATGATAATAAACTGATTTTAAAACCACTCCTGGAAAATAATCTTTTTCCTCAATTTCCCTTTGTAGAGGGTATTATAGATTTGTTGTGAAGTTTGTATATATAGTTTTTCCTTCTTGTTTTATCTTTGCAAAATACCTGATGAAATATTGTAGCTTAAAAACAAGCTGAGATTATGTGAACTATGACAATATTGCCCAAGAAACACTTAGATAACATGGCCAAGGATGAGTGCCCTTAACTATCCAATGACTTAACTCTTGCCGGAAACATGGAAGAGATGCGGAAAAGTGTGCAAGTCCTATGCATGGTTGAATATTTTGTCATTTAATTTGGCACTGGGCTTATGCAATTGAAAGTCAGCAAAGGTATTATCTTTATTTTTATTTTTATTTTTATTTTGTTTCATTTCTGAAAGAAGAAGAAGAAGAAGAAAAGTGCCGAAGCGTTGAAAATTACTCAGCAGATTATTTATTTTGAAATTAAATGGCTGGCGGAGCGAAGCATGTTTGCCTAAGTTGAAAGCAGGGCCCATTGCATAAGACACCAAGAAATATATCCAACCCCCAACCGCACCCCTCTCTCTCTCTCTCTCTCTCACTCTTTGTCTCTTTGTTTCTTATGCTGCCCCCCGTTGAAGTCTGTTGCGTCGCTTTCTTTTCAATCCCGTTTCACAACTGGCTCATAATTTGATGGCTTTTTGGTTGTTGTGCACGGGAAGCGGATGTAATGCTGTATATATAAATATATATGTATGTCTGCATGTATGTCTTATGTATCTCAAAAGCCAACGAAAATCGAAAGTTCACAATGACGCTTAGGTTTTTTTTTATATACCTTTATATCTTTCGGGAATCTTTTGTTGTTACCCGTGAATGTCGTGTGTTGGTTTTGAAAGTGAAATGACCAAAAAGATGAAAAGAGGCGTAGACCAAAAAAAAAAAGTCGTGCTCTCGTATATCAGCATATATTACAAAAGCTTATTCTGGCTGAAATTATCAGCTAAACATGAAAAAGAGACACTGAGAAAAGTAGCTTTGCATTTGTTATGATCTGCCACAAAACGTATTTTCTGTGTGATGGAGATGGATTGGTTTGTAGCACTTGTATTGCAGTCTGGGCGCTGATGCATTTCACTTGAAGAAGATGAAGAAAACCTGACTATAAATAAATAATATAGCAATCTGAATGTATTAATGCGCTATAAACAAGAAAGTCAAAACTGGTACAAATCAGAGCATAACTGCATTTTCGCTGCCCCAATGCAGCAGACACGCAGCTGCCGCTGTGGCAGCTTTAAGCGCCATTTGCAGTTGGCCAGTTAGCTTTGCGCTGTGCGCGTTTTCCGTGATGCGATTGCATCTCGCTTTTACGAGCAGTCTCTCTCCCACTCTCCCTCTCCCTCTCTTTTGCTGTTTGATTGATGCAGCTTAAGTAGGCTTTACACTTATATTTTAATTAAACCATTAGAAAATCAATGTTATTCGTAATTTTGATTGATGTGCTTTTATTTTGCTAAATTGCAATAAGCTTTTAGCTGCCTGAGTTACTGCTAAGCACAATTTAAAATTCAATTGAAACCTTAACACGTCAAAATCTACTCTCTTTTGTTATTTTGATTGAAGACCTTTCCATTTTTGTAACATTTTCTTAAGCACAATTTGATTAGCTCATTGGGGCTTAACATTTCAAATGAAAGTTTCTTAAAGTGCCAAAAAAAACATCAAAAGTTATGGGTATTTGATTGAGGACCTAGCAAATTTAATTTTGATTGACGACCTTTCGTTTAGCTAACATTTTGCAAGCTGTTGAGCTGCCAAAAGTGCCACTGTTGAGTAAAATGTTCTTGTATTGCTTAACATTTCGAATGACAATGCGCCTTAGCTGACAAAATATGAACACAAATTTGCATTTACAATTACAGTTGACAGACGACCTTTCGTTTATGTTAAAAGCTTAACAGATCCACTGTTAAGCTCAAGTTTAAGCTCTCTTTCTCTCTCTCTCTCTCTCTCTCCCTCTCTGTGAAGCTGTCAGCATTAGCCGTCTTCTAATTACATTGATCAGCAAAGTGCCGTTTAATGCCGCTGCAGCTCACTTACTGCACTTTTTTTTCATCATTTTTTTTGCTCTTCTGCTTTGGCTACGCATCCGCCTCTGCAGATCGGATTGCTTTGATTCGGCTCGCATATTGAGTTTATACCGCTAGCCTCGTACACAGCTCATCTGAATGTGATGTTTTCGTTCAACCCATCAATATGGCAATATGTCGGACAATGGACACTCGCCGCAAATGATTTGCATTCGAATTGATTTCGTTATTGTATTGATAAACCGTAATCGACGCATCGCGTCGAAAGTGATCAGATCCGCTATAAGCTATAGCTTGGTCAGTTGTCAACTCTGAAGTGGGCCACAACTAACTGTATTTAGTTTGGCGGTTGGCCTTTCGTGTTTCCTAATTGAAATGGTCTCAACATTCAATCTGCATTCATCTTCAACACTTTCTTATTCGATTTATGTATGTATGTGCGTGTGTTGAACTCACCTGTGTGTTGAATACCAGGCACAAAACTAGGGCCAACAGGCAACTGTGTCGCGTATAGTGTCCCATTTTTTATATATCTATATAAATTTGCTCGATGTCTGTCGAATTGGCGCCTTATACACCAGTAAACAGTTTGTTTTTGGCTTTTGCTGTTTTGTCGCTGCTTTCTTCTCGGGTTTGTTGATCTTTTGGCGTCTCTCTATCTCTCTCGCTCTCTGTAAATAGCAGAAAAGAAAGGGGCACAAGGGTAAACAATGCAGTCAGACAAACGGTTAAAGTTTTGCATCGGCCGTTGATCTTAACATGCCGACTTAGCATAACATTTATCATTAACATAATAAGAGGGTGTAAATGTATTACACTGTTATAGTTTATATTACAATGACCTTGCCCTCGAATTACATAATTTTGTTTAAATAAACTTTGACATATACTTAAAAATTTGTATGATTTATTTCTTGCATGCGTAATCAATTGCCAACATTTAAATTGGTGTAAAGTTTTTCATTATAACTTGATGACTATTCAAATGTCACTATAAACGCACACACACACACAAATTTCGAGCCACCGAAACTGCATTTTATGTAAAGCAAATGAAAACGCGCGCTTAACAAACAGGAACCACTTTCTATTTTCACTATATCAGTACAACGAGGAGCTGCACAGCAACAGCAACAACAAAAGCAGCAACAACAACAACCAGCAGTCGAAACGCCAACGCAGTTGCAAGTTTTCTTCACAGTGGCTGCGCCGCAGTTTATGGTCCCCATTAATTTGTATTTGTTGCGTTTGTTTTTCGTATTCCATTTGTGCTTACTTTACAGTTTGGCCTAGCATAACATTAACATTGCGTTAACATTCGCAAAACATTTCACGTGACGCGCATCGACTTCGAATTGGAGACGTTGCCGTTGCGCCTGCCGTCTTCGTCTGCTTGCCGATTGAGACTGAGGCTGAGGCGGCGACTGACTGACTGAGCGCAGCTTTCACACAAGCTCCCCAAGTGAAGCTGCTGCTGCTGTTGCTGTAGCATAAAAAAAAGTAAACGGCGTCTGTGTCGCATTTCACTTGACTGAGTGTTGAGTGTTTTTTTTTTTTCTTTTATTTTTTGTTTTGGGCTGCCTTTGGTGAATGTTGTAGCGGGCAGTTTTACTTTTACAGATGGTAACAGCGACCCATCATATAGCACCGCCAACAACAACAACATCGAGTAGCTAAAGCGAGAGAGAGAGAGAAAGGGAGGGAGACGGAGAGCACACCCCATGTAAATAGGTTTTGAACAAGCCTTGGCCATAAATCGACGCAAACCGGCTGCGAGCCTCCAACAGCATTGAGCAAGTGTACCATTAACCCACTGAGACAGTAACGGACGCTGCTGCCGCCGCTGCTGCTGCTGACTGCGACGTCGACGTCAACTGCTGGACTGCTGCAGACTGCCGCCGACTGCCTGCTTGACCCTAAGCACAACCAACTGTCTTTGGCTCGTTACGCAATGCTCCCAAAAGAACTTCAATGAATGAGACAGCACCTTGTGCTGTGTGCTTTGTGTGTGTGTGTGTGTGTGCTTGTGTGGGCTACTACTCGTTTAACGGTGTATTTTTTGCTGCTGCTACTGGGGCTGCTGCTGCTGCTTCACTTTCTTCCTATGTTTATTTTCACCCGTGCAAAATTGCCTGCCATTTGCATGGCAAAAGATTTAAGACGCAAACTTGGCAATTAACAAGCAGCGAAATTTTTGTTTTTGACTAATTGCTGCCCATCTTAGAGATGCCTTATCAAATAGTTTCTTTAATCGTAGCATTAGAGCACACATCTGGGTAAATGGTACAACGAATTTGGATACTCTACTGGCAATCTGAATTAGCGCTATTAATAATAATGTCAACGTACAAAAATCCTGGAAACCTATTTTGACCAGATGATGAAATCTGTGATTGCAATATTTCGGCTTTTGTTTATTGCTTGGAAACTTTTAAATTGTATAGATTCCGACATATTTGTTATCCCATCCGGATTTATCGGAAACACCAGCGGAAAAATGTATTTAAATGTTGTTTATATATATCTAACTGCTGCTTCAGTTGTTAAGTAACATTAATAATTTATTATTTATTTATTTAAAAAATTATTCTTCTTTTACTGCACATTAAATAAATAAATAAAAATATATATATAATCATAGATATTTATGGGAATTTTTAGGAGTGACGATAAACCTATTTTACGAACTTTATGAGCATACTTATAGCACCCACTGTTAGGGTATGCAAATTTCTAGCGCTGTTAAAAGTTGTAAGCATTTAGAGGGTTGGCATACAGCTGATGTGGCTGCCTCATCTTAATGCGCATTGTTATGGCTGATACTTGATGCTTGTGGTTATGTGTAACTGCTGCTTATTGTTGCCTGTGGTTGTTGATGTTTTGGCATAAGGCAAGTGAAAGTTGCCCGTTTGCCATGCGCTCAACTCCCAGTGAGCTTTCGTCTGGCATCTCTTTCTCATATAAGGGCATAACTGATGTTTGTCGTTGTCGTTGTTGTTGTCGTTGTTGTTGTTCAAGTTGTTCAAGATGTTCAAGTTGTTGCAGCAGCTTGGCTTTTGTTTTCTTTTTTAATTAACACAATCAAATTACTGTTTACTGGCATTTCTACATATCGTTATCATTATCGCTTTGCCCGCCGAACAGAATTTCGAAGACGAAGCTGAACCTGAAGCTGAAACCAAAACAAAACAAAAGACTTAAGGTGCGAACGTGCAACTTTTGGTTTCAGGCCTTCCTGTCTCGTGCCTAATTAGCTTACAAAAACTCGGCGAAAGAGCTGCCAGCTATTTCCAGCTCTTTTGTTATACGATTTATTCTCAGCTCTCAAATTTGTTGCAGGCAAACATTAAATAATGTGAAAAGTGCCAGCAAGTGAAAATGCAATGAAAAGTTGTTGTCTCCGCTGTTTCTGCTGTTGTTGTTGTTGTTTGTTATTGGCTTGTTTGTGGGTTGTTTGTTTGCTTTTGGAGCGGGAGCAACACAACGTCCGTCCGTCCGCCCGTCCGTCCATTGATTGAAATGACAATCGAAGCGGCGGCTGCCGGCTGCTGTCTCCTTGCTCTGGTCGTTGTCGGAAACTAGGTGAACCACTGTGCACCACCGCTGTGAGACACACACACACACACACACACATAACTCTAGCGCTCAGCTTGTTCTAATTCTGGATAATTTACGTTGTTGCTCTGATGACCGACAGTTTGGGCCAGATGAGCCGGATATTGAACTGAATGACTGTCCATTCTGCCAAATGACAGTCGCATGCCATGTGACACAAGTGGCAGCCACAAGCAATCACTGTCAAATAGTAGCCTTGAGCTCATATACTAATTATCCGCTAGCTGCAGTCGAAGCTCACTAATTAAGCAGAACAAGTTGCATAGAAAAGAAAGTAAATAATCAATCACAAATGTTGATTTTGCTTATCAACAAATAAAATCTAATGATACACAGATGAATACTAATCAATCAGCTAACAATCTGTTTGAGATTTCGTCTATCAGAGACTAAGAAAGAGTTAATAAAAAACGTAATTAGAGCTCAGCTGATAATTTTACATTTGGCTTAGTTTTTCTTAAAGTCATGAATTAAAATCTCTCCTTTTCCATTCGTGGTCGAAGCTAAGCCAAAAATCTGTCAAATCACAGTTTTATTAATTGAGCTCCCCCCGCAATCCATGTCCAAATCCTTGCTGCCAATTAAGCCGCTTTACAAGCATTAATAAAATGCATTTAATGTTGCGTTAAATTAAATTTTTTTTCTTATTTAGCAACGGTTGACTTATTGGCTGACAGCTGTTTGGTTAGTTCCATTAATATAATTGAACGCTTTCACAAATCCACCGCCCCAAAAGCAAATAGACAACACTTTTTGGCAGCGCCCCGAGTGGCACAAAAATATGGGGCTAATTAAGACTGGAGAGGCTGGGCAGGGGGGGGGGGAGAGTATTAAACTTCAGCTTAATTGAGCTAGACAAATGATGGACAACATCAAATGGCATAGCTGACAAATTTTTGCGTATGAGAAATGAGGTGGGCTGGGATGAGAGTGCTGACCAAACCCAAGATCCAAGATTCGAAAACTCCAAAGCCATGCAAACAATGGGCACGCACAGCTTTTGCTTAGCATGTCAAAAAGAGAAAAATATGACAAAAATTAGACAAACAGAACTCGAAAAAGAGTTTTTTTTTTTTTTGGGCGCCTTTGTGGACGTTTATGCGTTGGAATGTTTTTGTTTGCCACTTCGATTGCCACTTGGATGTGGTTGTTGCTGTTGTCGCTTGGCGAGTAAAAGTTTCACTGTCTTGCAGATGCTGTGTGTTAAGCGGTTGTTGCCGCCTCGAAAATGTAACGGTGCCTGCAACAGAAACAACTACAACAACAACAATTTGTTGTGGCTGCTGTAAATGATCGATATTATTTGGCGCATTGTGGCATAGAAATTGGTAGCACCATGCGTAATTAACTGACCAACACATGTATATATAGATATAGATATATACATATATATCTCCATCCACATCTATATCGAAACGGCAGACGCCAAGTCGGATGCTGTGAAAGTGAAATTGTTAACGCCAAAGAAAAGCAAACAGCAAAAGCGCAAAAAAAAAAATGGTTTACTGCCAAGGTTTACATGTTGTTGTTGCCGCTGTTGTCGCTGGCAGTGAAGGGGCAATTTACGTTTCATTTCATTTTGTGGTATGTGCCTCAGTTCACTCTTTTTTTTTTTGTTTGTATTTTCTTTATAGTTATTAAGTAACTTTTTTTGTCAGATCTAAAAGATGATTTGTTCGCGGCTCGAGAAACGTGTTTGTCTGCCCAAAGGTATTTCGCTGCCGCAGTCAGTCAAACTGGGCCAGTTTCGATTTCAATTTATTTTGATGCGACTCTTAGCCGGGCCAACACAATTGATAAACATCTTCATTTAAATGCTCAAAAATGGTTTCAAAATTACACAAATTTTGGCTATTTATTCGCGTGTTAAATTTTATTAGACTGATTTATGCAACCAACTATCTGTTAAGTTGGCTGAAAATCATATAAATGATTTTTATTTGCCAGCAAAATGAGAAAGACTTAGGCGACGAACTTGAGCTAACAAATGACTTAGGCAACGAACTTGCACGCATTTTCACACACCACAAATGAAAAACGCCCGCAGCTGTGCGTCTTGGCTTCTGGCTGTTGTCGTTGCAGGCATTATGTAAAATGGAGCACACAATTAGTTTTCTATGCTCTAGTTTTGTGGAGCCGCTGGCCGTGCGGCATGCAACGCGACATCGGTGCGACAGTTGGCGACAATTAAAAAGTGATAAGGCGCCCGTAGCACCAGCATATGGCAAAAAAAAAATGACAAGTAGTTGTCGCAAGTGCGCCCCTTACCCCCGCCCCTCTCTGACCGCAAATGAAAGTAAATTGTTGCATGCGACGGCGCCTGGCGGCATTCCATTCACTCATTTTTCCAGCGCTTTTCGTGAAATTTTTCGCATATGCGTAGCGCACCAAATAGACAAGAAAAATAAAATGGAAGAAACATGATAACGCATTTATCGCAAAATATAGGGAAAGTGAAAAGTGAGGCTAAAACTGTATGCATATATCTCCGATAGCTGGGGCACATGTGTGTTAAATGGAGCGTAAAATGCTGGGCAGGCAACGTTTTAACTACCAATTACAATGGGTGTTGCCCGCTAGCCATGGCTAAATTGGTAAACAGATGTTGTTAGCGATTAAATGGGATTATTAGAGGACTGCAATTAGCAACCTGTGCGGATGTTTTAATAGATAAAGATTGAGATTAGAGATTGCTAGTGATAAAAAGGGGTTGCTGGCGAATTATAACTGCTGGCATACTTTATTGATCGATAATTAGATCTTAAGATTTAATTCGTTTTTCTATTTTTATTTACTAGCTGTCAGAGGACAATATATCTTTGAAACGATTTGTATATTTGAAGCGTGCATTTATACCATAAGTTAAGAAAATATTGATTGAAATTAAGCAAAAAACTGTCTACTTTTTATTATGTTTTTTCCCCACATTTATCTTGTTGTTTACCCACAAAACATAATCATAACTATCAGTGTTACGCTGTTATTTGTCTTAAACTGCCAGTCAGTAACACAATGTGGCATATATCAGTGGCATATAAGTTTCAACTGTGCCCCTGCTAGATTTCTCCCCATTTGCTGATGGCTGATTGAAGATAGCCCGCTGTCAACTTGGACAATAACGGGCAGGCGAAAAAAACACTAAAAAAAAAACGTGTAGCGGTGACGCCGCTAAACATGCCAAATGAGTGACCGAAGTGCCGTTAGTCAGGATCAGAGATAAGCAACCGCTAACGATTGGCCAGCGCTGCAATTGCAATTGCAACTGCAACAGAAAACCCAGCTGAAACGAGACAATTAACATAATTTACAGCAACCCCCATCGTCCATTGGGCCAGGCCGGAGAAGCCATTTACTTTCCATTTCTACTTAACGGTAAACCAAACGAAGCAGCGAAATTGCATCGCAGGCACAGCCATGACATGGACATGCATTTTGAGTTTGGTCACTTGGAACTTGGACGGGAACTTGCAACCGGTTTGAGTTGTTGCTGTTGTTGCTGCAACGAATGCGAACCC
Organism: Drosophila conformis; assembly: GCA_035041375.1. Lineage (NCBI taxonomy): Eukaryota > Metazoa > Arthropoda > Insecta > Diptera > Drosophilidae > Drosophila > Drosophila conformis. Next base: position 484,903 of record JAWNLE010000395.1, read on the forward strand.
CCCTCAATGAAAGTAAAAACTCAAGGGCTTGCACTTTCTGCAAAACGGGGGAAAGAAGAAAGCCAAGAGACAGACAGACAGACAGACAGACAGACAGACAGACATACAGACAGGCATATCCTCAATGTGGCCTCGCAACGCATCGTTAGCTGTGGCTGCAACATGGACAACCAAGTCGACGACAACAGCGACAACGACAACGACAACGACTTCGAGTCGAGGCCAGTTACATTTTGCTCTGAAATAATTAGTGACCCAATTTCGTTGCTGCCGTCGTCGACGTTGGCGTCGGCGGCGGCGTGTTCCGCTTGCCTGCCTCTCTGTGCCCCAAAACGCATGCAATTTGCTTTTGCTTGACTTGGGTTGCAGTTGCAACCTCTCTCGAGTGGCTGTTGTTGGTGTTGGCGTATTTTGTGGCATGCATGCACAGAAAGTGGTTTTCATTTCTTTACAATTGCTTGTCAGCGGCTGCCTCACTTGCCACAGTTGCAAGTGGATGCGCACTCACACACAGCTACTCATAAGTAGTACTCATACTCACACTCACATTCGTATTCGTATTCATACTGCATTTGGTCTGCGAGCGAGAGCTGCACTCAAATTGCAGGCCCAATTGATTTGCATGATTTTCAACAATTTCTTAAAAAATCAAAAATTGATTGTTGGTTATTGAAAGTTGGTGGGGGGCGGTGCAGGGGGGCCAAATGGTGTCAAAGATTTGATTGAATGCTGCATGCGGCATGTTATTTGATGTTCGTTATATATGCAAATGATTGGGAAGTGAATATGAATTAGAGCTGAATAAATTAGATGTGTAAGCAAATCGGAAAAAAGTATTCAATTTCATTGGGGAAAGATAATGGTTATATGTTCAAAATTCGTAGGAAAATCCAATTGGAAATAGTTAACAGAAAAATACTTTTTGTTTAGAATCAGAATTAAGAATATTTATGAAACAAAATATGAAAAATATATATTTCAATTAATAGCTGAAGAAATTGATATTTCTGAGCTGCAATATTATTTGTGGGAAATTTTTCTATAATGGAAAAAGATAATATTTAAATTTATAAGTGAAAGATAATATTTAAATGTAAAAAATGCAAAGAAAAACCTCATTTTTTTAAGCTTAAGAAATGTGCAATTTAATCTCAATTTAAGTAGCATAATTTTGAAAACTATGATATCCAACTATTAGATTCGTAATGAACTTTTCTTGAGTATAGTAATCAAAGCGAACTATATAATAAGTGGTGAGAAACAGGAGAAAATCTCGTAAACTGATAGCAAATAGCTGCGTAATTGTTGTTTGTCATTGGTTTAGGCCATATCTGTGGCATTCTGAGCATTTGTTGCACCAGCCAGTTGCAACAGTTGCCCAAGTCTGTTGCAATGAAAGTTTTTTATTTTTCTGCGTTTTTCTGTTCACGCTGTGTTGGAAAAACTGCGTGAAAATTGCACAGGCGCCAAAGACAATTGCCGTTAATTTTGAAAATTGTCGCCAGGGCAGACGGAGAGTGAGCGAGAGAGAGAGTGGGAGAGGGAGAGAGCAAAAGAGAGAGATAGAGAGACTGAAACTGAGACTGAGCAACAAGCTTGCCAGCCAGGTAAACCAGTAATTATATCTGCTGCAAGTGGCGCAGCTTCTTTCACCAGAGAGTAGGCATGAGTGTGTGTGTGTGTGTGTGTAGCTGTGTGTGTGTGTTTGTGTGTTTGGAATCAATTAAAAGTATTGCCAGCGCTATGTTTGGGCAGATGACAAGTGCCACAAGACACAACTACAGGCAACACTGCGTATGCGCAACCCACTTGACGGAAAGTGCACAATGCACGCAGCTAACAGATACAAACACGAAAGTAGCTTCGAATTGTATCTGTATCTTTGTATCTATATCTGTCTGTGTGTGTGTCTATGTGTGTGTGTGTGTGTGTGTAAAGCGAAATTGTTTTCATGTGCGCCAAAGTGGAGCAGTTTTTGAACAAAGCAATTCGCAAGATTAATCAAACACACAGCAGACACACACACACACACACACACACTCACACATGTGTGTGTGTGTGTATGGAAAACTACAGATTTATAGCAGTTGTATCTGTATCTGTAGCTGTTTGCTTGTTTGGCTGGCGCATAAACCACCACAGTGCAACAACTGCAACAAGCAGCGGCAGGCAGCCGCAGCAGCAGCAGCAGCCAGCAAATGAGAAGCGGCACAAGTCAATTTCAGACTTTCATTCGCGCGAAACGCGATGAAATTTCACCAAACAACCACTACAACAACAACAACAACAGCAACGAGAACTCTGCTCGCACCGGCAAAAAAAACAAAATAAATAAAAAAAAAAAAAAAATACTGCAGCCAGTTTCAGTTCCAGTTAAAGATAAGCTATAGCAATGTCGGTGGGTGGTTTGGGTGGCTGCCTGCCAAATTGGTAAGATTTATGCAAATTAAACTACTGAACAAAAAGTCTCTGAAATGCCGCTTGCTTCACGCCTCAGCAACCATTTAACTACACACAAACAGTTGCACCCCTTTTGTTATTATTAATTTCCGCGTACTGCACGCCAAGTCGTCGAAAGTTTAACTGTCTGCTTTCTTTTGCTCTCCTCAATAATAGGCAAATCTACACACTCAAACACACACAAGCACACTCGCACACACACACACACACATACATATCATGTGTTACTGTTGGAAATATGAACCGAAAACACTTTGCTTTTCTTTCCCAAATGTTGCAACGCTTTTGTGCGCAAATGGAGCTTCATTTATAATTCTTTTATTATTATTATTATTATTATTATTAATGTAACCAGCCTGGTTATAAGCTCGTGGCTGACTTGGCTGACAGGTGCATGGCACTAACTGGCTCTTGTTTGCCGACTGACGGGTTTCTGCCAAGTGGCCATCGAAAGCAGTTGTAAACAGTATGCAGCTAACTATTTCAATTGGTTTACTTTTTACAGCCAATTAGCGACATTCGATATTGGCAGCATTCATAAGGAGTGTCTTACCACGTGATGCACCATTGTTGACGGTTTGTCTTTTCAATGAATGATGTAAATTAAAAAGAAAACTTAAACATACTTAAAAACAGATTTCATTTTAAATTAGTATAGTTTTAAAAAAGATTTTGTTTGCCTAGAACTGAAAGTGGATTATTTTATTAACTTTAGAAACTTTTCATTCGAGCTAGTGTCAACGAATCTTTTCGAAAAATACAAATTGTTGGATATTTTTGAAATATTGAAGTTATATTATCCAAGTTCTCGGGCACAATAGACCTTATAGGTCGCAGTGATAACTTCTCCCCAATTATAATAATATCTAAGTTCTCATATCTCATATGAACAGTCACACAGACAAGTTTCGGGCTCAGTATTACATTTACTAGTTATGCTTAAGTTTTAGTATAATATATACAATCCGCTTTAGTCATCTATCATCATATATAGGAGCTTTACTCCTTAAGCTTATATGTTTTTTTTAGATTACCTACATTTACATAACAGTAATAATTATACTATCAAAACTTCTTTAAACACTTGCGAAATAATTTTTGAAAACATTTGTAAGGTTTTTAAGCTCCTTTACTCCTTTACATATCAGACAGGAACCGACAACTCTTTCAGTTTTTACATTCACTTAATATCACTCAAACTATATCAAAACGTATTCAATTATTTTCACCATATATTCTTGAAAACATCTTACCTCTTAATTGTTGATAGTCCCTAGCGTTTTGTAATCCCTTTATTGAGAAGTGGTTTGTATTGAGATAGAATGGCACAGCGTCTGCCGTTGAGCGTTGGCTATAAGGCTTGCCCTACTATAACTGGATCTGTTCGATTGTTGCACACAAAATTGATGTATTGCAAGAGCAATGTTTTTTTTTTCTCAGATTTTGCACTATTCAAAATATATATCGTATATATAGGCACTGCACAAGGCGCGCGGAACGAACGCGTAGGGTTTGGTTTTTGGTATTGTTCAGGACGAGTCGGGTGTCTTGTACTCGAACTCGAATTCGAAGTCGAATTCGGTAACGGTAACGGTAACGGTATACGGTACTCGGTATCGATCGGAGCGTCGTTGCAGACACTGACTCGTCGCACACAATGTTGAAATGAAAATGCGGCCCGGCCGTATTGCTAACCAAGATTTTATATCGCGTGAAAGTTTTGACCCCTTTCTGTTCGTTGCTCGAGCGTTGAGACGTCGGCTGAGACACTGAGAGCTGCCAGCAGCCAGAGAGTCGCAGGCGAGAGACAGAGCGAGAGAGTGAGCGGGAGAGTGAGCGAGAGAGTGAGAGCTCCGGCAAGAGCGAGAGTGTGTGTGCGAATACTGAGATGAGAGAGCGAGCATGCGAAACATGCAAGTTTTCGGCTATTCTTTTTTGGGCCGACACGAACCCAAAAAACCCGAAACTGGCTTTGGCAACTTTTCATTTCAGGCCGCTTTCTGCGGGCGCTTTTGTTTTGGCCAAGGTAACTGATGACGTCGAGTGTTGCCTAATGCCCATTGTTATTCACAAAGGGATACACAGCGGCTGATTCACCTACCAACTGTGTCTTTGGATCGACGTCGCCTATTATTATTCTGGCCAATGCATTGGAAAATTAAATTATGGATCCGTGTTATGCAATGCACCTAATGATATAATGTATGAATAACTAACTCCTGTGTTTTGGCTTTGTAAAAGTGTTAACTAAATCGTCATTAACCGTTGACCTTTGTTTGACTGTGGCGGAAATAAATGAATAGTTTAATTCGTTTTATGTTGTGTTTTAAAAGAGATCAAATTAACCGTAACAAAATGAGCATAATCAGGTTCGTTGTTTAAGTCTTTTGTTTATTGCATAAAGAGATAATTGAAACAAACTGTTTAATTTTCTATATCGTTATTTATTGGAAACTAATGCCAAAAATATGTTTGTATACAACAATATTGAATTAATTATATGATAATTGAATATTTATTTATTTATAACTGTGCTCAATTTGTCAATCTCAAGTTGTGCCACAAATTGGCTAAGTACTCCACTTATTTCAACAATCAACGCAATTTTCGATGATGAATTGGCGCAAATATTTTTGGGTGAAATGGAAAGGCGAAGAAGACGGAACGCAAAATAACCAAAAGGGGGATAAATATGTATGTACATATATAAATATACATGCAGTAATAACGACCTGGTTAAAAATAGCGTTGTCAATTGACTACACCCAAGTGGTCTGGGCCTAAGTAACAGCCACGATCCGTGAACTTTCATTTACGGTCGAGCATTTGCCAAACTCATGCGCCTTGGCTGCCCAAGCGATGACAGCATTCGAAAATACCCAAAGAGACAGCAAGAAGTTGAAGACGAGCTGGGGGCACACCCGGCTAATCGAAAGAAATCGAAAGTTCCGGCTCAGTCTGCGACTTGGTTTCGATTTCATTTCAAAGGCATTGCTCACATTTGGATTGTTTTGATTATTATATTTATTATTGTTGCTGTTGTTGTTGTTGTTTTAGCTGTCGCACGCCGGATCCGGCGTGATTCATTTGCCGTTACTTTTGTGTGACGTTTATCCTACCTACCAGCGCAGCAGACGATCATCAGTTACGCCGGCGCCGAAACTCAAAATTGGAAATTGGGTCAGGGACGTGCTCGGCATGCTAATCAAATTATGCTCACACTTTGCATATGACGCACTAGAAACCGTAATTCGTTGGGATGTGTCGCAACTTGCAACTCAATGCGGGTATTTTCTACAGAACGGTTGAAGGTCGAGCCAGAGATAATTATGCAGGTGTGTAATGTATGGGGAACTTAGGAGTTGTCTTCTGGGCACTCAATGATGTATGATTTACCAGGAGAAAACATATTTTATGTTGACTCGATTTTACAGGTATCATTATTAGCTGAAATACGAACTGCAATCGCGTTTACAAATTGAAATGTGGCTTTAATCAAAAAGCACTTGTTTTTGAAAATCGGTTCACTTTTTTTATTGGAAAGTTTTGACCCACTTTTTGAGGATATCATTTTAACATAAGTTTACAGCGAGATTCGCTATGGCCAAATCACCCTTGTTTTGGAAATCTGATAAGTTTTGACTAAGTTATGAAATACAATGGATTTTTTTGAGTATAAGGGCCCTTACATAACCTAAAAACTAAAGGGAAGTGCGATTTAATCGTTGCACAAATATGAATTAGTTATCTATAATTTATAAGTTTCCATCTATATTTATTTGTATCTATTCATAATCAGTGAGAGATCATCACTCGACAATAGTCTGCCAATCGTTTCGATAAATGCACAATCAAATATTCAAATCACTCCCAATCGAAGTCATTTTTCACACATTATTTGTTCAATATGCTTTTGTTTGAAATGGCTAAAATCGCTTACAGACAATGCCAACTCAAACTTGTGAACGCATTACTTTGCCAGATTCATTCAGTTATAGTTATATGGAAAGTGGGCAGTTATATGACAACGTTTTGCACAATTAACTTAGCCTTTTGCGGTGAATGCAGTTACGAGAATAACGGTGGCCAGATTTAAGCTCTTATTGTTGATTAAATACCACATTTATTTCGTTCGGCGTCGGCGATGTCGATGTCAATCATTATGCAAGTCCCGCTCTGAGCCGCGGTCAACGTGCTTAAGTCGCTCAATGGAGTGGCTGGGGTCCCAATTTGCTCTCAAACCTTCCACTTCACTTTCCATTTCTTTTGTCTTTTTCTACATTACTTTTTATGTGTTTTTGGTTTTTCTTTATTGCTGTCGTCGGCCCTTAATTGCATAGTATACTTATATGTAAAGTATAATAATATAAGTATAGATATAATTGTGCATATAGACAATGAACTTTGGCAACCAGCTGTAGTTAATGTTTTTTGGGCATAGACATAGGGTGAGTCCACTTTTTAAATATTGGTATCATTATTACATATGTAATATGTAGAGCAACTATAGGCTGTATTTGTTGCACACTCAATACCCACCCATTTTCTCACTGTGCATATTTTATTGTAATCGATTTCTCGCTGTTGAGTATTGTTTGTATTTCGGCTGCTGTGCCCTTTTGCTGTTTTTGTCTAGTGCTGCATAAAAATGCGGCTTAATTATTGTTTTATGCATATGAAGGGGTGTGTGTGCTAAACTCAAGTGTGTAACTGTGTGTAACTGTGTGTGTGTGTGTGTGTGTGTGACTGAGTCATGAGCCATATATCACTTTCACTCGCCAAAAGACAACAAATAGCAATGGGGCAAAAGTCTCAATCAGCCGGACCAAAAAACCAGATGGCAAATAGGCGACTCTCCGTCCGAAAGGAATAAAGACAGCAACAAAAAACTGCATTTAATTGTGAAAAATGCTCTCAAATTTATTAACTTAAATCCAAAAGGCTGTTTTCTTGCTTTAAGATTGCGTAAGCCCCTAATTGTTGCCAAAAAAGTGAATAGTAAAATAAATAAATAACATAAAAACCATCGGGTGACGACAATAGTTTTCTAAAAGTCTTAAGAAATCGGCATCCATCAAGCTTTGTTTGCCTTCGCGATTGAATTCCAATTTCCAATTCCAGCCCGAAGATAAATAGCCAAAAGCGAATAGTATTTGTCTAACTCATTGTGAAAGACGTTTTCAAATGGATAGTCTTGTCGATATTGTGTATCTTACAGTTTAGTCACAAGATTTTCACTTTCGTTCGCTTACCAAAAAAAACCAAAAGATATTTACACACACACACACACGCGCACATAAACACCTCTTATTGATAGCCAAATATCCATGCGTATGCAAATTAGCTCAGCGCCGACAACAAGGCGCAGAAACTACCGTAAGTGGCCAAAAGCAAAATCGCTGCTGTAGAGATGTGCGGAGACATGAACGCTAAGAGTTGTTCCAGCTACAACAACAATACTATATATACATATATATATATATTACAACTACGCACGACCGACAACAGTTAAAAGTTTTTAGTTGCTTTTTTTTGGCAAATGAAAGAGAAATTGTGTGCGGCCGGCCGACAAAAGTTTTATATGCTAATTGGTCCATTCCAATCTTAAGAAAATCAGCTACCAAAATGATATGATGGCTGCGTCAGCGTTTATCGAGGGAGTTGTGCAGCTGTTAATTAATCTAAATGATAACGGTATTCAAATAATCAAGAAACATTTTATAAATTTATGAAACTGTAGTTGAATGAAAATAATTAAGCTCCATGCAAATTAGTTGATGTATTTCTGTTTTTTATTTTATATTTTCAGGCACTATTATGAATTTTGCCATAAATATTTGCGGCTTGCATAAATGGTCAATGCCGGCGCTTTCTATGTGTCTTTAGTTTTGCATTGGATTAGTCAAAGGTTATGCAACATAGTCGCATTTTGTTAATATGTATCATTATGTATCCGAGAATGGGGCACAAAGTGAAATGCTGAAATTTGGAATTTGACAGGCAGCCTAAGCGATTTGCATATCGCTTCGGTTTGCAGCTTCGCTGAAAATAATGTTAATTAAATGTTAAATCTCAGAAAATGGCTCGTGCGTCGAGGGTGAGTAAAGCCAGTGTTCAATTAAATTTTAATTATTATTTTGTGTGTGTGTATGGATAAATATCGGCCGGGGCAACGGACCAGGGTTACTTAATGACCCTCAGCCAAAAACAACTTTTAGCTGTAAACTGTGAAAGAAATGAAAAGAGATGCGGAGAAAGCATCGACAGGCAAAATCAAACCAACTGCAACAATTCGCCACCAACAACAAGGAGAACAGGTGAAATATCTTTACTTTGCTTTTTTGGCTTTAATTTGAAAGTTAAATTATGATAGATCGCATATCCATCGTCCGGAAGATTTAATTGCGTTTTTTTTATGTTTTTCTCAATTCTGCTGCCTAGTAGAAATTTCATCGAAATTTCTTGAGGCAATCGAAAAACTAGAAAGGATGATCGCCAATATGGATGCGAAGATTCGTAATCTAAAGGAATACATTTTGCGGGTTTGCCATAGATCAATTAATTATAGTTATTTAAATGATGATCGGTAAAGATTAGTGCTGCCACCTCGCTCGTAAATAAATTGTCTCGTTAGAGCTGCCAACTACTCTCAAATTAATCAGCTGTTTGCATTTCGCGCCAAATTGAGCTGTTCTATGTGTGTTTGTTTGCGTGTTCAACTGCAATATTTTTTTATTTGATTGGAAAAAAAGTGACCCAGAAATATGAGTGAATCAGCTCGAAAATCTGCGTTGGCAGCAGAATGTGGCGAAAAAGAAGACGATGAGTCCATGGAAAAGCTGCACATTGATGATGAAGACGAAAAGAACACTTCGGTTGAAGATATTTTGGGTGGCAAAACTTTAATAATGTCGGACAGCGAAAATGAAGAAGAAATGGGTTCTGAGCCAGCAAGTAAACAAATATCACCGAAGAACAGAGCACAACGGCTGCGGGACAGCGATGAGGACGATGAAGAAAATGAGCAGCAGACCAAAATGGTGGTGAAGGAGGCGGTGGCTTCAAAACCGAGGAACAAAATATCTGCAATTATTGACTCTGACAGCGAGCAGGAGGAGGAGGAGAAGCCAGATGAGAAGCCAGGCAGGGAGGAGAAGAAAAGTGAATCCAGCGTCAATGAAGAGGAAGAATATAAGCCCAAGCCAAAGAAAAAAATATCGGCTATTATTGACACAGACAGCGAGGACGATGAGTCGAAGAAAAAAGAGGTGGAGACTAATCTAAAGGAAAAAATGAAGAAAAAGGAAAAGAAGATGAAGAAGAAACAACGTTTGGAAAGCAATAGTGAGGAAAGTAGTGAAGATAAAGAATCCAGCGATTCAGATGGAGAGCAAAATAAACTCAAAGGCATCGTCGATTCTGAATCCGAGTCCGATGAGCACGGTTTAACTGTCGACCAAGGGACAACTGATCCCTCTACAGACAAGCCCAACAAATCGAAGCCCATGCGTGTGAGTTTAAAAATCCGCTAAGGATTTGTTTTCCAGTTGGAAATACTTACAAATGTTATTGCAGGCATCGGCCAAGAAAGCGCTGGATGGAATTCAGGCCTTGCAAAGCGAGCAGCAGCGATTGCATCGGGAGGCACACATCAGTGTACCCTATCATCAGCCCAAGCCGCGCACGCTGAAGGAGTTCCTTAATCGACGCACGATCAATAGGCCGCTGGCCACGGCTCTGGCCGGTGGTAGTCCGATGCCCAACAAGAAGGATTCGCGAAGATCGTTGGGTCTTCGTATGACCAGCGAAGAGCTGCAGGCATATGCGTAAGTCAATTCCCACTTAATCAGAGAGATTACTCAATTTTGTTTATGCAGCGAGCTGATGGAGGAGCGTGCCAAAGAGGCCACAGAGTTCTTCAAATCTGAATCAGAGCATGATGAAGACAGCGGTGAGGAGAATACAGAAGATAATCCTGAAGCGGCGAGTACAGCAACAGACGGTGTAGATGAGACAAGCGAGCCAACTGAAGTGATGCCTGAAGTTGCAGAGGACTCTTTAGCCCTGCCAGAAGCAGAGCCAACAGTTGAGATTGCCATGGCACCGACTGAAGATGAATCTGTACGTGAGATCGAATCCACATACGAGCTGGTTTCACCCTCAAAAACAATGCTTGTCACTGAAGTTGTGGAGCTGCCCAAATTGGATTTGAGTGCGTTAAATATTACGCCAACTTCGAAGCCAACAACGCCAAGGATAAGCGAAGCTATTCGACGCTTAAGGGACGAGAAGAGCAGCGATGTAAGTCCGTCGTTGAAGGGAGATGCTAATATGGTCATTGATCTGGAGACCGGTGACATGTTTGCCAAAAAACCAACCGGCGTCGATGATCTACTGCAACGTCTAATGAAGACCCGCGAGGCCAAGAAACACAAGACAACGGAGACTGTCAAGTGAGTAGAGAAAAGAGTTAGTTAATTATCATATCTAAATGTGGAATCCCCTCTAGCATTTTATCCACTGCACATGGCAAGTTGGAGCTGTCCAAGGTGAACATACATCTGCATGAGGATGAGCCCGTTAACAAGGAACAGAAGCCAGGCGCTGCCTTCATCAAAATGCAGGAGGATCTCAAATCGTTGATCAACAAAAAACGTATGGATGAGCTGCGCAAGAAGCAAGCTGATGAAATGGACGGTGAAACAGATGAAGATGAGGGCATGGATGTCGATGAAGAATATGAACCGGATGGGAAGCCAAGCAAAAGTCAAGTGGTCATCAATGATGATGAGGAAATAATGGATGGGGAGGTCGATGAGAATGCAGCAGAGGATGATGAAGAAGAGGAGGAAATAAACGAAGCTTGTGAAGCTGAGGCCGATTCAGCAGCCGAGGCAGAGGAAGCAGCGGCAGACAGCAGCAGCGACAGCGAGCAGGAGAGCGAACCCGAAGAGAATACCCAGACGGGAAAGCGTAAGAATCGCATTATACGCGCCTTTCAGGACGACAACTCCGATGAGGATGACGATGTCGACTTGCTGCAGACACCCAAGCCAAGCAATGTGGCGCCAATGACGGCCACCCAACTGCAATTGTCCGCCCACAAGCTATTCGATACGGAGATGGAACGCACGGCGAGCGATGAGGAGAACGAACTGCTCGGCTTATGTTCGGGCAGATTTACGCAATCAGAAGTGTCATCAGCAGCACCAAGCACTATTGGAGCACTCATAAGTCAAATACCCATAACACAAGCAACACCCCAAACTCAGGCACCCGATGAATTGGAGGAGTTGTGTTCGGGCAACTTTGAAACACAGCCGGAGCCGGGAACAAATAAAATATTGTCCAGCGATGAGGAGCCACCAGCAGATGAGTTGGAGTCGGAGAAGCCGCGGAAGAAAAAGTTGACCAAAAAACGACAGAAGAAGAAGGCCAAATTGGGTTTCTCTGATGACGAAGAAAGTGATGAAGATCCAGCTGACCTTGAGGAAGAGGAGCAACTGGAGGATAGCGAGCTGGAAGAGCCAGCAGCCGAAGTACCCGAAGCATTCGTTGACTACGACTCCGAGGAGAATGAAATCGTTGTCGAAATGACGAAAAAAGATCGCAAATTGCGTGCAGCGAATTTTGTAGAGAAAGAAGCCGAATTATCTGAATCCGAATGGGGTTCGGCGGATGAGGATGAAAAGAATATGGACTCATATGACATTGAACTGGGTGACGAGGATCAGTTTGATCGCGAGAAATTGCGTCACGAACTGGGACAGATTCATGCGTAAGTATTTTGTTATATTTATACCAATTGGTTAATAATTAAGTTTCTTACAGCCGTAAAATGCTCGATCAGGATATAAGAGAGGTGCGCAAGATTAAGGACATGCTCTTCGAGGATGACGAAGGTGCAGTGCGTCAGCGCCAATTTCGGTGGAAAAATGCTGAAAATGGTTTGGGTTTTAATCTGGATGATGCTCGCCATGAGAAGGGCGATGGTGAAGCCAACGAGGGCAGCGGCGACGAGGAGAACGAGCATCTGTGGCGCAAAGTTCGCTACGAGCGAGAGCAATTGCTGCTGGAGAAGGGTCTAAAGGGGGTAAACGGTGTAGGATTTAATCTATTATTATTTACTAACAATTTCCGCTTGCAGGAAACGATTGGCCTCGCTTCTCCCCTCTCACAAGCTGTGGCAAATAGCAACACAACTGGCACAGTACGCAAGCTGACCATTATAACGGCCAAGAAGACAACGATTGAGATGAAAAAGAATTCGCCATTTTTGATCTCGAAGAGCGTAAACTCCACCCAACAGCAGGAACAGCAGCGAGCGGTGCGTGGCTCATTCCTGGTGCGGGACAAGGACACACTTAGTAAACTAGCGGGCATGACAAAAGGTGCGGCTGGCGACGTGGATGGAACAGCGGGCACTGTTTCCGTTAAGACGGCCAGGGGCAAAAACTTTGTATTCGCCACGCTAACGGAGGAGGAGCATGAGGTGCGTAGTTTCATCAATTTTACTTGGAACTATCGCAATTTATTTTTCATCTTTGCCTTTGCAGACTCAAAAACGCAAAGCTGCCGATTTGTTAAACAGCAGCAGCGAGACTGGCGTCAATTTTATGAAAAAACCACGTTTGGAGCCGCGACGTGATAAGTGCCTTATAGATCAGTTGCTTTAGTTTTGCTGTGTGCGCAATCCATTATATTCGTTAATTAAATAATTAAGTTAAGCAAAAGTATTTTTAAAACTGAATAACCTTCTGATTGCTGTTTGATTTTAATAAAAATGTGAGTTAGACATTACGTTTTGCTTTTACTATTATTTTAGACATGCGACATTTCTAAAAAAAAAAATACTCTTTTTTTTATAATTATTAAAATAATGAAAGAGATAATTTTAAATCTGAATTGCTGTCAGTCGGTGCTAACAGATAATTTTGACAGACAATTTGCTAGTAGTAAAATTATTTAATCAGCAACTTTCCAAAAGAAAAAAAAGAAGCTATTTTAATTATAAAATTATTGATATTATTATAAGCTAAAATGAAAGTTAAATTTTTAAATATGAATAGCCGACCACCGGCTTTAACAGCACTGTAACAGACAACCCCGGCCGACGCTTTGCAACACTGACGACGCAACAGAATAGAAAACAGTAAAAGTGTTTTGTTCAATGCAAATATCTTGTAATATTAGTCACTTGCTGAATTAACGATCGCTGCAGCTGGGAAGCAAACGAAGAACCCGACGACGGCGGCAACGACGTCCCGGAGCTGCTCTAATCTAATCTGGCTAATCAAGCTAGAATCAAATTCTTCGTCGTTTCGACTTCACCTTTAGCCGGCGTAGTTAATCAAGTCAGTCAATCGCTGGACGCCGCACAAATATAAGCTAACTTCTGGAAAGAAAACGCATATACAATAGCAAAATGGTTGCACAATCGAAACTTGGCCAGATATTTAGCTATCAGAACTGGGTACATGCCGTCTCTGGCGCAGCGGTAAGTAAATTGATATTGATTCCCGAATAAACGAAAATTAAAGCGCAATTTACATTTATAAATTTTAATTAGGGCGGCTGCATTGCGATGAGCACCTTCTATCCATTGGACACAGTGCGCTCACGCCTACAATGTAAGTAAAAGTAATTTCGGACTAATCTTCCGTTAAACTGATAAGCATATTACTGCGACTAGATAAACATTGAACGCGTTCTCAAAGTCCATTGAGATTTTTAATTAAGTAACGCTTAAATCGGGTTTTGTACAACCTTGTGAAGGGTATTATGACGTGTAGCTTGTAACACCCTAGAATATATATAATCTTGATCAGCAACAGCAGACGAGATTATATAGTTGTGTGTATCCGTCTGCCATACGAGTTAATCTTTCATGCTTACCAATCCCAATAAAACATGGCAATCTTTTCCCAAGAGTATCTAATCTTCAATGTGTTCTCCTTTTCGTTGCAGTGGAGGAGAGCGGCGAGGTGCGAAGCACCAAGCGGGTCATCAAGGAGATTGTGCTGGGCGAGGGCTTCCAGGCGCTTTATCGCGGACTGGGTCCAGTGCTGCAGAGCTTGTGTATCTCGAATTTTGTGTATTTCTACACATTCCATGCCCTCAAAATGGTTACGTCGAATGGCTCGCGTGGACAGCAGAGTGCGTTAAAGGATCTGCTGCTCGGCAGCATCGCCGGCATCATCAATGTATTTACGACAACACCCTTTTGGGTGGTCAACACGCGTCTGCGCATGCGCAATGTGGCCGGCACATCGGACGAGGTCAATAAACACTACAAGAGTCTGCTGCAGGGTCTGCGGTATGTGGCCAAGACGGAGGGCATCTTGGGCCTGTGGTCGGGCACTATTCCATCGCTAATGCTTGTCTCAAATCCGGCGTTGCAGTTCATGATGTACGAGCTGCTCAAGCGCAACATTCAGATCTTCACCGGCGATCAGATGGGAAGTCTGAGTTTCTTTTTGATTGGCGCCATTGCCAAGGCATTTGCCACGGTACTCACCTATCCGCTGCAGTTAGTCCAAACCAAGCAAAGGCATCGAACCAATGATGCGGCCAATGTTGCCTCCACATCACACGAAGCGGCGGCTGGCAAGCCAAAGCAACAATCGATGCTCGAACTGATGGTCAGCATCTTGCAGCATCATGGCATTGCTGGATTATTCCGTGGCCTGGAGGCCAAGATCCTACAGACTGTGCTGACAGCGGCGCTGATGTTCATGGCCTACGAGAAGATCGCTGGTTTGGTGAAGCTGATGCTCAAGCGTAGTGCTTGAGAGGAGCTAGTCTTAGTTTAACTACTTCACATAGTTTTAGCTGTAAACTGATAAACATGACAATGGATATGGATATGGAAAAGAATAAGGAACAGTATACGGATGCACACACTCCAAAGTTAGCCAATAATATTAAAAATACAATTAAACATTGGATTTTAGTGTACATATTTTATTCGTTGTCAACAGTTTCATTCGATTTCTCGACTGGTTTCGCCTGCTGCTCACTGGGATGCGTTAGCTCGGCTAGATTGTACTTCTTGTTCTCCAGATAGTTGTCGATGACGCTGAGCAGGCACCAGCCACGCAGCACCTCGACAATGATCGATTTCTTGGCACTCTTCAGCGCGACTTTGTTGCCAATGTTCTTGGAGTTAACCAGATCGGCCAACTCCTTAATGATATTGTCCCGTTTGATTTGCTGATTATAGCGATGATTAAAGATGATGCCATACGTGGTGGGCTCCTTGAGGAAGTGTTTGTCAAAGAGTGCTCCAGCGGCATTAACAATATCCGTCATATTGGCACGACACACCGCCTCGATGGGCACCAAGCGCAGCACAAAGCGAGACATGGCCTTGCCCGTGGCAATGATGTCCTCGACTATATGCTTGCCCAGGGCCAGCGGATCCTCCAGTTTGGTGCGTATAAATAAACAGTTTGTGGTGCCGGTGTCAACATTTTGGAAACGAATCTTGCGCTGGGCGAATGATTCACGGCACTTGGCCACAGACGCATCCAAGTCATCGGAGCTATCTGAGTTGTCGCTGCCATCCTTGTCCTTGTCCTTTGCCTTGCTCTCCACTTCCGTTTCCTTTTTCATTTCGGGTCCGTACAATTTATCCGCGTAGTGATTCAATAGATTGTAGCATTCCCGCACGCACGCCTTCTCGTTCATGCTGCAGGTGACGAGGAAGCCTCGTTGTCCCGGCTGCAACACTTGCTTTTTGTACTGCTGGTAGTACTTTTTCTTGTTGTGGTTGAATTTGTCGTTGACCATTTTTGATTTTTTAATGGCTGGTTCCATTTCACATTTAACACATTGCTGGAATAACAGTGAGACCAGCTCACAAAGCACAAACTGATTAAATACCAACAGTGGGACGTGCTACGTTGTCCAGCACTGAAATTCGATCAGCTGTTTTAATTATCAAAACACGTCGGATTTATGTTTATATTGGAGCTAATCAAGTTACTGCCCCGCTTTTCGGACATAGAAACGCTGCTCGAACATGATGTCGAAGCGCGTTATATACTCAAACGCGCTGCAAATCACTTGGAAACAGGCCAGTTGGAACGGTCGTCATCGGACGAGGAAATTTCATATCTGATTGGAGCATTGGTGGATAAGAATTGGGAGCGCATCCACAGTGGACACTTTAGCAGCGTGCCGCTGGTCATACGCAAGATCTATGCTCTTGGTTGCCACTTTAAGGTGGGCATTGGGAGTACAATATGCGTGTGTGGAAGATAACTTTAACTTTTACCCTCAGTAGATAATTTTTATGCTTTTGGAAAGCACAAGCCATGAGCAACGTGAGAAATGTGGCGCTATTCTGGACGAGGCTCAACTGCTCGGCTGCACGAATAAACTATATGGCAAGTCTGAAGAGCTACAAGCAGCCCTAATGACCTACCTGGATGAAGATGTCACAGGGAACAACACAAAGCCTCTACCGATTCTGGCGCCTCTGGAGCGGATCAGCTCACCCTGTGATATACCCCAACTGAATGCACCTAGCATACTGGAATTTCGCAATAGCTGTTATCAGGCGGAACAGCCAACGCTGCTGCTGAACACAATTAATCATTGGCCGGCAATGAGCAAATGGCGCGATTTAAATTATCTTTTAAAAGTCGCCGGCAATCGAACTGTGCCCATTGAAATTGGCTCGAATTACGCTAGCGATGAGTGGTCACAGCAGCTGGTGAAAATACGTGAGTTTCTCCACAGACAATTTGGCCGAGAGACAAGCAGTGATGATAACCAAGAAGTGGAGTATCTGGCGCAACACGAACTCTTTGCTCAGATTCCAGCACTCAAGGCGGACATCTGTGTGCCCGACTATTGCACAGTCTCCGGCGAAAGTACAAGCGATGTAGACATCAAAGCATGGCTTGGACCGCGTCACACCATATCTCCCATGCATACCGATCCCAAACACAATCTGCTCTGTCAAGTGTTTGGCAGCAAAAGCATCATTCTGGCCTCGCCAGCGGACACACCATATCTCTATGCACACGAGAGCGAGTTTCTAAATAACACATCGCAAATCGATGCAGCCAAACCGGACTTTGAGCGTTTTCCGCTGCTGCGTAGAACACGTTTCTATGAGCTGCTCCTACAGCCCGGCGATTGTTTATATTTACCACCCAAGTGGTGGCATTACGTACGCTCCGAGTCGCCCAGTTTCTCAGTTAGCTTTTGGTGGGAATAGAATACTCCGATTACGTCAATATTCAAATTGATTTGGGCACGATTATAAATTATCAATGTCCAAAGGTGCGTCACAAACATGACGTCATCCGCCATCGATAAGCATTTTAGACTGATGTGGATGTTAAATCGTAAAATATGATTCATAATAAACATGCTCGTTCTTGGATTAATAATTTAAAAGTGTTATTTATTGAGTGTAGCCAAGAAATGTGTTTGGCTGCGGCAAACAAAAATAAAACAGAATAAAGGTATTTACGATATAATACGAAAGATTACAAATACAGCTTATAAACATGAGATAATAAATCCAGTATTTCGTTATCTATAACTTGTTGTATTGTATACATATTAATGCATTAAGCCTTATGCTTTTACTGGTTGTGAGAAGGTGTGTGTGTGTGTGTAGTTTTCGTAGTTGTGCAATGTTTGCTCAATTTATAATCATCAATAAGCTTTAAGTAATTTCATTTTGATGCCTTTGCCCCCACCGCCCTTTCTTTTTTTTTTTGTTTTTCGTTTTTAAGTCTTATCATTCTTTAAATATTATTGATGTAGCGTTCGCTGGTCGCCTATTCATCCTTATCGGATTTGCCAACGGCTCCGATGGTAATCTGTTTCTGCAGTTTGCTGTACTCCTCGGTCAACCGATCGTATTCGCGATTGATACTCTCCGCCTGCGATTTGACTGCCTCCTTGTCCTTCTTCTCGCGATTCAAATCGGATGTCAGCTCCTGGACGCGTTCCTTCAGCTTGTTGAGCTGTAAAACGAGTCGTGTTTTCAATTTTGAAGCTTGGCTCTTTTTTTTTGTGTGATGTGTGTTTTGGTGTATATTTGAGGAATGTGTTCGAAAGATTTAGGAAAATTTGGCGGTGAGTCCTTGCACACGTCTCCGCAGGCTTTTCAACTGTTTAAAGAGTGTTGACGATAATTGTTTTTTTACTTGGTATGTTTCTTTGGTTCTTATGGCCCAACATTTTAACCATGTGGGTGTCTTAATTAACATATCGCGTGGATTTTGTACAGCTGGTGAGTTGCGAACGGAACGCTCTTATTGTGTTAGAAGAATGTCTCTGTGTAAAGCTCTTTAAACATGCCTTGGGGAATCGTCGGGTGGACGGTGTGCAAAAACTCAACTTTCCAAAATTATATATATAAATAAATCTAAGACTTACCTCATTAAGTGTTGTGTCCTCGGTGGCCTCCTTAGCCTTATCGGTCTTGTCGCTCATCATGGAGCGTGCGGCGGCCGTGGCGCTTTGTGCCTGCTTCAATGATGCCTCACTCTGAGCCAGAAGATTGGCCTGCGCTGAGATCAGTGTGACCAGACGGCGAATAACGAGCACGAGGAAGACAGCAAAGCCGCAAATGTAGAAATTGCGCTGGGCACGGAACAAACGCATGCTGTGCTGCATCTCCACATTGAGGTGAACCTCACCGGTGTTGTCCAAGCTGGAATACTTGCGCATCTCACGTATGGCGTCCAACAAGAGCAGCACCAGCACACTCATTATGACAAAGAAATAGTAGTGCGACTGCTTTCCAATCATGGCCAGAAACTTGGATTTGAAGAAACGATTCCATTTATACGGACTGGCCACGGGCAGCACCAGCAGCAGTACAACCGCAATTTCTGCGTACAGAAATCCGGCGATCAAAGTCCACACCAAGCTCATTTTTGAGACTTTTTCTTTTCTTTTTTTTATGTGGTAAAATTAAACGGTTTGTTCGATTTTTCTTTTACTCTCACTTTCGTGTGCTGAAAAGAATGTTTTTTTTCCTTAATTAGTACGAAATGCACACGTCTAGTTAGGCTGTCTGTCTATTTATAAATGAGTACCGTGAATTAGCTTACTTTAAATAGGTATAGAAACTAAAATAAAGCGAGTGATGAAATATATGCGTATTTATATGCGGTCATTTGCGGCCACGTCAACTCTGCCTTCGAAATTTATGACAGAAATCGCGACGAGTTGGCATCTCGCTCTGTGTCGGCTTGTAAACAAATGAGAAACAGCTGACAGCCTTGGTTGCCAGGCAAAAGCAAAATCAAACGTAAAACTAAATGTGCTTTTGCGCCATCGATCAAATTTAGTTTTTAGTTCTCTTTCCATTCCGCTCGCAAAAACAAAATGTCCTATCAAAACTGGTTGAATTACTTGCAATCCGCTGAGAAAAACTCTATGATCAGCGGCCGGCTGCGCAAGGTGCTCTACAAGTTTCCCGATGGACGTCAAATGGCCGAGGAATACAATATGGACACGGGCGTAGTCGAACGTCGAGCCTGGCGCAAATGCAAGCAACTGATGGGTGAGCCTGAGTGGGAGATTGAGCTGGGCGAGGAGCCACGACAAATCAATTGGAAGAAGACAAATGCAACTGCTGGCGGCGGTGGTGATGCTGACACTCTGTCTGCCGGCGAATTTACGCTGCGCGAGAGCAACTCAGCTCCGCTACTGACCAAACGGGTGACGAAGAAGAACATTGAGTGGCGCATACGCAATCTGCCGTATCCGCTAAGCGTCTTTAATATCAGTGCTGATGCTGAGAAGCGTGCGATTGTTGTGCGCACCAGCAATAAGAAATACTACAAGGTGATACCTGTACCAGATTTGGATAGATGCAGTGTTCCCCCGCTGCAGGCCAACATTAGCACACATCATCAGTTCAACACGCTCATCATCACCTACACAAAGCCGGATATTCTGTGCGAGATGGAGGCCCAGGTGCTGCTGTTGCTGAAGAATGTAGAGACTGAAACAGACATGGATGATCTGCTCAAGGGTTTGCTGGCCAAATAAAAAACGCGTAGCATGTAAAAGCAAATATATACATAGAAACTAAGTGTTATATTTTATTATTTTGATCACGATTCACTTTTGAAAACTTTCGGACATGCCGATGTAACTGGCTAACGAAGGCGCCGATGAGCTGGTGAACATGGTGTAATCAAACGATGGCAACTCCAACGGTGTCAGCGATGGCATATCATGCTCTGAGCTTCGCTCCAATATTGAACAACTGTGGAACTCTTGACTTTCTGCCTGTGCATCATTTTTGATCATTGTCTCCACTTTGAGCTCGACTAATGCTGGCGTTGTTTTTGGTATTCGATCCACAGTCGATGTGAATTTGGCATCGAAATCCTGCACGGTCTTATCTATTGCCTTAGCAACGGATTGCGCTGATCCGACGCCTTGCTCGGGTCTCAGTGGCAGCATCGGACTAGTTTCCTTGAGCTGCACGAAATCCTTCATCTTGGTGAGGCCATGTTGCGTCTTACGCATCTCGATCTGACGCAGTTTGCGTTGAAAGTCAAGCGTTAACGTGTCCAACACCTCCTTCGATTTGGCCAATTGTACATTTTTATATGCATCTTGTAAATAGATTAACGAAGTCTCCAGCGCCTTAATGGCCTCCTCGTAGCGGTGGTGACGTATGAAGCGCTCGGAGCGGCGTTCATGGAAATGAGCCTATGTGTTAATAACACGAATTAATTTTTACAAATTAAAAGCATTTACCTTTTCTATTTACCAAATTCAGCGGTGCGCAATCCATGTTTTCTCTTTTGTTTATCTCTATTGTTAACCTGCGCAGTATGTCAGCTGCTTGGTAACCCTGCAACACAGCTGCTGATATATCGATAATTTTGGATAACCATTTTTCGATGCAAAATTTTGAAAATTAAATTGGAAAGCCAACAATAGTTTTTTTTCAAGCACATTTATATTTATTAAATTAAGCTAACACTTATTGTTATACAAAAACAAAAATAAATTGTCATTTTAGATCGGTTTAGCGTTTGCCTGTTTGCCTTCAGTCAGCGCGCGTGATGCATGCACAAAAACGGGCACGTTGATTCCCTAAAAAAATAATATTTTGTAACGGAAATAATATTTAATATGGTCTAAAAAAAAAACACGCACCTGCATCTTAGCTGATCTGACGAACGCCTTATTGGAAGTAACTGTAAATATTTTACGTTCCATGCCAAAACTAAATATCTTTAGGCTACGTTCATTCACCTTAGCCGTAAATCGTATGTTGGAAAACTCCTCGGGCAATTTGTCAACATCCGGATAAACCGTAACGCGTTTCATAAACTCAACAGCAAGTTCCCGCTCCTTGACGCCGCCCAGCACTGAGAGTATATTTTGAAATGCGTCATTTGCCAATTGGCAGCACACCAAACGTTTGCCTTGAAATATCTTCTCAAGTATGGGCTTCACAGGACATTCCCGCTCCTTCTCCGCCTGTTCGGTTAAAAGTGGTTCCTTGAACTCAAAATTGCAGCCACCGTTGGTGAGAGAACTGGTATAGGCCAGCATTGTGGTGACATCAATATTCAGCTCATCGGACATGGTGGCATACTGATCCACATCCATGTCGGGCTTCTCCAACGATGCCGTTTGCACTCCCATCTCCTTGAGTTCATCATGCAATGAGATCTCAATTTTGTTCGAGAAATAAAATACAATCTAAAAGAGATCTCTTTGAGAAAGAAAAAACAGACAATCTCAAATTATGAATTGACCTTGGGTCGCTGAAACATGCAGAAATGCAACTCGCTGGCCTCCAAATAATCATTAGCTTGATCCAGAACGCTGCGTGCCCCAAAACTGACACAGCCACGGGCCGCCTCCTCGATGGATTTTGAGTTGCGCGCAATTACTTTAATCCATTTTAGACCGTTATTGGCCACAATATCAACGCGAAGAGGACTGTCCCTGGATTCGAGTGGAAATACAGCATTTATATCAACGACTCCTTGCTGCAGGCTCAGTGTTTTTATCAGAAATTCATAATTGACAAAGTTGCTGCTCGTGATGTGGTTCTCCTTCAAGGTTTTTGTGCGTATAACCTAATGGAAAGTGTATCTTTTTAGAGATATATGTACATACACGTAAGATTAATTGAACTGAACCGACCTTTTCCAAGAATTTTAATTCCTGTTGTATTTTTCGTTGCACTTTGGCAACACCAGGAATATCCTCGAACTCGAGCAGCGCTGTCTTCAGCTCTTCTCCCAGCCTTATTTTATCATCTGCATCCTCATACAGATTTCCCTCCATCTCATGGCCACCTGCTGGACTACTAATGTAAAATATATGTATTACTACATTATTGTCATCTGACAGCTGTTCGCTCAGGGCTACCAAACTGAATATATCGTTATCGAAGCGCCAGCAACTCTGTGCTGCTGCATGAATGCTGTCAAAGGCCCACCGCGTTTTCCGCCATCCACTTTTTCTTCACCGGTCAACCCAAGCGGCAGCTCTGAAAAATGACGCCATTGTGAAAAAATTTAAATCTAAGCGCATCTTTATTAAAATGTGTCAATTCATTGAATAAGATAGCAAAAGGTAATTATCTAAGCCCTCAACTAATTGAATTAGTAGATATTTTTAGTAATTAGTGCGCACAAAGTATCTCCAGAAAGCAGAAATGTCTGCGATTTGGTCGCAATTAAAGAGTGCAAAATTAAAAAATTAAATGCTGCTTACTAGCATCGTTAGGCGACACGACTTATCCTTACTGTGGCCATGGTTTTCAAAGTAGTACAAACCCGTTTAAATAGCTATTTACTACAAATTTTTATTCACGCAGCATTGGCCGTTTATAACCTCAATTTTCATTTATAAAAATTTTTTCAGCAGTGCAATAATTTCGACCTGAAATAGCACAGCTACAAATATGTACTTGTATAATTTGACGCTCCAAAAGGGCACCGGCGTCACGCACGCCGTGCACGGCAACTTTTCGGGCGGCAAACAGCAAGAGGTGCTCTTGTCACGTGGTAAATCGCTGGAGTTGCTGCGGCCCGACCCCAACACCGGCAAAGTTCACACGCTTATGTCAACGGAAATATTTGGCTGCATTCGAGCGCTGATGGCCTTTCGCTTAACTGGCGGCACAAAAGGTTAGTTTCTTATTTTGTAATACATATTTTATTATTATTTTTTTTTTATTCGCTGCACAAAACCCAATTGAGGCAACTCCTTTGTGTGGTTGTCCCAGTTTGACCTTTTTGAATGTGTCTAGGTGCGATATGAATTAAACTTGGCGTCGCATTTGCCATAACCTCATTTAAATGGTATGGTGAATTGAAACTTCGAGCTACAAAAAAAAACTAACCTCAAATTTTTTATATTAGTTTTTTTTTAAATAATTATAACTTTATTTAATAAGTTTTTCAATCATTTTCATAGATTATATTGTCATTGGCTCTGATTCTGGTCGCATTGTCATTCTGGAGTACATTCCCAGCAAGAATTCGCTGGAGAAAGTGCATCAGGAGACATTTGGCAAGTCGGGCTGTCGTCGCATTGTGCCGGGTCAATACTTTGCCATCGATCCCAAGGGACGTGCCGTGATGATTGGCGCCGTTGAGAAGCAAAAGTTGGCCTACATCATGAATCGGGATACACAGGCGCGTCTAACCATATCCTCTCCCTTGGAGGCGCACAAATCCAACACGCTGACGTATCACATGGTTGGCGTAGATGTTGGCTTCGATAATCCCATGTTTGCGTGTCTGGAAATCGACTACGAGGAGGCCGACTTGGATCCATCAGGTAAGATAGATAAATGCAAAGCGATCTTTATTTTTCACTTGGCGTTTTAATTCCAGTGTCTGTGGCTAATCAATCCATGGACACTGTTTGTACTTAACGCTAGATAAATGTGACCACTGAACCATTGGTGTTGCTGTAACTCACCTAGCAGCACTTCACTGATTTGTGGCCCACATTCTTCTATCTTCAGTTCAATCTTCTATTTTATATTTTCTATATCTGTGCATTACAACATCTCCTATTTCTTAAATTGCAGGTGACGCCGCACAGCGAACACAACAAACTCTTACATTTTACGAGCTTGACTTGGGCCTTAATCATGTGGTGCGAAAATACTCTGAACCACTGGAGGAGCATGCCAATTTTTTGGTCTCTGTGCCCGGCGGCAATGACGGACCCTCGGGTGTGCTCATCTGCTCCGAGAACTATCTGACCTACAAGAATCTGGGCGATCAGCATGATATTCGCTGTCCCATTCCACGTCGTCGCAATGATCTTGATGATCCGGAACGTGGAATGATCTTTATATGCTCGGCCACACATCGCACCAAAAGCATGTATTTCTTTCTGCTGCAAACCGAGCAGGGCGACATCTTCAAAATCACCCTCGAGACAGATGACGATGTGGTGTCTGAGATTAAGCTCAAGTACTTTGACACAGTGCCACCAGCAACGGCAATGTGTGTGTTGAAGACGGGTTTCCTGTTTGTGGCCAGCGAATTTGGCAACCAGTAAGTAAACTTGATCGATTTATTGTGGTTTTAAGCTTAGCTAATTTGCCATCTGCTGTCTCTCTATAGTTATCTGTATCAGATTGCACATTTGGGCGATGACGACGATGAGCCAGAATTTAGCTCTGCAATGCCTTTGGAGGAGGGCGAAACTTTCTTCTTCGCTCCACGTGCATTGAAGAATCTCGTTTTGGTTGATGAGTTGCCTTCGTTTGCGCCAATCATCACCTCACAGGTGGCTGATTTGGCCAACGAGGATACGCCGCAGCTGTATGTGCTCTGCGGGCGTGGTCCACGCTCTACTCTGCGCGTTTTGCGTCACGGTCTCGAGGTATCGGAGATGGCTGTCTCGGAGTTACCCGGTAATCCAAATGCCGTGTGGACTGTCAAGAAACGCATTGATGGTGAGTCCAACAAAAGACTTTTTATCCATCTGCTTATTGAATATAACTAAGTTTAGAATCTTAAGTTTAAAAGCTGTGAAATGTTTCTAATAATTCAACTGGTGCATTGATGATACAGAACACGATACCCAAGATAAACAATTTACGATTAATAGCTCTATATATATAAATATAGATTGTACTAGGATTGTTGATTTCGATATTTCTAACTGTCGATCTTGAGATCCTCAAAACATGAAAACATACATTCATATATGGCAATATATTCGAAAAAAAAGAGATGAAAACCTTTCCTATAAAATGTGTTAAAACACCAACAATCCTAGTCTATATAAACTATATATAAACACGATCCCAAAAGCCACAAGTTATCAACCACCAGTTCTCTCTTATTTCAGGCGCTTAAACGCAGACGTCAACAACTGTTTGTTGAGTGTGACTATCGAACAGATATAAAATTGCGAGAGTTATCCAATACTCCTCTCGTCTATAATACTTATAATTTATATTTGTCTTTTGTGAAGCGATAGGTAAGGCAACATTTACTGCAGCTCTTAAGTCAACAGATACTACAACAAATTGCTACAGAAACTTTTATTGAATTATATTTAATCTTAAGACTTCTTGAGACATTGAACATGATGCGATATTTATCAACCGTGTTTCACCTGAATATCCATTGATTACAACTGATAAACTGATTATTCAATGTCGCCAAATTGACTTTACAATTTTGTTGTTGCTTTCAAGCTATTTTTTTATTGATGGCAAAACTGTTTGTGTTGTGCTCCTTACTTCTAGACGAGTTTGATGCCTACATCATCGTATCCTTCGTGAATGCCACGCTCGTGCTCAGCATTGGTGAGACCGTCGAGGAAGTGACGGACAGCGGGTTTCTGGGCACAACGCCAACATTGTGTTGTGCTGCTCTCGGGGACGATGCTCTGGTGCAGGTCTATCCCGATGGCATTCGTCACATACGCTCCGATAAACGTGTGAACGAGTGGAAAGCGCCTGGAAAAAAGTCCATTACCAAATGCGCCGTCAATCAACGCCAGGTAGTCATCACGCTATCGGGCCGCGAATTGGTCTACTTTGAAATGGATCCGGTAAGCATATAACTGATTTATCGAATCGATTAAGGGAATCTAAGTACAGTTGCCACTAGAAACATTATTTGCTATACAACAAATTGATAAATTAAGAAGAGTAGTTGCTGATCATGTTTACTATGCTTAGTTTTCCTTTTTCTACCCCACAACATTGCGCTGATGAGAAAAACACGAAAAGAACAATCATGTTGAGACACTCTGTGTCCTGCAGTACTGAGCTTCAATTAGACAATGATTTTATATATTTTATGTATGCCGAGCTGATTACTAATCTGTAACTCTCTTTCTCTCCGCAGACTGGCGAGCTGAACGAGTACACAGAACGCTCGGAGATGCCGGCGGAGATCATGTGCATGGCTCTGGGCACTGTGCCTGAGGGCGAGCAGCGATCCTGGTTCTTGGCTGTGGGCCTCGCTGACAACACTGTACGCATACTCTCGTTGGATCCGAACAATTGTTTGTCGCCTTGCTCCATGCAGGCGCTGCCCTCGCCAGCCGAGTCGCTGTGTCTGGTTGAGATGGGGCACACGGAGAGCACCACAAACGCAAGCGGCGCGGATGAGGATGTGCCTGCCCAGCGTAGTGGCAGCAATAAGGGCACAATCTATCTGAACATTGGCCTGAGCAACGGTGTCTTGTTGCGCACTGTGCTGGATCCCGTGTCGGGAGATTTGGCCGATACGCGTACCCGATATTTGGGCTCACGGCCAGTGAAGCTGTTTCGCATTAAGATGCAGGGTTCCGAGGCCGTCCTGGCCATGTCCAGTCGCACTTGGCTGTCGTATTACCATCAGAATCGTTTCCATTTAACGCCGCTGTCATATGAGACACTGGAGTACGCCTCGGGCTTCTCCAGCGAGCAGTGTAGCGAGGGCATTGTGGCCATATCGACGAATACGCTACGTATTCTGGCGCTGGAGAAATTGGGTGCCGTCTTCAATCAGGTGGCATTTCCACTGCAGTTTACGCCACGCGCCTTTGTCATCCACCCGGATACGGGACGCATGCTAATTGCGGAGACGGATCACAATGCCTACACCGAGGAGACGAAGACCGAGCGTAAGGAGCAAATGGCCGAAGAGATGCGCAGCGCTGCCGGCGACGAGGAGCGTGAACTGGCCAGAGAGATGGCAAACGCGTTCATCAATGAAGTGCTGCCCGAGGATATGTTCTCCGCTCCCAAGGCGGGACTCGGTCTGTGGGCATCGCAGATCCGTTGCCTGGACGCCATGCATGGCCAGACGATGTTCAGTGTGCCGCTGGCACAGAACGAAGCCATCATGGCCATGGCGATGCTAAAGTTTTCAATTGCGGCCGATGGACGCTACTATCTGGCCGTGGGCATTGCTAAGGATCTGCAGCTGAATCCACGCATCTCGCAAGGCGGTTGTATTGATGTCTATAAAATTGATCCGACCTGCTCGGCTCTGGAGTTTCTGCATCGCACGGAGATTGAGGAGATACCTGGCGCCTTGTGCGGTTTCCAGGGACGCTTGCTGGCTGGCTGTGGCCGCATGCTGCGCATCTATGATCTGGGCAAGAAGAAGATGCTGCGCAAGTGCGAGAACAAACACATTCCCTACCAGATTGTCAATATCCAGGCGATGGGTCATCGTGTCTATGTCTCCGATGTGCAGGAGTCTGTCTTCTTCATACGGTATCGTCGCGCGGAGAATCAGCTCATCATATTTGCCGATGATACGCATCCACGTTGGGTGACAGCCACAACGCTCTTGGATTACGATACGATAGCCATTGCGGATAAGTTTGGCAATTTGAGCATTCAGCGACTGCCGCATTCGGTCACAGACGATGTGGACGAGGATCCAACCGGCACCAAGTCGCTCTGGGATCGTGGCCTGTTGTCGGGCGCCTCACAGAAATCGGAGAACATCTGCTCCTTCCATGTGGGCGAGATAATCATGTCGCTGCAGAAGGCCACCCTCATTCCCGGTGGCTCTGAGGCACTAATCTATTCCACGCTGAGTGGCACTGTTGGCGCCTTTGTGCCGTTCACCAGTCGCGAGGACTATGACTTCTTCCAGCATCTGGAGATGCATATGCGCAACGAGAATCCGCCGTTGTGTGGTCGGGATCACCTCAGCTACCGCAGCTCCTACTACCCGGTGAAGAATGTCCTCGATGGTGATCTGTGCGAACAGTATTTATCGGTTGATGCATCCAAGCAGAAGAGCATTGCGGGCGACATGTTCCGCACTCCTAATCAGATCTGCAAGAAACTGGAGGACATTCGCACCCGATATGCGTTCTAAACAGGTAAGCCAGAACTGCGGGAATATAATCTGGGTTGGGAATTGTTTTCTATGATGATATAGAGATATTACCTTGGGACACCTATGAAATATGCCTTGATTAGTGTAAAATTGAAACAACTGACAAAAAATTCCAGAACTAAATTTGCATGTTTTTGTTTAGTTATTCTTACTAAATAATTTTTCTTTTATTTGCAGTTTATACTTGGATACACAAGAAGCAAGAGCACATAATTCTATATATTCGTCTATAAGGTGAGTTGTGCTTAATTTTAATTATATTCAGTTCAATGATGAGTTAAGTTTTTACCTTGGGACACCTATGAAATGCCTTGATTAGTGTAAATTTATTATCGCTGAAATTGAATTTAACTTAACTTTAGTTTAAATGCATTTAAACAGTTGATCTAATGTTTTTCTTACATTTGCAGTCGGATCCTCTACCCAGGATTTCGGATCTCTCAAGCGGCGGAACCCATTTGAAAAGCTTAAAAAGTGAGAATTGTTTTTGAGGAGTACAAAACATTTTATATTGAACAATGATGAATTAACATATGTTAGACTAATGAAAAAATTTGATTGAAACTCGATTCACTGAGCTCAATATTTTAAAGAATTTCGTATTTATAACACGGACTACTCAATTTTAATGCAGATTTTGTTTTATATATTTTGCAGGTCTTGCGCTTTTGAGAGTCCTTTGGGTTTCTGTCTTAAATATATTACATACTAGGTAAATATTAACACTTGATTAGACATTATTTAATATATGCTAACTTATTGCTTCACTGTCTATTGCAGTTTAAATATGTAGTTGGTAATACTACTTAGCCATTATAAATACACAACAACATACACAACCACTAAATGACTGCCTATTTATATTAGATTTAACTGCTGCACAAATTGAAATATTTGTACAAGCGGCAGCACTATATAATATCTATGTATTTAGGTTTAAGAATTTTAAATAAAATAAAGGCCTGCTCGCCAGAGCAGGCAATTCGATTATAAACGACGCACGCACACGTAGAGCTTGTTTTATAAAGCTATATTTCGGATTTTCGATTCCTAGATGACCCCATAATCCTTGAATGCAGCACCATGTCCTTCGTTAATCGGTAAGCGTGTGTTTTAATTAGAACCTCTTCTCTGGACGCCAATGAGCCCCTAGAAGTAGGCAGCATAATTCAGAATCCCCGAAGTGTTTTACTGCAGTATTTTTATGCTGCAGCCTAATGGTATGCTTAGTAATTTGATCGTTTTCTTCAACGTAGAATATACCATTCAACCTAAAAATATGCAGTATAATTGTCTGATACACCCAATTAAAAGCATGTTAAACACAGTAAAATACAATTTCATTCTCAAATTTTCGTTAGAATATCTGCATGTGCAAATGAAATAAATAATCGTATAAAACGCATCAAAATCAGTATTGTGGAAATATATATAAAGAAAAGCCTAAGGCAGTTTATAGCAGCTCAATAGCCACACTAATTGAAGCCTAATATGACCATAATAATATATGAATAAAAATACAGCATAAATAAAAAAACAAACATCCAAAGTGGCTGGTAATCTGCTTGTGTTCTTGTTAGTAACTTGGTTGTAGTTGGCTTGTTGTTGGCCTTGTTTACGAGCCTCTCTTTACCGTTATGGCATCTGCTAAACGTCTCGTATTCGCTCCTCTCTCCTATCTCTCTTCTCAATTGGTATGTGACCGAAACCAAATTGTTGTAATTTGTTATGTACGGAGTTATAAGCACAGTGTAGTTATGCAAATTGCGTGGATTCTGCTTCTGAGTTGGCCCGGTGGTCGCGAACGACAACTGGCCATCATGCAGCATTCGCAAAGTGTTCTACTTTACAGCGAGAGATACAAAGAGGAAGGAAGGTGGGCAAGCGGTATGTCTGCTAGCCTGGCGTTGAGCCATCTGGTTAAACGATTTATTAACTTCATTTCTAGATCATTAGATCGCATAACACGGACATTCATCACTTGTTTGCTCTGTTTACTTTTTGTCTTCTTTTTCTTTAGCGAACGTGAGGAAGCACGCAAGCGTGCAACAACAAGAACAGCAACAACAACAACATATCTAGGTTGCATCTACGCATGCAATTCACGCCACTTGTTGCAGCTGCAGCAGCAGTTGCAGCAGCCTGGCTGCGATCGCGCCACAGATAAGAACAATCAACGCTTGGCGCAAACACTTGCCACTTGTTGCATGCTGCCTGCCCTACCATATGACGCCCACTTTTTGTTTGTGCTGCGCCTGGGAGCTGTTTCCCATTGCGATTTTAAATGCGTTCAGAAAAAGCAACCTCGTCGCAGTAGTCGAATACACGGAGAAAAATCAATACTATACAACAACATTTGCGAGAAAGTAAATTTACTATCTGGATTTCTTGCATAATTTAATATTATATTTATTCATTTAATGTGTATTAAATTATTAAATAATATTCTTAAATTCTAGGCTGGAAACATGTTTAGCTGGACATATAATGTATTCAGATCGAAAGTATATAAAAAAAATTCAGTAGTTTCTCGAAGTTCTAGGGGCTTTTTCTTCGAGTGCAGTTGCTGATAAAAACGCCAACTGTGTCGGATGTCCTGCCTGGACTTTTGTATTGTGTGGTTTTTTTTTTGTGGGGCGTTGTCTATAATATCAGCGCCCGGCGATCACCGATCTGTGCATCTGAGAATCAGCGTTCGTTTTGGCTACATGCTGCACACAGATGCTTATCACACAAAAATGCCTCGCGTGATAAAAATTTCGCATGAAACGCGCTTGCGACTTGGAGGCGACTCGAATGGAAATGGGTGTTAACGCAGCAACTTTTCAGCTGTCCTCTCTTTGGGCTCGCGTGTAAGAATTTTCTGCGAATTCGCGCTGAGATTTTAATCAGATAGATGTCTGGAGCCTGACGCGGACTCGGACTTGGACTTGGCGCTGTAGCTGGTCGTGGCACCTGGACATGGCGCTGGCTGGCTAACTTGTAGTTGTGGATGTAGACACTTTCGCTGTAAATTAAATGCTCATTTTCCGGGCACATTTTCCAGTCACGTCGTTTCACAGTTAGCAACTTTATTAAAACTAACGGCAAGCCACAAATAATTAAAACGCAACGCACAAAAAAAAGGAATTGCAATTTGCTGGCCATGTAATAAATAGAATCATCAGCTTTGCCAGCGCGGTCAGCCAGACAGCTTAAGTCAGGGTCTGGGTCTGGGTCTATTTCAACATCATCATATCATCATCATCATCATCAGGCATCAAGCGGCGGTAGCTGCAGCCTGCAGCAGACACGAGCACTCGGAGAAGTATTATTTTAATTCACTTAGCAGCTTTGGACGTTGATTTTTAAGGCTTTTGAGCAAGTGAGGCACAGCTGCGAGTCGCTTAATCTGCACCTGACAAACCAATTATAAAGCCGTGATTTCGATGTGTACGTGCTAGCATAGATATATATATATATATATATATATATATACATATATATGGGGTTGTTACGCTACTCTGCAAATGCTTTTTAATATCCTTAAGCCACTTGAGTTAGACAATTGTAAACTGAAAATTACAAATAATTGAAAGAGTTTGCTTAACTTTTGAGACCTTAAAATAATTTGGAATAAAAAATGATTATAATAAAATTGCATTAACTGTGAAATGCAAGATGAAATTTACAAAAACGATTAAGAATATTTGAAATTTGATTAGAAAGTGAAGATCTGAGACGTTAAGCAGTAGACTTGAGTCTCATAACTGACTCGACATGTAGACCAGCTGCAGGTTCTTACCAACAATCAGATGAAGACTTTTTGCTGATGGTTGGCCCACAGAGTGGGAGAAAGAGAAAGACACACAGGGAGGGGGAAAGAAGAATGACACTGGGCGTCTACTTCCAATTCCCGGCTGAAGTTTTGCTGTCAGCAATCTCTCGTGGCCACTTAAATGTACTTATCCACCTGATACATGTATATACATACATATATATACATACATATATATACATATGTATGTATGTCGCCCGCTTGGCTTGGTTTGCTTCTGCGCTGAGCTGACCCCATTCAATGTCATTAGCTTGGCTCGAGATTTGTTTACTTTGCCTCGCAATCTTCACATAATTGACCGTAAAATTATGAAATGCGACGAGGGCTTCATCTACTCTTGAACTGCTCAGGTTGTCAGCAGCTGTTGCCAATTTGGAACTGGTCCTCATGCGATCTTTGAAACGACCACAACGACATCAAACTCCAAACTGTAAACGTTTCAGTCATTTAGTCAACAATCTGTTGCATCTAATTGTCTTTGCAACAAATTACTCAATTCCGTGTTGTCTGATGTCTGATTCAGATGCTCTCAGATAGCAGATGGAGATCAGTCTTCTGATTTGATCGTGCCCTCCTTCTTCCTCAGCTCCTGCCGCATTTCTCAACATCTCTCAACAGGTTTGACATAATTTTCAGTTTAGTTTGTTTTGAAGAGCACACATTTGCACGCAGCTGAGGCTGGTCTGATGATGACGATGATGCGCTGAGTATAGTAACTCAATTCGCAGTCTTTCTTGCCTCCTCCCTTTCCTTTAGACACATCCACTTTTGTGGGCGAGGGGCACTTCCGCAAGCAATTTACTGGGTGGTGGCGGTCAAAATGAAGCATTTTAATGCTGAAGCCGATGATTAAAATCACAGCCATTAAAACACACACACACACACACAAGCCCAAACAACTAGGTATATTCTAGTTGAGAGAGTTGAGAGACTATGAAATACTTTAGGAATATACACAGAAATATCGAACATAATCAGAAAATAAAGGAAGCTGCGATAAATGCTGGGATTAGGCTAGATCTTCTCGGCTCTAGATGTTGATCAAGAGCATATATACTTAATGGTCTCGGAGACTTCAACAACTCCATTCATAAATGTTCCACAAGTACAGGGTATACGCTAAAAACAATAAAAACAAAGAGGTGCAACACTTGGTAGATGACGAGAACGCAGTTGCAGCCGCAATTGTAGTTGCAGTTGCAAGTTGCCGGATAAATACGTTGATCAGTCGCACAGCAGATCATCAACACGAACAGGCCGCAATGGAGACACGTCAGCAACGAGCCATAAAAACGGGAGCAGCGTGCAACATAATTGAAAGCAATTTGCGTCTGACTCTCGTGAGGTAAAGTGTGACTGAGAAGCGGGCACGGGTGGGGCTAAGGCGATGAGCAGCCGGCAAGCTGGCGAGCGTCGGCATAAACATTACATTGATTGCCATTGCTTGCCCCACAGCATATATAACACACACACACACACACACTCAATAATCACACGTGTTGTTTGTCAATGCAGTTGGCGCTGCCTCTTCATCTTCTTCCCCACAAAGCGAAGGGGGTTCGCGGTTCGAGCGGAAGTCGCTTAGTTCCGGCAAAATGGCAGCTGCGTGATCATCTGCACCTGAAACACATTTGTTGCAGCAGCAATTTCCAACCCCTCCCCCTCCCCATTGCCCGCCCATTCCCATCCTTCTGCCTGTCAGCCCATTTTAATTTCAGTTCTTACGCAATTGTGCATTGAACGCCTTTTGATTTTCAAATCTCTTTGGCCCGGCAATTTGGTTTTCTTTTTCGTTTTTTGTACCACTCAACCGTAATTGCAAACAGCTGAGCAACATGTGCAGCCAGTTTTATTTCAAATCGATCGATATATGTACACACAAAAATATTGGGCAAGATTGGGGCTGTATTTTCAGCGAGAGAGAGAGGGAGAGGGGAGTGACCAAAGTCAAAGATCATTAACATAGCTTAAGAGCACATTTCAAAAGTGGGTGACAGACTTCGGGCGACTGCATTAATTAGTATTAGAAATTGGGGTCAGCCTGAGGAAGACAATTGAAGGGTTAAATGACAACTGAGGCATTGGCAGTATTTGGAGTAGTCGAAAATAATGTGTCTGAGGTCGAAATCTAACTGAAAGTTCTAGATAAGCACTTGAGCTAAACTGATTGGGTTTTAAGTTCGACTTGGATAAATATTGAATGTAGAATTATTTAATGATTGTTTTAGAACTGTTATAAAAAGCTTAAAATATCAAGGAAAGTATTAATATAATATATATATTCAATTAAAAATATATTTATTATGTTTTAGAGCTGTGCTCAGAGGCTTAAAGACATAAGTAAATTTTTATGTTGGTTATAAAATAATTCAACGATTAGTTTGCTTATAAATCTATAAAACTGGACCCCCTCTTGATGGATTCTCTCTGGTTTAAAATCAACAACTATAACTCTTAAACTAACAAGAAGAAGAACATGAAATTCTTCAAAGAATAACTTTCTGCGTGCATTTGGTTTATGTCTGATTTGGTTGGCAATCTTTTATCCACAGCATTTTGAAGGTTGACTCCCCGGGGTCGATTCGCTTGAGCCAAGCTTCGTTGGGCAGCGTCGGCGCAGTGGAGCAATTGCGTCTGATATATACACACATATATACATATATATATATATATGTATGTGTGTGCACACACTCAGAGCTATATCATATAATGTGCGATATAAAGCAACTTCCTACAGCTGTTGAAACTCAGACACAGCCGGCCAAGTGCGTTGTTGCTTTTTTCTTTTTCTCGCTTTTTTTTTTCTTTCTGTTGCAGTTGTTGTTGCGCACAAACAATGAATGAATCGCGTTGTTGTTGTTGTTGTTGGAGTTTATCAAGTTGAAACTGCACAGTTGGTTGACTGCTGCCACAACAAAACTGAAAGAGCAATGAAAATCACTCTACACACGCACACACAAACAGACATACATATGTATGTGGTGTGTGCTGTTGGGCTTTGATCTCTGAGGCACTGGAACTTAACCTATTTGGCTTAGGAAACTTGAGAACAAACTCCAACAAACTGTTGCCAAGTTCAGTAAACCCCTTGGCGAATTGTGCATCTTCGATTAGTGTGAATTGGCTGCTTGTTCGGTTTTCTATAGTGCGGCAGATAACTGACAATAAATTTAGACTATATTTGAAGATCATCAAAGTTTAGCTGTACTTTGGAAATTCGCAACTGATTTTTTTTTTAAATTTTAGCTTTATTTTTTTTTTAATTTTAGCTTTATTTTTTTTTACTTCCAGTTTTTAGTCACACTCCTTTTTGTTCCTTTTTCCTTTTGCTGATGCGTCACTCCACCAATTGCGCCGCCAAGAGGAGGCTCCCAAGCTACGTTTCCCCCAACCCTGAGGGGCACGTTTCACTGTCAGGCAAACAAAAAAAAAAAAGACGGCGCGCACAAGGCAAACAACAACAACAACAACAACAACAACAACAACAATGGCAAGCGAGGCAACAGTTGGGCAGCTGTTGTTTATTGCAAATCGCTCATACGCCTCGTTGTGCGGCCAAGCGTTGCAAATAGTTGTGTCATGTGTGCGTGTGTGTGTGTGTGTGTGTGTGCTTGTGAGAATGTGATCACTCAGCTCACTCACCCACACAGCGACAAATTCAAGTGCAGCGCTCATCAATAAAGTGAAATTTGTTCGTTGGCGGCTGCTTTTGGGGCGTGCAGCCTTCTGATTGTTGTTGTTGTTGTGCTTTGATGGACATGCATGCGGCATATGCTACACATATAAGATATACATATGTATATATATATATATGTATATATAGATGTGTATGTGTGTGCGTGTGTACACAAGCAGCTGAGGCAGCAACCGGACGCACGTGTTCATTTTCATTTGGCGCAGAGAACCCAAACGTTAAACAGCCGCAGTGGCAGTCACAGCAACAACAGCAACAACAACAGCAACAACAATAACAATAGCAACAACTGTACAGCAGAATCTTTGTAGACGATGTTGATGATGACGACCAACTGCGGAAATTATTCATTCAAGCGCTGCTGTAGCTGCTGTTGTCGGAGCTACTGCTCGGCTCGGCTTGGCTTGGCTTGGCTTGGTTGCTTCTGCTGCTGCTGCTGCCTGCCACCGACAATGCTGATGAACAGCACACAGTAATAAAACAAAAATGCGACTAAGAGCGGTGTAGTCGAGCGTATCTGGCTGAGAGATACCCTGTAGCTAACTATATTTATTAATTTGCCTCATTTAATTGCTGATTTTCTTTCTTCTAATTAAACTTAAACTTCTGTGTTTATTTTACTATAGTTATTTTAGAGCATAACTATGCAATTATAAAGTGCTTAACTGCTGAAAATCAAGCATAGAAATTTAAAACTTAGTCTTAAAAATCAGTTTGGTTTTGACTAAGTAATAGGCGTGATTAATTTGATGCTGCTGTGATTTTGTTAATATTTACTCTCGAGAACTTCTTCAACATTGCCCTCGAGAGACCCCTTTGCTCCCCATCTTTTAATGGGTGTACAAACAGCGAAACACAAGCGTAGCCTATAAAAAGAAACAATTTGAAATTCATACAAATTGCAAGCGGGCAGCGGAACACGACAATAGCCAAAGCCAAAACCAAAGCCACAGTCGCTTGCCACACATGCGGGGGCAGTGCTTGGAGCCACCCAAGCAGCGCCAACATGTCCGGCAGCAGCAGCAACAACAACAACAGCAACAACAACAACATCAACTGTCCATCAAAATGTCAGCGAAGCGGCACAAAATCTAAAGCAACAAATGTTTTCATTTTTGTTTTTGGACTTATTTCATTTGCCAAATAATTGTCTCACAATTGCATAACAACGAACAAAAACAACACATAAAAAATCAACAAAAACAAGGCCCAGCAAACAATGGCCTAAAATGAAAGCTCAGCTCAGCTTTCACCACAGCATTTTGGCTTTAAGTTCAAAGCGAAAACAATCCATCAGCAACTGCGGATCAGAGACAATAAAACAAAAGACGCAACAACGAAACAGACCAAAAACCAAATCCCGAAACCCCAACAAAAAAATAACCAAAGCAAACCCAAATCGACATCAGCTCGAACGGCGCACAGAGCTCACAGGTGTGCACAATCAATCAACATGAGATCCCATTAAAGCGGCTGTAACAATGACCACGATAATCACCCCGCAGATCGCTGTACATATGTATTTTGTATTATGTATTTTTTATTATGTATTTTTCATTTTGTATCTTATATTTTGTGGTTTGTGCTGCAAAGTCCAACGCACAAACGCGTTGATAGACTCGATAGCTTGATAGCCAACAAGCCAACATGAACAGGTCAGACTCCGTCTCCGACTCCGACTCCGACACAGACTTGTCTGTGGAGACCACCACACGGCTGTAGTCGGCTGGTGGTGGGGGTGTTGCTGTGGTTGGGGGTTTTTTGTTGTTATTTTTTGTCTAAAATCCAGCTGATTGCTGTAACATTCCACACTTAATTAGCTGGCAGCCAAAGGCATCAAAAATACTTTTGTAATTTCATTTTTTATAATTTGTTACCATTCATTTTTAGGAAATATTTATGGACTTTCTGTTATAAAAGAGTTTTTTGAGTTGGGGGACTAACAAACGATACAATAGAAAATGAGTCATAATTTTAGATAATTATATGTAAAGACGAGTCATAAC
Source organism: Drosophila conformis (assembly GCA_035041375.1). NCBI lineage: Eukaryota > Metazoa > Arthropoda > Insecta > Diptera > Drosophilidae > Drosophila > Drosophila conformis. The sequence goes on from JAWNLE010000395.1 coordinate 523,225, forward strand.
TTTGGCAATTTTGATGGGATTTGTAAAATCAAAATATTTTGAACTACATTTAAATTTTGAGCTGCAACAATCACAATTTAATATATAGACCGAGACTGACTGGCTTGGGCTTATCTTAAATGTGCAAACTCTAACCTAACTCTGTTCAATTCGATTTTCTACTTTAAGCCATTTGTGACAAATTGCTTTTAGGCATTCCCGAAACTCAGCTAGTCGCACCCAAAACTTTTCCCATAACCCCTTTAGCCATGTGAGTGCAATTTGTTTTACTGGGCGGTGCCCTCATACATTGTCGCAACGTTGAACAATTTTAATTGGATATTTGTCGCCGGCTCCAACAAACAAAAAATAAAGCCACAAGTCTCAAGCGGTGCCAACAAGTGCGACCGACAAAAGTCTTGGCTGCCAGCATGGTCATATTTTCTCAACGCTAAGCGAAATTAGCATATGAATAACTTTTGGGTGTTACATTAACTATGCGCATGTGTATATGAGTGAGTGTGTGTGTGTGTGTGTGTGTGTTTGAGTGGTGCGTGTGGTTTTCTGCGTCTTAAAAGAAGGCGGCGGCACGCATCAAAGCCGACCACACGAACAGTCGTAGCAAGTCGTAGCAGTCGCAACATGTGCACTTTAGGCACATGAAACCGAAACTGAAACCGAGAGCTAAAATTGGAGGTCACGTAGTTGTCCGGGGCACCACGCAACGCCTTCATTTGGTCAGCGCTGCACCGCCGCTGCACCGCTGTGGCGCATATAAATTACACAATGCAACAGCCGCCGTGCCGCAAATCCCAAAGAAACTGCCACAAATCGAATTGAGCGCAAAAAAAAAACAAAACACCTCAGCAACCGAGAGGCAAGTGAAACCCTCTAAATGCAATGAAATGGTTTTTAACTTTTGCAATTTTTCAACAAAACCAACCAAAAAATAAAGAATTATAAGGCAGAAGAGCCAAGTGTGAATAGCCGACATTTTGATACCCTAGCAGACGTGTCACAGTTAACTGTGGCAGTTCGAGGTGTATTCGAATCTGTAATCCAATTGAAAGTAGTAAAAAGTATTTAAATAGTTAAAGATTAGTCTTAAACATTTAAAAAAACTAATGACAAACTAACTTTGGGTAGTCCAAGCCTTGATACCCTAGGATAGATACCCTAGATATGCATGTACTGTATCTTTTCATATGCAGCAGGCAGCATAAACTAAACAGTTAACTGAATATATTGTTAATATAACTAAATGTATTTGTTGCAAGTAGGTTTTCGGATGAAGTTTGTTTTTAGCTTAGAGCATAACCCATTGAGCAATCAACTCGTAATACCCCTTTGCTAGGGTATTTGAAAATAAACGTAAGACACAAGACGGTCGGCATGGCAATAATATGTTTTTTGATGTTTAAACAAGGTCAGCTCTGTTGGCGCTGTTGGGCAGCACGGCGCTGCCTTCAAAGGTCTTGGTCTGGGAGCGATGAGCAAACAAAGCGCTGTCCGCAACCAGAGATGGAGTTGGCCCCTGCCCCCAAAAAGCCACGATGTCGAACACCGACAGCAACTCGACCATTCAACATCCAAGTAATAACCATAATGCGCCGCTTCACGCAATTTTCGAAGCTTGAATCCGCTGTTAAAGTTCGAAAGGTTTTCAGCCAATCGAATATGGAATGTTTTTTTGGTTTTTTTCTTTCATTTTTTATTTTTTTATTCGGGCTTATTTGCTTTACCTGCCGCTTTGAGTCTTGGATTTTGGTTTCGTTCTGCTCCGCATCATTCACTCATTCATTCATTTACTCCCTCACTGACTGTGTTGGCCCGGTCGGGGTCCGCGGCCTTTGATTGCTTTTTTGGCGCTGGGGCAATAAGCGATTTGTGATGCTTGGATTTGCATGCATTAAAAGCGAGTACGAGTCTGGACACGAGCAGTACGATCGGAGGATCTGTATGTCAGAGCGAAGCAGCTCCAGGGTGCTCAAAGTTTGAGAGTCACTGTTTGATTGTTGATGAAGGATTGGAGGAGTGCTGAGATGACGAGATGAAGAGACGTCTTGTGTGGATGTACAATAATCTTATCATAAATAAGCTGGGATTTTTGGGGAAAGCAGGAAAAAGATATGGTTAACTAGCAATAGAGTTCACAAACTATATTTAGTAGTAAACCGATTCAGAAAGTCATAACAATACTTAGGCGATCAACAAGATATTGATTGTGCATAGACTTTTGTTTATTTGAGTAGCTAAATTATTAATTATTTGAAGAACAAGATTTTGTGCCCACATCATATCGAAACGTGAAAAATTCTCATTAAATAACATTTCTTTCAAATGAAATTGATCAAAGGCTGCTTTGTATATAGATCATCGCATATATATCTATTTGGTACAAGCTTATATGAATGGATGGGCGGCAGTGTATCAAAAAGTATAAATTTTATTGACTGCGGATGCAGTTCATAAACAATGCTGTTGCCGCCCCCGCAGCCGGCCCCTCATCAACGTATCGGAAGCTGTAGGCCACAATGTGGAGCGCATCTGTTACATGTTAATGCGCACCAGGGCGAAATATCGCAGCAGTGAACAGATATACAGATACAGATATATCGTATATGGTATATATAGTATATAGTATATATGGAATACAATTTTGTGCGATCGCTGGCTGTATTTGTATTTATGAAATCAAACATAAGGTACGCTATTCCATCGTCTGCTGCACATTTGGCACACATGACAGCCGCATGCTTCAACAAAAGCGGAATATGTTTTTTCCTTTTCGGAAAATAACTAAGTTGAGGGGAAAAGGGGCAAGCCCAACCACACACACGCACACACACGCACACATGCTTAGTGAGAGTGAGAGTGAGAAAGAGTTCCAGTTAAATCGGAAGTGGAAATCACGACGACCCCGGGACAAAAGAGCGTGCCACGATTATCACGCTATTTCTGTCAACCTAACAAAAAAAGAAGAGGGAATCAGTGTAGGGGAAAGGAGGTGGTGGTGCCGAGGGGAGGCGGGTGCTGTTAAGGATGGCAGTTGGCCACATGTCAGCCTCAGCTGTTGCCAGATGAGCTGCTAATGATGCCAACGGGTTAAATGGTCTGCGTTCTATTTCGAGTCTCGTTTCTTTTCTATTTCGAATACTTTTTTTTTATATTTTTCCAAGTGTTGCCCAATAACTTAGCTTTGTTTATGGCTTTTTGATATTACCCACGTGTCATATTTTATGGTCGCACTGGGTGCTCTTTAATTCTAAAACTGGCAAACGAAAATATTTTGATAGCTCTTTGAGCGATCTGCCCCCGTTCTCGACAACTTTGTTTTTTTTTAGCAGTCAAATGCATTTTGACACAAAACCGACATTTAACAAAGTTGCTAGCCACGTTAAAGCAACGATAACAAAAAAGTGCATTTAAGGCAGGGGCAAGTTAAAAAACACGCCCAGTTGACAACAAGTGCGTCAATATTGTGTATATCTTGTGGATGCTACACACACAGTGGTCAACCACTTTTGGGTGCACAGTTGCCAAGTTGCCAACTTGGCGGTTGCATTTTTGGCAACACAATCTGACCATATTTGTAAGCGGCAGCGGCGTTCTCTCTATATACGGCCATTCGACCGATATTTGACATTATTTTTGGCTGGCCAGCACCAAAAATCGACAGCTGTTGCGTCGAGCGTCGATTGCAATTGCCAGCTCATAATTCCTGAGCCTTGTCGCACCTTTCACTCAACCAATCAGATATTTAACGCTTTGTGCCAATAACAATAAATCGAATATAATGTAGATTAAAGAATCGATCGAGCTGAACAATGATGATCGATAAATAATTTAAATTATTGATTTATGGCAACTTTGGCAGTCAAACATTTTCGAATACAGATTGTGAAATTGACATTAGTTGGCAAGTCAAAATAGAGCTCGAGTACGAAAATCAGTCCAACTTTGATAGATTTATGGTTGCTTGAAGATAAGGAGCGGCTTTTGTTCGATTTTGGGGATCAACAAGTCAAAATGTTTGCTATGGCATTAAACTGAAAATCTGAATAATGCCAGGGTATTAAAACTTCAGTCTAGTCTGGCTAGCTATTATTGCTGTTGGTGGGTTGGTGTTGCTGCTGTGCAGTTCAGCTGGGTGTTGCAATGGATTGCATTGGCATTGCAGGTGTTTGCGTTGTTTGTTTTTTTCTGAATTGGCTAACCAAGATTTGTCACCTGCATTGTGTACTCTGAACGCTGCTGGCATCACGACGACGGCGACGTTGCCAGGTTAGCTACCTCGACTGCTGCCTGCTGCTATGCCGCATGCTGTTTTTGTTATCTTCATTTTGGCATCGAGTAAATCATAATTTTGCACCTTCTTTCACGACAGCAACACCACAAACACTCGAAAAAGCCGGGCAAGGGGCTGGCTGGGAGGGGGCGCATGCTAGTTGGTCATGTCATGAAAACAACGTGCCACATTTATCACACAGTTCTCATCGCATTGTGTGGGTCACACCCACCAGTTCCAGCAGAGCTGCCACTTTAGCCATTTTCTGGGTAGATTTGCCCTTTTTGCACCCAGTAGTGAACTTGAATGGGTAGAGTGGGTGTATTGATTGATTGCACCAGATAAGAGCTTGGACCTCATGAGATACAAATATATACTTGAGCAACAAACAAAAGGTTCTAGCCATGATCAAAAAGTCGTCGCCTTTCAAAATAAGTTGAGTTTTGACGAAGCTATGGCATTTTGAAGTTTCGACCTATGCCCATATATCGATATATCGATTTTCAGGGTATAATTTTTACTTGTCTTCCGATCGAAAATCACGTTTTTTTCTTTAAATGTACGATTGATTTAGGGGCAAAACGATGATCAAAAAGCCCTCGCTTTTCAAAATACGTTGAGTTTTGACGAAGTTATGGCATTTTGAAGTTTCGACCTATGCCCATATATCGATATATCGATTTTCAGGCTATAATTTTTACTTGTCTTCCGATCGAAAATCACGTTTTTTTCTTTAAATGTACGATTGATTTAGGGGCAAAACGATGATCAAAAAGCCCTCGCTTTTCAAAATACGTTGAGTTTTGACGAAGTTATGGCATTTTGAAGTGTCGACCTATGCCCATATATCGATATATCGATTTTCAGGCTATAATTTTTACTTGTCTTCCGATCGAAAATCACGTTTTTTTCTTTAAATGTACGATTGATTTAGGGGCAAAACGATGATCAAAAAGCCCTCGCTTTTCAAAATACGTTGAGTTTTGACGAAGTTATGGCATTTTGAAGTTTCGACCTATGCCCATATATCGATATATCGATTTTCAGGCTATAATTTTTACTTGTCTTCCGATCGAAAATCACGTTTTTTTCTTTAAATGTACGATTGATTTAGGGGCAAAACGATGATCAAAAAGCCCTCGCTTTTCAAAATACGTTGAGTTTTGACGAAGTTATGGCATTTTGAAGTTTCGACCTATGCCCATATATCGATATATCGATTTTCAGGCTATAATTTTTACTTGTCTTCCGATCGAAAATCACGTTTTTTTCTTTAAATGTACGATTGATTTAGGGGCAAAACGATGATCAAAAAGCCCTCGCTTTTCAAAATACGTTGAGTTTTGACGAAGTTATGGCATTTTGAAGTTTCGACCTATGCCCATATATCGATATATCGATTTTCAGGCTATAATTTTTACTTGTCTTCCGATCGAAAATCACGTTTTTTTCTTTAAATGTACGATTGATTTAGGGGCAAAACGATGATCAAAAAGCCCTCGCTTTTCAAAATACGTTGAGTTTTGACGAAGTTATGGCATTTTGAAATATCGACCTATGCCCATATATCGATATATCGATTTTCAGGCTATAATTTTTACTTGTCTTCCGATCGAAAATCACGTTTTTTTCTTTAAATGTACGATTGATTTAGGGGCAAAACGATGATCAAAAAGCCCTCGCTTTTCAAAATACGTTGAGTTTTGACGAAGTTATGGCATTTTGAAGTTTCGACCTATGCCCATATATCGATATATCGATTTTCAGGCTATAATTTTTACTTGTCTTCCGATCGAAAATCACGTTTTTTTCTTTAAATGTACGATTGATTTAGGGGCAAAACGATGATCAAAAAGCCCTCGCTTTTCAAAATACGTTGAGTTTTGACGAAGTTATGGCATTTTGAAGTTTCGACCTATGCCCATATATCGATATATCGATTTTCAGGCTATAATTTTTACTTGTCTTCCGATCGAAAATCACGTTTTTTTCTTTAAATGTACGATTGATTTAGGGGCAAAACGATGATCAAAAAGCCCTCGCTTTTCAAAATACGTTGAGTTTTGACGAAGTTATGGCATTTTGAAGTTTCGACCTATGCCCATATATCGATATATCGATTTTCAGGCTATAATTTTTACTTGTCTTCCGATCGAAAATCACGTTTTTTTCTTTAAATGTACGATTGATTTAGGGGCAAATCGATGATCAAAAAGCCCTCGCTTTTCAAAATACGTTGAGTTTTGACGAAGTTATGGCATTTTGAAGTTTCGACCTATATCGATTATCGATTTTCAGGCTATGGTTTTTACTTGTCTTCCGACTTCCATTTCTTCCATTTTAAAATAAGTTGATCTCAGATACTACAAGAGATGCAGCAATTTGGATAGCATGCACAGATCTACAATGCTAAAGATCATAAGTTTGACCTCATTTCGATACTGGCAACATGTCTGCTTTTCCATATAGGTACTCATTTTCTAATCATACATATAGCTAAGCTATAATAAAATATCAATTAAGCGTCTGCAATTCAAGATTATGGCTAGGCAATTTCCTGTTGCTGCTACTAATTATAACTGTCAGCTATTTTTAGAGTCATTGTTAAGGTTGTCGCCTCCGATAATGTCGCAGTTGTCTCCATTGTTGTGGGGCGGTAATTGAGCGACGATTTGTTTATGAGCCGCCAATCAAATTGGACAACAAGCTTTACTTACGACCACAAAACACAACAATACACACACACACAACAACGAGAATGGTGAGCGAAACCAAATGCGCATTCAAATCAGGCCCAAAACCGAAACTCAGTCGCCAGACACAACAACGAGAAGCCACTGGACATTGTTGTAGCCAGCGACAAGCTAACAAGCCACCGATCAGACCACATTGGGGATTTGGCTACAAGGCACGCACAACTCCGGCAGCCAACATAGACGACAACAGCAACTACAACAATAGCAACAACAACAACGACAACGACTCTGACATCCGGCGCTGTCTCTCGCATGACAATTAGAAAAGTATATTGTGTATATAGTGGCTTAGACACACACACATACACACACATACACACCACACCCACTGAGACTAGACTGTGAGCCAATACTTTCTTTGGCTCTCGACTAGACATTGTTTCTATTTATAAAACCAGCTCATTCAAAGTGCAGACAGTTCTTTGGCTCCCTGCTTATCAATATAAGTGCAAACCATTCAGGATTTGATTTGGTATTTGCTTTGCCTACTGATTAGCTGCTGGGCGGTTTACAGCTGGAATTGCTGGAAGATATAATATTTAAAAGCTAAAACTGATCATGATTTACGCTCGTTACATAACTTAAGTCTGAATGAGCACTTTAAAATCTGACATCGAATCTGCTAAAGAAACTTGCTTGGATAAAATGTAGACTTTAAAACATAAAAATAAAAAATAAAAAATAATGGAATTGTGTAATTAATAAAAAATAAATAAACACTTGATAAAAAATCCATTATGATAAAGATTAAAAGTGCATAACTCAACTTCTGCAGATGCATGATCGAAACTAAATAAAGTGTTAAACAGCCTGACTAAAGACACCCACAAACCGCTTTGCTTCTTCTGCATTTTCCACACATTTTCACGATTTCCACAATTTGCATACACTATTTGAACAACCTGATGAACTGCTTGGCTGCTTGGCTACTTGGCTACTTGGCTACGTTTTGGCAATTAGGCAGGCAGGCAGACATCCTCCTGACTCTTGACAGCCCTTCATAGTGAAAATATTTGTTCAGTCAAGAGTCAGGAGTCTGGGAAAACACACTTAAAATGTCAGAATTTTGACAGCAACGCCTCCACTCCAATAACTAACCGACTGCCACTTGCCGCAGGTCGCCACTTGCCACGCCCACACACGCATTAACAAGAGCGCCAAATTAAGCCATAAATTTAGACGGTGCAGACCACCAGCTATGCGAGAGCAGGACAGGATAGGGGTAACAGCAGGAGCCCCAGTCTAAACTTGGCTATAAGTGAAAACGCCTCTGCGTGGTTTTGTTTTGTTGTTGTTGTTGTTGCTATGTTGCTGTTGCCTGCAGCTGTTGCCCCCTCAAGTTGCAGCTGAGCTGCTCAGCTCGTTTAATGCGAAACAAAATGAAAAAGAAAAATAAAATTCAAATTTAATTAGTCTTCAAGTGAAGAAGTAATATTTGTACAATCTGGTAAATTTCGCAGCTGCATGCGGAACCGGGCAGGAAGAGAGCCAGGAAGCCCGGGCAAGGAAGTGGGTTGTATGAATGTCGTTGAGGGGCGACAGACAACATCCAGTTGTTGTTGCTATTGTTGTTGCTGTTGTTGATGATATGAAAATATGAGCAGCAAGTGGGCTGCGATGTCAGCGGTGTCAGCATTGAGTCCGCTGTCCTCTGTCCGCTGTCCGACTGCACACATCTGCATTCCAGACGAGTCAACAGCTATACAGCAATATCCAAATGCAGACGCAGACGCAGATGCAGACTCAGACCATGTGGGATTCAGACGCGACGGCACTTAACGCACTCTACACTGAGCAAAACACTGATGCAAAAGAGTGTATTTCTCAGCTCAGAAACCAGAGCCCTGAAAATGTTGTTCTTATAATTTAGTCGATTTGCATTGAAGTGCAGTTTTCTAAATCCTTTTGTACATTTTTCGCTGAGTGTAGGCGAGTCAGACTGCAATTGCTGCCTAGTCAATTGCCGAGTTGTTGCTGCCGCTGCTGCTGCTGCTGTGGCAGAGTATCTCGAGACCTGCGTCGGCGTTCACATGATGTGTTCTTGATTGGCTTTGGACTTTTGGCTGTTGAATGTTGTATGTTGAATGTGCGACGCCTCCGTTATTGTGACCCCCAGTGGCATCAATGGCATCGCGTGTGACATTGCAGCCACATTGCACATCTATGCGAACTGCACCACATTCATTAGCAGCCGTTAAATGTTCACTTAATCATTGCGCCTCACACTCTATGTGTGCATGTCTCTGCATGTGTGTGTGTTTGTGTGTGTTTGTGTCTGCCACATGACACATGCACTCAGCTGGCTGGCTGAGTAACTGGTGGGGCCAGCTTAGAACTCAAAACTCAAGACCCCGGCAACGATACAGTGGCATGCCACTGTTGTCGTCGTTATAGTTGTTTTTGCTGCTGCTGCTGCTGCTGATGCTGCTGCTGTTTTCTGCCAACATTTGTTGCAATCTTAAGTGAATTTGTGTTGCAATCTGCTAAAGTTTTAGATGCTGCTGCTGCTGACGACTACGGCTACGACTGCGGATGCCCGTTTCCTTTGGCTGCCTGCCACAACTCATGATGACTTCAATTAATCAGCTTTATGTACGTTGCATGCTGCTGGGGCACTGAGATTGCTGGCACTCAAATCCTGAATTGCCAACGAAGTAATGCGAAATTTACAGAGGTCAAATATGCTACAAATGGCAAATTTAAGTGCTCAATGGTCACGTCTTATTTATGACAGCCTTGAAAGAGCTCATGTATAATTTCCTTTCTTCGATCTTATGGATACTTTGAGAGATCAACTCAAAAGATGCACGCACATATCGATATGGATATATGTATGTTCCCTACTAAACTGAGTAAGTAGTTAACTTTAAACCTAACATTAAGTAAACGAGCTCATCATTATGGATGTAAACATATATTTATACTGTTGAACGCCATTTCAATTTCTTCCGGTTCTCATGCCCAAGCTGAACGCAGTTTCTCTCAAGCCCAGCAGCTTGTTTGCTCTTAACTTATTTCATTTTGTTGCCAATTTGTGAGCAATTCAAAAGAGCTAAACTAATTTAGTTAATTGAGTCGAGCCAACCCACCCAGGGGAGAGCAGCATTCATAAACTGGGCCAGAAAGCATTCACATACAAATCAAACAAATGCTGCAATTAAATTTTCATATGCGTGCCTCAGCTTGACGACACACGACCAGGACACAAACTGTGGCAAGAGGACGTGCGTCAATTAGGAGCTCGGTTGGTGGTTGCTCAGCGACACACGCCTTAAAATACAATAAACAAATGGGAAAAAAAAGGAGGCGGCCACGTGGCCAAGCGCATTGTGCAGCATTGTGTGGCAATATAGAGGTCTCCAGTGGAACGCTGGGCTCGGGTCTCATTAGCGTGGAAACAGGTAAGAGGCGTGCTTGTTGCCCAGCTGCATGGCAGCCACGTGTCACAATTGCCCCGAAATGCAAAATATGAGCACTCTTTCCGTTTTTTTATGTTTTATTTGCATTTTTCCCTTTTTTTTCTCAGCCAAATGTTTTTCGTGTTGTGTCACCCGTACAAATGCTGACCCAATTGCCACGCTGGGGTCATGATAATTTCGGGAGCTTTGGCTGGGTTGTATTTCGTGCGGTCGTCGGATCGTGCACTGAAAGCTGGGCGCTCCTTTGGCCCCGGCAGCGATAGGCGACTTCAGCTGCACGTGGCCCGTCGCTGGTGGTGGCGCCACAGACAGCGTCGCTTCTGACATATGCAAAACGGCTGCCATAACTGGCAACTAACTGACTATGCCACAATGCAATTCAGCGACGATTTTTGTTTCTTGTTGTTGGCCTTTTTCCCATGATTTGACTGCGATTTGCATAGAAATCAAAGTAGTTGAGGCAGCCGGCAACGGAAAAAGGCAAGATTGATCTAATCGAAGTTGTCTGACAACGAGTTACCCTGTAAACAGCGCTGGCTTACTTTTTGTTGTGAATTCATGAGCAAAATACCAAAAGATTCCATTTAAATGTCAAGGAGTACTCTTTTGAGATATGCAAATGATAAAATAAATCTCAACTATGTATGCTAAAAGAGTACATCGATTTTTATCGATAAATTCGTATCTGTTTGAGTTGGCGACAGATGCGAAGTTATTTATGATGTCGCTATTGTTCTGATGTAGACTCTGCTATATCTTCTCGACTCTTAAATCATTATTTAGTTACCATACAACTTGATGATACTCCCTTAACACATTTTCAGTGGGTATTTTGTATAGAAAAGAGCCATGGAAGTCTGTCAGCAGCCGGCAGATTTATGGCAACGGTTTCAGTTTGCCCCAATGTGGGCGTCACATTATGTTTGCCACAAGAAACTGTGTGGCTTCCCAAAAAGTGAAGAAAATCGATACTCGAGCAGCTTTTGCGGAAAAGTCTACAAAGCGTCTGCGTTGCATTGCCCCCCTCCCGACCGTGTTGAACCCCACTTTGGGGCGCGGGGTGCATATATTAATTTCTGCAAATTAATTCAAAATGGCTGCCTTCAAAAAGTGAGCGTTGCGCAGAGAGAGAAAGGGAAAACAAGCGTCTCTCTCAGAGACAGAGAGAGAGTCTCCAAAATGCGCTGGTTGCCAGGCAACGTAGATGTTCAAGTAGCTGGGGGTTGCTTGGCGCTCAGGGGGTTGGCAACCCAGTCTTATCTGTGTGTGGTCGCATATATATTTTAAATGCTGGGAATCGAATGCAGTGGACACCAGATGCAAGCTGTTTCGTTGGCTCAAGCGATTTGGTACGGTTTGATTGGGTCCCACTATCAGAAAACCCAGTTTAACCACCTTACAATGGTCTGCCTAATTCCACTTGACAGCTGCGCTTTGTATACCCAGCCAACTCGGGGCGGTTGTTGCAACAATCAGTGCACGTGACCGACACAAAAAGCGCCACGAGGCGATGTTCTGCTCATTAAGAAAGGCTGACAAGCGATTTCAGTTGCGATACGATCATCAAAATGCCAAAATCTCCGACAACAACCCTCCTTCTCAAGCAACAACAGCAACAGCTAACAACTAACAACCAACCCACTGTGATTAAGTCCACTAAGCTGTTGTTGCACAGTGGGAAAGTCACGCCAGTGGCATGTCCCAGACTCTTTCCTTCCTTCCATCTCGACACAGCCAACAGTTTCCAGCTCATTGCATTTCATCACGCTCAGCGTTTGCTATACCATTTTTTTCATTTTTTTATATGCAGCCTTTCGATATTTCTATCCATTATGTCGGTTTGGGAACTAATCCAAATTTACTTGCCGTAACTTTGCCAAAACTCAACAGATTTAAAAATAACTGAGAATTTTTGAATATGTCTTAATTTGGCGCGCTTCTGGCACGATTTTCAGGCTAGAAATATTCCTAAAAAAATTGGTTCTAGGGATAAGTCAAATCTTTCTACAGCCATAACTCTGTCAGCCGATTTTCAAAATCCAGGTCTATAGACTAAAAGTTAAAATCGATATTGAATGAAAACATAAACAAATCTAACACGAAATTGGAATTTCAGTGTAAATACGAATGATCTGGATCATGGAGCTTCAGAACTTAAGCAGCTATTTGTGGACTTTAATTTCAAATCTTTTTTCAAAGGGTATTCAAGTTTTGTTTAGAGTTTCTGCTGGTCAGCTCACTTTGTTTTGCATGTCGGAGTTCCATGGACCACTCGCAGTTGCAGTGGCCGTTGCAGTTGCAGTTGGAGTCGCAGTCGTATCCTCGGACCCACGTAATCATGTTACGACACACAACTGACATCACAGTTTCAGCAAAAGCGATTAATATCGCACACGACACGGAGCACTGGGCAGGAGCAAAAGACGCCAAAAGACGCCAAAAGACTCCAAATGCAACTTCAACCAGAGCTCCCACTTTTGAGTATCATTTGAACTGGCGTTGTGACTGTGCCGTGGAGCTATGGAGCACATGCGCACATGATTCCAACTCTGAAGCTGACTTGGATTTCTTATATGTTTGTATGTATGTAGATGTATATGATGCTGTCCATTGTTGTTTCTGGCTGGTGGTGGTGGTGGTGGTGGTGCTGGCTGCTGCAGGCGGACCAAAAAGATTCGTTTAAAATGACTTAATGGCGAACAGCTCATAAATTCACGAATTTGCATAAACTGACTGACTATTTGGGCAACATTGCAATAACAAAGGCGGGCGAAAGGTGGTACGGGGACAGGTGGGGAAGCGCCCCTTGGGGCACATCACAGAGTCAACGTCGAGTGAGTGAGTCAGCAACAGCAGCTGAAACACAAGCTGCTGAGCCTAGAGTTGGAGCAACTCTTGTGACTGGCAGCATAATAAACACAATTAACTTCATCATTTTGAACTCAAATTATTTCATTTCAATGCGATAAAATCGCAAATCACGAAGCGGCAGCCAAAAGCTGCGGACAAGCCAAAGCGAAAGCGGCTCTGAGCCACAAAAGCCACAGACAATAGACCAAGACCAAGACCAACTGCCAGCCAGCCACCAAGTAGCCCAGAGAGCCAGGCCAAAAAAAAGCAAAAAAAAAAAAACTCAGGACGGTGAAAATTAAGTCAAACTCCGGCTGCAAACGTTTTAGCAATCGGGGCGGCCAATCGAGCTGATCGGGACTCTGTGGGCCTTTGTTGCCTGTTGTTGCAAACCCACCTCCGCCTCCGCACTCGCCTGCGCAGCCACTTTCAATTGATACACGCAGAGAAATACAGTGTTGCTCATTCAAGCAGAAACGCGATGGAATTCCAGCAATTTCATTTTCAATTTTCAGGCATAGCTTGGTTTTCAATGTTCTGAATGAGTTCAAAATATTTAGGAACTGAACAGGAAATTGTACTTCAACATTCGTTTAAGAAATTGGTTTTCAAGTATATGTTGTACTTGCAACTGCTTATTCATTATCATTCATCCTTCATTCAGGATATTCTTTTAAGGTTACATAACCCTGTTTAGGAACTTAAGATATTAGTTAAACTATTTGTCCTACGCCAAGTACTCAAGTTTTCAATTAAGGAAATGTATATATAGAATATTCTAAGAACTTTTCCACAATAACATTTTTCCATTTCAGAACTTCGAAGCTGAAATAAGATACTCATTATCTGGTATAGAAATTTGAGTTTGATTTATTAATTATTAGATTTTTTGCGAGTGTAGACGCTGCATGCAGCTGCACCGGGAATGGGCATAGGGATGGCAATGCGCAATGGGATTGGGTATTGGTATTGGGATTGGGATTGGGTTAGGGTCTCTTAAGGCAGGGAATAATGTTGCATGTCGCGCCAATTGTGTACACGATTTGACTTTGGCAGCCGCCTGACAGTGCTGCCCACTCTGCAGCTGACTTGTTGCTGCTGTTGTTGCTGTTGTTGTTGTTGCTGTTGTTGTTTGTGTGTCAGCTAATCAGCTGGCAAGTATCTCATCTTCGAGGACTACTAGCAACTGCCAAAACAACAGCGAAAACGCCAAAACAACGAAAACAGGCAACATGCACACGAAAAACTACCAAGTCATGTTGCCTGCTGATTTGTTGCTGTTGTTGTTGTTGCTGGTTGCTCCTGCTGCATTTGTTGTTATTGTTGTTGTTGTTATTGTTGCTGGTTGCAAATAAATCTCTTGGCCATTGGCTGCTGTTGGCTGCTTTTCGCCACGGCACCCAAAAAAAAACAGAAAAAAATTGTTGTACACAACACAATCAGCCAGCAGCCAGCAGCCAGGCTTTTATTGTTGTTGGTGTTTCCTGGAAAGCGTTTCCTGCATTTAGTTATGTTAGTTTGCTTTATAACTATGTTGGCGCTCCAGCCAGCTTACAGTGCATTTATTTTTTGTCTTGTTGCTCTGCTGATTTAGATCGTGTCTCCAGCAACAAACAAAACAAAAAAAAAAACCGCTGGCAGTTGACTTTATGAGGGTCAATCAGGCTAACCAGAGTAGTGTCCCCCAGTAATAGTCACTGGAATGCGATCGTATCATAAACCTCAGACAGCAGCTCGAATATTTATAAACAAAGAATATTTAATGTCCTGCAGCGCAAAAGTAGTCAAAAAGCCGCTTAGGGTAGTAAATAAATTGTTGGTATATATAATATAATATATACAAAGATTAGTGTAGAAATCTTTACAAAGTAGTCAATTCATTAGCTTGACTTTGGAAGCAAAACCTACTCAGCTGAAAAGTGGCAAATATGGAAATATATATTATAATTTTCTGGCTGTTCATTTTAGAATTTCTCGTGAGGTCATACACTTTCAAATTATTTGTTTTGTCAATATTATTTTATATTTTTTATATCGTTCTAAATTTAAGTATTATATTTGGCATCCAAAATGTTGGCTTTAGCACTCACGAATGTGATTTTGGTCGGGGTCAGTTTTAATGGACTTATCGCATTGAATTCGGCTGATCATCCGTATGGCTTTGTGGCAAGCGCATTGTGTTTCATCCATGGACTGCTTTCGCTCGTGCGGAGCTTTCAGAAGAACGAGGGCTGTCCTCGATCCTATTTAGTATCAATTGTCATTGTGGAAGTCCTTCCGCTGCCGTTGGCCAACATTGAGATTTATCTGCATAGCGAGCTAAGCGGCTTGGCCTTCGTGCATGGCACCTCGCTCATACTGTTAGTCTTTGATATGATAGGCAGACTGGTGGATGAGGATGATAGTGCCACGGATTTGGTTATGGATATATCACTACTGGGCAACATTCTGTCCGGTATATATATCGGCATTCTCCAGGAGAATTATTTCCATGTAGCTGCAGCAGCATCAGCTGGTTTTGCTCGCCTTGGATCCTTTATGATTACCTATTTCCTACCGGACGGAGAACTCCATGTGGACATACTGAGCAAGGCTGCTCTTATGGGATTCACAACATATTCGTTGACAAGTAAATAAATCAAAGTCCTTTAAAACTGTCCATGCACTGTTTGTCAGGCGGTCAATATTTTAAATACATGTGTGAAAAAAAAACTTATGTTCAACCTTTCATTATGTTGATCCGAAACACTTTTAAAAATCGACCTAAAGAGACGTGTTCCATTTGCAGTTAAAATCATAAGTAGTCTAAGGCTGCTAGTCTTGCAACGATTCCTCATTAAAATTGATTATTTTGCTTAAAGTTCAGCTCTTTGCAGCCCGGCTAAGCTGCTCTGTTAAAGGTTATAGCCAAGTTGCCATGGACCCCATTGCACTGATTACGCTAAATGACTGTCGAGATAAGCGACCGACTCAGACTCTGGCATTCCGCTGGCTTTCCAAAACTACAGCACCACCCCCAACCAAACGGCACCGCAGCACCACACCGCACCACTGCACAGCAAAAAAAAATGCAGTAAAAAGACAAAAGGCAAGCTGGAAAACTGGGAAACTTGGCGGCCGCTGCGCAGGCGCGTGTTTGGCAAGAGTTCAAGTCACAGCTGGAGACTGCACTGCTTTTGGCGCATAACTGGACAACTGGCAGCTGTAGACTGCGAGACTGGGAGAGACTGGCTGTCCGTCTCTCCGTCTATCCGTCTGTCGTTACAGCCGTGTTGGATAACAGGCAGCTGAGCTGGGAGCTCTCTTGCCCATAAAAATGGTCAAAATGTTGCGTTAATGCGACGTTTGTTCGAACACAGTTTTCAAACAGATCGACGCAGGCAATTGTTTGGACAGCCAGCTGGTGCTGGGGGGGTGCTCGGGGAGGCGCCTCCAATGTGTTGTACATGATTTTAGTGTAGACATTTTTCAGGGCGTTCATTTGCGACTCCATGAGCTATGCGCACTTTATTTTTGTGTCCACTTTTTTTGGGGAATGTCTACAAAACGGGAGCGGCGTTCTCTCTATGAAGAGAGAAAACTCAACCGTGGCATTTTACTGCGCAGCAATGGCGTCCTGGCGAGGCGCCTCCCATCGCCAGCGCTTCTCCCCTGTGTTTTACGTAAAAATCGATTTTCCCAACGTGATAAGGTTTCCGACTGCGGCAGTTTTATGGCCATCCGGCCAGCCAACGTCGTCGACGAATCCTTTCAAGCCACACGTGCACATTACGCACACATAGCGGTAAATGAAGGGTAGATCCGTGGAACATATACAACCAACGAAACACGTGTCACGCGTGGCATCAATTGAATGCCGCCGACTGCTGCACATCCATCAAGGCACGTCCGGAAATCGGAAGTGCGTCCGCTGCCGACGTCGCTGCTTGCTGCGAGGGTGGCTACGCCAGTGTTGATGATGTCAGCATGCGGGCCAACACAAAAAAAGAAAAAGAAAAAAAAGGACAATCGATTGTTGTGACACTGCATTGTGTGGCAAGCAGCAGCAGCCAGCCCCCTGTCCCCTGCCACCGTCGCCATGCCACATCTCTTGAGCAATTTATCCAATTTCATGGCGTTGCCGTTGCCGATGCCGTTGCCAGGCTGCTTGCCTCAATTAACGCTGTCCACTGGAACGCAGACATACTCTCTGCCTCTCCCCTCTCTTTCTCGCTCTATCTATCTCCCACGGCGACTCGCTGCTTGCTGCGTGCTGCACGTGCAGCGCAGGACATTTATTGGATTTTTGCCTTGTTTTTATTTGTTTCTATATTTGCTCAAAATTCCAATTAAACGCCAATGCCAATGTCTGGCATTGGGTTCGGCACCTCGACCGGGATGGGGCTTGAGCTGTCAATATTATTATACAGGGTGTCGGCATAATTCTATATATAAATCTTGCTACTTACATTGTTGTAGTTGCGGAAAGAATCCACTTTCACTATGTATAAAATATATCTCTGAATAACAACAACAATGATTAATATAAACTTTCCCTATATAAAGTTTAGAATCATAGCTAACATCTAGGATTTTGATAATTCGAAAGCTGTGTTCATACAGATATTCTGCTGATCTTGACAGTTTCTTACTGCTAACCATGGAAATTTAAATTCCAACCCGAAATCCAAATTCTTCTACAAACTACAACTGCTGCAAGTTTCCTTACAACTGCCACAGACAAACTGTCAGGAATTTTAGGCCAGGTATTTCTATGGCAGCTGAAGACCTAGTAAAGAGAACAGAGTTAGACTTTAAGGCTTCGCTCGCATCGAAAGGGGCGTGCAAACAGCACCCTGTACTCAATTAAAGTTCTACAATTTCAAGTTAAACGGCAAATAGCGCAAACGGCAATTGAATGAGGCGATTCCAACTAGCTGACTGCAACCCCAATCAGGAGAACGAGGAGGAGGAACTTGGGCATATATGTATAGAGTATGCCGTGGTAAGTAAGATACACAAGGGGGGCAGCGGGGCATCAGTTTGAGGCACACGCTGCGGATTAGACGTGTAATCAGCATAAAATGTTGCCAGGTCGAGGACGGGCTGCGGGGCTGCGGGGCGTAAGCGCAACGTCGAGAGATGTACACAAAAGTGGCAAACATGAAATCCAATATGCGATACGCCAAACGGCAAACGGCGGCCACATGAAATTGTAATAGCGGCCAGCGGCCATGTCGATGATGATGACGATGACGACGATGACGACGACGACGATGGTGATGCCGACGATGCCAACGATGCCAACGTCGACGCTCGTACGCATGTCCCTATCCAAACACTCAGATACAGACAGCTTAAGGATACACTCAGCGAAAAATATGCTCAACAATTTGGAAAATAACTTGAAGCAAGCTTGGCTGAGCAGGGTTTATTTCGAAAACGAACGACTTTATTCAAACCTAGATTAATATATGTATTATATATAAATATGAATAATATATGTAAAATATATAAACATGAATAATATATGTAATATATATAAATATGAATAATATATGTAAAATATATCATTCATATATTTAAAGCAGATTGAGCTAAAAAGCTGACGAGCAGATTGATTTTTGTGCTTTACATTTTGATGATTTTTGTTAACTTAAGGATAAGTTTGTCGTTTGTAGTTTGAAGTTCACATTTTCTCAATATTCCAGATCACTTATTTTTCTGAGTGTACTTCAAATGCGAGTGTGAGTGCAAGGAGTAAGGAGCGAAGAGTCGAGAGCGTGGAACACGTGCAAAGCCGCGGGGGACTTGCACGACTTTTGTGACGAGGCGAGGCGAGGCCTGTGAGTTGTGGACTCCGAGCTGAAGCTGAAGCTGAGACTGTAGCTATAGCTGGGAGTAGGAGTCGAGGCTGGAGCTGGAGCTGTGGCTGAACTTTGGGCTGGGCTACGCACCCAGAAAGAGAGAGAGGCAAAAACAAAACAAAATCTGCAATGCGCGTTGCCTGTCGCATTTAATAACTGTTTTTAATAAGTGTCCCTTGGGGCCATGCGTTGTGCCCGTCGTCGTTTCATTTGCATGAGCGCCGTGCCCCACACCACATGCCGCACGCGGCATGTCCAATTCCCGGCTAACAATTCCAGTTCACATTTCGCAGTTGCAGCCCGAAAAATGTGTTTCACTCGTACTCTAATTGCACGCCCCGTTTTTGACTCACGCGCTCTCCTCTCAGGTGCTGGCTGGACCGAGTTTGCCGCGTGCAGCATGCAACATGTTGGCTGCAATTTATTAGTGCTGCCATTATCGTTTTTCTTCAGACTTAGCTGCTATAAACCCCCCCCCTGCACTTCCCCTGCCTCCAGCATACCCCCCTCGTTAAGCTGCGTGTCGTCTGCCTCGGCTTCTCGGCCTCCTCAGCAATTCTCTCAATTCTCAGTCTGCAAATATTTATTACTATAATTTTCCATATGTTTTCCGTGCGTTGTTGTTGTTGTTGTTTGCTGTTTGCTGCATTTTTTTTGTTTTTTTTTTGTTGCTGTTTTTGTTTTTGGCAAATTGCGCCTTGGAAATTGCAGCCATAATTTGTTGCACACTAAATATGAAGATCAACCAGTTGCCCGCTCGCAATCCCCCAGACACTCGAATCGTGTTCTTCCGTCCGTTTCCTGTTTCCCCGCACAATTTATGAACTTGTGCAAAATTAGTCGTTTTGGTCGTTTAGTTGTTGCAATTTGATTTTTATTGCAGCTTGTAAATTGTAGCGCCATGCATCTATGAGATACATTTTGGCTCACTCTCTCCCGCATCCTGCAATTAAAGCGACGTCTCTCTGGCCGTCTATCTCAAGTGGCAGTTAGTCGGTTCGTTGCACTAATCAGCTGATAATTTATGAGGCATTTGTATTTGGCTAACGAAAAACAACAGCAAAAATGTTGTCATGCACATAAAAGTGGTCGGCACACAGTGCCGTCAGGTAGTATACGTACGCATAGCAAAGATTCGGAATTAGTCAAAGTATGCAAAGCATGTGGCGTCTATAAAGCAGCGCAAGAACTTTGATTAGTTGTAATCTTAGGCAGCTGCATCGTAAAACCAACCAGGAATGCACGCACAGAGTGTGAGAGACGCAAAAGATACCCTGTAGTTATGCTAATCATGTTTGCAATTGCTAATTGTTGTTCATAAACTTGAACTGAGAACAGAACCTACTAGCCAAATTTACTAAGATTAACTCTTATTAACTCTAATATATGCAAGCATTTCAATTCTGTACATCTGTTACATAGTTATACTACAGTTTATAACATCCACTTTACATATTTTACGGGCATAGGGTATAAAAAGCTGCTTGAACATTTTTAATTGCATGTGCCATGTGTGGGCCCAGTGACAAGCCCTTTTTATAGCCCGGGTTCAAAGACTTTTAGCTTCTCTATAAATTGGCCTAAAGCAGCGTTTAATGTCGCCAGAAGACGTAGCTTTTGTGGTGGTAAAAGACTAAATTCTAAAAGACGTATCTTTTGTTTGGAGTTCTATGAATTGACACCGACACTTTAACGATGCCTTGAAGAACACTCAGCTACACAGTTAAGATCGACAAAAAGCTACAAGTACCATTTACATAAAGTGTAGCATAACTTAGGAATAGTCTGTAGATGAAGAAAGTATGGGAGCTAAACCTGTAAGCCGTAAATCAAAATATGGATATAGCGTAACACATACGCTTAAGTATATCAAGAGGTTGTGAATACCTCAACCGTAACCCAATAAATACTCGTAATTTCCCTATTGGATTAGCATAAAGGTATGCTATTTGAGTCAGATAAAATATGGTGAGCAATAAAAAGCGCTGCAAATCAAGTAATTCAATACAATTTGTTTACGGTTGGCAGTCGGAACGGTTAACACTTAAGCAGCGGACCATTAAAGCCAACATTAACTATGCCCCAACTATTTATTTCGATGTCTGTCTGGGTTCAGTTGTTGCTACTGAATCAGCTCCCAATGTAAATGTCACAGCAAATCTGCATTCAGATATTCATAAAAATTCAAATGGCTGCCATAAATCTGTCGCTGCTCACACTGCACGGCAGGCATGGCGCTGCCGAGTGGGGGAGGGGGAGTGTAGCACTTGCAACAAGCAGCAGCTGTGGCAGCTGCGGCAGTGTCACGCATTGGCATCTTCATCTCTGACAAATAATTTAGCATAAAATCAACGACAACTGCCAATTTTTTAGTAATTAGCCAGGCCGCCAGGCAGCGCCTCCCCATGCGGCAAGTCCATCTCCGTGCTCCGATCCGCTTCGCAATTAATAAAACATAAACCTCGGGCCAGACATTGCCTGCCGCTGCTGCTGCTGCCTGGACCCGAGGGGCACAACTTGCTTCCCGACCGTCGCCGCCTGTCTCATTGTTAGTCCAAAAATGCGTCTCCAAGCATTTGCAGAAAATTAATTGTGCTCCACGCAGATTAACACATGCGTGGCGCGGACAAGGCTAGGGGTGGGAGCAGGGGTAGCGGGTAGTTGGGGTACATACATATGACAACATTACGGATGAGGCACGGTTTGACTGTGGCGGCATGCATTTGGGAATGCTGTGCGTTTTACAAATTTGAAAATTTCTTGCTGCATTTTTATGACTCGCTGCTTGCTTGTGACTGCCGAGTGCTGACTGCTTGCTGCCTGCTGCTGATGTTGCATGTGGCACGCGCGTCGCATAATTAATTAAAAGTGCATTTAAACGAAGCTTCACGACAGTCAATCGCTCGTGTACATTTACATACAGACAACACACACACACACAACACTCGGAGAAAAAAAGGAATTGAATTTCTAACAAATATTCAAATTTTCATAAATTAAGCTCGATAAATTCTTAAAGCAAGTACAAAGCACTCGTTTGAAGCATTTTTCTACTGCAACCGTCTCAAATTATGGAATTTATAAGACTACAAAAACATTCCTCGAATAAGAATTTCGTTTTTTTTGTCTGTAATGCTCGAACTTGACCGTATCTCTATTATGTTCCAAGTGCAAACACACACACACACCCCTTGCAACAGCCAGCTGCTTTTGTGGCACGCCTCCAGCTCCAACTTCAACTTCAACCTCAACTCCTACTCCAACTTCCCCCCTTCTGTCATTTGATTTTAAGAAGCCTTTCGTCGCCGTGGCATGTCGGCAATAAATATATCTCTGTGGGTTCCTACATCGAATAAGAGAATGGAGAATTATTTGCTTGTTAGAATTTTGTGTGTTGCAACATGGCCGCAAACAGGCAGGCAACATGTGTCGCTCTTGTCTTTGTGTCTTTCGAGGCATTCGTCAAATACTTCGTGATGACAACTCGCATCTGAATGGCAGACAACCGAATTTGACAAACAGCACATGAATTGACGGATATATCCGAAACTCAACTTGTTGTGAACTCTTTGAGTTATTTAACCATAACCTTTTACCTCTTACTTTTTGGCTGACTGACTGACTGGCAGACTGACTGACTAGCATTATGAACCCTGACCTCAGCGCGCATACTTTCAAAAATCTAAATTCTGAATACCAGCAGCTTCAAGGCCTCGCATAATTATATTATAATAAACTGAAGAATGTGAGCTAAAAACCTATTTAAATCTTGACATCAAGGTGCTTAACTTTTGACTGCCACTGTATTTGCAGCAGAAACGTATACCCATAAAATGATTGACCCAAATCTATGCACATTCTCAGAAAGACCTTGCCAAAAGTCAGTTTAAATACTTAATATTTTACTTTTGACTTTTGTCTATATATTTATTATTATTTTCCATATTCTCGAGCGATTTTCGGAAAATCATCTTTTGACAGCTGCATAAACATGAATGGAATTGAAACATTGAAAATGCGATCAATTTTATTTAACGATCACTATTCGATTCATAGGAATCAGTAAATAAAATATATATATATGTATATATGTGTAAATAAATATTTACCGATAGATCAGTCAGTTTGATTTTGTGAAAACAGCCAAATATTTAACGGGAATATTTATGAATATACAATTTGGTAATTATTTGGCCAGCTTTTGCTTGGTGTTGGAAAATTAAATAGCTCACTGAAAACCACTTACCAGTTGATTTCATTTGAATTTAATGCAACATTAGCTATTTTTTATGCCACTGCCACGAGAAATCCGGCCACAAACTTGAGGTGATACAATCTATAGACAAGCCCACCGCCCCAAGGCAGTGCGCACCTCCCCCCCTCACAGAACTCTTGTGCGGACCACCGACGGTTTCTCGAGATCTCGAGATCTGTTTGGCTGTGGCTTCTTGGTTAGCAGGCGCCGCTGATGGGAAACAGCTGACCAAAATGTACAAAAATATTTTATTTATGCACCCGATAAATAAAGTGAAATATCCACACAAAAAAAAAAAGAAACACTCAACAAAAAAAGAACAACAGCCTCACCTTGCTTTGGGCCAAACTTTGATTGGCAGCACACATGAATGGGCTCCATTCATGTTGGACGGGTGCCGGATAAAGAGCAGATGCCCAAAGCAGGTGAGCTACGAGATAATGCGGACAAACTTTTTTATTCTCAAGAACTTAATTTAAGTGGAATTCTCTAGTTGAAAGTGATTAAAATTAACACTAATCTGAAGATGAACAAGTTAATCAAAGCTAAGAAACAGGTCCAAACCAACTTGAGTATGCCTTGAGTATGAGCATAAATACACCATCAAAGTATATTCGCACTGATAACTGAACAAATAGTAATGACTTTTTTAATTGAATTTAATAATCATAATAACTGTAAACTTCACATCATTATGCATCCACTAAGCAAATAGCTTAACTAGTACAGCTATTAGCGAAGCTGATGTGTAATATGTTGTAAGCATGAAAAGTGCTAATAAAATGTGGAACAACGCTTATTGAATTATGTTGTAAAAAAAAGAGGAAGCAGACTAGTTTAATTTATGTATTTAAGCAGACTGCAGGCACTTCTGCCGCCATCTATTCGTGCAGCTAAGCGAATCTTTGGCTATGGCAGTCTTAGTGCTTATGGCCGCTTCATTAAAGCCCAGTTGCGCAGCGGCCGATTCGCTACACTTAACACTTAACACCTTAGCTGCTGCTGCTGCTGCTGCTGCTGACGGGCCACCTAACACATAAAATAACACACATTTACACACACATACCACACACAACACACACACCACACACACACACATGACGTACTTGTAACGACTATTTTCAGTGGCACGATCGTCAAGCACAGCGGGCAGTCCCGGTGCTAACATGGCTCGCATAGCGTTTAACTACTGTACTGAATGGCATATTTACAATTTGCACTCACATTTTGGGTGCACATAATAAATTCGCATAAATTCACATAATAATAAATGTGTGTGTGTGTACGTGTACGTGGAACGGGCAATAAGTGCGCGATTTGTGCGCCTAATGAAGCCGATTTGTTGCGGCAGCAAACTGCCCACTAAATTTACCACATTGATAATTGATGTATCCACAACATACAGCAGTTGTGCGAGAGAGAGAGAGAGAGAGACAGCTGAAGGGAAAAAGAAAGAGGCAACTTTTAGCTGCCAGCCTGAGCTGAGAGCATATTACAAAACACTTGCTTCAAACATGTATTTCAACTGGTTTTGGACTCTTGCTCTTCTTTCGGAAAAACGATTATTTTGCGAATGTTTTTTGTAATTTTTTTCATTTTTTTAGGGCATTTAATGAGCTGCCGCTGATATTCTCAATACAGCGGAAAATCTATGTGGAAATATTTGATTTTATATAGTTAGCTCAACTGATCGCCGATCAGGGGGGGCATCTGTGGGTTCTCGCAGAGTTCTGCACAGCATCATTGGACAGCAGATACTTAACACTTGCGTTATTCTACTGTCGATTTTGTCTGTTTGCTGCTGTTATCACCTCATTCGCTGTGAAATGTTTGTTTTTGGATCAATGCCCACGCACTTTTCACACAACAAACACAGACAGACAGACAGACAGACAGATACACAGATACACAGATACATCTATAAAATATCTACAGATGCGCATTTGAACACCTGCAAATTGCACAACATAAAAAGATTCGTCACACAGCAACAACTGTTAAAGTCTGGCAACCCAAAGCGACCGCATGTCGAAATGGAATGCAAGGCAATAAGTCAGAGGCAGCTGGCCAACCACCAAGGACAAAGCGAAAAACAGCTGACAGGAAGCCGTATAATGCGGCCAACCCCTCCACCAAGTGCTCTAACCTCCCCAAACCCAAACCCAATCCCAACCCCCAACACAAATCCCCACCCACGCCTGCTGGTAAGAGCCAGCTCATGAATACATTTGAACTCGTTAACTCTCCGACATTTTGTGGGGGTAGTTTCAGTCAGCCCTGTGGCGTGTCCTGGCAAGGATATATATATACATACATATATGTATATGTATATGTATATATGCTTTGGGCTTTGCACGTGCACAATTTCGAGTTCATCAAAAGGAATTTGCTTTTGGGGAGCGTCTGACATTTATTAGAATTCTTGCTGTTGCTCCCCTAAAGGGAGGGGGGGCGGTTTTTCGGGTGGCGGGTGGCGGTTGGCGTAATAAATTTGCCTTGAAAGCTTTTAGCTGTGGGAAGAAAACAGGAAGTTTGAGTTGCTGCCACGGTTTCGGTTTGTTGGTTCCCCGTTCAGTTTAGGTTCACTTCCATTAAAGTTGGCTTGTTCGCTTGGGGTATCTGTGGCCGATTTTGCAAGCCTTAAAGCTATTTGTTAGCCATTGAAATCTGAGCGGGTAAATAACATGCCACGCATATTGACTTTTGCAGCTGCATGAATTCGTGCTGCTCTAAAGGGAGGGTGAAGGGGGGCTGAAGAAAATGCGATGAATAGCACAAATGAAAATGTCAGTACATAGGTATTCAGTCAGGGAGCACTTTAGCACATTTTCAGAGAGCGGAAAAGGTTGAAGGCAATGCTGAGTAAAGGAATTCGACTTTAGTTTCTACAGTTTTGTTGCAAGAATGTGCAAAAATGTCTACAAATTAACTAAGATAATACAAGTACAAGTATTGTCTATATCTTTCGAGAAAAATATGAGTAAGATAATTTATATTTATAGAACTACTAGTAACTCATCGCTAATTGATTTTCTACTAATGACTTGGCAACTGATTTATCTGCTTATTACCAAGCAGCTTAAAGCGCACATCTTCACAATTATTCGCTATACAAGTTGGATGTATAACATTTCAATTACAGTGAGCAAGCAACCACTACAAATATTGTTGAGTTGCAACTATATGCTCAAGGCCCCGCATTTTTAATTAGTCAGTCAAATCAAACAGACCAAATAGACTTGCGCATATTTGTCAAACAATTTCAGTTTTAGTGCATGTACAAATTAAAATACTTTATTATCTCATACGCAAAGTAAACACAACTCGGCAAACAGTCGAGTCGAACGAAATGGAAAAAAAGGTTGACATTTGGTCGAGCACAAAGGCAAACAAGTTGGTAACTGGTTAGGGGGCGAAGAATGTACTACCAGGCTTAGAAGCAAACATTTTTCGATTGCTGCACACTTGTTATTCCATTTTAATTAAGTTAATTGCACAGATTTCGTGTCATTGGGCAATTTCCATGAGCAGAAGCCAAAGCCGAAGCTGAAGCCGCAGCACAAAACTCGAGGGTTGTTCGAACTTAGTTGGCAACGTAATCGATTGATGGCACCTCTAATGCCCACTCATATACGCACTCAGTCACGCACCCAAAACACTCACACTCAAGCAGTTGCGCTATTGTTTCGATACCCTGTATTTGGTTTATAATTGGGCTGTGTTCAGCTTGTGTAAGTCTTATAGTGAAATTTGAAAATGTAAAAGTTTTGGCTAAATAAATTAAATGATAATGAAGTGTAGGGAGTACACAGAAAATCCTGGAAGTTCACTTTAAAAATAGATTTCCATTTTTTAGTATTATGCAACACTTTTTTTTAGCATATACCAACTTGCAACTATGCACACCATTATTCATTCTTATTAGTTGCTGTTTCATGTTGCTTGTAATATTTCAATATTAATTTAAGAATATTTGCCAGGATATCTCATAGTCCCCCAACTTTTGAGTTCTGCTCGCTTATTTTTTCAACCCTCCAAGAATGTAATACAGACAAAAAAAAAAGCAAAAAATGTGCACAGACTTACGTGCGAATTATTGGCAAATGTTGTGAAAATCCGTAAAGCAAATAAAAACCAAAAGCAAAAATACTGTTTTCGGACATTTGTTTTATAATTTCGGCAACGTTTCTTAATGCATTTGTCTCAGCGCAAATATTTGCCATTCAAATGAGAAATCTGTTCAAATTGTCAGATATATGTAGATATATGTGTATTAAAAGTCGCTTCGACAGTTGTTCAATGACCAAGTGGCAGCTGTGCTCAAGTGCTTTACTAATTATTATTTTACAAGGACCTTCGAACACATTGCACCAAATGAGAAGCTGAGAAAGTGAGCGAATTTTTTGAAAGGGAGTTTGAAAAGAACTTCAATTCGGAAAGGTTTTTGGAAATAAGTTTTAGTATACCAAAAACTAAGGTTATAAACCTGAAGTTCACTCTACGTAATACTTTGCAATGAGCATTTAATAGAGTCTGGTAAAAGGAGGAAATTGCATTTGATAACTTAATCAACGCAGCCGTCGCTAATGGCTCATGTGGGCTTTGAGTTTGAGTTTTGGTTTTTGGTTTTTGGTCTGTCGTTGATGTCGCCCTTGTGGAACTTGCGGCGTAAACATTTGACCAACAAATGCGCAAATGTGGCAAGCAAATACCATTTCTATTTTGGGGTTGGAACTCGCCTCAAACATTTGTTGGGGGTTGCAAGAACTGTCGACGGTGTCGAAAGTCAGACATAAATGCGTTACGCGCTATCAATCTTGATTAGATGTGATTTCTGCTTTTAGACACAAGCACAAAAACATAAAAATTAACAAGCCAAGGGAGAAGAAGCACTCAAATGACAAACAAAAGAGCCACACGTGCCACAAAGATAGAGAGAGAGAGAGAGAGAGAGATTGGAAAACCGAGATTTAAATGGTAAGGCTGGGATTTAATGACGTCTACGGTTACATGACTCAAATTGCTACAAAATGCAAACAAGTTTTGAAATGAAAACATAAAACTGTCCAACTGCAGCGATTTTCTCATTATTTTGCACCGTTTTGTGGCAATTTCAATAAACAATAAATCCCTAGACCAACAAAGCAAAATAAAACACAGCTACAACAAAAAAAAAATGGGAAAACTTGCTGCTGCAAATTTATAGCAATTTTCACATGAATTGAAGGAGCGAGCGGAGCAAAGCAGGCGCCTGCCAACAGCAGCAGCAAGCCAAGAAGTCGACTCTGCTGTTGGCCCGAATCCATTTGGCCAGCTGGACACGGTTGCCACAAAGTCTGTGAATCGTTGCTGCTGCTGTGGCTGTGGCTGCTGCTGTGGCTGCTGCTGCTGCTGTCGTCGGGGCGTATGAGTGACGCGACTGAGATCGCTTGTTCGCCTGTGTTTGGGCAGCGAACATAATCGTAAACAAATAAAATTATTGCTGCCGATCATGCACACAAATTTATGCACACCAATATACACACACACACACAGAGAGACCGCAAACGTTGCCTATTTTGCACTAATTTTCTAGCCAAGTCAGTCAGCCAAAGGGGCTGGGGGTCCTGTTGCTGCACGAGGTGTTGCCGCAAGCTGTGTGTGAAATATGCAACAACAGCGTGAAAAACATGAAGGCAACGGCTCGACGAGACTCACCACGACTCAGCTCTTAGCTCTCCGCTCAGCTAGCCAACAGCGGCGTCTTGGCCACGCCACACAGCGGGAAATGTGCCTGCATTTTCGCGTGCGCAGGCTGGCCAAAAAAAAAAGAAAAACGTTTTTAGCCCAGACTATGCATGTGAATGTGGATATGGATGTGTTTAGCTGGAACATAGGCTACAGCTGGAGTTGGAGCTGTAGCTGGAGCTGGAGCAGCTAATACCGGTAGTCAAGCCAGACAGCGAACGAGGCGTTTGTCTAAGCGCACAGTGACCAGGCAGCTGCTGAATGCAAACGGATTTGAGCAGTGTATACTTAAATACTAAATAGTAGTAGAATAGTTTAAGTACACTTGAAAATATTATAAATAGAATATGATTTATTATGCTAGGCAAAGTTACTTCTTATGCCTTATAACATAACTGCTATTATATGGTATTTTTCGACAATCGATATGAAAAATAATGTCGAAGTTAGACTCCTTCTGTCGATTTGCAGTCTTAGGCATTTCACAAGTATCTACTGAGATAATCGAGATAAATTAGTTTAGTAGTTGAATTTAGTAGATAAATCAGTTTAGTAGTTGAACTTAGCAGATTAGTTTAGTATTCGAATTGAGCAGATCAAGCGATAGTAGACTCAGAGAGACAAATAGAGGCAGAAAGTAGTATATTAGTAGTAGTAGTAGTATAGTAGTAGTATAGTAGTAGTAAAATGTTGTTCAATCTATAAAAAGTAGTATACAGATCATATAAATAAGACTATACAAATAGGAAACAAAAGTTCAAAAACTGCTTTAATTGCAACTTAAAAGTTGTTCACACAATTTCGCTAAAGATTTCCAATTGGCCTCAAGTGGCTTACACAAAAAGGAGTGTCTTACTGAAGCTGGCAAGAAAATATGCTTGTCTGTCATCATATTTTGCAGTGTTTAGCACCACAGTGCCTTCTAGGTGTACACTGTCATTGAGAGAGCTCGACGACGACTCCAACTATGAGTATGAGTATGACTATGACTATGAGTATGACTACGACTTGGACTTGGTTTGGAAGTCGGCGTGCTGTTTGGCAGTTAGACACGTTAGCGCGCGTCTGGGCAATTTTCGCTTAAGCTGCATGTTGATGATCATTATGTTGGCTAAAAGTGCCTGGCTTGGCCTGGCTTTGTCTGCTGCAGTTTGGCTATGGCTGTGGCTATGGCTGTGGCTGCCTCTGACTCTGTGTCGGCCACTTGAAGACGTCGCTAATGAAGACTTAAGCATGACGTGTTGATAAAGATCTCTCGCACATGAGCATTGGTGGGGCCATCGCGCGACCATTGGTCACTCATCGTCATCGTCATCGTCATCGTCATCATCTTGGTATTTATGCAGCATATTAGCACAGAAGAGTAATTTTTTTTGTTAACTGACTGGGTTGTTTGTTTTCGTTGTTGTTGCACTGTGAAATGGGCTGATAAACGCGTCAGTGGGCACATTTGAACAGTTGTCTGTCAGTCAGCTGTCCGAATGAATTTCCCAAAGGGCACGTCTACTTTCTGCTCTAGATATAGGCAAAGGGGTTGTTGTTGTTGTGCTTTGCACCCTCTTCAGGGTGTATCAATGACCATCCCAAAAACAACAGCAGTTGTTGTTGTTATTGTTGTTGTTGCCTTGCAAGCCATTTGTTTGACTTGTGTTTTGTTGTTAGCTTTTAGCATAATTAAACGACACATGCCACAAAATGCACTTCAATGTCCTCCCGATTGTCCTGAATATCCCTGCATTTCAACAGCAGCAGCAACAACAACAACAACAGCTGCCCAACAACATCATTCGACACGGCATCCATATGTTCCATTATATAGTTCGACTTTCTAACACATTCTCATTCTCTATCCGTATGTCTCAAAAATTTGTACCGAACATAAGGTTTCATTTTATTTTACTGGTCACCCTGTCTGCCTCCTCATGCCTCACCCCCTCTCTCTCTCTCTAATGCTATGCAAATGAGCATTTTGTGCCTGATGGATTAGTTTTCTCTCTCGGCTTTCGCCTGTTTTTTTCTTCTCTCTTATTTTGCGGCTTTAGCACTTTGGTTATGATAATTTCCATGTTGATTGATTGCCTGCCGCAATGTAAATTTCATTTCGTTCGTCAACTGACTTGGTATTTAATTAAAAAATAATATACACACAGAGGCAGACAGACAAGTCGCACAGGTGTGCTAAGGTTTTTGCCTCAGGGCACCCTACTCGCCGTTTGAGGGAATCTAAGTGGGCGTGGCTTGGCTCGATTCATAATGAATGATTTTTTGTTTGAGTTTTGATTGATTTTCGTGTAAAGTCTTGAATGAAATATATTTTAATGAATGGCTTGAGGCACATTCTTTGTGTGTGCTTCGATTCTTGTTTACTCATAATGAGTTTGTTGTTAGCTCAGTATTGCTTGATGAATATTTGCTTATAGTTTTGCCTAAGAGGTTTTTGTGAATTCTGTTTTCTGATTAACTCGAAATAAAGCCTGAAATATACAAGATAAAAAATGCATTAGTTGGAGTTATATCTGTGAATTTGTAGAATGCGTTTAGCTGCAAGTAATGTTTATCGGCTTACTTCTATGGGAAAAAAGAGTTATAAGTTAAAATGAAATTCTGGAGAGCCCATCAAAGAAAAAACAGAAACTTTATATATAAACTAAGGTTTGGTAAAGTCAGACGATAAATATAAGCTGACATACAACATAATTATCAAGTCTAATTTAGTTGAGCTCGGAAAACCCTTCAAGACTGCAGATTCTTCAAGCTCGTGAAGAATCAATACTTAAATCATTCTGGAAACTACTCCATATCATCACAGGTTATATATAACATCCTTAAGGTCGCACAGACCCATCTGCAGCATGAAAACATCAACACCTAATATCAAACCATAAGAAAATCACACATATTTAGCGCAAAATAAATTGAAACTGAAAAACAATTAAAATATTTGCAGAGCATGTTACAACGCCTCTGATTTTTTTTAATGATGTTTTATTGTCTGCTTCGACGGCTAGACAAAAACACAAACAAACCAACACACAGCACACACACAGAGACACGCACACACACAGGCACAGTGAAATCGAGTGTAATATATACTCATAGCAATGTGATGTGATGATGTTGATGATGTTGACGATGTTGCTGATGATGACGATTTGCGACTAAATAATTGAATGCAGCTGGTTGACGGTTGTCGCATTAAATTTAGGTGTCTGTCTTGGCGCACTCACGATAGCAATGGCTATGGCTATGGCTATGGCTGTGTGGCGTTTGCAATTGGGAGACACTGTGACTGAGCCAACGACCGCGACAACTGACTGACTTACAGACTAACAGACTGAGAGCTGAATGATGGACTCTGCACGGGTACGAGGAGGGATGCAAGTGGGGGGGAGTCGCGACAATAATAAATGAAGCGATTGCAAGTGTAACAGAACAATGACAGCAACAATTGCAGCGTTTGGCATTTGCCAACAGCAGCAACAAAAACAACAGCAGACAAAGGTCTATTAATAATTTTTGGTGCAACACACGACGATCGACGATCAGCAGTGGCAGCAGCAGCAGCAGTGGCAGTGGCAGCAACAGACGACAGCGCTGGCAACTAACGATCGACAACTGCAACGACAACAGCAACAAAAGCAACAAAAGCAACAACAGCAACTGATTTTTTTGAGGCACAGACAGTCGGCCGGCAAATGCGTCGCGTTGGCTTTTCCAAAAATAAAAGCCAAACTAATGAGCCGGCAACATGCAATGCGGCAGTCGCTGCGACGCACGTGCAACAAAGAAACAACACAACATTCATACAAATAATTGATGGCCGCTTGCAATTGTTGCCGTTGTTGATGTTGTTGATGTTGTTGCCATTGCTGATTGACGGCAAACGGCGACAAAAATCAGCGTCTGATTGACAACTCAATTGCAACTGTATAGGTGCGTGTCTGTGCGTCTTTTTGTTTTATTTTTTCTCGTTACTTAAACTTAATTGATTTTTATTTATTTATTTATTTTTTTTTTTCTGGTTTTTTTTTGCTTTTCGATGCGGCAGCATTTCTCCCAAAATGTGGCAGCACAGCTGGCGGATGATTAATGGCAACAAATGTTGCAAATGGAAACAAAATAAAACATTCAAAGTCCAAAATAGACAAACATGCATCTTTAACTTAATTTCCAATTGGAATTTCACTTCACGTCGAACGTCAACACCAAAAGAGCGCTGCTCTTGCCTCTAAAACGGCTCATTTGTCATTTGGCCTCAGTTTCGAGAACGGTTCGGAGCGGTTCGGTTTTGATTCGGTACGGTTCGGTTCGGTTCGATTCGGAGGCCAAATTGCCAGAGTCGTCGCGTGTCTATTTTGATTGTAAAAAAATTGTTTTGCGGCTTCTGTTTGTGTGTCTGTTGACAGTTTATTATGTTTGACTGTTTGTCTGCGCCTATTTGACTTTGGCATCCTCTCCCTCTTCCATCCCTCGTCTGTGTTGTTGTCTATTTATTATTGCTAGGGATTCACTCTGAGCAGCCAGACAAATCGTTCCACAAGGCCCGAATGACCTTTAAGCTGCAGCTGAAGAGTAGGGCAAGAGAAAGAGATCCACAAATGGATTCATTTATAAGAATCAATCTGAAAAGAAAACTTTCATCCGCTCTCAGCTGTAGAAGTGTTAACTGTTTGAGCATCGTATCTTATCATTTGTTTAGCTTGTTAACAATTTATCCATTGCGAAATAGACAGTTGCCAACCCCAAAAGATATTCTGTACAAATTACGAGCACTACTCGGCAAGCGGTGCCATATTTGTAATGGAGTTAAAAACATTTGCCCAGCTTATTGTAAATCTTTCACTGCTGGGCAACTTTGTGTTCGCTGTGTGTGTGTGTGTGTGTGTAGTCAAACAATTGCAACGTTGTGTGTTATCTGTGGCTAAAAAGGTAAACAAGACAATAGCGAAGCAGCAGAGAGCACACAGTCGAGCCACTTGCCAATAAATAAACATAATTTCTGACAAAACGCTTTGGTAACAACAGCAACAGCAACTGCAACAGAGAGGAGCATCTTCAGATTGCTGGCCAACTTTCCAAGCTGCTTGCCCCATAATAACCCCCCACTCTGCCCATAAACCTATTTAGCCATTCGTTTGATCAAATGAATTACAAGTGCAGCAGTTGTTGTTGTCGTTGTTGGTTTGCATGCTGCAGCTGCAATGTTGCTGTTGCAGTTGCTGCTGGGCAAATGTTGCTGTTGCTGTGGGCCATGTTGATAGCTGCTTAACTGACTAGCTTGCTAGCTGGCAAGCTGGCTTGCTGGCTGGCTTGTTGGCTGCCTGACTGGCTGGCTGGCTGGCTGGCTGGCAGGTGTTGCTTGCTGACTGGCTGCATAATGAATTCATAGAGCTGCCTCCCCTCCAACCAGCCAACCCCTTGCCATTGCCCCCATTTAGACCTCCCCTCATCCGGACTGAGTCTATTATGCACCCCACAGCATTTATATGTTCATGGTGCATATTTCATTCATACAACAGTCGAGTACTCACATTCACATTCACATTCACATTCGCAGTCACATTTACATTCGGATTCGCATTCGCATTCACATTCGCATTCGCATATTCAATCAGCGCCTCGTCTCGACTCGACTTTGTTCGCGTATGAAAACAGGTGCAATTTTCTTGCCATTTTCTAATTAGTTTTAGTCGGGGCGCTTTTATCGCTTTTCTCTGGCACTAAAGCGCGCCATTTGCTATCTCAGCTTGATCATAAATTTCATTTCATTCCTTTGCGTTTTTATTGCACAATTCGCTTGTTTATAAACAAATGCATTCATTCACTCAGCTCGTGGGTTGTAGGAGTCTGGCTGGCGGGTTGGCGGGTCATCTGCAATGCATACAAATTTAATAAGCAAAATGTTATAAAAATTCGCCACAGTGCACCTGCAGTGCCTCCAACAACAACAACTGCAACTTTGGCTGCAACAATAATAATAATAATTACATCTGCTTCAATCAACAAAATAAGTGAATATCATTATTCAAACTATTAAACGCATTAAGCGCTTTTCTGGCGCCATCCTTTGTAAATGTTGTTTCTCCGAAACATGTGCGAAATGTTTTATGCGTTCTTTTGAAGAAACATACATATGTATGAAGATTCATGAAAATGGAGGCGTTGCAATAAAGTAATTTTGTATTTCGTAATATTCATCGGTTTGTAGCTATAATGGAGTATACGAAATTTTAATGAAGTGCCGAAAACATATGGAACGAGAATCAAATAAAATTGTTTATATAGCAAAACAATTTTTGGTTGCAGCTGACTGAAAGGATAAGTTGAATGAAGTTAGGAAGGGTTGGCTAAGGTTAGATGATAACAGTTTATGGAACTTGAAGTAAGTAAAAGTGGAGATTGTACAGAAACCCTAAAAGGATTCCAAATGACAATAGTTAGACACATATTCGTATTTTGCTCAACTGCAACATTTAGTTTCATGATGTACCTTTTCAACATAATATCCATTTTGTTAAGAGTTCAAGTGGATGATTTATGAATGCAGTTTGAACATCCCACATTTGGGGCATTAACATATTACTTTCCCATTTCTATTTGAAGCCAGGCAAATCAATATTCAAACCCATTCCCTTAGGGCTCTGCATGCATCTAAGCCAGTTTTGATGTTGCTCGTGAGAACTGGTCACGCATAATTGCACAATGCAGCGAAAGATGCACCTTTCTCTTTGGTGCCCCACCGTGTCCAGCACCTGCCCAGTAGAATGGCATTTCACATGGGTGAAAGTGTGCAATGCCATTGTCTTCTTCGCTCCCTCGATGCTCTCAGCCATTTGTGGGGCGTTAGTCTTACAATTAGTTAGTGTCATTTAGACAAATTGCAGCCAAAGCTGCAGCAAAAAAACAACAGAAACAACTATGTAAAAATAACAACAACAAAAACTGAAAAACTGAAAAACAACGCCCCGCAATTAGACGTCAAAAGGAAAGGCCATTAGATGTGCATGCAGATGCAGATGCAGATGCAAAGCTGCCAATAGACTGCGACTCGAGTATAGACTAGAGACTGTAGACTAAGCCGTTGTAAGCAGTCGATTGCAAGAGTGCTGCTAGCTGCTGGCTGCT
The DNA here is from genome assembly GCA_035041375.1 of Drosophila conformis. Taxonomy (NCBI): domain Eukaryota; kingdom Metazoa; phylum Arthropoda; class Insecta; order Diptera; family Drosophilidae; genus Drosophila; species Drosophila conformis. Next base: position 559,470 of record JAWNLE010000395.1, read on the forward strand.
AGTTGCTAGCATGCTCTTATCTCAGCCAATCTGCATGCAACTCTGCCTGCAACCGCAACAGTGCAACATGAGGCCACTGGCCGAGTTGTAACTGTAACAAACTGGCGACGAGGCGGCGAGGCGACGGCCCACGGCGTCTGCGCAACACTTCAACCAGCAACCAACAACACCAACTACACTGCGAAAAATATGAAGTAAGCATGCTCCAGTCGAGGGAGTTCGACCAGCAGATGCATATTAAAGAAATCCAAACTGAAAAAGCATTTTTTCTTCGAGTGTTGCAAGCAGCAACGACTTGCGCCCAGTTAACTGGTATTTCCCAGCGGCTGACTAACCAAAAGCCAAAGTATTGCCAATGCAGCCGGCAACAGGTGGCCAGGTTGGCTTGTTGTTGGCTACCTGCTGCTGACTGTCGAAAACGTGCACCGGCTTAAACTGGAGCAGTTTTCCAATTGGCAGCGACGAGTTTTCCAAACCGAACCGAAGTGAAATGCCAGGCGGCCAAACTCCAATTGCAACTCCAGGTTGCACGTTCCACGTTTGAGCGATGATGTATTTATGCTAAATTGCAAGTTAATTAATGTTGGCGTTTAATTCAAACGTTAAAGTGGCAAAATGTTCGTTGTTGTTGTTAATGTTGTCTGTGCAGCTGGCTACTGGCAAAATTGCCAGGAAATTGGGACTGGTGGAAGAGAGAGCAGCTGCCATTAGCCAAATGCATGTCCATGCAAGGTCCCATTGTTTGCGCTGCGAAAATGAAAGGTAATTTTAAATATTGCAGCAATTTTTATCAAATTATCCATGTAATACTTTTAATGCCACAATTGCATGGCAACACTTCAACATTTCATTACACTCCCCCCAATTTGCAGCCACATTCATCGATAAGTGTCGAGAATTCCCAACTAATTGAGTTGCCAACTGACAAAACATTCACAATTACTATCAGCAAATGAACATTCCTCAACGCATTTTATATAGCTGTCAAAATCGATTGTTAAAAAATCGAATAATATATATTTATGATGAGTATAAATCCAAAATTGAGTTGTGAAAAGTGCCAAGCATATTTACAATGCTCAAGCATAAAAAGAAGTACAAAAGGTGTTTTTTACCTATGATAACATTTTTTTTACATCGTAACTCAAGCACAATTGATTTTCAACATTTGCTACCAAGCATATACCCTATCAATGAAAATGAGTAAAGGGGTATAACGCATTTGAGCAAGAGTATGCAACAGCCAGCAGAAAGCATCTCTGACCTCATAAGTTGTATATATCCCTGATCAGGAATATAGATATGCATCAAGTGCAGTTGATAGTGCATCTGCTAGTCGAGTTGCCTCGACTGGAGCAAGAGTATGCAACAGCCACCAGAAAGCATCTCTGAACTCATAAGTTGTATATATCCCTGACCAGGAATATATATGTATATGCATCAAGTTCAGTTGATAGGGCATCTGCTAGTCGAGTTGCTTCGACTGGAGCAAGAGTGTGCAACAGCCAGCAGAAAGCAGCTCTGACCTCATAAGTTGTACATACATATACATACATTCCTGATCGGGGAATATATGTACATCAATTACAGTTCATAGGGCATCTGCTAGTCGAGTTGCTTCGACTGGAGCATTCTAACTGGTTTATTTATAACTCATTAATAATAATTTAGTTGAGGCTTTTTTTTTTTTAATTTCATATGTTTTGCATCTTAACTCTTTTGACCTTTTCGAAATGAAATATTGAAAATTTTCCACACTGCAGATGAATATTTGAATATTAAAAAATTTATTGCAAAGCAGTCATAAATGTCGACCTTTACCAAATATCAACCGCTATCAGCTATATAATATATCGAGTCCTCAAATGTGTATTTAATTTCGTAAGAATAATTAATAATTTTTTAAATTTAATGAATTTTCCAAATAGTGGTTGTATTTCATGGCTAACAATATTTATAATTAAGTTATTTTAATGGGCAAACAGATACTTGGCTTAGTCACAGTTGATTAACATTTTGAACATTTGTTTATTAAAGTGTTATTGAATTATTTTTAATGTTTCTATTCATTTTATTGGCCTACACACCTTGAGTTGGGTGAGTGTTCCTTGGTTTGGTCTGATTTAATTTTTATTTTATTTTTAAGATTTTTTTTTTTTTTTTTGGTTTTTATGAACGTCATAAATTAATGCAAGAAATATTTGAGAAATTTTTGGTTTTAAATGTGAGACATAATTTTTACTTTGTCTTCATTTCGAATTTCAAATTTTTGTTAATTTGGCGCGCAGCTGCTGTCGATGTGTCTTTCAGTGGTTGCCACAAACAGCAGCCGTTGCCAATTGCACAGCAACAGCAGCAGCAGCAGCGGCAGCCACATTTGAGGCATGTATTTAAAAACTTTAAGTGTCAATTGTTGTGACAACCCAAGCAGCGTGAAAATATTGCAAATGAATGTCAGAGACGGACGTACAGACAGACGGGCGGACAGACGACGGTCACAGGTGCGTATGAGTAACATTGAAAGGCGGCCAAGCAAACTAGTTGAATATATACATAAATATATATATATATACATATTTATATAGAAATATATCTGAATGGTTGATACGCTTGCAGGCGTTGTTGCTCATAAATCTGTTGGCCATTTAGCGTCCATCAATTCGTCCGCTGTTGGCCATCTCGGGGGCAGACAGACGGGCAGGACGGACTGAAGGCACTTGAATGAATTGCTGTCGGCCATTTTAGAGCGGATCGCTTGCTAGCTGTAAATTTGTCAACTTTTTGGGTAAATGCGCACCTGCAGCTGCTGTGCTCATTTCACGCAGCCTGTCCATTAATGGGCGCCCAACAACAACAGCAACAGCAACGGCAGCAACGGCAGCAGACCCCGCCCCAAACAAAAAGCGGCAACAACAGCAACCACAGCAGACCGCCAGCAACATGTGGCGCACAGCTGCAACACATCATTGACAGCTTTCAGGCCAGAGTTGCCACCCACTGCTGCGGGCCATATTCGTTGCGGCGAATGGTGTCATCAGGAGGCAACAGCAGCCAGTTTCCCTTCACCTGCAGCATGCCCTATCATTTGCTGCCGCTGCTGCTGTTGCTGCCTCCTCGTCTCTGTTGCACCTGTTGCAATGCATTGCGCCTTATTGATTGCGCTCTGTATCTGTATCTGTATCTTTAGTTGTAGTTGCTGCTGCTGTTGCGCTTGTACACTCACAAAAACTGATGCTAACTTGTAGGCAGCCAAAATATATATATATATATATTAAGTACAATATGGCAATGGGGCATGCCTGATTGATTTTCTCAATTGTAGCCACAAATCTAGTTTCTCAGTTTAAAAGCGATCTGGATAATACCATTTCATATATCTGCGTTGGAAGGATCAAATTACTATAGCTTTACCAGCAAAAGTTAGTCAGCAGTTTGTCGCCGATCTGCAAGGGTGTGTAATAATCGGCTTGCCTCAGTTATGCTTGCTTGTTGCAATCACTTTCTAAACAAAATGTGGCAAACTATTTTTGCGAGTGCAGCTGTATCCGTAGCTGTTGCAATTGCATTCGCGGTCATTGAGCCGCTGATTTGTGGCGTTTCTAAATTGTTTTTCATGTTCGACGGCAGCAGCTGCATAATCTGTGCAGTTTACGAGCCACATTTAAGCAAAAATTGTGAGGCCCATACACACACACGCACACTCATTTGCATGTGTGTGTGTGTGTGTGTGCGTGGAGTCACATTAAAACACCTAAACTACAAAATCACAGACGATGACGTGGGCGACTCTTTAGAAATGGCCAACATAACCCGAGGGCCAGCCTCAGCGACAACAGCGAAAGCGATAGGGGCCAAACGGGCACGTCATCGAGCAGATAACACATAGCGAGTGCACACAGTACTCACAGTAGTACTATAAATACCACAATTCCAAGTGCAAACAAATGAAACAACTTCGCTTTATCAGTGGGAAAAGAAACAACAAAATAAAAAACGGAACCAAAGCACCAACTAAAATGTAGTTTACCCAATGCGACGGCGGAAGCAGTTGGCTGATAAGCGGCGTCGTCGTCGTCGTCGTCGTCGTCGTCGTCGTCGTCGTCGTCTCTCGGCCAAAATGCCGAGTGCAACTGACTGAAATGAAGGCGTTTGGTCGACTTCTGTGGCTATGGCATGCCATGGAATGGGCGTGACAATGACACCTGTTCAAAAATGCCAATGACGAGAGATCGCGCAACGATGAAATCGTTAATAAAAAATGAAAAAATGGGAAAAAAATGGGAAAAAAATGGAAAAAAGCATTGTTAGGCATTCATTCCATTTGCTCAGGTGTTATGCACTTGATTTCGCAGCTCGCTCACTATCAGCGAACGGCCGTTGCCCGCTCACATATCAGCTTAGCAGCATACACAGTATACACTACTATATAGCTAGAGCCACACACATATATATGTATATATATATGTATATATTCCAGCTTTGGGGGGGTCCCAGTGCACTGGGCCGCGTAATTACTCAATTCAAATGTGTGTCTGCTACGTAGATAGTTCTATTTGTCTTTACTTACCTATTTACGCTTCAATTATGAAGGCTTATTGCACAGGTGAGTAGTCAGGGGTGGGGGGGAGTGGCTGATTAAGTTTAACTGCTACAAAATGGCGTTCAGCTGTAAAGTGTTGCACTTGCGCTGATTCATTGCCGCATCAATCAGTAGTTTCATATCAGCGTTTATAAAATTCCTCACAAATCCAACCAAAATCGGGTTAAACCAAATTTTATATATAATTTCTTTGAATTTGCTTATCAAATTTTTCGAATTTCAACATAAATTGGCCCTTATCAAATTTGAATTTGAATGTTGAGCAAATAAATTTGATTATAAATCATTTAGTTTTGCACCCGACAAATATTTTGAGAAATTCATATTAATATTTCAAATCAATTTTGATAATTTGAAATTTTGCCATATCGGAAAAGGAAGTACAAAAATTTGGGAAATTAGTTTAATTTTCTGGGTGGCAAGTTATTGGTTAGCTCTATCAATATCAGCAAATAAATGTGGCAAAGAATATTGTAACCGAATAGATAATGAATCGATTAGTTTTGCACCCAAATCGGAAGTATTCTGATAATATATAGTTAACATTAATTTTTGCACAGCAGATAGGGAACCACACTGATTATGAAAGCAATTATTTCTTGGTATGAATAGGCGATTTTGATGAAACTTTTATATATGATCAATATTATGTCAAGGTGTGTGCATATTCGATTGAAGAAGATATATATTTATAACTGTATAAGTTATCAATAAAACTAAGTAATCATGATCGTATGAGAACTTAGTCTCTGTCAGATGAATCTAGCTAAATCAACTCGTCAGGTGATACTCATAAGGAATATATATACTCGATCGGGTTGGAGATGCTTTCTTCTGCCTGTTACACAGTCTGACCAACTGCCTTATATAGTCTTTACCCCTTCTCAAGGAATACTTGATCCAATGGCAATGATCTGGCAACCCTTTTCCTCGACATGACACATTTTGTCTATGACATTACAGATCAGATGATTAAGTTAATGCTTTTGCAGCTGCCAAAAAAAATGCCATTTGGAATATGTCGAGATTATTTAAAGCTGAACAAGATAAACATCTGCCACCTGCGTGAGGCAACCATATAAAAATAGAAAAATATCAAAAGTCATTAGTTTTATAGAGAAAGAAAATAAAAATATAGAAAAAAATGCGGATCAAACAATTGATCATAGGCTGCAGCAGGTGTGCTGATGACAAATGTGAAATGTGTAAATAGCAGGTGGCTGCCACGGGACTGCCTTGCGGTGTGGGCGTGGCACACATATAATTGTGCTGACGCAGATTTTCTATGAACTCATATAGCCGGGCAATTTATGCGCCAATCGGCGTCGCGACAAATGGGCTAAACAAACGTAATAATAACATCAGACGAGGCCAGCAAAAAAAACCAAAAAAACACTTAACCGAAGGGAACAAAGTTGTCAAAGACAAGGGGCAGAGGGCAGGGTGAGGTAAGGGGTGGAGTGTCCAAGCAGAAACTCACAGCACTCGAGCACTCAAGCACTCAGCGGCAACAAAACACCCCTTCGAACAGGGCACAGAGGGTTGGTTGCTTTTTGGCTGGTATGCTGGAGTCAAGAGGTTTTGAATAAATTTAACACGAGACACACACAAGGCAGATGACAGGGTGTTAAGGAGGGTAGGGGAGGGGTGTGGGGGGTTGTATTGGGCGTTGAGCCGCCAAATGTTGTGTTTTTGTGTGTGTGCGTCTTTTGTTTTGCTATTTCCAATTGGGTTTGCTGTTTGCACTGCCCTAATTTGTGCCGTTCATAGGCCATTTGTTCCATTTTATGTCATCATCAGCGTTTCACACACACACACACACACAAAGCAAAAATATAAAAAATGTTGTCAGCTGCCGGCAAATAACACAAAAAACAATAACAACAACAAAACAACACTCACAAATGCGCAAATTTGAATGCTGGCATAGAAAAGTGTATGAGCAACGTTTTTGGCCATGGCCAACACAGCATGCCCAACAGGTGTGCGCATGGGCCAAGATCCAACAATGCGAACAGCCAACAGCAACTGTCTTTAAAACTCCCCCCGCCCCTCCCCAAAAATATAAAAAAAAAACAACAACAACAACAAAAACAACAATCATCATCAAAAAGAGCCAAACAACAAAATTCATTTGGCCATTTGGCATTGTCATAACGCATAAGGTATGTATAGTCTATGTCTATGTCGACGTCTTGCCGTAATGGCCAAGACGTGTTTAACACATTAGAGTTAACGCTAAACCTTAAAACTGTCTGTATTATTTATATTTATTACCATTTTTATATTCCAACATTTTGCCAGCGCAGCGAGCGAAAATTAATATGTAACTACAAATATATGCAACAATTTTGTAACACAAGCGACAATAAAAGCAACAACGATTGTTAACAGCATGTTGTTAACTCGTTTGAAGCGGTTTAATTGATGTCTCTCGCACTCAAATAGTCAATGGACTTGAAAAAAACAGTTTTTGGACAAGTTTTTGTAGTGTATTTAGTGAAGTTGTACTCATAAACAAAATTATTATGTTTTTTAAGCAGACATTTAAAATGGTTGCAATGTGGTGAAAATGTGGTGAAAAAGTGGTGACAAGTGGTGAATAGGAGGTGAAAAAGTAGAAGCAGAAGAAGAAAGCATCTCTGCATATTCCCCTAAAAAATAATATATACAGTGAGAGACAGCTCAAATAGACCAGTGTCAAAGACAAAAAAGTAAGCTAATTATTCATTATTTTTCAAAAATTCCAAAAACCGATGGTAGGTACATGTATTAACCACCAATATGAATGTATGACCCTAATAAACTGAGGTTTCCCCACCTGCACCCAGTTGTTCACAATGTACCTGGTCCAAATAAGTTGCAGGCAATTACTTTTTTTCTTTGACACTGGTCGATTTGAGCTGTCTCTCACTGTATCCTTAATTGTTGATGAGCATCACTAGCTGAGTCTATATTATGCCTATACTTGTCTATATTATATACAAATTTAAATATTGGCACTCCGATCTGTAAAGGTATTCAATATAAATAAATAAATATTATAAATAGTTATTAAATGATTGCTAGCATAATTAACATTAATGATGTTATGAATTTTATGGCTTAAAAGCGACATTTGATTACAGCCAATTAAAGCCGCGTACAAAGTATCATCAAAATACTAGATTTGTTAGCCACTACTTGGCAAATCGAATAAACTCTTAGCTCTTTTCTAAAAATATATATATTTTACCATCTTATCTGCATATTTATGTGATTATATTCAGTTGATGCTTTGATTTTTTAATGGTTTATTGTCCGGTGACCTCATCTAAATATAAACGAGTAAATATAGAAAAAAAACTGGTGATAATAACAAAAGTCAATTTGAATTTTTATAAAAATATTGTTTATCTAAATGTGATTTTTTATTTAAATCGTAAAATGACTAAAGAGCTTATACCACTCTCGAAGAACCATCTTAAAAATCGCATAAGTCGATTGAATACTTGAATAAAAATAAAAGTTATTAGAAAAATTCTAGAACTGTAAGATTCTAGTTTAAACTATTCAATTACTCGCATAAATCATTAATTATGTAAATAAAAATAAAAGTTATTAGATGAATTCCAAAATTGATAGATTATTGATTCAACTAATCAACTACTCAAAAAACTCGATCCGCAAAAGCACTCAAGTAAACATCTTGAAGCACACACACACATCCATCAAAATCAAATACTTCCGGCTCTCCCACGCCGCGAAATTGAGATTTCAATGAACGGCAAATGCCATAAATTAATTAGAGTAACTATCAAAAAAAAAAAAAACAGAAACAGAAAAAAGAAAAACCGAAATAGTATTCGATTAGTGCAAAACACCTGTTGACAAAACCGGCCCCGCTCAAAAAGCCAGTTTGGAAGACGCAGACAGAAATGTACCCAAAAAACACAACAAAAAACAACAACAACAACAACAACTAGCGAACCCAGATAAAAAACAGATTAGAAATTCAAATGTTTTTTTTTTAGCAAAGGCATAACAAACGATATGCTTGTACCTCAACTTGTACCTGTACCTGTACCTGTACCAGTATCTCTATATAGCCGTAGCTGTAACTGTTTATTTGCACCCGTAGATACGGCGATATCACTAATTTCTATATGTGTATATATATATATATACATATATATTTGGGCAAATGAGTTGACACCTGTGCCCACTTGGCCATAAGACTTCTCATCTTGCACCTGGCCAAGTGCCACCCACCCGGCCACCTTCAACGTCCCGCTAAACGGGCAACTTTGAGTGCAAAGCAATTTTTCAAAATGACGACGCATAAACAAATACTTTTTCCGTCTTTTTGGCCTTATCAGTTTGGCAACGCGCGAGCTGAGGTGACATAAGACTTGATTCATAGGCCTAGTCTGCAATATCATTTCATTTCGGGTGCACTCTGAGTGCCCAAGCACTGCCAAATGGGCTGACTACTTTGACGCACCTACCAATTGCTCGAACTGCCTTTCTCTTACTGCCCCTCTCTCTCTCTCTCTCTCTGCCTCTGTCTCTGTCACTCTCTGTTATCGGTGGCAGCTACGCATTACGCCCGCACAGCTCTTGCGCTGTGGCTTATCAGCGCCAGATGGCCAAAGCGAAAACTCGGTGCGAAGCTCAGCTTGCGCAAGTGTGTGTGTTTGGGTGTAGGTGTGTGTGTGTGGGTGTGTGTGCCATAAGTAGACACACAAGTGTAGCAGACACGCTCTTATCAGTTCTCGTCTTCGTCGTCGTCGTCGTTGTTACGTGTTTTCCAATGTTGTGTATGGGTTGCGTTGTTGCCACCACCTGCACCTCACACCCGTCGCTGCCACAGCACTCCCATTTACCATAAAACAGGTGGTTGCACCTACAATGCCTACAATGGGCTCCAAGGCCCAAGGTTTGCCATTAGTGCTCGTAGGTTTCTTATCTGGCGCACGCTTTTAGCATTATAAATAAACTTTTATACTTTTTTTGTTGTTGTTGTTGTTGTTTTTGGCTTTTTCTCGTGCCGCTTTTGTTTTTGTTTGCTTGTATTTTGTTGCCTCATTTTTTTCTTGTTTTTTTTTTTGTTTGCACTTGTAATTAAGGTGATGAATTTATTGCAGTCACCCGTTGCCTGGGTCCTCATTTTTTTATTTTTTGCTTTTTTTTATTTGCCCCGATATCGAGAGCATGCAAGTTTCAAGTGCTTTGCGCTTAATTTTGTGCTTTGGTTTTTATTGCATGTGTGTGTATATGTGTGTGCATATGTGTGTGTATATGTGTGTGTATATGTGTGTGTATATGTATGTGTATATGCTTATGCCCTGGAATGTGTGACAGGCTATTTGGTTAGCTGACTCTGCGTTAGCCACGTCCAACTGTGTTGCGGCTGCTTTCCTATCATCATAATTTCACCATTTGAAACACTTGAGAACCTATCTTGAAAATCACATAAATCCACGTGAAGTTCATTTATTTGGTTTTTGAAATTTATGGATTATTAATTAATCTATGGTACTGTCAAATTCACTATCTAAAACACTCAATAAATCATCGGGAAAATCACACAAGTCCATAAAAAGAACTTTAGTTCCATTCATGTTGCATATCAGCTACCTGAATTATATGTCCAATTCTATATGGATTTTCAGCTCTCCTTGTAAAGTATAGAGCAACTCGAAGTTGTTCATTAATTCACTTGTTATATATGCTTTTCTTGGAAGTATATATTAATCGAGTGCCCGCGAATTTCAGTTTCAGCGCTGTTTGCATGTACTTACTTTTTTTTCCATGTTTACATTGACTTATTATATATGTATATATATATATATATAGCTGCGTATCTGTAGCGGATGAGAGGAGCCACTGTTCACTCAGTCTCTCAGCGCCTGTCAGCCTGTCCAAATTGATAAAGTGAGAACAAGGTACTTGCACAATTTATAGGGCCTTTCAATTGATATCGAAGTGCCCCTGAACTTTTATCAATGAGAAATGGGCACTTGAATTTCCGACAACTCCAAAATACCCATCTCCAAAATGCATTTGCACCTGTATATATATCATATATTTATATGTATATATCCCATAATGCAGATCAAACGTTGCGATGTGTAGCGGATGTGCTTGGGGCATGTCGCACGTCGCATGTCAGTGTGCAGCTCTGCTGGGTGGCAAGTCACCCCGAAAATCGGCGTTTCGCTTGTGTTTTTTTTTTGGATTGTGTAACACGATTGCAATGATTAATGATAATACTTAGTAATTGAGTCATCCCGAACGTAAAAGCCTGATATTATTCGATTTTTAAAGTATACATATATATATATATATACATATACATATATATATAAATAATACTTTAATCTCCAATTGAACATAAATTTTTAAACGAATTTAATCTAAAATTTGCGTGCTTTTTGCATACCAAAAACTTGTTAAATGTTTATGAAACTCTTTTATAACTAATTTTTTTCTTAACAGCTAATTTATGGGACTTTAAATGCCAGTTAAATCATAGCCAAGTTAAGTGTTGGTCAGCAAATAATTTCGCAGCAATAGTATTTCAATTGCAGCTGTATCTTTAAGAAAATATCTGCAAACTCATTTGTCCATATAGCAATGCAGAGAATTGCCTACCAAGTTACATAAGTTGGCATACACACATGTTATTCAGATATATATGTATATATGTATATGGTCATATCTTTAAGCAGTGTTGTTAAGTCCGCAATTACAAAACACTGAACGCATTTTAACAAACAATTAAATTGGCGGCTTCAAAATAAGTAATTAGCCACGATTGCATAAAAGATAAAGCTTAAGAGGCAAGTGGAACCAAAGGCGCAACTGGAGCAGAGCAGGGCAGGGTATTCAATTCGGCTTTGGGGGGGTATAGCTATCTGTATTGTAAATAACTCAATTGAAATGCCAACGAAACTTGACACGCAGGCGACAAGAAATTGAAAATTAAAATTGAAATTGCGCAAAAGCAAACAGATCAGGCGGAGGGGTGGCAGATCGGTGGCAGAGGGGGGGGTTGGCTGGTAGCTGGTAGCAGAGCCATAAAGTGGGCAGACACCGCAGTCAAAAGAAACAATTGAAAAGGTTAGCCTGGCAACAAACTCGTAAACTAATTAGAAAAACGACGGCGACGGCGGCTAATTGCCAGCAAAACAGCAACAAAAAAAAGCTAAAAACAGAGAGAAAAAAAAAACAAAAGCAAAAAAAAGCTAAATTTAAAGTTGAGGCTTCGTGCGAGAAAGAGAGCGGCGCCAATGCGAGACACAACGAGCTGGAGCTTGAGCGAGGCGCTAGAATGCGAGCGAATGAAAGGGAGATAGAGAGGAACAGAGAGAGAGAGCGAGAGAGCGAGAGAGACGCAACGATTGGCAGCTGGCTAGCGATTGGCGCAGGTGCAGGCCAAGTTAAGTCAAGCCAAGCCAAGTCAAGCCAGGCCGTTAGCTTGAAGACCGGCGCTTAGCCGAGCCGAGCTGACGTCGCTGCTGGGCGCACAGGTGGCTTACAAGCTCAGTTAAGGTGAATCAACAACAAACAGCAACAACAACAACAACAAACAACGAACAACAACGAACAACAATAACAACAAGCTCAGCAATTATCGCTGTTGCTGCTGCGGCTGCGGCTGTGGTATTGATATTTGTTTGCTATTTGCCGCTTTGCATTAGCCGACATTTAAGCACGGCTATCGATTTAATTTTAGCCCGTCGCATAAATTTCAAACGATTTTTGTTAGCTTTTTTGTCTGTCAGCATCCCACCCGCCTCTGCATAAGCCACGTTCAGCTACACTTGGCGAAATATGGCAAGCCCTTGTTGCAACTTTTATACACATTTTATGCCACATTTAACTCAACATCTTTAATTGAGTTGTTAGCCATTCATTTTGATTGTTGTACGTTGTGTTGTAAGCCAAAGTATGTACACACACAATTTTTGCTCAGTGTATGCCACAGCTAGGAGTCCATATTTAAACAAATTGTTAACTGCACCTAGCCGCGAATGCGGCGAGCAGCGTCTCGTAAATCTTGGCCCAGTCGGCAGGTTGACAGATTCGTTAAATTTTATACATAAGCGACTGCGCCTCTAACAGCCCCTCCTCCCCCTCACCCACGATACACCACTCCATAACCGCCTCCTCCTGCTCCTCCTCCTCCTCCTGTTGCCTGACGCTAATTTGCGCTGTTTGTTGCGTTAAATGTCGCAGAATTGGGCAAAACTCGTTGTTGCTGTTGGTTTTATTGTTGTTATTATTGTTGTTGTCGTTGTTGTTGTTGTTGTTGTTGTCATGAGCAATTTTTTGAAGTTTTTATGAGCGCAACGGTCAAAGTTCAGCATCCCAAATTATTTGACGGCGCCTGCCTTTTTTATGAAGGCGTTTGCAACGCGTGGCATGTAGACTGCCAATCCAACCCAATCCGCTCCGATCTGCTCCGATCCGATCCGATCGATCGATGTATCTGCAAAAGGCGTGCAGCCAATTAAGCCACGCAAAACCTTTGATGGTTATTCAATTTTCAAAGTTGGACAAATTGGCCAAGAGAAAATGTTTATCCGAAAGTAAGCATGAGTAAATCCAGCTGATTTCACACCTCTAATCATTTTTTTCAGCTAATGCTAATGAATTGAACCAAAATCGGGTTTCTAATTTAAGTGGGCATTTTCAACTTCGAATAAAGTTTTGAACCGATAAAGTATTGGCAGTGGAAAGATTTAACAAGATACAAAAATCGCTTTTCGAGGGCATCATTTGAACATGGAAATCGAGTTTAAGTACTTCTTAACTAGAGGTCAAACTATGATCGTCAGGCTCTTGAAAATCAGATCACTTCTGGCCAAGTTATGAGCCAAGAAAAGCTTTTCGCTACAAATTGTAAGTCGGTAGAAGCTTAGCCAAGTTTTTGAGTAGTTACTGAATCTTCCGCTAGACCGCTGTCAACGACAAATTGTCCAATTGGCCCCGCATAGAAATAAATAAAAGCTGAAAACAAACAAACAAACAAACAGTTGAAATGAAACGAGATGTTTCGTGAAGGCAACCTTCAAAAACAACAACGCGAACGTGCGATGCAGTTTTCCGCAATGTGATGCCGCCGCCAAAGCAAGCAGCTGGAAGAGACAGAGAGAGAGAGAGAGAGAGAGGGAGAGGCAAAGCGAGAGCAAGCGAGGGAGAGGTAAGATAGAGACGAGTCTCGCAAGTTTTGGGGCGTGGGTTGATGCAATGAAACAACAAGCGAGAAGCGACAACAACAGCAGCAACAATGAGAACAACAAAGCAGACAGGCGGCAGGTGTGTGCCACAATTATTGACTGACTGGCGGACTGACTGACAGATTAACTGACTGACTGAATGACTAACTGACAGTTAGACAGACAAACAGAGATGACATTGCAATGCCGTTTGCCGCGACTTGCACAACAACCATAACAACAACAATAACAGCAACAAGTCGAAATGGATTTTTAATTTTTTTGTTTTGCTAAGCTACTTAAAGAATAGCAGCAACAACAACAACAAACAACAACGAACAACAACACACAACAACAGCAACAATCACTATGAATAAAAAATACTTAAGCAAAATATGGAAAATTTTCTTTGATTTGATTGATAAACAAAACAATTAAGACACGTGCAAAAGCAATCAGCAGAGTTTAAGGGTTGCAGATAGCAACAAAAAACAACAACAACAAAAAACTCTTAACAACTTTATCAGTCTTTTATCTATTATTCAACCCCTCCATAACTGAACAGAATATATATTGTAACACTCGCTTAGAGCAATCACTCCCAGCTCCTTAACTGATGGCAAACACGTTTCATCATTCAAAAGTCCGCGGGGAAATCTCTTCGTGCACTCAACCCGCCCGAACACATTTTGGCCATGATGCATAATTCATAAATGAGGAGCAATTTTTGTTTTTAGGGGTTGACGTTTTTGGCAGACAGCTTCACAACCCCCCCCCCCCCCCCACCACCCAAAGCCTCGCCGAAGCGCTCTTAACATGTCCGCCATATGTCGCATTGTGTTCGAGTGTTGCACACGCGGCGTATGCGTAATTTAAGACCTGCACTAATTGAGTTGCCGACGCAGTGCAACAGGCAACAACAAGAACAACACCAAGAACGGGCAACAACGGTGGCAACCAGGGCAACATCTGGTCGACCATGGGGAATTATTAGGTTACAATTTGATGCGAGTCCGCCTGACGATTATGACAGATGGCTGCTGCTTGCCGCTTGCTGCTTGCCGCTTGCTTATTATACCCTATGCCCATTAAATATGGTTCAAATTGGGTATGATTAAGTTGACACAGCGAAAGGTGTCTTTTAAGCTTACGAGGCATATCATAATATTGCTGATCAGCTCAGTCTTTATAGCTACGCTCATGTGTCTAAGCTAGTTAGATATTTTTTTGAATTTCAACTCTACTTTTGAGCAACTTTTTCGAAACTTTGACATATTTTCAATATAACCAAAACATTGTTCAGTTTTTCAGACTTACTTTAACCCCCCAACAACTATATATATACAGCATGCCATATTTTTTTCTGGCTGTATAAAATCGGCAACTTTTATGAAACTTATTCGTAAGTTTAGAAATATTTTCAGTCTGATTTCAGTTGTAAATCGACTTTTATAGTTCTATATCTTTGTTTTTGGTATATGTAATCAGCAGACTTACATGTTTGAATGTTATACAGATAAAAAATCATAAATTATATCCGACGCAGCTTTCAATATGTTCACTTTTGCGCTGATTACAGGGTATCTCTGCGCCTGTATTTTTACTGGGCATCGCAACTGCTGCCGGATTGGCAGTTTTCAAGTGCTTGGCTGCGCTTTTGGCATGTGGCCTGTGTGCTCCAACAGGCGCGGCACAAGCACAGCCTCAGTCTCAGCCTCAGCCACGGTCTGCGTCTCTGCCACAAGCGTATCCACGACACCGTTTCCGTCTCCTTCTCAGCATCAGCATCGGTTTTCTGCAGTCACAGCCACATGTCATGATTGGTTTCGTGGGTGTATCTGTGTGAGTGTGTTATTTTGTATGTGTATGTGTGTGTGTGTGTGTGTGAATGTGTGTATGTGAGTCATGGTACGTGCTACTGTGCAAAAAAGTTATTAAATTTTTCATACGGCATGTGCGCATTTTTGAGCCGCTCCTTAATGGCTCTTAGAGTGCTTACAAGGAAGGGGCGTGTGGGAATCCGGGATGGGGGCTGAGGGGGATTGAGTGCAAAAGGGTTGACGTCAAAAGTTAACACGTGTCGTTTGTATACGCCGTACGTGGCTGCTATTAGCGTAAACATTCACGGATGCGTTCTTGAGTGCCTGCCAAATTGCCAAATTGCTCGCTGCTGTATTATAAATTTACTCAATGGGTCAACTAAATAAGATGCATTTGCCAATTTTCCACCAAATGTTGTAAATTTTTGTTGGTTTTTGGTTGCAGAAGTGGGAGTGTGTGGGGGGTGAGGGTAGGTTTCTCTAAAACAAATACATTTTGTATATATTTTTGAGCTGAACGCTTTCAAAACGCAACATGTCCAAGGTGATGTGTACAATGGGTGGATGTGGAATTACTTATGGGATTTGCTGGGATTAGATGGGTTACGATTTTGGTAAGGAGAGGGCTTACAATGGATGTGTAATTGTGCTAACAAAACTTGGGCTTAGTGTGGAAAATTTATTCATGGAGAATATAGATTAGGCAATATCTGACATTGGATGGGTAACCGGTATGTAAAAAGACTTTTGAGTTGAGCTTACTATAAGAAATATAACTGTGATCTTGGGTTATGAGTTTCGGTTGAGTTTCCGGTATTTATTTTGATACTATTTGAACCACTGAAAAGTGATTATACTTTAGTTCTCGCTATACATAAACAAGTTAAGACGCTTTCTGTAACTGATTCTAACAAAATATTTAATTGCAGCTCTTAACTCCAAGCGGCAAAGTTGTGGTTCTGGTTTCGGTTAACACACTGATCTTAACTCTTAACTTATACATAGCTGGTAAATATAGAATCGATACAACTAAGTTCAGAGTAATTGCCTTAACTTTCCTTAAGTTAACTTAGCTTTCAGTTTCAGCTTAACTATACTTTCATAGAAGTCTTTGCAACAGCGACTAGTTAATGTTGCTCTTTGATCTGATCAGCTGTTAGTTTCATCAATTTATCGCTCATTAATGTAAACACAAAGTTGTAATGTTAGTAAATATCGATAACTTCGTTATCGAGGAGTCTGAGTTTGAGATTTGAGCAAGCTAGCAGCTTGCGATTTGCTTCAGTCAAAAATAAAGTTATTAATTAAAAAATGGAAACACCAATAAAAACATCTTCAAGCATTTTGCAACCTTCAGTTCGTATTAGTCAAATCTTGTCTGCGTCTCACTTGACCCATGGGGCTTATGACCCAGTAATGTATCTAGCTCACCAAGTTTGTTTTTTTTGCTTTTGTTTCTCTTTTCTGTGCACTAATTGGCCGAGTGACGCCCATGGTGGCTGGGCTGTCAAGTGACCCAGTGGCCGGTGCCAAAGCAAACAGCCGGTGCCGACGACGAATGCCAAGCGGACCGAACTCCGAGCGATATGATCAAAGTGAACTGTGTGGCAAGCAAGGCAGCAGCGGCAACAGCAGCAGCAGCAACTGAATCCATAGATCCATCCATCCATATGTTGGCCAGCCGACAGAAAATTGCAGTTAATAGTCAGCCGAGACTGGCGGCTGATAGTCAGTTTTTGGGTGGGGGCAACAACTGTGACTGTGACTGTGACTGGGACGGTGACGGTGACTGTGGTGCATCAACGTCAACAGCAACAGCAATGAAAACAGCAACAACAACAACAACAGCAACAGCAACGTCATCATCATAAACGACAGTGGGGCAACCTACTTACTGCACAGTTGCACAGCTGCAGCTAAAAAGCATCAATCAATGTTTGAGCTTTGTGTGTGTGTGTGTGCTGGAGCGCCACCTACTGGCAGCAACGGCAAACAACAATTATGATCTTGAGCAGAGATCTGTTCTCGCATCTCGACACTCAATGAAATTTCCATTCAGCTTTGAATTTCAATGAAAATAACGCTTCAGTTTGTCAAATTTACGTAACTATAAATTTTGTGTTTCATTTTTCTTTGGTTTTTCTTCCATTTTTTTGTATAATGAACATCTGTGCAAACACACACACACACACACACACACGGAGAGCACTCAAATGTAAAAGTCTATCATAATAAATGCCACAAATGGTCAGTGAGTTGGCTGCACGCTCAATTGTGCAGGGGGGGCAGGGGGTCTGCTATGCGCTTCTTCCACAGCAGCAGCCACATCCGCATCTCATCTTAATTATCATTATCATCGTTTATAAACACGATGATCAAGCAACGGTCATCATCATCATCAGACATTCGCTGTGCTCCAATTTTCACAGCTGGCCGTTTTTGGCGTGCTAATGAAATCGAGCGCGTTTTATTTGTTTATATATGGCATTTGTCAGCTGTGGTCTCCACCACTACATTCACACATATCAATGGTCCATATGTATGTGCACTAGATGCACATATGTACACTGAGCGAAAAGTGATATATGAAAGCGATAATGAATGCAGAATAGTTTCAAGTACTTCAAATGAAAACTTCCAATGTCTTTCTTGGTATCAAGATTTAATCAGAACAAAATAATTTAATCTAAGCAATGAAGCAACAGATTATAATATCTCGCTGAAGACCAATCTCATCGGAATTAAACAAATATATCCCAAAACAAAAAAAACCTTTTTGAAATCAGAAATTTAAGCGCTCAAAATTCAGTATTGATTTGGCTTTGAATAAGTAAAAAATGTTTGTCTTCCACTTCAAGCAGCTCTCAAATATTAAATAAGAACTAAGTAGTTTACTATAAGCCATGATTTTATTGGCTTAAGAAATATTTACACAATTTTTAAGAATTCTTAAAAAAAAACCAAATATGCAAAAATACTTAAACAAAGTTGAGTATAAGAAAAGAAACTTGCTCTGGATTTGTCGCATTTGATTGGATGTTGACAACTCTTATACATGATTAGAGTACGAGTTTTTGAGTGTATACATACATATAAATATATACATATGTATACATACATATGTATATATACATATGAATATGAATATTACGGTTTGCTGGCTACTCGTAATTGAAACGCGGCGTGTGGCTAAATTGAGACCAAGACACAAAGATACGACTGCAACAGTAATGAAAATGAAACGGAAAAACAAAGTAAACACAAAAAAAAAAAAATAAATAACGGAGGAAACAGCAGCCCACTGACAAAGTTGTCTGTCAAACGTCCCTCGAGCATTCGTCGAGTGTCCAGTTGGCCAGCAGTCGCCACCGTTTGGCCACCAGCGTTGCCGCTGTTGATCGCAACTGACAGATTCGGATCCAGATCGAGATCCAGTTCGAGCTTGAGTCGGAGTGCGAGTCACTCAAATTAGCTGACTGTGGTCGATATCTACCAATCTGGACATCGATCTCGATCTGGCGATCGTTATCGCATTGTGATCGAGCAGCGCCGCGGGCATTCAAATGCAAATTTTCTAATTGTTATTAACAATTGGCCGCTGGGCATAGTTAAGCAATTAAAAGACACCAGACATAATTGCAGACAGCGATAAAAAACGACTATTTTTTTTGCTGTTTTTTGGGGCGCTTACCATAATTTGTCGGTTTTGATTTTTTATGCGCGGTGCAAGACAAGAGGTATTTGTGAGATTGTCATCGAACTTGCAACGAGCTGAAAATTTAAGTTATGTGGTACTATATTATAATATTAATCAGTTGAAATAAATATATATATATAAATAACTAACTAAACTGAATATATATAAATAACTCACTATAATTGATTATTGATATGTACTCTAAGTTGATGCATTATGGAATATTATAAGTTAATTTCCGATTGAGTTTTAACTCAAATGTTTTCATTTTAATATTATTCATATCTTCCAACAACTCAAATACTCGTATATTAAATCACAACACCCCAAAAAAGAGCATTCAATCGTCGTTGTTTTGTAATTTTGTTTTGGTTTTCTTTCTAGTTGCAGTGTTTGCTTTGCTTTTCGATTGAGTTTTCGCTTTTGAATTAGCTGTGGATTATGTCATGCAATTAACAATGGCACATTGCGCTTACATTGTTGTTGTTGTTGTAGTTGTTGTAGCTACCGCATTTCGGCTTTGTCAGCGGCACGTTTTGTACTACGTTATAAAACAAACGCAACGATCACTCTCTCTGTCCCGCTCGCACTCGTATGCGCATTCGAATTGGTTTTCGCACTCGTTCTCAAAATTTAGTTTCGGAATTGCAGTCGACGATGTGTTGCGTGCACTTTGTGAACTTTTGTGGTTTGGCGTCTCTTTTTTTTGTTTTGGTGTGTGTGTGTGCAGCTACCGTAATCAGCAGCAGCCGTTATTGCTGTTGTTGTTGCTGTTGTCTTTTGTTGGCTGGTGTTGCCGTTGCATGTAATTAAGCAGCATTGACATGTCTAGTTCGAGTTCGAGTTCGAATTGGACAACATCGCATAACAAATTGACGTAAGCGCATGCGTCAATAGCTGATTGATGCCGACTTATGCGAGGGGAGCATGGCAGAGAGACAGAGAGATAAAGAGTGGAGAGAGAGCGAGGAGGAGACGAAGGTGTTACATGCGGTTCGGCAATCTGTGATCTCCAGCCGAGCAGTAAAGTGAGATCGAGATCTACCTGGGCGTGACTTTGGCATTGTCGCGTCGCCAGCTCAACGCTAATGTTGTGTGACAATCACATACATGTGTGCTTGTATATGTTTGTATGTGTGTGTATGTTATGTATACAGTTTCGTGAAGGCTATTTTGGGCATCATCATTGCCAGACACGTCTGCTCAGAGCGACACCTGTTGCTCAAAGCTGTTAAAAGAGTTAGGAAAACTTAAATAAAGCAGCTAAAAGATAGTTCAACTGGTTCGCATTGACAGACAGACAGACAGTGGGACATGACTATATCAAATCGGCTAATGATGCTGAATATATAATAAGAAAAAATCAACCAAATTATGTGTAAGAAACGATAAATTCGACGACAGGCATATTAATTATTATTTTATTTTAGCTTGTTATCGTTCAGAAATGAAATTTATGCATCAAATTTCCATGGCTAATTAAAAAGAGTACAAAATTAAAATTAAAAAAGGCAATTAATAAATGAATTATATGAAAATAAAAACAATGTTTTTGCATAAAGTGTCATAATAAAGTCATTCGGCTGATAAACCTTTATCAGAGTCTTATGTGTTGCCAGTTTTCACACTTTTACAGAGACCACAAAAAAAAAAATCAAAAACACTTGAGTTCATTTGTGGTGGCACCACTTGAAAATGTTGCAGCAAACCACATTGCAATTAGTGTTAAAAGACACAAACACGCCGCCGATCTTGGCCAGAAACCCACTGAGGGATAGAGAGCGAGAGAGAGAGAGAGAGGGAGGGATGGAGGGAGTGTGAGCGAGTGAGGAAGAACTAATACTACTAATTGGCCTAATTCTCACTTCACTTCTTCTTCTTCCTCTGCTTTTTTGGTGAGCCCACGCAGCAATCGAGCTGGAAACGGGACGGACAGCTCATAAATAAACATAACAACAAAAACAAAAAGGAAAAAGTGCAACATAAGGAACAAGAAACAGAAACAGAACAAGCTGACAACATGAGTGTCAGACAGGCAAAACTTTGGTTATACACTACACTGAGAACAATGATCGTAACTATGAATGATATATCTGAATATAGCAAAGTAGACATAAATTGGGGTTTTCTTGGTATCATTCATAATAAACAAAAATATTTTGGGTTCATTGATCAATCTGTCAGTCATTTTCTCAGAAGTATTATTATAAGTCTTATAGGATAAATCAGCTAATTGATAAACAAGATGTTAGACAAGAAATGATTTGCAAAGCAAATTCTACAAAGCGTTTCTACAAACTCGATTAATGATCAGATATTTCCTAATGTGGAACCTTAGCTTAAATCTATAGTTCCACAAATAAACCATTGAAAAAAAGTCAAAAGTCTAGACATATAATTTTATGCTCAGTGTAGATGAGTTCGCGGCGGGGCGAAGATCATGTTGCGAGCAGGAGGAGGTGTTGCAGCTGCAAGTTGCGAGGAACGGAGGGGGGTTGGGTTGGGGCACCTATAGCTCGTTCCGGTACGTGTGAGCTGATATGTTGGGTGGTCTGTTCCAAATCAATTGCGGCCCTCGAAGCAAAGCATAACGAAAGCTTGCAACAGGCGAGCGGCGCGTAGGAAGTGGGCAACAGGATGAGCGTGGCAACAGACAGACAGTAAGAGAGAGAGAGAGAGAGAGAGAGGGAGGGAGAGGGGAGCAGCAGAGCTGTGTTGTTTATTTTGCATAAATGTTGCCCCAAATATTGCAGCTGTAAACACATAATGAATGCCAATCGCAGCATGCCGATGATGATGATCAAAATGATGATGATGATGATGATGTTGATGGGTCCGCTGATGATGCCCTGCAACTTTTTGCTTGACTAAATATTTGTTTAAAATTCCGCACGCCACTGCCCATCACGTTTGCCGGCCAGCTTGCCCCCTTGGGGCAAGACTGAAGCTGGCATCGCATGCGCGCCCACACGCCCATACATATGTGTGTGTGTGTGTGTCTGTGTCTGTTGTGGACCACCATCAAAGATCGATCGATGATGTTGCAGCAGCTGCTGCTGTTGCTGCCACAGCGCAAAATATGCCAAGTGCTGAGAGTTCGTCTTTGCTCTGTAAACAACAATTTTTGAGTTGAATGTGTCTGCAAACATTTTATTGGCTATGCTTTGTTTTTTTCTGTTCTTTGCTCTCCCCCTCTCCCTCTCTCTCTATCTCTCTCTTTCTCTCTCTCGCTCTCGCTCTGTCTCTTGCTTCATTTTTATTGAGTTTAGACTTCAAACAACAATTCCAGTTGAAGGCAGCAGCAGCAGCAGCAGCCGCAGCCGACACACTCCACCATGCCACAACGCCCACAGCTGTGGCAACTCGCCATCTCAACATCTCTGCCTCATTTTCAACACCTTCTTCTTGTGGCAAAACGCATCTGTTTGGCGTTTCGATTTGTTGTATTTGTATTTTCATCGATTGCGGCTGCCACACACAACTGACTAACGCTTCAGCAACGCGATCTAATCATAATTTTGTACACTCGCAGAAAAGATGCCAATCAATTTTCGATTCTTTTAAAAAATAATCAGTGATCATAATAACGTATTTCTACTTTACTCAATCAAGATCTTCCTCTGATTCTTTTAAGAAATAATCTCTGATCATAAAAAAAATCGATGTATATTTTCGCTGAGTGTAGTGAAGCGTATATTGTTCGATTTGCGTATTGATTAATGGGCGCTTTTACGCTTCAGCGCCCGCACCTCAAAACTTTATTGAGAATATTTGGTTTTGAAGTGAACTGAAAGTGCTGGTTGCTGGTTGCTAGTTGCATGTTGCTTGTTGCTGGTTGCCTCCATCGTCATATGATTAACTTGTTGTTTGAGTTGCCAGTTGCCCCTTGGAGAGTGAGCTAGCCCTGCGTGTGTGTTGATGTTGTTGTTGAAATTTAAACATACTTTGCCCACTCTGCCACTCGATTTGTTTGGGTGGCATGTTCAGCCTCAAGCACAGCTGCTTGAAGCTGCCACCAAGGGAATCATCAACGGCAACGTTTCGGGAGAATCGGCCGAACTGGGGAAATCTGGGAATCGTTCGTTGTCGGCACACATCTCCTCATCATCTGGCCATGTGCTCAATTGATTTCCATGTTGATTTGTGTTTGCCTTCACTTTTTCTCATTTTTTTGTTGTTTTTTGTTTTTTTTTTTGTTGAGTGTATCAATTTTTGACAGATATGTGAAATGTTTATAAGCAAATTTCCTGGCCATAACAGTCGGCCCAAGATGTGTGTGCACAATTTCAGCATCCCAGCGTATTCTTTATTAAAACAAAAAAATGCCTTCAACACTGTTGGCTGAAGTGCTTAGAACTCTTGGGACTTGGAAGTGGCTAAAATGAGGAGGGATAAAAAAAATAATGAGCATTGCGATTTAACTGTTGGCGCATTCCAGCTTAAGCATCTTTTCGTTCAAATGTTTAAATAAGCAAAAATTTAAAACAAAATAAAAAAAACGGTACAAAAAAATAAATATCTTTCAATATTCAAACATTTCTACAGATCGCAATTTACAAGCTAGAAACGTGAAAATTGCTGAAATAAGCAAAACAATGGAAAACGAAGCGAAAAAAATTATGAAAAAATTGTCGACAAAGACCTGCTCCAGGTGAGGCTCGAACTCACAACCCCGGCATAGCTCATACAACACAGAGTACTGATTATAAGTACCGTGCGCTAACCAATTGCGCCACTGGAGCTGTTGTTCGTGGGCTGCCAAATGAGCATGTAAAGTTGGCCGGCGTTGAGAACTAGAATATTTGCACACACAGAGAGAATATTTCTGTGCTTACGCTCTCTCTCTCTCGTGCGCGCTCTCTCTCATTTTTCGTTGCTTTCGCTCTCTGAATATTCGTTCGTTGCGTGCGTTTGTGTGTGTGTGTGTGTGGGACATTTGAAATATATTTCGGCTGCTGTTAATTCGGCTGGTCAGTAAATATTCTGATAAGAAGTCATGTTGAAATTGAGAAGCTTAATTGAATTTGAAATTGAGTTGAACTGAGCTGAGGAGCAGCGTTTAAATACAAATAGTGGCATATTAAATCAAAATATTAATATGTATTAGGCAATGAAAAGTGAAATTTGCTTAGCAGGTTAACAGTTTTACTTTCAATGGCCCACAGAGCAGAGTTTTTCTAGTCAATGTGCAAACAATGTAAATTTTATGCTTTTCACTTTCGTTTCGAGAACAGGTGCAATCGAATCGTGTCGCTATTACGAAAAGCCCGTTGAAATTGCAACGACAGCTTTAACGTTAACGTAACAATCAGATCCCAGCTCCAATTGGCACGGTGCTGACCCGCCTTAAACAAAACAAAACGGCAACAAGAAAACAACAACAAAAAGAAGAAGAAAAACTATAACAGTTACAATTCGATTTCAAATGAATTGCAAAATGCAGCAGCGAAACAATGGGGGAAAAAACACATGGCAATAAGTAAAGCTCAAATTCTCGCGTACCGAGTACCGGTAAAGAGTAAAGAGTATCGAGTACTGAGTATTTACTGCGATTACCGAGAAATCAACGTCGGCGGGAGTCAGTCAGGAAATGCAAATTGCGCTAATTACGTTGGGCATAAAGCGTTGCGACTATTTACTGCTATTGTTGTTATTGCTGCTGTTACTGCAATCGTAATTGTTGCTGTTGTTGTTATTGCCATAATCGTTTCTAACTAAATAAAAATAAAATGCAATGCAATGGGCATAAAGCACAGCAACAAAAACAACAACAGCAACAACAACAACAACAACCGTGACAAATGACCATTGTATGACATTAATAATAATAATTTAATGCTGGAAAAATGATTTTTGCAATTGGCAAAAACTTAGCGAGGCGAGCTAGGCAAATCCCCATGTCATGTCATGTTGTACAATAATTATAAAATATGAAAAGCGACGATAGATAGAAAGACGGAATAAACAGTAAATATTTCCAGCTTTAAATTAATGGTGCAATTAAGTTAGGCAATCGAGATGAGCACTTGTCGTGGCGACCTTAGGCACTTTACCAGCTATAACTAATCAAAATAAACAACAATTTTATGCGTTTAATGTTCCACATAGAGAGAGAGAGAGAGAGAGACAGAGCGAGAGAGCTAGTGATAGAGTCCAGTGTCAACTGTAACTGTAAAACTGAACGAAATCGAATCAGAAGACCCATTCGGGCGAACAAGCAAATCAGATTACACACTTTGACAGCTGCCCAGACTACAAAGCTTGGCGCCAATAACAAAAAAAAAAAGCAAGCAAATTGACGCTATTCGAGGAAACACTTAATATAGTCCAAAAGTGCACTATTTTTATTCATATATAAAATACAAGCACAGCTAGCAAGTCGCTTTGGAGTGGCTCAAAAACGAGTCTCTCAAATTGTAATTCGCCCAAAAGTTACTTTACTAAATAAAAAAATTGCCGCATAAATTCGTAATAAAAGTCAAAGTGAATAATAGGAAGAAGACTCATTAGCCAAATAAAAAAGAACTTAAGCTTTCTGCTGTTCAAGAATATATATTATAATATAAATACCAGAATGAACTTAAAATATGCCATGTGACCAAACCCTTAACACCTTGATTTATCCAAATCTATTGCTGGAAAATTCAAATTTCCAGAATTTATAATTTTTGGGTTAAGTTTTTATATGATTTTTGTATTATTTATTTTTGCACGACTAAGAATATCATTTTAAGCTTATGACTCATTTACCCCAAAAATTAAGTCTCCGATTTGTATCAATGAAATCGAATTTGTGCAAAAAACGCATGAAAATTCAAAAGCGCATTAAGTCTGAGCTTTCTCTATCTTTGTGCTTATCTTCCTCGGTTTGGTTATAAAGATAAAAAGTGCCGCTGAGCTTTCAAGTTTAGAGCAGCCAAGCCAAATCGAGACCACGCCTGAAGAAACCCAGCGATAAGCGCTGCTTGAGTCATACAACATACATGCACGCATAGCTGCAAGGGCCACCCAAAAAGCTTTCGATCTTTCACAAACTCACGCACACGCACATAGACACCGCAATCTGGCTCAGTCGCTGCATTAAGATTAGCGCTTGTTCTTGTTGTTGTTGTTCTGCTGCTGCTCTTGTTTATCAGCTGCAGTCGCCGACGCTGCACTTGTAAGCGCCACTTTCGGTTTCAGTTCACCCAGACGCAGTTCAATAATAATAACAGCAGCGACGCTTTAACTTCGACTGCGCCTTCGACATCGAATTCGACGTCGACATCAACTTGAGCTGTTGTTGATATTGAAGATTCGTTATTGACACAGCTGCAACAGTTTGTTTTTCAGCTGTTGAACTTTGCAATATTTGTGGCAATGCTGCCAGCGACTTTTACCCAGGGCCAGGGCAGGCCACTTGCACAGCCTCTCTGCCTCTGCCGCTGCCGTTGCCTCAGCCCACTTAATCATCATGTGTTGAGCATCGCGAAAAGCTTTACGCCTGCGCAGCTGGCTCTCTTTCTTACCGTCACCCCCGCAATAGTGCTCTTTCGCTCACTCTAACGCACAAACACACTTACAGTCAGACACTTTGCATGTTATTTGTTTCGTTTATTTGACTTTCTCATTAACTTTTGCTTGCTTTGTCGTCGTTTTCTTCTTCTTCGTTGTTGTTTTGCTTAACTGAAAGTTGCCGCAAGATTTGTATGCGCACCTGATCAAACTTAACGTTAACGTCATTTTCATTTTGCTGTGTGCTTTTTGGTTGCTCGGTCAGCATGGGAATTTTTTGTTGTTGATCTGTTGATCTTGCGATTTGCCAAGTTTACACACCATTTTCAGTATACAGTAATCGTTCGCTAAATGTAAATAATATAATATAATATATAGACTTCTGAATATTTTTAATATACTTATTTTATTTTCATTGAGTAAATTTACCACTCCCATAAAATGTTCATCGAGTAAACGTGTTTGACTAAAACGAACGGTTTTTCATATCTAGCGCATACTGTATATTCCAAGCTGATGCCTTCCAAGCTTAGGCCTAGACTTTGAATGTTGGACTGGAATGGGGCGCTGACGCAGGCACAGGTGCCGCTGCTGACGTTTACTGTTGGCTGTTGGCAATTAAAGTCTATTAAGTTAAATTTATAACCTGCAACCGCAATGGTTATAAATTAAAAAATTTACTCAAATTAGCGCAACGTTCGCAGCATAAAAAATAAATGTAAGCCAAATTCTGTCTGCGAGTGCGAGTGCGAGTGCGAGAGAGAGAGAGAGAGAGAGAGAGAGCGGGTACATTGCAGGTGTTTGAACTCAGATGTCAGCCAAAATGCCTAGGGAAGGGGGGTGGGGGTTGGGGGGAGTTCCAAATAATTGGGCGACAGACGCTGACGTTGCGTCGCTGCTGAAATAAAAAATTTGCCGATCGCAAAGCGCGTGCAAAATGCGAAATGCAAAACAAACAGTTTTATTTCAACTTGCACACACACACGCACACATACAGCGAAATGTCTCAATCTGAATAATTAAATGTGTTCAGGAGTAAAAGTATGTCACACACACACACACAGACACAGACACATGCACACGAGCAAGAAAGCTTTGAGGAGGTGAGACTGGAAAGCAATAAACGGGCAAACATTCCAATAGGGCGTTGACATTTTCGAGGGCAAAGCAGCAAACAAAACATGAGCAGTGATTGTGTTCCAGTTGCAATTCAAATTCTGCTGCTGCTGTTGCTGCTGCTGTTCAACAACTGTATATATGTATGTATATTTATTTTTTTATGTGTGCGCCCCCCATTTGAATTTGCAGTCATTTCGTCAACTGTTCGACGCCGGCGCTGTAAAACGAGCTGGTGACAAATCTGCACTGGAAACACAGGCACACCGCTAACCGTGCCGTGCCCCATTGTGTCTCCACACATTGTGTGGCAGGCAGGCATCTGCATGTGGGCGTCGTTTTGCGGACGCCAATTTTTTGAATTCGAATTTGATTTTGTGGCTGGGTTTGGGTTTGGGTTTGGGCCAGGCTTTGTGTGTGTGGTGGGTCAAATGCCTGCCTGGCCAAAAGGGTGTGACGTTTGTTTCTTGGTGACTGTCGCCGTCAACGGTTTTTGTTTTGCCTTTTTTTTTGTACTTTTTTCTGTAGTTTTTTTTTTTTGCCTGCATGTGGGCTTAATTTATTTTGACTTTTGGCCATTTAACTTGAGATTTATCTGGCCTAAACTATGCGCACAGGCAACGGCAACAACAACAAAAATGTTCCAGTCGCCTGTTGACGCGTGGATTTAATGTGCCAAATGATTGACTGACTGACTGACTGACTGACCGACCAAAGAGTCCAAAGCTAGCTGCCTGTTAACGGATTAGTGTCTGGGTGGGTTTGCTCAGTCTGCATCTGCATCTGGTTCTATAAACCATAACAAACAAACAGTCAAAAATTGAGTTGTCAGCTGTCCGTGCTCATGTTCTAGGGATTATAATTGCATCGTGACGCTGGCATTACCGTGAAATAAAAAAAAAAAAAACTTTATCTTTCCAGACGCGAGACAAGCAGCTTAAAAAAGTCAACATAATTAATAATATTTTATGACTAAATATGCTTTAGACTGAGATTATATTTTATTTCGAGGTTATAGGAAAATGATTCTTAGAGGTGGGATTTTTGTATGTGTATGTGAATAAGAGAATAAAATGCATTAAGAGAAAATCATCTCTCACAGCCATAGATTAGCAAGGAACTTAACGAACAGCTGATGCTCTCTTTAAATTTGCAGATTACCAACTAAATAACTATTATGAGCATTTTAGAAGTAATTTTAAGTGCAACAACAGCAAAAGTGTGTATAAGAGAAAAGAAGAACATATGGAAAGAGAACAATGAATTTATTGCGTAGCAAACACTACAAGAACAGTTAAACGACGATTTACTGATTTCTCAAAGCACTTGCAGAAACTACGTTAGATTATATCAACACTTTTCACATGTGATTAAAACAATTTAAGTACAACTATTATGCGACTTTATTTTAATTATATAGATCAGCGGCTAATTAGCTGTCATCGAGCTAAACACGTGAAATGATTCAAGTCAAATGACTGATTTGGCTGCTCTTGTGACAAGTGTCACTCTCTCTCTCTCACTCTCTCGATCTTGAAATTTTTAAGCTGCTCTCTCAGCAGTTAGCTTGTCCTTCGTTATGCGTAATAGCGCACATATGTGTACCTACTGGTACCATACGTGTACCATTTGCGTACCATTTATGTACAACTATGAGAAGTGTACCAGTTGCAGTACAATTGTACCTCATAATGAATAATGGAATGCTTAGAATATTCATTTCAATTAAAATTAACTTAAGTTATGCGGCAGTAGCTTTATGTGTTCAAATTTACGTAAGTATAGTACATATGAGTACAGTAAATGATACTGTCTCAAAGTTCATTTTATTTCCCATCTCTTGTTTTTTGAATTTCAAAATTATATAAGCCATTCAAGCGTTGAACATATTTTGGGGTCAGGTTACTTAGAAACCGTTTTAAATACGAGTGCTTCTTAGCCCACTCGAAGCTCCATTAGAAACGCCTCGTTTTGTTTGCCGAACTCATGCATGGAATATCTGTGAGCTCTGCCATGAAATGTTTGTCATATTACTGTATTCGTTCCAATTCGTTGCGCATTTCCACTGCAAACATTTCAAGTGTTTGAAAATCGTCAACTCTTCACAAAAATAAAACTGCTGACAACTTCAACATGGCCTCAAAATATTGTCATTTCCGTCTTTTGCTTTTGCTTTTGCTTATGCTTTTGCTTATGTTGTTTGTTGTCTGCTGTTGGTCTTTGTTTATGTGTTCAAGTCCGGGTGCGTGTAATGGTTCAATCAACGGCACATTTCCCAATCAGTTCCCACATTAATTACGGCACAATTAAAAGATGCTGCCTGGAAAGAGGCGCGGGAATTCCACTTGAATGCCTGTCAATAGGGCGAAACACTTGAGAGAACCTCAAAATAGTATACCCTTAACCCGCATGTGTGCTGTACTCGATGCTGCTGCTGCTGCTTCTTCTTCTGCTGCTGACCGCCGGCGTGGACAAAAATCTCAGTGCAGCTGGGTGTTTAACAATGCACTGTTAAGTGAGAGAGCGAGAGAGAGAAAGAGAGAGAGAGGGACAGCTAAGTTCGTGAAAATTACAGCAACTTGCAAGAGGGGAGTCAGTGTGCGAGCGAGAGGGGAAGCGAGTGAGCGTTACGCATTTCCTCTCAGGTGTGCCGATCTCGACATTGCGGCCAAACAAAAGCGTTAAAAAGTAGGTGCAGCTGGGGCAACTAGCCGGGATCGGAATCGGGATTAATGAGCAACAGTCGACAAACAACAACAACAACAACAACAGCAGCAGAAGTAACAGCAACAAAGTGAGTGGGAAAATGGAAAGGCCGCTCATTGAGCAAACAAAACAAACAAACAGCAAATAAACAACATGTAAGAAATGCCTGTGAAGCCGACAACTAGCCGACGAATGAATACGCTACCTGAAAAATATGTTTGAAATAACTGAACTAATACAAAAATCGAAAAAATAATATTTAATCAATATCCAACAAAGTTTCAGTTTAGTCTCTTAACTCATTTCCTTCGCTTGCTTGCCAAACCGTCTCAAAAAACAGTCACTGCCAATTGTTAGTGTATTGCGTGTAACAACAAGTTGAGGCGACAAAGCAGTGTGTCTCTGGCCTGGGTTGCTGGTTTCGACTCCGACTCCGTTTCCAGCTCCGACTCTGACTCTGGCTGGGCTCTTGTTGGTGGCTGGTGGCTGGTGGCTAATGATGCCACTGCTACGTGACGTTCGTTGCCAAGTGGCAGCAGCCGCAGCAAGAATTGTTTGTGATTTTTGTGTTGTTTTCATTTTTTTCTTCATTTTTTTTATGAATTGTTGCATTCTTTGCCGACGATTGTTGTCGATGTGTCGTCGTTTGTTGTCATGACTGCAACAGCCTTATCTGCCCCTCTCCATCTCACTATCTGTATCTGTATCTGTATCTGCGAAGCGACGCACCTCATTTTCCGGCTTACGTTTCAGTTTGTTAGCTTAACCAAAAATCCAAAAAAAAAAATACCCAAAAAAATGAAGATAAGTAAATGCTGATGTGGACAGGAAAGGTCCAATGTGGCTTGGTGAGGCACTTTTAAGCTACCGTTGTGGTTTGTGGCACCAAGGAGAGGGGGAGGGGGGACTGTTGCAGCCGCTTCTGTTTTTGCTATGCATCATTTAATTGATGACTTTGAAGACTTTCCACAGTAAATCAAAAGGCCACGATGATTTGTTTGCAATTTAAATGCAAATAACGACCACCCAACTTGGCCAAAAAAATGAAGAGAGAAGAAGAAGAAGAAGAAGTAGAAGAAGCAGCAAAGAGAAAAAAAACAGATCATTGCAAAATTATAACTTAATTTCGAGCTAACGAAAAAAGTTGGCAATCGCCTGGAATTGCAGCAAATGGCCCGAAGCGACAACGGCGACGGCGACGACGACGATGACGATGAATGTGGCAAACAAAACCGAAACGAACCAAAAGTGGAAGCCACACAAAAGAAGAGGGAAGAGAGAAGAGTGAGTAGCGAAGAGTGAGGAGCGAAGAGCTAGGAGCGAAGAGTGAGGAGCGAGGAGTGAAGAGC
Source organism: Drosophila conformis (assembly GCA_035041375.1). Taxonomy (NCBI): domain Eukaryota; kingdom Metazoa; phylum Arthropoda; class Insecta; order Diptera; family Drosophilidae; genus Drosophila; species Drosophila conformis. Next base: position 591,458 of record JAWNLE010000395.1, read on the forward strand.
GATCAGCCAAAAGCGACCACGGGGCATGATTTGTCTTCAAAAATCAACTCACAAAGAAAGACAAAAACAACAAAAAACTTTAAACAAATGAAATCGCATTGATTCAATATGATCGACCGATCGAATGAGCTGCAGTTGATATATATATATATGCAAAATCAGTTGATATATGTGTATATATATATATCACACAGTTAAACCTATAAGTTTGTTGTCAAACTCGATTTAGTTATGCCAAACGATAAATATCAAATCGAAATGGCATTTCAAATATAATTTTCCAAAATTCTCAACTGGCTTTATCTTTTACTTTAATCTTTAATATCATATTTCATATTTGAAGCATTCCAACAGACAAGTTCTTGGCAATATTAGAAAGGTTTCCAGTCGAACACTCAGCTCAATCTGATTGCTGTCGATCAAAATCGATTTATTTTTGCCAATCGATAAATATCTTAACTTAAACAAGTTAATTTATTATATATTTACAGTAATGTTATTAACTTATATATTTTGTTATATTTTATATAGTTTAACAGACAAGTTTTTGGCCTACTTCCATAAGCAAATTTGCAGTTAACTCGCTCAAAGCTAAGCATACCCTACGTTCTGTGGTGTAGGGCATGCCTGGGACAAAGACTGACTAAGCTGGGGCAGAAGGGCAATTCCGAGAAACGCATTGCTTTGTTTGACGGCTCCGAAGAAGCTACACGCCACAGCTCCAAGTCGAGCCCCAAAATATTAATAAAAGTCGTCATCGTCAAAAGGAAGCGCAGTCGAACCCAAAAATACAACAACAACAGCAGCAACAACAACAACAGCAGCAACAACAACAGCAACAACAACAACAAAAACCACAGAACACAGTGCATAAAATAAAAAACCAAAAAAAAGGCCAAGACCAAAAAAAAAAGGTTATGCCACGCCGGTGTTCAACAAATTTCAATCTCGGCTCAAAGGCAGCCAGCAGAGAAAGGGTGGCAAGGAGCGGCGGCAGGCAACGACTTTGGTTTTTGGACGACTGCACGTGCAGCATTGAAATGCGCAGCGCGTTGTGCCCCAAGGATCTTTGCCAAATAAAATGAGAGGCGGATGGGGGGGGAGCCAAGAGAAACGAAATGAATTGAAAGAATTCCTTGCGGGGCACAAAAGCCGTCGACGTCTCGAGTCGAGTTGGAGTTGGAGTCGACTCGACTCGTCGCAGATCAAACGCAAAGATAGCCAAAGAAGAGCTCTGGAATCGGGATCGGTAACTGGGCTCGGTTTTGCTTTTGCTTTTGCTTTTCTTTTGGCCTTTTTGTGCAGCTTTTTTGTTGTTGTTGTTGTTGTGTTTTTGACCAAGAAACATTCTTGGCAGCATTTGGCCTTTGATTTCGCGCAGTCTTCTTGCCCAGTCTTCACTGTGTGAATAGTTTTTCGGTTTTCATATGTCTGGTCTTTTTGGTCACTTTCAAGGTTTACCTTTGTCGTTTTGTGGCTTTTGTTCTGAGGATCGGACTCTGGTGCGGCGCATTATATTACGATTTGAATTTCAGATTGAGTTTTAATAGCCGTACCCAGGTCGCAACCGTACCGAACCCAACCAAACCAAACCAAACCGTACACAACCACACCTGCATTTTTGGAGTGTGTCTGTGTTACTTTTCGCAGTTTGTGTTGCACTTGTAACCCCCCTCCTACTCGCCACTGCTCACTCTCTATCTGCAACTCAATCTTTCTTTCTTCTCCTTTTTTTTTGGGGCACCATTTTTCTGGGGTGTGAAAATTGCGCATAAGACTAAAGAAATTCAATTTCACGCTTCTTTATTAATTGGCCCAGTTGAGCTTCAGTTTTCAGTTTTCATTACCAAACGGCGTTAATGAGATTTCTGCACAGCGATTATGAAAGACCAATCCAGGCGCAGACCAATCCAGGCGAAGACCAATCCAGGCGCAGACCAAACCAGGCGAAGACCAATCCACAAATCGAGCCAAGCAAAAACAGTTCACGCAACTTGGCCATAATTTGTGGGCTTTGTGAGTTTGCCGACACCAAAATGTATATTTTTTATGGTGTGTTTTTTATTCTCGCTGCATTGATAGCCGCTGCGCTAATTAGACAGCTGACAGATTCCGATTAGCATAATATATCGAAAATAAACGAGTTTTGAAAGCACTCCAAAAAACTGGCAGACGAAGAGCGGTCTCTTGCATATTGATTGATATAAGCTGACTTGCCACGATTTACTCTAAAGCTGAAAAAAGGTATATTATATATATATAAAATAATCAAAAACGATCTTAGCAAGTTATATCTATGGGTAAGAACAGGCTCAGGATACTCACGAATCTGCTGACAGGACACTGTAGACTGAGAAGTCATCTAACCAAATTAGGTATTTATAGTAGCGATGTATGCAGGAGGAATCCTCAATGCACATCCTGGCAGAATGCGTCGCCTTGATAAGGATAAGATGCAGCATCGTAGGGATGCATGTCATGAAGCCCAAGGACATAGAAGTCCTCAACCCAACAAGGATGCTAGACGCATGCTAGCAGGAGCTGCGGTTGATGGCAAAGGGGCAAAGTAGGCCTTATAGCAGTGCTGGTTCCCCAATCATAATAATAATAGTATATAAAATATATATTCAGCTTATAACATTACTTAACTATTTACACTAATCAAAGCAATTTTCTTAACTGTTTTTGATATCTTGGCTAAGAGGCAATCTGAAAGGCAATCTGAAAGGCAATCTTCAGCTACACCAGCAAAATCTGAAAGCTACCCAAGTAAATTGATCATTAAAACTAAATTTATGAGACAAATCGATAAGAACAATGTTTTATATACAGTGAGAGACACCTTATTTCGAACAATGTCAAAGAAAAAAAGTAATTGCCTGCCATAAACTAATCATTCATTATTTTTCAAAAATTCCAAAGACCGATGGTAGGTACATATATTAACCACCTAATTTAATATATGACCCCAATAAACTGGGGTTTCACCACCTGCTAGGTAGGATTATGTAAAAATGTTGCCTACTTTTTTTTACTTTTGTTCGAAATAAGGTGTCTCTCACTGTATATATATATTGTATATATATACATATATATATATATATATGTTTCTTTATGTGCCGCCCCGCAGCCAATAAGATGGCGAGTGTCAAAATATAAATTAAATGGAATTGTGCATAATGCTTATCAGTGACGGCAATTGAATTGTTTTGGCCAACGGCGCTGACTAATGCGCCACCAGAGTTGCCAATGATTGATACGATATGCGGGCAAGCAATAATAATGGCAACAACTGCAGTTGCAATTGCAACTGCAACTGCAACACGCAAAACAAAAGCCAGGCCAAATAACAGCTGCACAAAGCCAAAGCCAGAGTCAAAGCAAAAGCGACGTTGATAAATGCCATCCCACGCCTTGGCCAGGCTAACAGCCAGCTAGCCAGCCAGCCAGCTAGCCAGGTTTCTTTGCCCAGCCAACTTGTTAGCCATTTTGTTAGCTTGGTTTCATTCATTTTCATTTCGTTTTCCGCTAATTGATTCATTGATCTTGGGCGATAGAGCCGCTTAGCTCTCTTAGACACACCGCCCCCTCCACCTGCCCCTCCCCCACCTCTTCCCACCATTCCTCAGTCCGCACTAACAACAACAACAAACACGCTAGTAAAATAAATTCTCGTTTGAGCCTTCTCGCTTTGCGCGAGTCATTTGCACGCCTGTCTGCAACACCCCTCAGCTTACCCCTTGCACCATCCATCTTTCTAGCTGACTACACTCAGAGAAAAATGCAGATTTTATTATTTACATTTATTCGTTAAAGTTTTTCATGTTTTCTTCTGACTATAAAAACCAAGCGATTGTTTTTTTGGGTTCTATATTTTATAGCGATCCGATATTGATGATTTTTGTTAGGTTATGTCGGGTGTAGAATAAGAATCAGAAAAGACTATATTGGACCTGACTTCTTGGTGTACAAATAATAAATCCACTTTCAAACCAGAACTCTTCATTCAACCGGAACTATATATAGTCTATGTATGATATAGTAGTCCGATCCTGATTGTTTGTCGAAATATTGCAAACATAATAGATAAGTTTGGTTTGGATATACAGATCTTTCGAACGATTGTTCCGGATGTAGATATATGATAAAGATAGCACAAATATGTAAACAAATTTCATTAAGTTAGTTTTCAAACATAGATCTGGGGTCTGATAAATCTGCTTCCATTCCTGACTTTAATTTAATATATCTTCCACAAGGGTTTCAAAACTTCATTTCCTGGATTTGATTACCTAACTACCCCCTTCGTTTGGCGCAGTGTAGTTGCTAGTGTCCAGCGTGTTAACTTGGCCGTCAATTGCGCACAAAGACATTATTAGCCGACGAGGAATTTAATTCCATTTCCATTGTGCCGCTGCTGCTGCTGCTGCTGCTGTTGCTGTTGGCTGCCTTTGTTGCTGCCACACATTTTCTGGGGGCTTGGTGTGCAGCAGCAACTGTTGCTGTTGTTGTTGCCAGCAATTTGTTAAATTGACAAAAACTGTGCGATAAACTTGGCGCGTTATTAAATTCAATAAATTTTCGACTGCCGTTTTTTTGTTTTCATTTTTTGTGGCTTATCAACTGGCTCGATCAGCAAATACAAATTCTATTTAAGATACAATAAAATTTGATCGATAACCAAGTTAATTGCTTCAGCTGCCAAGGGGTGTAGACTGGCATGGTAACTGGCTTAACTCTATCCCCTTTCCATTCCCCCTTTTGGGGCACAATCAATGAAAATCAACGAACTTGTCACAGACTTCAAGTTGCAGGCAAACTCAAAAGGATGCTCAAAGGCAGCCGCCGCCAAGTTGGTCGCATTGGCCAAGTTAAGCCACTTCCGTCGCACATTTGTCATGGCCATGTCACAGCGCACAGTTTTCGGGCCCAAAAGCAAAGATGCCCAAAAATGGCCGCCAGTTGCCAGTTGGCAGTTGCCAGTTGGCAGTTGGCAGTTTTCAATTCACTTTATAATTTACGAGTATGCGCCAAACGCTTTGATTTAGGTTGCCGACAAGCGGATCCGGGAGTCGCAGTACTAACTTGGCTAACTTATGAGCTGGCCAACTAACAGTCTGTTTGTCTGCCTGCCTCTCCGTCTGTCTGTCTATTTGTCTGGCTGCCTGTCTGCCTGTCGCTTTGTTTGACTCTGATGTACGCACTTATTCGCACTGTGAAATTTACGTTGACATTAAGTTGCCACACACACACACACACACGCGCACACACACACATGCATATAAATATTATTTATGCACGGTTTGGATTTCTGGCCTTTGTGGGGCGCCCACCTTTTGCCATTTTTTTATATGAGTCGAGCTGCCTAATTATTTTATATGGCTGCCGCATTTTCACACACATGCCACCAATAGTTGCCAATCTTTGTTGTCTGCAGCATCGTTGGCGTTGGGTGCGCCAAAAAAAAGAACTGTATAGATAGGTAAGAGTGTAAAAGTCGGGAGTGCAACGACTGAGCGTTACTCTATATATATAAACCAATGATCTTTAAATCCAAATCCCAATTTTAGTTTTCACTTCTAAAGTTCTGTTAGTAGATTGCAGTTAACTGAAAACCTTTAAGCCAAGTAGCCAAAAATGTAGATCTTAGTTTAGAAATTGATCAAAAGTTATATATATTATACATATATATATATATATAGAGATAGATATATAGAGGTAACCTTATGAGCGATAAGCAAATGCTTTTAGCCAATTTGTAAGCATTTTCGTTAAGGATGAATTTAGACCAAAAAGAAGTATGCCGCTGAACAGCATCAATATACCCGCTTAACCCATATTAAACAAGTATAGGGTATACAAAAAGAAGAGAAGAAAAAAAATGTTTGCGGCGCCATTTGCTGTCGATATGAAAATTTGTTTGCCATAAATATTATTTTTCACGCGTCGCGACAGTAGCTGCCGCATGCAGATGCAGATGCCGATGCGGATGCTGTTGGAGTTGGTGTGTGTGGCAGTTGCAACGTTAACGTAAACGCCAACGCCAACGCCATTTGCCAACTCGTCATCGGCTCCACCCCCTCATCGCCGCCTCTTTGATCTGTGTGGTGCGGCGTTGCTGTGGATGCTGTGCAACGGTGGATCAGCATTTTGGCAACGTTGTTGTCAAAAACGTCAGCGCGAAAAACGCCCGCAAAAAGTCAACGGCTGCATTTTTTGGGCACCACTTATAAATATTTGTGCTGCATAATTTTCATCCATCAATTTTCCATTTTCCATTTTCCATCAGCCATTGCCAGCGAGTACTTAACGCTTTTCGCAATTTATTGCACATAGTTTTGCGAATGCGGCTTTAATGAATCTGACTTTTATTTGGTAATGTACGCTGGCCAATAAGCCGTTGATTTAGCACCCAAACACGCCAACACGCTAAGACTTAACTGCTCGTTGTCTTCGATTTATAATTGACATCAAATAACTCGAAAATAGTTTTGAATTTAATTTATTATTGACATCAAGTTAGCACAAAAGAATTGAGCTGAGTTGCGACTTAGTTGCCACCATTTTGGCCTGGCTTTTTATGGCAGCTGTTCTAAGTTTACAGTTATTGCAGAGGCTATTGCTAATTAAGTTAGCACCAAATTATATATCGTATTCGCATAAAAAACTATGGGTCTATGGATCGAATTCTAACAAAGTATATAAAAACTTTTTTATAGTTTTTGATTATGTATTTTGTATGTGTTAAGTTTGTGGCGCGTTGAGGATCATTACTTGCCACTTATGCATACTCTTAAAGATTATATTATTATTATATTATTATTAACATTAAATTTGGACTAATAAAGTTGGTAAACGCTAATGCTCTTCCCGAAAGTGTCCATCTGCTTTAAAGATAAGCTGAAATACATTTTTGGTTTTCTTAACTCTCAAAATTGATTAAGTCTGGAAAATGAATGAAATTCTGGCACATATTTAGCAAGACTGCTCGAAATAAGTAAAGTTAAACTTAAATTCAGACTCAACTAGGAGCCTAAAGGATTCTTCATTCAAATTGCTTTATTATTATTCTAATTGGGGAACCAGCACTGCGATCTATTGTGCCTCTTGTGCAACCTTCTGAGCCTACAGCTCTGCCATCAACCCCAGCTCCTGCGAGCATTCGTCTAGCATCCTTGTTGGGTTGAGGACTTCTATGTCCTTGCGCCGCATGACATGCTTCCCTAGGATGCTGCATCTTATCCTAGTTAAGGCGACGCATTCTGCTAGGATGTGCATTGAGGATTCCTCTTGCCCACATCGCTACTAGAAATACCTAATTGGGTGACTTCTCAGTCTACAGTGTCCTGTCAACAGACCCGTGAGTATCCTGAGCCTGTTCTTCCCCATAGCTATAACTGGCTTAAATCGATTTTGATTATAGCCACCTAAAAGACTTCTGGCTTGGCGGTTTGCCTCTGCCTAATAATAATGACTCCATTCCATAAATAAATATTTGTATTAACTCCTCACAAATAAAATAGATTTTAGACTAATTTGTTGGCCATTTTGTTTAAGCCAAAAACAGACAAATGAATTGTTCAACTTTTAGACAGTTCAACATGTGTTTTTCCAGGTTTCTGCAGTTGGCTGCAATAAAGTTTTAATTTCATGTTGCAAGCTGAAGTGGTGGCAGTTAGCAGTCAAGAGCAAGGAGTGGGGAGCGTGGAGCAGGGAGTCGAGAGTCTGGAGTAGTGTTATTTTTTTTGGCTATTTCAATCAGCGCCTTTGTTGTTAACTGTGGCAACATGTGGCACAGTCTGTGTTGTCTGGAGTATGAGCTTCCGCAGCAGCGGCTGCCTTTCGATCAAATGTCAGTTGTTGCAGTTGCAGTTGCTGTTGTTGTTGTTGCCGCACCTCGGAATTGTTGTTTGTCGTTGTCATTGTTTGGCTGGGAGCTGAAAGCTGGCCAGTTGAGGGCTGCTGCTGGAAAAGCTGTCATTAGGCAAACATGCGGCATGCAGCATGTTGCAGTTGCAGTTTGCAGCCGCTTGGCCCACAAAAGAAGGTGACGCAGCTGAAATCAATGCGCGACAGCCATTTGCCATATTGCATAGATACATGTTTTGTTTTGTTGCTGCGGCTTTTTGTTGCAGTTGCAGTTGCAGCTGACGGACAGCTGCTTGCTGCTAGCCAAAAACGCTTCCGCCGTTGCTGAGGCAGCTCGGGGTGCTTCCGATTCGCATGGAGCATATGTTTATATATGTGCAACATGTGCAACATGCGCACTTGCACCTGATCAAACCAATAACATCAGCAACAACAACAACAACCCCCCTGGTAAATCAAAGCAGCATTTCGTGTGGTTTCACCTGGTCAATACCCCCACTCCCCGTGCAACTCATCAAACCCCCTTTTTAGCTACGTTTCGGTTTCGATTTCCTAATTCACCGTCAGAGACAACAACAACAACAACAACATTAGCAACAACAGCAACAAACGGAGCCAAGAAAGTCAAGACACAAAAACTCAACTCGATGCGGCTGCTTCAATTACACAAAGTC